>CP139504.1:429003539-429655987 GCA_021014915.2 Artemisia tridentata subsp. tridentata
CAAAAAAAACTATTTACTTGAGGTATTGGGTTCACCAATTAAAGAAGTACCAACAATTATCGCCCACATATCCTACTCTTACATGTTATTCGGATATTTGCCACAAAAGTGGCGCGTGGAATTGAGGTAAATCACCCTTAAGATGATAGTGTACGTAAATAGTGATATAGGTAAGTCGCAGTTGACGCACAAGCGGGCCCGGAGAGCCGGTAGGAGCGAATCTCTTAAAAAACCCCTCTCCAGATAAACCCACCACACAGTTTGTCAACTTTGGTCCGCCTTTCACACACTATTGTACAAAAACATCAATCAAGCAAAATTTTATGATCTTAGTCTTAAAAAAAATTAAGTGACAAAGTTTAGATCTTGCTAGTCTCGCCTGGGAGCAAATTACCGTGCGAAGCGAACCACTGTCGGCACATAAGACTTTGCAAGATCCTTACTTTATTACTTTATGTTTCACCATTATTAGTCCAATTTAATTTTCTTTGAAAAATTACCCTTTTATTGCTTACTTTAACATATCACATATAAAAAACAATAAACAAGTAATTAAAAGAAAATAACAATCAACTAATAAAACAACAATTGTTAGTGAAACATCTAGCCACATGCAACCTTTTAAACAAACCCTATTAATAATCTATATGTGAATTATTATGTATAGAATCAATAAAACTCCCATTGGTTTTCGAGCTCATTGTACCCAATGGACCACAGTCGCCAACAATTGGCCGCGTAAGTTTTAATGATAATATACCATGTTGCACATAACCGATTCATTAATTTAATATATTAGGTCTTCCCTAATTTTTGATTTATCTAAACATGTAGCAAACATCTAAACAATTTAATTCAAGTAATTATCCGTGACTAATTATGCATGTATAGTCACGGATTCATGCATATCATATAGCAATTAGGTCACAAGATTCATAACACAACAATTGTTTAAAGACCTAGGGTTTCTAATTAATCACAATTAATTATGAAAAACACAAACCCTAATTAGGGTTTATGGATCAAATCGACACCCCCCCTAAATTAGGGTTAGGGTTTCGACTTTTATATAAAAAAAACAAATCTTTAGTAATAAAACCCTAGAAAATAAAACATGTATATTCTAAACAATTTAAAGATACGTTTTTTATTGTTTAAGTAATCAATTACATGTTATACATGGCTCGTGATGCCACTGTTGGAATTAGAAAACTATGACAATCATATAAACTCCATAATCAAAGTACACAAGTATGCGGAAGCGTGTAAACAATAACATATAACACATAATTATTAACTTAAACATAAATAGAAAACGTACCCGATGCACTTCAATAAATCTTGATTATTTATAAAACTAGATCAATGATAAACCCCTTACCGTTTTGTTTATCGATCTCTTGATAATAACTATAGTGAGTTATTACCTCGTTCTTGTACACACAAATTAAACCGTATTAAGGTTATGCAAGTAAAACACAAGAGTTGATTTTTGGTTAACAAAAATCGATCCCACAACCCTTTGGAGAGGGATGTACGATCGGCAAACCAAGAGAAAGAACAAGGAAAAACTTAGGGATAATTGTGTGCACAAAAGATTAGTGAAAACAATAACCCTAGGTTTGTTTATATAGTGTTTAGAAAACTTTGGGAACAAGTTAGGTAATGGGTTGCCCCATCCCTTTAGTTCGGCCGATCCAAACCCAAGAGAGGGTTCTAGGACCTTTTCTTGTTTCCTAATTTTACACAAACACTTCTTTCCTTATTTGCGTCTAACGGTCGTTAGTCATTTAACGGAAAATACTAACGGTCGTTAAGTTCTTGTGTTAATAATAAATATATAAAATGCATTTATTATTATTCCTTAATACTCATTTGTAATGTGTGCAATCCCGAGGTCTCGGGTTCGAGACTAGGCATTTACTTATTAATCGTTAACCACATTTAACAACAGAAACCGGGGCAGTCAAGGAAGCTGTAGGACGAGTTTTCTTGAACAAATTCGGGAAGCAGCAGATGGATGAAGTGGCACGTTTATCGTCGTTGTCGCGTATGCTTTTCTTAGGTTCACCATGTTCATTAGAAGTTGTGCTATCCATTTTCTTTTGAAGGTTTCTACTCATGAAGTAAGCTTCAGCAAGGGTAGAGCCACTCATTGTCACGTTTGCGCAAAAGAAATACGGTAATGAAATTTCAATGTGGGTGATGTTTAAAGGGTATAAGTACTTATAGGACAATTTTGACTTGGAGATCAAGTTTATCCATGTCGTTTAACTAACAAAATTTGATGTTAACGGATGATGATTTACGAATGTATGTAGTTTGTACATATTAATATATTATATGAACTGGTCCCTTAATAAGGGCCACCTACATGGCTACATTTGTTAAATAAACAAGATAATATATTGCAGGATGTATTGACCAACTTTTGCTTGGGAGCCAAGGAGATTCATTTGTCACGTAATGATACTTTGTTACACATTTTTTTACTTTAATATGAGGCCTTACGAACCCGTGCGATGCACCGGATGGGTCATTGGTTGAATTTCTACGTGTTTTGTACGTAATGTTTGTGCAGATGTTTATATACTTTTTATCAAGTTTGCGTCAATGTTTGTAATATATGTTTTATATATCGGAACATTTATCATTCAGTACTAAATAACTCACGTAAACAATAGATACTTTCGTAGATCTTGATGTTAACACATTTTTTGTGGAAAGTAATTAAATATATTAATATAATTCAGACCCGTGCGATGCACACGGGCTCGATCTAAATGTTCATAGCGTATTGTTCAGCAAATGACCTTTGTTCACCATGATAAATCCATACTTGTTTTCGGGTAAAAAGTGTTCGGGTTATGTTGACAAGTTGATTTCTTTTGTATATAAATCTTCACTCATCATGTGTACTATCAAATCGTCGATGAACGATTTCCAATCTTCAAACTCCAAAAGAGCTTGTACGAAATAATGTATAATTTATATGTTACAATAATCGTTAGAAATTAATCACATCTAAATCACATGTAATTAGTCTATTAGATTTCCCTAACCAATAAATCACATGGTTAAGCACTATATAATCCACTAATATATGAGATGTCAAGTTTATTTTATCCTAGGTGCAAACAATCTCACATAGCCACGCCACCCTTTGCTAAAAAGAGAAACATTGTACTTGATTTGTGTTTGTGTAACATGGGTCAAAAGTCAAAACTCTTGAATTAGATGGCCAAAAATAAAAATAAAATGGCTAGTCACAGTGATGTATAAAAGATAAACACCATAACCACTAAACCACAATCACATTTTTCAGACCATTATGCTATTTTTCATTGTAATAACACTTAAGAGTGAGCATGCAACACATCAAACAAAAGAATGAGACAAACATACATATTTATACCGTTTGTTTCAACAAATCAATAATGTGACCTATTCACTCCAAAGTTGTTAGGGTCCGTTCACGGACTGACAGGAGGAACCGTAAACCACCAAAGAGATTCTCTCATCCCAGGGTACAACATTTGCCTTTTCTTACACTCCACACCAGTTACCGATTTCTTCTGTATCATTAGTATTTAGTAATCAGCTAAAGGTTAGAAGTTTGATGTATGTGCAGCAGCTAAATGTTTGTATTTGTTTCAAGATGATGCTCCAAAGCCTGGTCAGGGTCCTCGCCCAGGTGGTGCTGCAGGTCCAGCTCCTGTACGTACTTGAAGATGGTGTGCTCTACTTCGTGGATTTCAAGAGTTATTTTGGAAGATTTTTGGTTATGCTTTTTCTATTAGCTTAATGTGGATTCATGTATGTTGCACTCATGACTTGAAATCTCCAGTTTTATAAGATAATTTTGGTGGTCTAGTTATTTCTTCAAAGGGACTAGTATGGTTTGAACTTTGGCCAGATTGTATCCTCACACCAATCCTTTTACAAAGTTGAGTAAAATTTTCAAGGCGCCAACAGATAAATTCATGGAATGTTTTAATATTTTAAATTAAATTCCATATTCCGCAGAATGTGAATATCTGCTCTTATTATAAACTGTCTGTGAAGTGGAAAAGAACCCTTATTTCTGGTTAGCCTTTGACAATGTTACTTGCATTTTGTTTTGGCGTTTAGGCTTCGCTATTAAGAAGTGTTAACTGTAGAGGTTTTTGTGATCATTTTAAGTGTGTTTAAATAAAACAAAGTTTGTGCTTGGTAATGAGCTTAAAAAGTTCATATTGGCTCCAATTTCACAGAAAACTTGCTCATAAAATTCTATTTATTCTTCTTATTTATTTATTTATTTATTATTATTATTATTATTATTATTATTATTATTATTATTATTATTATTATTATTATTATTATTATTATTATTATTATTATTATTATTTTTAATTTCCAGTTAGTAAATAACTGAAATGCTTGTATACAAATGGAATGATTACATGGTAAGTAACAGCGTTACATTTCAAAAGCTCCAATTTACTGGCTTTATAGTTCGTGAAATCAGCTTATTTGATTTCGGCTTATATTTCAAAAGCTCCAATTTACTTGCTTATTTTGAAATTTGTGGGATTATATAAGCTTATGATATCACAATAAGCTTATAAAAGCCGATAAGTCACACAATAAGCCAGAAAATTGGTGCTCTTGAAATATAAGCCGAAATCAAATAAGCTCATAAGCCCACATATAAACTTAAACAAACACCTCCTTAGTGATTGTGGAATGTGAGTTGTTTCTACTTTCTAGACATGTAATGCGAAACTTTGGCTTTCATATGTTATAGAATAGATGTTACTTTAAATGTTGTTTGTTTTCATGGATTTAACGAACACTTATGTAGTTTGTCTACTTGGGACATTTACAAAAATTGGTGTTAGACTGTTAGTAGCTCTAGTTCAAAGGATTTTAATCCTTGATTTTATGTCGGTTATGTTTGGAGAATTGGATAACGCTTGATTGTACGTTTTATTTTTAGCTGAATGTAGCATGAGGTATCTCAAGTATTTGCTTTTAGTTTTTGCTTTGATGATGCAATGTTTGGGAAGTCAAGTAAAGTTTAAGGCATTATAGGAGGCTGATGTGCGTGTATATTGCTCTAATTCTTTTATATCCATGGCAGCGGCTCCAAGAATTTGGTGCGCGCGTGATGTCGTTGTGGTTTTAGCAGTATTAATGCCTACTCAAGTTTTAAATTTATATTTAGCCGACTTATCAATAAAACACACACTTTAACGAGCAGTGTACCCGGTCAGTATGAATATAATGGTAAGTAGAGTGTCGATCACTAAGAGTGGAACGTATTATCTAGTTATTCTAATAAGTATTTTAATATCCTAAGTTAGCTATACATCCTAATCTAACGCAAGGGGGTTCAGCCTGAGAGACTGGCACGGTTTGGTTATGATTAAATAGAAAACTAAACTAATGAGCACGAATCAGCGATTAGCACACACGTACATAGATAGATACTTGAGACAATAAGAAGACCTGTCCTGAAAATTAAGTAGCTTGTCACTTGTTTTATTGCTAGTTTTATATGAAGTGTATATAATTAAACCTTTCTCGTTGGCTCTAATCTTATCGGCGAGTAAACCCTTAATGATTACTTATTTCTATCCTATTTATTTAGCGTCTCTTAAATAGGCGAGGAAGGGGTGATCGGCCTCAAACAGTCAACTAATATTGACCAAGTAAATGGTCAACAAGAGTCAAACAATCTAGGGCACAATGCAATTATCCAAGGAGTTTAATGTTTCCCCGGGTCGTTAAGTCCCAACGAGGTGTGTAAACTGTAATAAAACGAATTTGTGATCTGGTGAAATTGAACAGGAAAGGGTTTATGAGTGTTTAAACTAAGGAATTTTAAAAGAAAATAACTTAAACAGCTATAAGAACGATTACGTTAAAGTAAATGACTTAGAAACGTTTAAAACTTAAAAACGTACGTTTAAATAAAAATTACGTAAACGTACAAAATAAAACGTGAATTCTGACCAATATAAATCCCACGGATGTGAAAATTATATTTTTAGAATCCAAATGATAAAAGAAAATTATTGGAAAAAGAAAATTATTTATTTGACTATTTATTTAATTATTATTAATTTATTACTATTTAATAATTATTTAAAACTAATTTAAATTATAATAAATACTAAATGAACTCTAATAAATATGAAACTTTTTCTAAAAATATTATGTAAGTACAGGAACCTAGGAAAATTATAAAAATGAAAAGTGCTTAATGAAAAAGCAGAAAAATAAGCCAAATGGCTTAAATAGAAGCTATCACTTTTTTTATATTTCGATTTTCTTAATTTTTCTTTTACAAAACTATTATACTACTGATAATAACAAACTTTAATGAATACAATATTTTTAAAACTTAAAAATAAGCAGATTTAGAGCTTATGAGCTTATCAGTTGAGCTTTTGAGCTTAAATTGATGAGTCAAGCTCAAACAAGCTTGAAATAAGCTTCACAAAATGAAACAAAGGTGAAATAAGATGAAAATAAGTTTAGGGGATTAGAAATAAGCTAGATGGTACAAGAAATAAGCACTGATAAGCTTGGAATAAGCAAATAAGCACTTACTAATCACCACAGTCAACCACTCAGGCCTGCAGTCAACTTTAAGGGCAAATTAAGCTTATGAAATAAGCTTAAAAGCTCAAAATAAGGACTGGAGTATTGAGATGGCTAGCTGAGCTATTCAAAAAGCCAAAGCTTTCAAAGTGGGACCCACTAATGAGCTTTTGGAAGGCTTGTGAAAAAGCTTGAAATACACTGAGGACTCAGTGTATTCAGTGAAATGGGACAAACAAAAAGCTATTAGCAGCCCTATCAAATAAGCTAGTAAAAGCAAAACAAGTACTGAAACTTTGAGATGGGTGGTTAAGCTTCACAAAAGCTAAATCACTCAAGCTGAAGTACACTAGAGAGCTTTTTAAGAGCTTATGAAAAAGTAGCAAATACACTGATGACTCAGTGTATACTGAAAAATGGGACAACTTGTAGGATCAAATTTAGCTAAACAAATAAGCTAAAAAGCACAATACAAGCTATGAACCAATTAGACTGGTGGACAAGCTTCACAATAAACCAAATATCACAAGCTAGTAATCACAGGAAAGCTTTTTATGAGCTTATGAACTTGGCTCACCTATACTGATGACTCAGTATAGTGAGTCATTTTGAGAAAACAACATGAGCATGATAAGCAGTCCAAATAAGCAAATAAATGAAAAACAAGCATACATGTAGCAAGCTAGCCAGAAGGGCTTTACAAAGAAACAAATATCACAAGCTAATATGCACTAATAAGCTTTTAAGGAGATTATGAAAAAGGCTGTTTTGCCTGCACAGGGCAAGATTTGACTTTTTAAGTTTTATCTATTTTGACTTCGATGAATTTTGAATGATTCCAACTGATTATAGATGAAAAAATAAGCTTTAATTAAACTAGATTAAGCTGAATGGACAAATTTTATAACTGATTGGTGCCAACTCAATCCTGAATTCCAAACAGTAAGAAGAATTAAGCTAGTTGAAAAGCTATTTTGACTATTTATCAAACAAGGACTGAATTTTATGGCTTTACTGAGCTATTATGACCTTAAGTAATGTGTTTAAACCAAAATTAACAACAAATGTATCCTAGATCACAGTGAACACATTGTTTCCAAACAACCCTTTATAAAACACTTATACTAGATTTTCAAAGCAAATGACTTATTTAAACCTTAACACTGATTACAAACTCTATTTAGTGATTATAACAGACCTTAAAAGCATGAAAAACCAACAAGAGCAGCATGAAACACAGACCCACAGTAAAATGCCAAAAACTAAGAAATATGCTTACAAGTGGTGCCCTGCTGAAAAACAAATTCCAAGGACCAAGAACACTCCTAATAGCTTACCACTAAGCTTCTAACCCAAGGGCAATCCAATATACACCCTGCTCCAGCCATCTTCAATCATCTTCACTGATTTTTGATTTTTGATCTAATTTTTGTGATTTTTTTTTTGTATTTTTGAGTTTTATAACTATACTGACTTTTAAAGTATCTAAAAGCTTTCAGAAGCTTTCTAGGAGCTTATATGATCTAAATGAGTCCTTATCATCAACTACAACAACATTCAAGGGAACATAAGATTTTGAACAAGAAATTGCATAAACTGATTTCAAACTTAGAAACTGAAATTGATTATTGGAAATAGATTCACATACACTGAAAACACTAAACAAAGTACTTGAAAGCTAAATTTAACACTGAAATTTAAAAAACATTAAAAACGACATAAGCAAAATAAAATTACACTAGATATTTTTGTACAATGCTCAAAAGCCAAATTATATAGATCATTCTAACTCTGTTGACCTCTCTGAGACTTTCCCACTTGATCTTGGCCATTGGATTCTTCGAATTCATCATAAACGTCCATTTGGACTTTTGGCGCCAAAATATCAAAAGCAGGTTTTTGCAATTAAAGAATTGTGGAAGGATGTGGAGGTGGAGGGGACAAAGAGAAGGATTAGGTGGTGAGGTGGAATCCAAGTGGGGATAAGAGGTGAGGTGGAATGGTGGTTTCTGGTTTGGCGGGATAGGTGGTATTGAAGAAGAAGGGAAGTTTGACTTGTGGTCAAACTTCTGGGTTTAGCTAAGGGGTGGATCGGGTTTTGGTGATTGGGCTTGGGTAAGTTGGTTGGGCTGGGTTTAATTTAAGTGTGGGTTGGGTTTAATTTATTTGTGGGTTGGGTTTAATTTATTTAAATAGTTGGTTTTGTTTTGGGTTTTTTTAAGATAGGGTCCGAATTGGTTTGTTAATTAAACACAATGACCATTTTTGTAATTTATGAAGTTTTGAGGGGTTTGGGTTGACAACTTTCCAAAGTTATCAAAGGGGTATTTCTTGCCAAGTTTCAATAGTACAAGGACCATAAAAGATAATTTTCCATTTTTGAAAACCGGGGGACTTGTTTTGCCATTTTTGAAACTTCAGGGACCTAAGTTGCCATTTTGCAAACTTGAATTTTAAAGGACTAATTTTGACAACTTGTGAAAGTTCAGGGACTGAAATTGCCAATTATGCAAACTTTGTTCGATTTCACCTGTTTTTCAATCCTTTTGCACTTGCAACACATAAAAACACAATCAAATGATATTTCTTGTATTTTGAAGCATATCTACATGTTTTTAAATGTTTTTGCAGTCTAAATGTGACAAAAATGATGAGTATTTAGACACTCATCAATCCCCCACACTAAACTATTGCTAGTCCCTAGCAATCTTTTATGAAAATTTAATGGATTTTACTCTTTACCAGATAGCCATTACTTCTGGAGTAGCCAATGTTTTAGAATGTGATACTTTGGTACAATGATAACCAAATGATTTTGAGCAATCATCAGCTGTCAACGGATTTGATTTGTCTTTACCAGAAGCCGTTTGCTTCTGGACTAGCCAACTCTTAGAAAAAATACAGTTATTATCTTGGTGAGCTGATTACTAATTATGGTTTTCCAATGCCTTTACCACAAGCCATAACCTTGCGGGCTAGCCAACTCTTCACTTATAAAGATATGGTGAGTCGAATACCATACAATTTTTGGCAAATTGTAAGCCATAAACGGATTTGAGATATCTTTACCAAGAGCCGTTTGCTCTCGGATTAGCCAATCCTTATGTGGGTTAGACAAGGCGGACTGATAACCATTTATTGCATTCTAAGTGAGAAAAAAAATTTTAAAATTTTGGCCAAAATGGGGGTACTAGATGGTACATATGATCAAATTCGCTAGAATTCCCCCCCCCCTCCCCCCACCACACTTAGAACTGAATATTGCCCTCAATATTCAAAGTACCGGTTGTTAAACCAACACTTAGAACGTGAAAGGGTAATACTAATAGCCATTATTTTATATATACACATTTTTTTTTAAACTAAAATGTACATATATACAACATGTGGGGCATCTCCCCCACACTTGGGTGTTAGAAAAGAGAAAGAAGTCAGAAATATGGGTGAAAACCCATATGGTGTGCTAATATTTTTGTTCACCGAGTCACTAACTTGACTCGATCCCCGCATTCATTGGTTCATGGGGAAAGTTTGAAGATCCGGGATAACCATGGGTGGTATATCCTCTCCAAAGTAGTGTTTCAAACGATGACCATTCACTTTGAAATTATGTCCGTCAGCTTGAGATAACTCAACGGTACCATATGGATAAACTTTTGTGATAGTGAATGGACCAGACCAACGGGATTTGAGTTTTCCCGAGAAAATCTTCAATCTTGAATTGAAAAGAAGGACTCGATCACCAACGTTGAAAACGCGGTTCTTGATTTTAGAGTCATGAATCTTCTTTTTCTTTTCTTTATAGATCAAAGAGTTCTCGTAAGCTTGATCACGTAGTTCATTTAATTCATTCATTTGAACTTTACGGTGATCACCCGCAGTTTGGAGGTCAAAGTTGGCATGTTTCAAGGCCCAGTAGGCTTTGTGCTCTAGTTCGATCGGAAGATGACATGCCTTTCCGTACACAAGCTTGTAAGGTGTACACCCGATGGGTGTTTTGTAAGCTGTACGGAAGGCCCATAGTGCATCATCCAATTTATCCGACCAGGATGCACGATTTTCTCCTACAGTCCGTTCCAAGATTCTTTTAATACCCCGATTTGAAACTTCTACTTGTCCACTTGTTTGTGGGTGATATGCAGTAGAAAGACGGTGAGTTACACCATACTTTTGCATGACTTTATCAAACTTGTCATTGCAGAAATGTGTACCACGATCACTGATTATAGCATGTGGAGTTCCAAAACGGGCAAAAAGAGCTTTCAGGAATTTTACAACAACTCGGGCATCATTGGTGGGTAAGGCTTTCGCTTCAACCCATTTTGACAAATAGTCAACAGCCACGAGTATATACTTGTTTCCTCGAGATGATGGAAATGGCCCCATAAAGTCAATGCCCCAGACATCAAAGATTTCACAAACTTGAATAGCATTTTGTGGCATTTCATTTCGTTGTGAAATATTTCCGTGACGCTGACAAGCGTCACAAGTTTTTATGAGATCATGGGCATCCTTATAGATTGTGGGCCAATAAAACCCGGAATCAAACACCTTTTTGGTGGTGTAGTTTGAACTATAATGGCCCCCAGTGGGTCCAGCATGGCAAGCTTTGAGAATGTCAAAAGCTTCCTTCCCATAAACACACCGTCGGATGACTTGATCCGCATAGATTTTGAACAAGTAGGGGTCGTCCCAGAAGTAATATTTAACATCCTTGAAGAATTTATTCTTCTGTTGGGTCGACATCCCTTTCACTATGAAGTTACCCGCATGGTAATTTGTGAAGTCAGCAAACCATGGGGTAGTAGAATCTCCACGAAAAGCAACCGCATTGAGTGTCTCGAGAGGAAATGTTTTATTTATTTCCTTTTTCTCGAAAACATCTTGGTGTGGGTTCTCTAACCGGGATAGATGATCAGCAGCTAGGTTCTCAGCTCCTTTTTTATCACGTATAATGATATCAAATTCTTGCAGGAGGAGAACCCAACGGAGCAATCTCGGCTTTGCATCTTGTTTTGCAAAGAGATATTTGAGAGCCGAGTGATCCGTATACACTACACATTTTGTTAAGATCAAATATGGCCGAAACTTCTCAAAGGCATACACCACAGCTAATAATTCTTTTTCTGTAGTGGTGTAATGAGTTTGAGCTTCAGTCATGGTTTTACTTGCGTAGTGGATAGGCTGAAAGTGTTTGGCTTTTTGTTTCCCCAGGACCGCACCTATGGCAAAGTCACTTGCATCGCACATAAGTTCAAAAGGTAAATCCCAGTCAGGGGCAACTAGAATGGGTGCTTCAGTAAGCTTTTTCTTTAATGTTTCAAAAGCTTCGATGCACTCGGATGAGAAGATAAAAGGAGCATCCTTCTCAAGGAGATGAGTCATAGGCCGGGCGATTTTAGAAAAATCTTGTATGAATCTACGATAGAAACCGGCATGACCCAGAAAACTCCTAATACCTTTGACGGTAGTGGGATGAGGTAATTTAGCAATGACATCAACTTTAGCTCTGTCAACCTCAATCCTGTTCTTTGATATCTTATGGCCGAGGACAATGCCCTCTTTGACCATAAAATGACTCTTTTCCCAATTTAGAAAAAGATTGGTGTCTTTACACCATTTTAACATGTTTTATAAATTGAAGAGACATGCTTGGAATGAATCCCCAATGACCGAGAAGTCATCCATAAAGACCTCCATTGTTTTCCCGATCATATCGGTAAATATGGCCATCATACACCTCTGGAACGTGCCTGGAGCATTACATAAGCCGAAAGGCATACGTTTATAAGCAAAGGTTCCATAAGGGTACGTGAAGGTAGTCTTTTCTTGATCTTGTGGATCAATGGGGATTTGAAAGTAACCCGAGAAACCATCAAGGAAACAATAGTACTCGTTTCCCGCTAATCTCTCAAGCATCTGATCCATGAAGGGTAGAGGAAAATGGTCTTTACGGGTGACATCATTTAACTTACGATAGTCAATGCAAACACGCCACCCCCGTAACCAATCGAGTTGGAATCAACTCATTTTCATCATTTGTGACAACAGTTATGCCACCCTTTTTTGGAACACAGTGAATGGGACTAACCCAAGGACTATCAGAGATGAGATAAATCAATCCTGCATCAAGAAGTTTGAGAACCTCTTGTTTGATAACATCATGGATTTTAGGATTCACCCTTCTTTGGTGTTGGACTGCTGGTTTAAAGTCATCCTCCATTAAAATCTTGTGAGTACAAAATTCAGGGTTGATACCCTTTATGTCGGAGAGTTTCCAAGCAATAGCTTGCTTGTGTGACTTCAAGACCTTTATTAGAGCAGTCTTTTCCTCATCACTTAAATCTTTAGCAATAATGACGGGTAATTTATCATCACCCTCCAAAAATGCGTACTCAAGATGAGGTGGTAAGTCTTTGAGTTCGACCTCAGGAAATTCATCGGTTTTCTCAACTGATTTGATTTCCTTATTATGAAGTTCAACGGGAGGGAGTGGAGGAGAATTGTCCTGATTCAACAATTTCTCAAGAAGAAGAATATCTCCCTCCAGATCAATCTCAGCGTTATCAATCCCTTCTAGAAATGAATCACACTTGAGAAAAGCATCGATCTCTTCCAAAATGAAATCACTTCCCTCAAACGGAGTGAGAGAAGGGGAAGAGTCGGAAATGATAGGTAGAGAAGATGTGGTGGGATCCCCACTCACAGAATTATGAGAATAACCAAGAAACTCTTGAGAGTACTCCTCTGAAGCAATATCAATGACATCGATTCGGTTAACCGATTCAGAATCATAATTTGAGGAGTACCTCGAAGTTTGATCGAGGTTAAAGGTAACAGCTTCATTACCCACACGTAATGTGATTTCATGCTCAAATACATTAATGAGAGCATGGCTCGTTCTTAGGAATCCTCTTCCAAGAATGAGAGGAACCCTAGGATCAGCATCGAAATCAACAACCACAAAGTCAGCTGGAAAATGGAACTTTCCTACTTTCACAAATACGTCCTCAGCAATGCCAAGTGGACGAGATATTGAACGATCTGCAAGCTCAAGAGTCATGCAGGTAGGAGTAAGTTCAGGAAGAGAAAGTTTCTTCCATACTGATTGAGGCATCAGGTTGATGCTTGCACCAAGATCGGCCAAGGCATAGCATTCAACCATTCCTGGAAAGACACAAGGTATTAGAAATCTTCCAGGATCTCCAAGCTTCTCGGGAAGCTTTTTCAAGATAACTGCTGAGCAGTTCTCATTTAATGGAGTTTTTGCCATTTCAAACAGTTTTTCCTTGTTGCTTAACAAGTGTTTGATTGTGGATGCAAACTTGGGCATCAGAATGATAGCATCCACAAAGCTTATGTCAAAATGTAATTCTTGAAAGATTTGAAAGAATTTATCCATTTATTGACTAGCCTTTTCGCGGAGCTTTTGCTCATTTAAACGTGATGGGTAGGGAATAGAAGGTTTGGATTTAGGGTTTTCAACCGGGGTTTCAGGAGGTTCAAAGACAACTCGTGGTTTTGGTTTGGTTTTCGGGACAACTTGAGGTTGGACGTTGTCGGTACCTTCGTTATTAGTAGGAAGTACCTTGTCCTTAGTCACCTCAGGTTCAGTATCCACTACCTTGGGAGGAGAAGAAGAAGTGGTAGTAGGAATAGTGGATCCATCATATGAAGCACCACTTCGGGTTGTGATCGCCTTAACATCGCCCTTCGGGTTAGCGATCGTGTTGCTCGGAAGTTTTCCTGAGCCTGAAGGTTGATCATTTAAAGATTTTTTAATCTCAGAGATCTGGCTGACCAACAACCTGTTTGTGTCCTCTTGAGCTTTCATGAATTGCCTCAATAACTCATCAGATGATGGTTGTGGGGCTGGAATGGCTTGAGGTTGATTAGGGAAATTTTGGATTCGGTTATTTTGATTATAACCTTGATGTTGAAAATTCCCTTGATTTGGATTACCATTTCCCTGAAAATGATTTCCCTGGTTGGAATTGTTTCGGTTAAAGTTTCCTTGGTGTTGGAAACCTTGATTTTGTCCAGAATTGAAATTCCCTTGGTTTTGATAACCTTGGTTCATTCGAGGTTGGTTTTGGTTTCGGTTTTGCAAATTCTGGTTCTGATTGAAACCGGGTGGTCCTTGGTAGCTGTTAGCTCGGTAACTTGGTTCCAGCTGAGGACGGTATTGATTACCTCCCTGATTTGAAGTACCGGCTATAGCATTAGCTTCAAAAGGACTACCATCGGTGGCAGTACAGTTGTAGTATGCGTGAGGGCCACCACAAGTAACACAGACTTCCACTTTCTTCACTTCAGCATGTGAAGGATTTTGTGTGAAAGTGACTTTCTTTTGGTTTGAGAGAACCAAAGCTTGAATAGCGTCCGTGAGTTTGTCAATCTTAGCATCGGTGCTAGAAGTACTCACAGGAGATGAAGTAGAAGGACCAGCACTAGCCTGAGAATGATATGGCTTTGTTCGTGCAGTACGGACCTTAGACTTATTTTCAATAATCGCTAAAGCTTCTTTGGTGGTTTTGCTCAAAAAGTTACCTCCAGCGGAGGCATTGAGAGAATCTTGGTCAGATTGGCTCACGCCATTATAGAAAGTGTCGATTTGCATCAAGTCGGTGAAACCATGATGAGGACATTTACGAAGCAATTCTTTGAAACGATCCCACGCGTCACTAAACGATTCATCAAATCTTTGTGTGAATTTGATGATTTCATTTTTAAGACTTGTCGTTCTAGACGGGGGAAAGAATTCGTTTACAAACTTCGTAACTAGATCCTCCCATGTCTCAATTGAACCAGGGGGTTGTTTTTCAAGCCATATCCGGGCTTGTCCCTCGAGAGAAAATGGGAATAGAAGAAGCTTGATTGATTCAGAAGGGATATTCTTGTATTTGATGGTAGATGTAATCTTGTTAAACCATCGAATGTGAGCATGAGGATCATCCCTCTCAAAACCATAGAATTGACTTGAGGTTACAAGATTCAGTAACCCGATTTTGAGCTCAAAACTATCAGCCACGATGGCTGGAACAACAATGGCATCTCCATAACCCTCGATGGGTGCTTGGAGAAGCTCATTCATTGGCAAATCTGCCATGATGACAGGGTCAGAACATACCTCAGATACGACTGATGGGGCAGAACGTCTACGACGCCTTCGAGGTATGTTTACAAGCTCACGAAAAGGGCTTGAAGACCTAGAAGAACGAGTGCGCATGCACTAAGACGAATCTAAGAATCCTTTAGAGTGATGGAAACTTAGAAAAGGGGAAGAAGATTCTTTTTGGATTTTATTTGTTTATGAAAATTTGAAATATGATATTTTTGGTTATCGATCAGTCAAACAAATTAACTTAACGATAAATTTGGTTTTATATATATATATATATATATATATATATATATATATATATATATATATATATATATATATATATATATATATATATATATATATATATATATATATATATATAAGAGAATATGAACAAGGATGGTAAATATACAATGGATGTATATTCAACAACACTGATTCTTCAAATACGTTTTTACGCAGTACACCTCCCCGGCAGCGGCGCCAAAATTTGATCGGCCTCAAACAGTCAACTAATATTGACCAAGTAAATGGTCAACAAGAGTCAAACAATCTAGGGCACAATGCAATTATCCAAGGAGTTTAATGTTTCCCCGGGTCGTTAAGTCCCAACGAGGTGTGTAAACTGTAATAAAACGAATTTGTGATCTGGTGAAATTGAACAGGAAAGGGTTTATGAGTGTTTAAACTAAGGAATTTTAAAAGAAAATAACTTAAACAGCTATAAGAACGATTACGTTAAAGTAAATGACTTAGAAACGTTTAAAACTTAAAAACGTACGTTTAAATAAAAATTACGTAAACGTACAAAATAAAACGTGAATTCTGACCAATATAAATCCCAAGGATGTGAAAATTATATTTTTAGAATCCAAATGATAAAAGAAAATTATTGGAAAAAGAAAATTATTTATTTGACTATTTATTTAATTATTATTAATTTATTACTATTTAATAATTATTTAAAACTAATTTAAATTATAATAAATACTAAATGAACTCTAATAAATATGAAACTTTTTCTAAAAATATTTTGTAAGTACAGGAACCTAGGAAAATTATAAAAATGAAAAGTGCTTAATGAAAAAGCAGAAAAATAAGCCAAATGGCTTAAATAGAAGCTATCACTTTTTTTATATTTTGATTTTCTTAATTTTTCTTTTACAAAACTATTATACTACTGATAATAACAAACTTTAATGAAGACAATATTTTTAAAACTTAAAAATAAGCAGATTTAGAGCTTATGAGCTTATCAGTTGAGCTTTTGAGCTTAAATTGATGAGTCAAGCTCAAACAAGCTTGAAATAAGCTTCACAAAATGAAACAAAGGTGAAATAAGATGAAAATAAGTTAAAGGGATTAGAAATAAGCTAGATGGTACAAGAAATAAGCACTGATAAGCTTGGAATAAGCAAATAAGCACTTACTAATCACCACAGTCAACCACTCAGGCCTGCAGTCAACTTTAAGGGCAAATTAAGCTTATGAAATAAGCTTAAAAGCTCAAAATAAGGACTGGAGTATTGAGATGGCTAGCTGAGCTATTCAAAAAAGCCAAAGCTTTCAAAGTGGGACCCACTAATGAGCTTTTGTAAGGCTTGTGAAAAAGCTTGAAATACACTGAGGACTCAGTGTATTCAGTGAAATGGGACAAACAAAAAGCTATTAGCAGCCCTATCAAATAAGCTAGAAAAAGCAAAACAAGTACTGGAACTTTGAGATGGGTGGTTAAGCTTCACAAAAAGCTAAATCACTCAAGCTGAAGTACACTAGAGAGCTTTTTAAAAGCTTATGAAAAAGTAGCAAATACACTGATGACTCAGTGTATACTGAAAAATGGGACAACTTGTAGGATCAAATTTAGCTAAACAAATAAGCTAAAAAGCACAATACAAGCTATGAACCAATTAGACTGGTGGACAAGCTTCACAATAAAGAAAATATCACAAGCTAGTAATCACAGGAAAGCTTTTTATGAGCTTATGAACTTGGCTCACCTATACTGATGACTCAGTATAGTGAGTCATTTTGAGAAAACAACATGAGCATGATAAGCAGTCCAAATAAGCAAATAAATGAAAAACAAGCATACATGTAGCAAGCTAGCCAGAAGGGCTTTACAAAGCAACATATATCACAAGCTAATATGCACTAATAAGCTTTTAAGGAGCTTATGAAAAAGGTTGTTTTGCCTGCACAGGGCAAGATTTGACTTTTTAAGTTTTATCTATTTTGACTTAGATGAATTTTGAATGATTCCAACTGATTATAGATGATAAAATAAGCTTTAATTAAACTAGATTAAGCTGAATGGACAAATTCTATAACTGATTGGTGCCAACTCAATCCTGAATTCCAAACAGTAAGCAGAATTAAGCTAGTTGAAAAGCTATTTTGACTATTTATCAAACAAGGACTGAATTTTATGGCTTTACTGAGCTATTATGACCTTAAGTAATGTGTTTAAACCAAAATTAACAACAAATGTATCCTAGATCACAATGAACACATTGTTTCCAAACAACCCTTTATAAAACACTTATACTAGATTTTCAAAGCAAATGACTTATTTAAACCTTAACACTGATTCCAAACTCTATTTAATGATTATAACAGACCTTAAAAGCATGAAAAACCAACAAGAGCAGCATGAAACACAGACCCACAGTAAAATGCCAAAAACTAAGAAATATGCGTACAAGTGGTGCCCAGCTGGAAAAACAAATTCTAAGGACCAAGAACACTCCTAATAGCTTACCACTAAGCTTCTAACCCAAGGGCAATCCAATATACACCCTGCTCCAGCCATCTTCAATCATCTTCACTGATTTTTGATTTTTGATCTAATTTTTGTGATTTTTTTTTTGTATTTTTGAGTTTTATAACTATACTGACTTTTAAAGTATCTAAAAGATTTCAGAAGCTTTCTAGGAGCTTATATGATCTAAATGAGTCCTTATCATCAACTACAACAACATTCAAGGGAACATAAGATTTTGAACAAGAAATTGCATAAACTGATTTCAAACTTAGAAACTGAAATTGATTATTGGAAATAGATTCACATACACTGAAAACACTAAACAAAGTACTTGAAAGCTAAATTTAACACTGAAATTTAAAAAACATTAAAAACGACATAAGCAAAATAAAATTACACTAGATATTTTTGTACATTGCTCAAAAGCCAAATTATATAGATAATTCTAACTCTGTCGACCTCTCTGAGACTTTCCCACTTGATCTTGGCCATTGGATTCTTCAAATTCATCATAAACGTCCATTTGGACTTTTGGCGCCAAAATATCAAAAGCAGGTTTTTGCAATTAAAGAATTGTGGAAGGATGTGGAGGTGGAGGGGACAAAGAGGAGGATTAGGTGGTGAGGTGGAAGCCAAGTGGAGATAAGAGGTGAGGTGGAGTGGTGGTTTCTGGTTTGGCGGGATAGGTGGTTTTGAAGAAGAAGGGAAGTTTGACTTGTGGTCAAACTTCTGGGTTTAGCTAAGGGGTGGATCGGGTTTTGGTGATTGGGCTTGGGTAAGTTGGTTGGGCTGGGTTTAATTTAAGTGTGGGTTGGGTTTAATTTATTTGTGGGTTGGGTTTAATTTATTTAAAGAGTTGGTTTTGTTTTGGGTTTTTTTAAGATAGGGTCCGAATTGGTTTGTTAATTAAACACAAGGACCATTTTTGTAATTTATGAAGTTTTGAGGGGTTTGGGTTGACAACTTTCCAAAGTTATCAAAGGGGTATTTCTTGCCAAGTTTCAATAGTACAAGGACCATAAAAGATAATTTTCCATTTTTGAAAACCGGGGGACTTGTTTTGCCATTTTTGAAACTTCAGGGACCTAAGTTGCCATTTTGCAAACTTGAATTTTAAAGGACTAATTTTGACAACTTGTGAAAGTTTAGGGACTGAAATTGCCAATTATGCAAACTTTGTTCGGTTTCACCTGTTTTTCAATCCTTTTGCACTTGCAACACATAAAAACACAATCAAATGATATTTCCTGTATTTTGAAGCATATCTGCATGTTTTTAAATGTTTTTGCAGTCTAAATGTGACAGAAATGATGAGTATTTAGACACTCATGAAGGGGCATGGCGACCCAAGCAATGCTCAGCTAGACACAGAGGTTATCAATGCACTAATAAAAGTCACCAAAGACATCAACATATAAACTTTAATTAATGGGAAAGCAATTTTAAGGGGTGCCCATGATTTTCCGTAGTCACATGGAATCGGCCCATCAATCCTGATGAATTAAAGTGTACTAATACAATAAAACAAAACTACTTAATGAATTGAATACATGCAGGACCTTCTTACAACTCTTGTATCTTCGTTTAGGGTGTGTCTTGTGCTGCTAATACGTCTGAATTCGGCTCTAGGGTTTCTTCGGTCTTCGAAAGCTTAGTCTGTAGGATCCCGAAATTCGTCTGGCCTTGGGGTATTTATAGTTTCTGTTTGAGGGTTAGATGCGGCGCATAGGATAAGTAGATGCGGCGCATTGACTTAACTTCGCGTGGGGTCCAAGATTAATATATTCAGGAATATTCGTACACCGCCTTAAGATGCGGCGTAACTCCATTTCTCTATGCGGCGCATGTCCTTTGCCGTCTTGGATTGTAACTTGTGAAATCTTGATAGTGATACGCCGTATGTAAGAAGTATGTTGCAGCGTATCTGGAGCAGAATGATCTTGATCTTGTACATTTCAGTAGACTCTTAACATCTTGCTTGTTTTGCTCCATAATTAGTCCAAAATCGCCAAGTTTCACATAATACTTGTTTTTACCTGAGAATTACAAAAGTAAACATTAACGTATCAATTCTCATATATAATATAATAAAACAAGTCAAATAAATACGATAAATGATGATATTAAAATGTACTTATTTGAGTTCATCAAATATCCCCCCACTTGAACTTTACTTGTCCCCAAGTAAACCTTAGAATAAATCTTATGAAAATGTATCCTAAAAGATATTAGGATTTATTTTTATATTTAAGCATGTATTCGTTTTTGTCATAATTGCACAACCAAACACTTAACGAATTAGAAATAAAATAAAGTATTTCGATAAAAGCAAATCTAATCGTTTAACTGTCCAGTCGTGACGAATATTCTATCATAAGCTTGGCAAGTATACGCATCTCCTCCACTAAAGCTAAGGAATAACAAGTCTAAAGCGGTAAAAAGGGTTTGTTGGTTAAGGGTTAATCATCCTTCTTAATCTCTATCGATCTCATATTCCAGAAAAGGCGACAAAATCACAAATACATGATCGAATCCACGACCACGATACTTGCAATTGCTCAAATCCTTAACTCGAATAGGCTAAAGATAGGGCCAAGTAATCTTTACCAATAATATTATATCAAAAAGGGCGACAAAATCATAAATACATAGCCGAATTTAAGATTGCTCAAATCCCTAATCTCAATAAATCAAAGGTTTGGATAAATAATGATATAGGGTATGGATAATATTTGGGATATAAATTGGCGTAAAATGAAAAAAAAAAAAAAAAAAAAAAAAAAAAAAAAAAAAATAAATTAAAATCCTAAGTGTGGTTAATCACTATCCCAACCATCCCATGAATAAGACTCATATCATTGAATAACTCACGCTTTAACACTTGAAACACACGCTTTAGGTAGACACGAATTATACTCAACAAGATCTCAATCAAAGAATAACCTTAGTTGGCGTTCCCATAACGGCCAACTCCCATTCAATCCATAAATATAATATACAACAAATAGTGGTGATATCGACCACTTAATACAAAACTTTACATAAGTTGGTTAAACAAACTTCCAACTTTTTTTTTTTTTGACATCAACATATGTGTAAAATTTCACAACTTTTCTATCACTATTTTTCCGGATAATTTTTCCATACTTTTCATACTTTCAGAAACAACTGTAATAGCGAAAGTAGTAAACACACGAAAAATAAACTCAAAGATATACAATATTTACTTTCATACCAATTGCATTGTGCAATTTCCTGACTCAACCAAAGATAATGAATTACGCACGCGAACACAGGTAATGTAAGGAAACACACTTTGCCTAAAGCAATTAACCACGGATTTTAATCTACAGGGTAGGCTAAGGTGTAAGGGTGTAACGAAACATTATAACAAAGGTGTAAGAAACGAAAGGAATGGCTCTGAGTGTTTTTCTAGGGGTATCTTACTCTAAAAGTGAGAGTAACAAAAGGGTTTATACGGGGATTAACTAACCAGTGTAGTTAGTTAATATCACATAACATATAAAGGCTATTTGGGTGTAATCCTAGAAATTTACCAATTTAGACAAGTCATTCCAATTATATAGATAATACTTATTATGGTGGTCTCGAATAGTATATAAGCCAAGTTCTAAAGTTTACAAGTCACCGGCACACTCATAGATTTGTGAATTTTGAAAAGTTCACAATTTTTGGAAATAATGTTATGTGTGCAGCTATGTAATTTAGACTTTAAACAAAAACATGCTAAAAATTTTAAATTTTGATATATTAAGCGCATTTTAAGCATATTTTAAAAAAGTTTAGGACAAGTAAGTGTTCTAATTCAACAATCCCCCCACTTAAGTTAAACAACGTCCTCGTTGTTTGTATCAAAGATTAAAAACTGGAAAATAAAAGAATTAGAACAGAAAAACTCCCCTGAGATTTGCTCGGTATGATCCTCCATTATTCGTTTAAGAGCAAAAATCAACTTTCTTGTGGATGAGAACGTTTAAGCTTCAAAAATGATGTATCCACAAGAATGCAGGAATCTATAATACCATTCAGACTTTAACACACCTGAGTTAAGAAGGTTCAAACTTGCATAATACATTAGTAGTTAGTAAAAATAAAACTAAAAAAAATTAAAATGAAAATCATCAGGTCAGTCGATACGCCGTATCTTATGGAAAAAGATGCGCCGTATCGAGCCTGGAATAAGTACGAATCAGAATAAAAGATGCATCGCATCCTTAACCAGGGATGCGCCGCATTAAATAAACTGACAAAAAGTTTTAAAGTCAAAAATAAAAATGCAGAAAATAAATTAAGATATGATATGACCAGTGCAGGCGATGCGCCGCATCTTATGATGGAGATGCGCCATATCTAATGCAGGTCTGACAGACTCAATACAAAATCAGAAAATAAAATAAAAGATAAGCATGGGTTGCCTCCCACGAAGCGCTTGTTTTTGTTCGAGTCACGAGCCTGACTCCACCCTTATTTACTGTGTAATAGGGTGTTGTTCCCCCCACTTGGGATCAAGTGCGGGTGATAGTAGCAATAAACACGAAAAGAGTGTAAATTTGCTATTAAAGATGGAAGAAATACATAAAGATCATACCTTGGCAATATATGTACATCTTCCCTATTCTTACCCGGTTTGGTTGATAAATTGGATGACTTGACCACTTCATCTGAAAGAGTAGTATGTTGAGGAAAAAATAGTCTCCTTTCTTCTTGGTTAGTCTCTTTGGTAGTAAGGCGTCCCTTGACTTCCGCAGAAGATGAGAAAGGGTCTTTAGCAAGTAAAAGTTCGAGTTCCTCTATATACTTCATAGGGTCGAAATCATCATCTTCATCAATCATAGCAATGTTTAAGAGCTCATCACCAAATTCTTCCTCGAGCTCCACGAAAAACGGGTTGATCACAGGTGCCTCATGTGCTTCAATAGGTAGTGTAATAAATTTGACCTCATCATTCTTTTGTTTTGCAACCTGTTTAGGAAAATTAGCAAGATTATTAGTAACGGGATTAATAATATTAAATAAATTTGTACCACTTTGTGTTGTAAGTGACTCCAATTCATCTTGTGAATCCCCATCTTTAACTAGTGGTCTTGCAATTTCATAATCGTCTCGAATTTTATCCTTAAATAAGTAATCCCAGATTTCTTCAAAATCCCTCGTTGGGTCAAAATCTGGTTGAGGTATGTCATCATAAACTATGGCGTCAAATGGTTCGAAATCAAAATTAGAATACTTTTCATCTTCATCCGTTGGATTGTCTAATGGTGGTAATACGATTGCAGAATATTCTTCAACGTAAGGTTCCATATACACATCATCTTGTGCAATCTCCGGAAAAAAAGTACTATCAATAACAATTGCCGGAATTGGTTTCACGGTATATGACTCCTCCTCATCATCATTTGACATACACCAAGTGTGTTGAAACGGCAACTTGTTTCTTTCTTTCCTTGACTTTTCTTGTCCTAAAATCAAGTATTCTTCCATAGTGATTTCTTTCGTCTCAATGGCTTGTGCACCATATCTTGCTCTTTTCCAATCATACACCTGATTATTGCTCAAGGCTTTTTCCTCTTTAAACTTGACATATTCTTCCATTGTAATATCCGGATCGTCCATCTTCCTGAAATAAAACTTACTCGTGCAAAAGAAGAGTGAAACAATCAAAGTAAAATAAAAGTTGCTGATATCAGTAGACGATGCGCCGTATCCAAAAAGTTGGATACGCCATATCTTATAATCGTTAAAATTTAATCAGACTTTTATTCAGAAAGCAGATACGCCGCTTATAATTAGACTGCGCCGTATCAGTTTTATTTATCAAAAATCGATTATATTTATTAAAATTAAATGCGTCGTATTAACAAAAGCTAATGCGCCGTATTTTCGTTACGTTTCAAAATACAAGATTTTTGATTCAGAAGATGCGCCGTATTGATAAAGATCGATGCGTCGTATCTGTTTAATAATTCGAAAACTGTTTTTAATATAAATAGACAATACGCCGTATCTGTTAAAACAGATGCGTCGTATGGCGTTAGGGTTTAGAAAAATTTCTTATTAAAAACAGAATACGCCGTATCTTGGGGAAAGATGCGTCGTACTCGAATTTATTAAAGGCGTTGTATTTATAAAAATTAAACGCAATACGCCGTATCTATGAAAATAGATGCGCCGTATCGTTTGTATCAGCACAATACAACGATAGCAGAATGCAGAAAAATAAAAAAATAAAAATAAAAAAATAAAAACAAACAAAAAGAAACAAAAATAAAGAAAATAAAAACACACAAAAACAGAAAATATGCAAAAAATACAATGAATGCAATTTATCTAATATATAACAGGGTTAGTGGTTAGAATTAAAAAATTAAAAAGAAAACCTAATTAAAATACTAATCAAATTAACAGATAATAACAATTCACTCCCCGGCAACGGCGCCAAAAACTTGATGTGCGTGTGTATTGCTCTAATTCTTTTATATCCACGGCAGCGGCTCCAAGGTGCGCGCGTGATGTCGTTGTGGTTTTAGCAATATTAATGCCTACTCAAGTTTTAAATTTATATTTAGCCGACTTATCAATAAAACACACACTTTAACGAGCAGTGTACCCGGTCAGTATGAATATAATGGTAAGTAGAGTGTCGATCACTAAGAGTGGAACGTATTATCTAGTTATTCTAATCAGTATTTTAATATACTAAGTTAGCTATACATCCTAATCTAACGCAAGGGGGTTCAGCCTGAGTGACTGGCACGGTTTGGTTATGATTAAATAGAAAACTAAACTAATGAGCACGAATCAGCGATTAGCACACACGTACACAGATAGATACTTGAGACAATAAGAAGACCTGTCCTGATAATTAAGTAGCTTGTCACTTGTTTTATTGCTAGTTTTATATTAAGTGTATATAATTAAACCTTTCTCGTTGGCTCTAATCTTATCGGCGAGTAAACCCTTAATGATTACTTATGTCTATCCTATTTATTTAGCGTCTCTTAAATAGGCGAGGAAGGGGCATAGCGACCCAAGCAATGCTCAGCTAGACACAGAGGTTATCAATGCACTAATAAAAGTCACTAAAGACATCAACATATAAACTTTAATTAATGGGAAAGCAATTTTAAGGGGTGCCCATGATTTTCCGTAGTCACATGGAATCGGCCCATCAATCCTGATGAATTAAAGTGTACTAATACAATAAAACAAAACTACTTAATGAATTGAATACATGCAGGACCTTCTTACAGCTCTTGTATCTTCGTTTAGGGTATGTCTTGTGCTGCTAATACGTCTGAATTCGGCTCTAGGGTTTCTTCGGTCTTCGAAAGCTTAGTCTGTAGGATCCCGAAATTCGTCTGGCCTTGGGGTATTTATAGTTTCTGTCTGAGGGTTAGATGCGGCGCATAGGATAAGTAGATGTGGCGCATTGACTTAACTTCGCGTGGGGTCCAAGATTAATATATTCAGGAATATTTGTACACCGCCTTAAGATGCGGCGTAACTCCATTTCTCTATGCGGCGCATGTCCTTTGCCGTCTTGGATTGTAACTTGTGAAATCTTGATAGTGATACGCCGTATGTAAGAAGTATGTTGCGGCGTATCTGGAGCAGAATGATCTTGATCTTGTACATTTCAGTAGACTCTTAACATCTTGCTTGTTTTGCTCCATAATTAGTCCAAAATCGCCAAGTTTCACATAATACTTGTTTTTACCTGAGAATTACAAAAGTAAACATTAACGTATCAATTCTCATATATAATATAATAAAACAAGTCAAATAAATAGGATAAATGATGATAATAAAATGTACTTATTTGAGTTCATCAGAGGCTGTTAAGAAGTATGTATGTGCTTTTGCCGTTATGTTAATCATAAAGCTATTACATTTCTGACCTCTGAGTGATAGTTTAAGTGTATTCAACCCATAGTCAAACTTTAAAAAAATTCGTACTATCAGCTTTTGCAATTTGAGGGGCTGGCGAGATTAACTTTTTCTTATTATTGGTATCAGGACAAGGCTATCAATAGATTTCTTGTGAGGAACATTGTTGAACAAGCTGTTGTTAGGGATGTTCAAGAAGCTTGTGCTTTTGATTGTAAGACTTTGAGTGCTTCAAAATTATTTTTTAATCTTTATGTAAGCCATTGTTATTCATCTGATTGACATTTATGACTTGTTTTATTAATGTAGAGTACACCCTTCCCAAGTTGTACGTGAAGATGCAGTACTGTGTTTCATGTGCTATTCACTCCAAAGTTGTTAGGGTCCGTTCACGGACTGACAGGAGGAACCGTGAACCACCAAAGAGATTCTCTCATCCCAAGGTACAACATTTGTCTTTTCTTTCACTTCACACCAATTACCGATTTCTTCTGTATCATTAGTATTTAGTAATCAGCTAAAGGTTAGAAGTTTGATGTATGTGCAGCAGCTAAATGTTTGTATTTGTTTCAGGATGATGCTCCAAAGCCTGGTCAGGGTCCTCGCCCAGGTGGTGCTGCAGGTCCAGCTCCTGTACGTACTTGAAGATGGTGTGCTCTACTTCGTGGATTTCAAGAGTTATTTTGGAAGATTTTTGGTTATGCTTTTTCTATTAGCTTAATGTGGATTCATGTATGTTGCACTCATGACTTGAAATCTCCAGTTTTATAAGATAATTTTGGTGGTCTAGTTATTTCTTCAAAGGGACTAGTATGGTTTGAACTTTGGCCAGATTGTATCCTCACACCAATCCTTTACAAAGTTGAGTAAAATTTTCAAGGCGCCAATAGATAAATTCATGGAATGCTTTAACATTTTAAATTAAATTCCATATTCCACAGAATGTGAATATCTGCTCTTATTATAAACTGTCTGTGAAGTGGAAAAGAACCCTTATTTCTGGTTAGCCTTTGACAATGTTACTTGCATTTTGTTTTGGCGTTTAGGCTTCGCTATTAAGAAGTGTTAACTGTAGAGGTTTTTTGTGATCATTTTAAGTGTGTTTAAATAAAACAATGTTTGTACTTGGTAATGAGCTTTAAAACTTCAAATTGGCTCCAATTTCACAGAAAACTTGCTCATAAAATTCTATTTATTCTTCTTTTCTTTTTATTTTTTTTATTTATTTATTTATTTATTTATTTATTTATTTATTATTATTATTATTTTTATTATTATTATTATTATTTAATTTCCTGTTAGTAAATAACTGAAATGCTTGTATACAAATGGAATGATTACATGGTAAGTAACTGCGTTACGTTGGTTTAGAAGGATACTACTATGTTGATTGTTGTGCGATCACAATTGAGAAAACAATACACCTACTAAAGTGTTGCCTTTAACGTAAGCTAGGGCCTCCTATAAGTCTTCGACAAGGACATCAAATATCATCATACTTGCACCGCTCAATGACACTTCTCACTGATAAAGTCCCATTTCACCTCAAGGATAATCTAGTGTACAACAAATCATGAAGTCCCATTTCACCTAGAAGTTATTCTAAAAGGAGGTAAGGAGTTGGTTTGCACACTTCTCAAATTGATTCACACACTCTAACACATTTATACCCTTAAGGGGTGAAAATGAGTAAAAGTGTCAAGACACTCTAAAAGAGTGTGTCAATCAGTCAAAGGAGTATGCAAATCACATTCCCATTCTAAAGTAGCATCAAGAGCCCTAAAAGTTCCTATTTACTTAGGGCCCGTTTGTTTTGGGGGTATGGAATGAAAGAATGATATCATTATTAGAAGCAGCCGTTTGGTATGTGAAAATCTATCGTAATGAAATCCAAATGGTGTCAGAAACCCCAAAGACTGATACATGCCTAGATAGGTACCTTTCATGTCTTCTCTCTCCTGGAATAACATATTATTTGTTTTTTAATCTATTTTTTCATCTCAATAATTTTAGATTATCATTTAAAAGAAAAGTATTAGTGTAAGGTACTTTTGCAACAATTTAAATAATAAAGAGCCCCACATTATTTTGTCCTTTTTAATATTTTGCAATAACTTAAATAATAAAGATAGAGCAACATATGATTATAAATTTTGATACCCGTACCCTATAAATCAATCCAAACAACAACTATGGGATTGATACATTCATTGTCATACCACCCTATATTAGGGGTGCAAACGAGCCGAGCTACTCGAGCTCGACTCGATAAAAAGCTCGAAACGAGCCGAGCCTTATCGAGCTCGAGCCGAGCTCGAGCCTGAAAATCAACTTGTTTACTTATCGAGCCCGAGCTCGAGCTTTGCTTATCGAGCTCGAGTAGGCTCATTAAGCCTTATCGAGCCTTACTTTATAATCTTCGTGCCTTAGATTTTTGCATATTTGTTCATATATTTAGATTATTAAGCCGAGCTTTGTCGAGCTTTGTCGAGTAGGCTCATGAAAATCATCTTTTTTATTTACTCGAGCCGAGCTTTGTCGATCTCGAGCCGAGCTTTGTCGAGCTCGAGCTTTGTGAAAAGTTTACGAGCCGAGCTCGAGCTCGAAAATAAAGGCTCGGATCGAGCCGAGCTCGAGCTTGAGCTCGAAAAAAACCTGACTAGCCGAGCTCGAGTATAGTAAAGCTCGGGCTTAGCTTGCCTCGTTTGCACCCCTACCCTATATCCATACTCATACCCATTGTGATTCATGACAACAAAGCAAACACCACCTTACTGATCCAACTCTCTAGACATGCTACATCAACATTCTATTTTAACATGCAAATCATTTCTTCTTATGGGTTGGTTTGCCATTATACAAGTTTCACATAACAAATTGTTAAAAGGAACACATTTACAGAGTCGCTTTATTTTAGAAACCCAAAAACTGCTACTTACCAAGGGACGGATCTCAACCGTCAGATCAAAAAGACAAATTTTAAGAATAAAAAAACACGGAGGGAGCACTTTTGTAACTTCAGCAAACTTACCCCACCCCCAGACCTCTCACTTTTCACAAATTCGCTATCAATAAAATTTGTGGCATAGAAAAGAGAGAAAGAATATGCCATGGGATATTCCTTTGTTTGGAAAGGAAGTGTGTGTAACAATCCGTAAAATTCCCTAGTAATTAGTATACGTTAATCTAGTATTAACACATCGTAACTGTTCATTTAACCATTTTTACGAGCCAATTTGAACTTTTTATTTATTACATTTCTATTCAAACATTGTTGGGTTATTTATGATACGTTGGAACGAGCTCACACGCGGACCATGACGGATCAAACATACTCAATAATCACCAAACGGACCCTTAATTATATTTTTGGCCTGTTACTATTCAAGCCCATATAAAATTTTAGCCCAATTTCATTTTCTTTCTTTTATTCCCTTCGACTTAAATCTCATTTACTTGGCGCCTTTTAATTCTAATTTCGACATACAAGTTACACATAATTTTACATGGTACAAATCCTTATACTCCCGATATATAGGAATGACAAACCTCATTATTTGAATCGAACGTTTGCTAAGAAAACGAGACCAAAAGCTAACGAGGTTCTAACAACTAATACAACTTGTATTTTACTATACTATATATATACACATATAAGTAATACAACTTGCATGCAAATTTCCAAAGTCCTATCCTAATACCGACACATGATCGAATAATATCTCCAAACAAATCTCAAATTTCCTCTATTATATATTATACGAGACAACATGAGTGACAAATCGAATATATAGTATCCAACTTTAGGAATATTAAAACAATATAATCTACCTTTCATGTACAAGAATTTGAATAGACACAATCATATGCATAATCCTGACACAATCGAATATAAGCAGTTCCACTTGCCAATATTTTAAATTTCATACGAAACTCACATGCATACAATCTATATATACACTATACGTAAGATACATAGACATTAAAACACATTACACAATTCAAACACTTCAAACAATTCTCTCAAAAACTCCCTCACTGCCGAGAACAGAAGAAGTACCATGACCACTTGAGCTTTTATCCAAGTCGAACATTCGATCACTTGGTGATCACTTTTACGAGTAGCATACAATCCATACGAGTCTTTGTCCTTCCTAACGAGTACTCACCACCATTTAAAGTGTCGTAAGTATTTCAAATTCATTTCCTACTCGTATATATCAATCTCAATATATCATGCGTCGTATTTCCTTTATTTCGATCGTATATCATTTTTGTTACATTTATACGCTTTTCATTTTATTTATTTTTACGTTATACATATTGACCTCCTTCATGGATGGCTAAGAACTTGTGTTTTATCTCTACTCGACACTTACATACTCGTATCTTTACTTATCGCAACTCGTTTTATTTATATCATATCGCATATGTCATTTATCTCGATATATATGTCATGTCTCATATTTATGGAACATGTTAAACTCGACTAGAAATGGCCACGTTAAATCGAAATGAAACACACGCCATATCATTTTTATTGTTTATCTCAATTCTTTACAAGCTCGTTTATCAAGTTGATGTTTTAAGTTTTCCATGAAAAGCTCATATAAGCCCTCTAAAAATGTCAAAGTAAACGCTACTCGAAACAGTTTAAATCTAATGAATATGTCGATTGGACTTTTAAAAGCCCAATAAGAATTTGTGATAAGCAGTTGTAATAAGCACTTGGAAATCATTTTTAGACTAATAATACTAGCCCAAAACAAGGCCCAAAACATTCGAGAAGCCCTCGGATCTAAAACTCTTAATGGGCTTGTAATATTTCGAATAAAAGCCCATTAAGCTTAAAAATAAGCTTTCTGACTAATAAGCAGTTTGGATAAGTTGGAATAAGCTATTTAAAATTGTTAGAACTTTCGGAATATTTTTCACATTATTTTTGTACATTTTGGACTAAAAATGCAACACATATTTACTATTAGGGTTTAAATTTTAACTTTTGTAAAACCAAGTACAAAACTGTCATTTCTGTAAATATTGTGTAGAAAAGGTTAAGACATTAGTTAGAAACCATAAAATGACAAATTGGAACCTTTACGGACTTAAAATGTAATTATATACTAACCAAGGACTAACGGTGCAACGCTAACTCCGTTAGGGTAAAAAGTGTAAATTTTGTAAAAGACCAAGGGCTGAACAGTAACATTATTTATAATCAATTCTATTTCATGTTTTACTCATTTCATATGCATTTTGTCATTCGTTTCAGTATATTTATTTTTCGTTACGATTATATTTATATAACGAACTTTTAAACGAATAACTTCACGTATTAATTAAACGACTTTCGAGGAAACCATAATTGTGAAATCAAAGAAATAAAAACAAGATAATATTATATATAATATTATTTTTTTTGAACTTTAAGCATTTTAAGCATATTATGCATTCACATTCAGTCCAATCTGTTATCCGACACTTTTCCACAATCATTATTCACATCTAGTCAAACTTAAACCATCGAAATCTCAGACTTCCCTATTATTCAGGTCATGTGTTAGAGCCATTCCCGTGATACTTTTGACATAACTTTACTTAACCTTACAGCTAAGGTGAGTCGTAGCCCCTACTCTTTTATACTCGTTTTTAACTATTTGGGGGAGATACATGCTCAACTATATTTATTTACTTTTACAAGCACTCTAGAAACTTTCACGATTGACCGCGAGTCATAGCCCCACTTTTACTCTTTTATTCATTTTAAACTACTTGGGGGAGATACATGCTTAAATTACTTTACTCATGTTGGGAATTAAACCTAACAGTTAGTACTGTTAAGCCAAAGTTTCAACTGGTGAAAGATAACACTAACAGTACTAAGTCAGTTAGTACTGCCAGCACAAGAAGTTTGTACTGTTTATGTTCTAAATATGTATAATAGGATAAGTATAGAAAAGATTTAGTGAATATCCTATTTCGTTAGAGTTATACGAATATTGTGTGTTGGGAACACGTTTTGTATTATCAAGTATTGATCATTTATGTAATAGGTTGCTTAGGCCTTTAGGTTTGTTTTAAGACCCATCCTGTGTAGAAGGCCCATGGGCTGTGTCTGTTTATTTAGTTTATTATGTTTAATTATGTGATTAGGGCTAAAAGCCCAAGACCTTGTAAAAACTATAAATACCCCCTCCCATTCAAGGGAGAGGGTTGGTTGGTTGAGTGCTAAACATTTCTCTATTATGTTAATCAAACCTTCCATCTCTCTCTCTCTCTCTCTCTCTCTCTCTAACTTTTTCTCTCTAGATCTAGGTTTAATTTAGATTAGTTACGTAGCTTGTGTGATCAAATCTAGTGAATTACAAGTGGTATCATTCGCCTAGGGGTAATTTAGGTTGTTAAAGATTAGATTTAGGTGGAAAATTAAAGAAATTTGGCTAAGTTATTGTTCATCCGAGAAAACATTGTTCATCCGAGTTCACTACCGAGTTTCTCTATTTTTATCGAGTTTCTGTAAGTTTCTTTCGAGTTTGAAAGTTTCTTGCTAGAAACTGTCGGGTTTCTATAACTCTATCTACTTTGGAAGTTGTTACCGAGTTTGTAAACTCTTACCGAGTTTGGTAATAGTTTATCGAGTTTCTCTGATTATCAAGTTTCTTTATTACCGAGTTTCTCTATTATCGAGTTTCTGGTATCAAGTTTCTCTATTATCAAGTTTCTAGTATCGAGTTTGAACACTTTATCGAGTTTGGTAAAGTTGTCTAGTTTGATCAGTTATCGAGTTTCTCAAAGTTTTATCGACTTTCTAGATTTTATCAAGTTTCTCAGGACTTATCAACTTTCTTAGGACTTATCAACTTTCTCAGGACTTATCAACGTTGTCACCTTGTCGAGTTTGTCAAGTATTTGTCGAGTTTCTGGAATTTATCAACTTTCTCAATCTATCGAGTTTCAAGACTTATCGACTTTCTCAAACATTATCGACTTTCTAAGCTGGTGTCGAGTTTGTTCACAGCTTGTTGAGTTTCTTGGGTTATCAACTTTCTAATACTTTTGTCGACTTTCTCAAAAGTTATCAAGTTTGTGGATCTTATCGACTTTCTACAATTCTTGTCGACTTTCTTGACTGTTACCGAGTTTGTGAGATTTTTTCAAGTTTCTAAGAAGATTTCGAGTTTCTAGAGTAAAATCCTCCAAGGTTCAACGATTGAATTCTCCGAGTTTCTAGAGTAAAATCCTCAGAGTTTCTTCACGTTCTTCACCGTTCAAAAATCCAATCTACAACAACAACCGTTATTATCCTTTAAAGATCCTACACCTACATCCACAAGTTACTTCAAGTTAATCTTTCTTCCTTTCTTAAAAAATAAATAAATAAATAAATAATAAAAATAAATAAATAAAATAAAATAAAATAAAAAAACTACTCCCTACGTCCCAATTTTATTGTCACTTATTCCTTTTTCGGACGTCCCAAAATTATTGTCACATACCCAAAATAGAAAGTGAATAGATAGTGGAGTTTGGTAAAGTTTACTGTATAACCTTTGGTTGAAATTAATATTGCAAACTTTAAAGAAGTGTTAATTAATTGGTTAAGGGTAAACTTGTCATTTGGCAAAAAAGTAAGAAAGAGAAAGTAGTGATAGTGACATTTTTCTAAAAGAATGTGTTTTTTGTCGGGTGACAATAATTTTGGGACGGAGGGAGTATGAACCCGGGGGTGTTCTATAACTTGAGTGATGGAGGAAGAATGTTTAAGTTATAAGTTTTGAGTTATAGCAGAAAAGCTTAGGTGATAACACTTTTTGCTATAACACCGTCGGGTAACAATGACGGCAATTTTATTTTACAAACATCTTTCCATGCAAATTCATATAGTTTTTAACCATTCATGTGATAAATCATTTCTAGCAAGATTTTATAAAAAAAGCAGAAAAAAGACAAAACTAAAAAGATGGTCGATTACAAGACACTCGTAAGATGCTTTTCACAAAAAAGATATCCGTAAGACAATGGACCCACAATCACTTAAATCCAGCCCATTCACATAAATTAAGCCAAAAACCGACTATTGGGCTAGATATTATTCTCACTAGGGTTACAAAAAACCTAGATATAAAAACCATGCTTAATCATTTTCATTCACAACAATAGCTGACGGCGGAGAACTTCTAGCTAGCAATTCTCTAAAGACACCAGCAACATGGTAATTTTCCTATCATATCATATATTTATAAATTGGTTTATATAAAAAATGTAATAATATTTTTTATAAAAAATGTGTGTGTGTTTTATAGACGGTCAAGAGAAGAAATGGAGGAAGGAACAAGCATGGTCGTGGCCACGTCAAACCCATTCGCTGCTCCAACTGCGGTAAATGCTGCCCCAAGGTATATATTTTTTACTTCTTTATGTTGTGGTTATTTTTTATTTTTTTTAGTTTTATGTTCATTTGTTTTGACATGAATTAATTTGTTTTTATAACCAACTGTTTGTTTTTAATGTAATTTTGAAACATGAATTAAGCTTTGTTTGGTATAGCTTGTGTAGATTGTTTTAAATTGCAAAGAACTTTTTCAAAGGTTTCCTTTACCAACATGAACTATAAACTGTATCATTTAATGTTACCATCTTTCAAAAATAGTGACACATGTGGTGCATATCGGAACTTTTTTTACAGTTTGTAACATTTACTAGGATAGTTTAGTTTACTTACAGAAACGACACTTTGAAGAAAGTTTGTTGCTGTTTAATTTGCTAAACCAGTTTAAATGCATTTTTTCAGTAAACACTCAAATTGTTTACCCATTGGAGGATAAGCAGTTTTGAACACCATGTTCGCCTTATAATGTTTAATACAGTTGCGTGGATGGAATCTGTTTGAAATTATGAAGTTCGTCTGGATACTGTTTGTTGTAGGGTACTTGTTTTGAGGATTGATGAAAACATTGCTAATTACGGTATACGGTTTGATAGGTAGAGCATGTTTGAAATGATAATGTTGGCGTAACATTGCTTTGATTCAATTGATTTGTAGACAGTAATTTGGTTATCATACCTTTTACGGTAGATGAAATACGAGTCTAGATTTTTTTTTTTTTATTTATTTTTATTTTTATTTTTTATTTTTTTTGTTTGATGTTTTCAAGCATTAGTTATGGCCATTGTAATTCTTAGTTTTTCGGTGAAGTGTTATGTTTGGAGAATAGGAGAACAATTAATTGTACATTGTATCTGTGTTTTGTTTATCTGACACACATTTAGCTAAATATTGTTTTGGTTTATTCTTTGGTGTGTCTTGGGAAGTCTTTTAAGTTTAATCTATTATATGCTGATAGGAAGAATGGAAATTGACTGTTGCAATTTAACAAGGCTCTGGTTAAACTAACTTTTTTTTGTTGTTGATATCAGGACAAGGCTATCAAGAGATTCCTTGTCAGGAACATTGTTGAACAAGCTGCTGTGAGGGATGTTCAAGAAGCTTGTGCTTTTGATCGTAAGATTTCTTGTCATGCTTTACCATGATTTCTTTTGTTTCAGACATTAAATATGTATCTGATAGACAAACTTTGCTTGTTATTTTGTTGTAGAGTACACTCTTCCCAAGCTGTACGTGAAGATGCAATAATGTGTTTCATGTGCTATTCACTCGAAAGTTGTTAGGGTTCGTTCAAGAACTGACAGGAGGAACCGTGAGCCACCAAATAGATTTTCTCGTCCAAGGGTATGCTATTTGTCTATTATGTCACTTTACACCTTTTACTAATTTCTTTTGTTATGAATACAATAGTATTTACTATTTGGATGAAGAATAGAGGCTAATGTTTGTGTTTGTTTCAGGATGATGCTCCAAAGCCTGGTCAGGGTCCTCGTCCATGTGGTGCAGTAGGTCCAGCTCCTGTGCGTACTCGAAGATTAGTTTCTTGTGTACTTGCTTCGTGGATTTCAAGAGTTGTTTTGGAGGATGTTCGGTTATGACTTATCTTTTTAGCTATTTAGCTTAATATGGGTTCGTGTATGTTGCACTCGTGATTGTTTCAAAAATCTTTTATTTTTTATAATTTTGGTGGTTTAGTTTATTGCTTTAAGGAGCTAAATATGGTTTGAACAGATTGTAAACCGTTCCTTTTCTTCTAAAAACAAAGTAAAATCTTTAGCCCCAACTAGTAAACATTGCATGCTTTTAGTCTAAATAAATAACCTAGTCGCATGATCAAGCTCATTTCATCTTCTGCTTTGGAGATTTGATGTTAATGATGATCCAACATAATTGTTCATTTCTGTAATTCTGTAAAGCAGTAGGCATTGCTTCAACCTGGTAACATCTACTCTTCTTTGACAAGGTTACTTGTGATTTTCTTCTACACTTACATTTTTTAAGGCATAAAAAAGACGTGTAATTTGGAGGACCTGTTTTCAGTAACATTTCAACTTTATAGAAAATTTGGAGGACCCGATTTGAGATAACAATACACCTACTAAGGGTCTGTCGTTATCAAAAATGACACCTATAAGTCTTTGATTAGGACATCAAACACTTGAAATGGTGTTTAGCCACTCTTGTTAATGAGTTAAATGAATGGAACAAACTCGTTTTTAAAAATAATTCAGTGTATTTCATATTTAGAATATTGATTTAATTACATAAATGGTCACTATGGTTTGGCCATTTTTTCAATTTTAGTCATTGAAGTTTTTTTTTTACTGGTTCAGTCACTGTGGTTTGCATATGCTACGGATCCAGTCGATAAACAAATTGAAATGACCAAAAAGCCCTTTTCATCTTCTTTTTCAAATCTTTTGACAATTAAGTAACGGCCATTAGTCCTTTATACTAACGGTCGTTATTCCTTTGTACATTTTCGTCCATCTTTACACAATTTCGTCCGTATTTACACGTTTTTGTCTGTTTTTACACGTTTTTGTCCGTTTTTACACGGTTTCATCCGTGTATACACGTTTTCGTCCGTATTCACACGTTTTCATCCATTTGTACACGTTCTCATCCGTATTTACACGTTTTCATCCGTTTTTACACCTTTTCATTCGTATTTACCCGTTTTCATCCGTTTTTACCCGTTTTCATCCGTATTTACACGTTTTCGTCCATTTTTACATGTTTTCGTCTCTATTTACACTTTTTCATCCGTATTTACACGTTTTCGTCCGTTTTACACGTTTTCGTCCGTATTTACACGTTTTCGTCCTTTTTTAAATATTTTCATCCATTTTTACACGTTTTCGTCCGTATTTACACGTTTTCATCCGTATTTACACGTTTTCTTCTGTTTTTACACGTTTTTATCCGTATTTACACGTTTTCATCCGTATTTACACCTTTTTGTCTATGTTTACACGTTTTCGTCCATTTTTGCACATTTTCAACTGTTTTTACATGTTTTCGTCCGTATTTACACGTTTTCGTCCATTTTAACACATTTTCATCCGTATATACATGTTTTTGTCCGTTTTTACTTGTTTTTATCGGTATTTACACATGTAAAAACGTGCAAATATGGATGAAAACGTGTAAATACGGACGAAAACAAGTAAATACGGATGAAACCGTGTAAATACGAATGAAAATGTGTAAAAACGGATGAGAACGTGTAAAAATGGATGAAAATGTGTAAATACGGATGAAAATGTGTAAAAACGGACAAAAATGTGCAAATACGGATGAAAATGTGTAAAAACGGACAAAAATGTGCAAATACGGATGAAAATGTGTAAAAACGAATGAAAACATGTTAAAACGGACGAAAACGTGTAAATACGGATGAAAACATGTAAAAACAATTTAAAACGTGTAAAAATGGACGAAAACGTGTAAACACGGATGGGGGACGAAAACGTGTAAATACGGATGAAAACGTGTAAAAATGAACGAAAACGTGTAAATATGGATGAAAACGTGTAAATATGAATGAAAACGTGTAAAAACGGATGAAAACGTGTAAATATGGACGAAAACGTGTAAATACGGACGAAAACGTGTAAATACGAATGAAAACGTGTAAAAACGGACGAAAACGTATAAAGACCGGACGAAAAGGTGTAAAAACGGACGAAAATGTGTAAAAATGGACGAAAATGTTCGAAAACCAAATTTTCGGTTATTTACTAACGGTCGTTAGTCTAAAGGACTAATGGCCGTTACTTAATTGCCAAAAGATTTGAAAAAGAAGATAAAAAGGGCTTATTGGTCATTTCATTCGGATATGGACTGGATCCGTAACATATGTAAACCACAATGACTAAAAAAGTCAAAAGAAAACTTCAGTGACTAAAAGTGACATAAATGAAACTACAACATGGAAATTACGAAAAACAATTACATCTACTGTCGATGTTGCAAATTATATTTTTTGATGATTTTGTCTTTTTCCATGTCGATCCAAAACGCAATGTTTGGATCCTTGCCGGCAGTCTCAATCATCAGAAATTGTGAAGATTGAGAGGGCGGTTGAGTTAATTGACCAAATTGCAGGTTTTGGAAATTGGTATTTAGCATTTGTTGGATTCGTTGCCAATATAAAAATGCTTGATGTTATTGGTAAAGTTCATCCTCTGACAAGCTGAGAGGGTTAGGCAAAGGGTTTTGTGATGAAGAAGAACCCGCGTTCGAGTTTGAAGAACCCACATTTAGGTTATTGAAACCCATTAGGTTCAAGAAACACTCATCGTTATTGAAACCCGACATTTTTTTTGAAATTAGAAGTTTATGTATAGGATTTTGAGTTGTGAAAGTATGAGAATAAAGGTGTGTATTAGTTGGTATTTATAGTGTTAAATAAAGGTTTTCACTTGGAACAAATATCTCATTATCAACGTTAAGTTATTATCTTTCACTTGGATTTCTATTGGGTTTGATAGATTCAAAAATATGTCTCTTAGTCGGATTTAGGGCATCCACAATGCTCTTACGTGGCATCACTCAATAGCAAAAAAGTTCTCACATTAATTGCTTAATCCATTGTGGATAGTCTAGATGGCAAGTTGATTTAATGGGTGTTCAATTCTGTACACACCTTCATTCTAAAATAAAAGTGAGGACCCCCGATCTTAGATCTAGTTGGCCATCATATGTCGATGTCTCTAAACACGGGTCAAACTTCATTAGAAGTAAAAACTGTCAACTAATTCCGTTGTCTCTAGTCATGATATGATGGCTTGGTGGACCTATAGTGAGTTAAAAACTGGCCCATATACTTTAATCAGCCCAAATTCACTAATGGGCTAGATTTTTCCCTCAGTTCCTGTCAAGAGTTGAAGAAAACCTAGATATAAAAACCATTTTCATTCACAACCACAGCTGACGGCGCAGAGCAAGACACCAGCAACATGGTATTTTTTGTTTCCAGTCATTTTCATTTATATATATATATTTGTAAATCGATTCTAATGTTATATAAAAATATATGTGTGTTTTATAGACGTTCAAGAGAAGAAATGGAGGAAGGAACAAGCATGGTCGTGGCCACGTCAAACCCATTCGTTGCTCCAACTGCGGTAAATGCTGCCCCAAGGTATATATTTTTTACTTTTTTTTTAATTTATTTATAGGTTATAAGCTCATAAGCCCACATATAAGCTTAAACAAACACCTCCTTAGTGATTGTGGAATGTGAGTTGTTTCTACTTTCTAGACATGTAATGCGAAACTTTGGCTTTCATATGTTTTAGAATAGATGTTACTTTAAATGTTGTTTGTTTTCATGGATTTAACGAACACTTATGTAGTTTGTCTACTTGGGACATTTACAAAAATTGGTGTTAGACTGTTAGTAGCTCTAGTTCAAAGGATTTTAATCCTTGATTTTATGTCGGTTATGTTTGGAGAATTGGATAACGCTTGATTGTACGTTTTATTTTTAGCTGAATGTAGCATGAGGTATCTCAAGTATTTGCTTTTAGTTTATGCTTTGATGATGCAATGTTTGGGAAGTCAAGTAAAGTTTAAGGCATTATAGGAGGCTGTTAAGAAGTATGTATGTGCTTTTGCCGTTATGTTAATCATAAAGCTATTACATTTCTGACCTCTGAGTGATAGTTTAAGTGTATTCAACCAATAGTCGAACTTAAAAAAAAATCGTACTATCAGCTTTTGCAATTTGAGGGGCTGGCGAGATTAACTTTTTCTTATTGTTGGTATCAGGACAAGGCTATCAAGAGATTTCTTGTGAGGAACATTGTTGAACAAGCTGCTGTTAGGGATGTTCAAGAAGCTTGTGCTTTTGATCGTAAGACTTTGAGTGCTTCAAAATTATTTTTTAATCTTTATGTAAGCCATTGTTATTCATCTGATTGACATTTATGACTTGTTTTATTAATGTAGAGTACACCCTTCCCAAGCTGTACGTGAAGATGCAGTACTGTGTTTCATGTGCTATTCACTCCAAAGTTGTTAGGGTCCGTTCACGGACTGACAGGAGGAACCGTGAACCACCAAAGAGATTCTCTCGTCCCAGGGTACAACATTTGTCTTTTCTTTCACTTCACACCAATTACCGATTTCTTCTGTATCATTAGTATTTAGTAATCAGCTAAAGCTTAGAAGTTTGATGTATGTGCAGCAGCTAAATGTTTGTATTTTTTTCAGGATGATGCTCCAAAGCCTGGTCAGGGTCCTCGCCCAGGTGTTGCTGCAGGTCCAGCTCCTGTACGTACTTGAAGATGGCGTGCTCTACTTCGTGGATTTCAAGAGTTATTTTGGAAGATTTTTGGTTATGCTTTTTCTATTAGCTTAATGTGGATTCATGTATGTTGCACTCATGACTTGAAATCTCCAGTTTTATAAGATAATTTTGGTGGTCTAGTTATTTCTTCAAAGGGACTAGTATGGTTTGAACTTTCTCTAACTAGATTGTATCCTCACACCAATCCTTTTACAAGAGTTATATGGTTACCATTTTAACGTTCTCTAACACTAAAATGAAAAAAGAACATCCTTCGGGTTGGTTAACAAATAGAGTCTCACTTTGATGCCTCCTGAAAGCAGCTTCTTGTTAGTTTCTTCCAATGCTAGAATCCCAGCATAATCAATGTTTGTCACACCTACAATTGAGACATATTAATCCATGAGCAAATCATGATCCTTTGATAATGAAATTACGTCACATCGTATTAATAACGCTCACTTACTAGACATGTCGAGAATTATTCCAGTGATAGCTCTTTTTATAGCTTCTTTCTCGTTCTCTTCGGCTACCCATCTTAATATCCTAAAAAGATTAACCAAAATAACTAAATTTAGAAACAAAAAGAAAATGAAAGCGTTTGCTTCACAGAATGTACGTTCTTTTTGAACACATATTATATGATCAACATTTACCTGTCTCTAAGAGGATTTGCATTTGTAAAGCAAAGCAAGCCAGAATTTAGTCGGATTATTAAAACTCCTGGAACCGCATGAGCAACAGGATATTGATCAACTTCACAAAAGATATCTGTTCCCGGAAGCCTGCCCAGCTCTTCAACACGGGGTCGTAGAGCATTTAGAATTATCTTAGCAAATGAAACCGCGACCTGAGATACAAAACATATATACTTATCCATAAACAAATGACATCCTTTCTCATGATCAAAAGTACATATACAATGTTTGTTTACATAACCTATGCATAGTACTCTAGATATAAACAACTTTACTAAATGCTAAATTAAAAGTACAATTTCATATAATATTTGTGAGAAGAATGCTGTTTTTTCTGTGATAAAAGGACTAGACCATGCTCCACTAGATTCCATTGATTAAACATCTGAACTGTTAAATGTGGACTCAAATATTGTGGACTGTGGGCTCTAGTCAACTATATATATATATATATATATATATATATATATATATATATATATATATATATATGTTTCTATTAGAAGTTATGGACCCACAATCACACAATACTAGTATTTTCATGTATGATCAGGAAACAAGTCAACAACTACATGTTTCAGTGTTCATGTTCTTTCAGAAATGGAAGGTCACCTTTATAAGGGGGCCAACACCGTCTTTAATAATTGATTCCCACACCATTTCACAAAAAAAATATCTTACAAAAAATGTTTTTATTTCTTCAAATTAATCAAATCTGAATGAACCACATACTTATAGTATACTTATAGTGTTACACCCCGTGCCCGCTTAGACAAAAAATTAAAACTTTTAGAGCGGAAACACTTGACTTTTACGGACATCTGGTTACTCTTTTGACCACTGACAAAAATCTATAAATATTCAGACCTTGAGACTATTTTTAAACGAAACTAGACTCAATTACCTTCGAAACGACGAGTGACACGACCTGTGACGACTTACGGTTTAAAAGATATGATTTTTTTGAACATTGACAAAAATCTACCAAAACAACCTGTGTACCATACGCCCAAGGTCCGGAAGAGCGTATGATCTGGTACTCAGAAATCAGAATGGGTGGAAAATGCATTTTAGGCAGAAGGCCTTATGCTCAGCCCATGAGGGCGTATGATCAGGGCGTATGATCTGTACTCAGAAGCACATAAAACCACTTTTAATTGAAGAACCAGAAGTGGAAGGCCTTATGCTTCATTCTCAGAATTTACCAAGACCACAACTTTTAGCAACTTACTCTAATTTCCCAAAAAACGACTTTCAAGACCCGAAACTTAATGAAACTTTCCAAAATTCATTAACACATCAAAATCATCATTTCCATTCAATAACATTACCCAATTGACTCTCGGAAACGTACTTTACAAATTGACGGGTTTTGCACCAAAACCCGTTTTGACCCATTTCATGGCATAAGCCACATACAACTTCCACAACACCTCAAACTTAACCAAAATGATTAACTAAACATATCAAACGTGTTTTCAATGACACTTGACCCGTTTACTATCCAAAATGGGTACGTTTATACTAAATCCAAACGCCCCTTTAACCTTACTCAAAAACACATAAACCATACTTTGACTTATCAAATGACTACCAAATCGTTATACTACTCTTGACATACAATTTGCCACTTGACTACACTTTACAAAACATTACTTGACTCACGGGGGTACAACTTACACAAGAGCCCGGTATACTACCTAAGCTCTCAATCTTACCAATCTACCCATATCGCATAACCAAGCCTTAACCCACATGTCCAAATCATCCATATAAGCACGCCAACCTACAAAACGGTTAGACAACTAAACCGTAAGCACAAAGGCTTAGTAAGTAAAACGATCATAACATACAATTATACTTCAATCCACATAATGCATCATATACATAAAACACTTACATCATGGCTCACTACTCAAATCTCAACTAGCACATAACATCAACATATTCCATAGCATCATCTCATCACATAATCCATAAACATGGCATCACATAAGCATAACCCAAGCTCATCTTCTCAACATAGACATACATAACACATAATGATAGAAATTCATATAACATATGCTATCATCATTCTACTTACCTTAATCCAAGCTAAATCATAACAATAACATCATCATCATCACATTCTTCCATCATCATCATCATCATCATCCTTACAATATAACAAAACCTAATCAACATAACAATAAATAACATAACAAGGGTTAACAAAACCCATCAAATACACTTATCTTCCAAATCATATCATCATATGATCATATGATGAAAACCCACTTTACTCATAATCTATAATCTCATTAATCATCAAGAACATAGATACTTACTTGCAATGAGCATAGCAAAGGGTGGCCACAAGCACGAGGACTTGATCATCTTCTTTTCTAAGCCATCAAGACCATCATTTTCCCTCTCATTTCTATCTCTAGAAACGGCCTAACAAGACCCAAGAATAAAATGGAGAAGTCTAGACTTTCCTGGATATGTCTAGCTAAAGCACAAGTTTGGGCCATTGGCAAGAATGGCCCTTCAAGTCCTTTTCCTTCTATTTTAGCCACAACTAACTTTATAACATATTTGACTTATGACAACATAAGTCCTTTAGGTCTATTTCCTTTCTATTCTTGCCACATAATACTTTCATAATCTTAGAATACATGCTTTGGCTATCATTTTGACTATCGGGTTTGACCATTACGCAACAATTGTTGACTGGCCAATCACATGAGGTCTTTATCCATTTTCATCTAGGGTGGGGTCCCAACACCCGGGAAACGGGTCTAACAATTCTACCCCCTTATTTAGATTTCATCCCCGAAATCTCTCGTCTAATTCTATCCAAAACCCAATCACAACATCTACATGCCATTGTTCTCATGCTCTCTAAGCCATTACTTTGCAACGATCTAGATGATCTCGCAAATTCTACACTCACTATACATAAACATAACTCATATTTCACTTAAAACATACTTCTCATCGCAAGCTTTTCTAACATTTCCCACAATGACTACTTGTCATCCGGGAACATCTACTACTTTGACTCTATATAAGTCAAACTTCATCACTATAAACACGTCATACGCCCATGCACTAACATGACATAACATCTTATAACCGGCCAAATCCGCATTTTACATAACACCAACACATATCAATATAAAAAACCGGTAACTTAATTCAATTTATACAAGGTACCATATAAACAGCACCTTTCAAATATCTTCACACGCATTACTTAAGCAATCTTTCTTATCAAATCATGGGAAATACTCATCAATCAACTTATCAACTTAATCAATAATTCATTTTAGACGTCTATCTTAAGGTTTCACACATTACCTTAACACCGCTATAAATTGTATTCATATCTATCTTTTCTTATGACGTCTACTTGTTTTAGTTTTCACTTTCTCATATCACTATCCATACTCACGTCATATCGGCTACACATAAGTCCACTCATTTATAACTCTTTATTTACATAAAAAGGCGTCCCAATCTATGTACATAATGAATTATAAACTTATGGTTCGGCGATTTACAATTTCTCCATTTAAATGAAAAGGCGTCCCAATCCATTTAAATCAAGAAACCATAAACCGTCCTACTTATACGCTTCCGACATAACGTTCGTACTTGTTTTACATTCCATCTTTACTAGCCTTGGATCCAATCTCATTAACTTTCATCCATGCCATAAAGGCAAGCTAATCACCATGCCATAAAGGCAAGCTAAACATCCATGCCGCAAAGGCAAGCTAAAGTTTCAACTGGTGAAAGATAACACTAACAGTACTAAGTCAGTTAGTATTACCAGCACAAGAAGTTTGTACTGTTTATGTTCTAAATATGTATAATAGGATAAGTATAGAAAAGATTTAGTGAATATCCTATTTCGTTAGAGTTATACGAATATTGTGTGTTGGGAACACGTTTTGTATTATCAAGTATTGATCATTTATGTAATAGGTTGCTTAGGCCTTTAGGTTTGTTTTAAGGCCCAGCCTGTGTAGAAGGCCCATGGTCTGTGTCTGTTTATAAATTTATTATGTTTAATTATGTGATTAGGGCTAAAAGCCCAAGACGTTGTAAAAACTATAAATAGCCCCTCCCATTCAAGGAAGAGGGTTGGTTGGTTGAGTGCTAAACATTTCTCTATTGTGTTAATCAAACCTTCCATCTCTCTCTCTAACTTTCTCTCTCTAGATCTAGGTTTAATTTAGATTAGTTACGTAGCTTGTGTGATCAAATCTAGTGAATTACAAGTGGTATCATTCGCCTAGGGGTAATTTAGGTTGTTAAAGATTAGATTTAGGTGGAAAATTAAAGAAATTTGGCTAAGTTACTGTTCATTCGAGAAAACACTGTTCATTCAAGTTCACTACCGAGTTTCTCTATTTTCATCGAGTTTCTGTAAGTTGCTTTCGAGTTTGAAAGTTTCTTGCTAGAAACTGTCGGGTTTCTATAACTCTATCTACTTTGGAAGTTGTTACCGAGTTTGTAAACTCTTACCGAGTTTGGTAATAGTTTATCGAGTTTCTCTGATTATCGAGTTTCTTTATTACCGAGTTTCTCTATTATCGAGTTTCTGGTATCAAGTTTCTCTATTATCAAGTTTCTAGTATCGAGTTTGAACACTTTATCGAGTTTGGTAAAGTTTTCTAGTTTGATCAGTTTACCGAGTTTCTCAAAGTTTTATCGACTTTCTAGATTTTATCAAGTTTCTCAGGACTTATCAACTTTCTTAGGACTTATCAACTTTCTCAGGACTTATCAACTTTGTCACCTTGTCGAGTTTGTCAAGTATTTGTCGAGTTTCTGGAATTTATCAACTTTCTCAATCTGTCGAGTTTCAAGACTTATCGACTTTCTCAAACATTATCGACTTTCTAAGCTGGTGTCGAGTTTGTTCATAGCTTGTCGAGTTTCTTGGGTTATCAACTTTCTAATACTTTTGTCGACTTTCCCAAAAGTTATCAAGTTTGTGGATCTTATCGACTTTCTACAATTCTTGTCGACTTTCTTGACTGTTACCGAGTTTGTGAGATTTTTTCAAGTTTCTAAGAAGATTTCGAGTTTCTAGTGTAAAATCCTCCAAGGTTCAACGATTGAATTCTCCGAGTTTCTAGAGTAAAATCCTCAGAGTTTCTTCACGTTCTTCACCGTTCAAAAATCTAATCTACAACAACAACCGTTATTATCCTTTAAAGATCCTACACCTACATCCACAAGTTACTTCAAGTTAATCTTTCTTCCTTTCTTAAAAAAAAAAGAAAAAAAAAAAATTATGAACCCGGGTTTTTCTATAACTTGAGTGATGGAGGAAGAATGTTTAAGTTAAAAGTTTTGAGTTATAGCAAAAAAGCTTAGGTGATAACACTTTTTGCTATAACACCGTCGGGTAACAATGACGGCAATTTTATTTTACAAACATCTTTCCATGCAAATTCATATAGTTTTTAACCATTCATGTGATAAATCATTTCTAGCAAGATTTTATAAAAAAAGCAGAAAAAAGACAAAACTAAAAAGATGGTCGATTACAAGACACTCGTAAGATGCTTTTCACAAAAAAGATATTCGTAAGACAATGGACCCACAATCACTTAAATCCAGCCCAATCACATAAATTAAGCCAAAAACCGACTATTGGGCTAGATATTATTCTCACTAGGGTTACAAAAAACCTAGATATAAAAACCATGCTTAATCATTTTCATTCACAACAATAGCTGACGGCGGAGAACTTCTAGCTAGCAATTCTCTAAAGACACCAGCAACATGGTAATTTTTCGATCATATCATATATTTATAAATTGGTTTATATAAAAAAAGCTTGTGTAGATTGTTTTAAATTGCAAAGAACTTTTTCAAAAGTTTCCTTTACCAACATGAACTATAAACTGTATCATTTAATGTTACCATCTTTCAAAAATAGTGACACATGTGGTGCATATCGGAACTTTTTTTACAGTTTGTAACATTTACTATAGTTTAGTTTACTTACAGAAACGACACTTTGAAGAAAGTTTGTTGCTGTTTAATTTGCTAAACCAGTATAAATGCATTTTTTCAGTAAACACTCAGAATTGTTTACCCATTGGAGGATAAGCAGTTTTGAACACCATGTTAGCCTTATAATGTTTAATACAGTTGCGTGGATGGAATATGTTAGAAATTATGAAGTTTGTCTGGATACTGTTTGTTGTAGGGTACTTGTTTTGAGGATTGATGAAAACATTGCTAATTACGGTATACGGTTTGATAGGTAGAGCATGTTTGAAATGATAATGTTGGCGTAACATTGCTTTGATTCAATTGATTTGTAGCCACTGCTAGACATGGATTGTTCAGTAATTTGGTTATCATACCTTGTACGGTAGGTGGAATACGAGTCTAGATTTTATTTATTTATTTATTATTTTATTTTTTTTTTATTATTATTATTTTCTTATTATTATTATTATTATTTTTTTTTTTTGTGTTTGATGTTTTCAAGCATTAGTTATGGCCATTGTAATTCTTAGTTTTTCGGTGAAGTGTTATGTTTGGAGAATAGGAGAACAATTAATTGTACATTGTATATGTGTTTTGTTTATCTAACACACATTTAGCTGAATATGGTCTGGGATGTTTCTAATTATCGTTTTGGTTTATTCTTTGGTGTGTCTTGGGAAGTCTTTTAAGTTTAATCTATTATATGCTGATAGGAAGAATGGAAATTGACTGTTGCAATTTAACAAGGCTCTGGTTAAACTAACTTTTTTTTGTTGTTGATATCAGGACAAGGCTACCAAGAGATTCCTTGTCAGGAACATTGTTGAACAAGCTACTGTGAGGGATGTTCAAGAAGCTTGTACTTTTGATCGTAAGATTTCTTGTCATGCTTTACCATGATTTCTTTTGTTTCAGACATTAAATATGTATTTGCTGTGGATTTCAAGAGTTGTTTTGGAGGATGTTCGGTTATGACTTATCTTTTTAGCTATTTAGCTTAATATGGGTTCGTGTATGTTGCACTCGTGATTGTTTCAAAAATCTTATATTTTTTATAATTTTGGTGGTTTAGTTTATTGCTTTAAGGAGCTAAATATGGTTTGAACAGATTATAAACCATTCCTTTTCTTCCAAAAACAAAGTAAAATCTTTAGCACCAACTAGTAAACATTGCATGCTTTTAGTCTAAATAAATAACCTAGTCGCATGATCAAGCTCATTTCATCTTCTGCTTTGGAGATTTGATGTTAATGATGATCCAACATAATTGTTCATTTCTGTAATTCTGTAAAGCAGTAGGCATCACTTCAACATGGTAACATCTAGTCTTCTTTGACAAGGTTACTTGTGATTTTCTTCTACACTTACATTTTTTAAGGCATAAAAAAGACGTGTAATTTGGAGGACCTGTTTTTAGTAACATTTCAACTTTACAGAAAATTTGGAGGACCTGTTTTTAGTAACATTTCAACTTTACAGAAAATTTGGAGGACCCGATTTGAGATAACAATACACCTACTAAGGGTCTGTCGTTATAAAAAATGACACCTATAAGTCTTTGATTAGGACATCAAACACTTGAAATGGTGTTTAGCCACTCTTGTTAATGAGTTAAATGAATGGAACAAACTCGTTTTTAAAAATAATTCAGTGTACCTCATACTTAGAATATTGAGTTAATTACATAAATGGTCACTATGGTTTGGCGGTTTTTTCAATTTCAGTCATTGAAGTTTTTTTTTTACTAGCTCAGTCACAGTGGTTTGCATATGTTACGGATCTAGTCGATAACCAAATTGAAATGACCAAAAAGCCCTTGTCATCTTCTTTTTCAAATCCTTTGACAATTAAGTAACGGTCATTAGTCCTTTATACTAACGGTCGTTAGTCCTTTGTACGTTTTCGTCCGTTTTTTACACAATTTCGTCCGTATTTACACGTTTTCGTCCGTTTTTACACGTTTTCATCCGTGTTTACACGTTTTCGTCCGTATTCACACGTTTTCATCCATTTGTACACGTTCTCATCCGTATTTACACGTTTTCGTCCGTTTTTACACATTTTCATTCGTATTTACATGTTTTCGTCCGTATTTAGACGTTTTCGTCCGTTTTTACCCGTTTTCATCCGTATTTACACATTTTCGTCCGTATTTACACGTTTTCATCCGTATTTGCACGTTTTCATCCGTATTGAAATCAAAGAATGTTTTTCACCATGATAGGTCATGTTAACCAATAATTAACAAGTCAAATTCATGTTTTATTTAATTAAAATTAAAAGCTTATTTACGTTATTCACTCTCACATTGCACATAACATGACCTATTATATTGAAACTAATTTGAGAAGTCTTTATTTGTGAGAAACTAATAGTAGATGAATTTATAGTCACAAACTCACACCATAACTTCATTAATTATGTCACATGCTAGCTCATGCTCTTAAGTCCCACAAGACAATGGACTTTCGTTTATTTTACTCAACTACTAATGTAGTTGTTTTGTATTAGTTGGAACTTGGAATACATTTTGAATGGTCCTCACGAGATGCATAAATAATTTTAAATAATTGGCGTGTTAAAAAGTATTTGTTTTGTCCTTATTAGAAAAGTAAATCCAAATCTAATTGTAATTTAAAATAAATAATAACTCTGTAATGCTCAAGCTAAGATAATGAATTCAAGTTAACAACATTTCTACTTCTGACAGTTTATACTAAAAAAATGTAAATGAGGTGTATGGTTGTGCCATGCTTGCTAAGAATAAAATAGCATTCATTTATTCTAATCTCTGATTTATTAGAAAAAATGGTATATGTAATCTATTACATAAATGGTCATTATGGTTTTCTGGTTTTTACAAATTTAGTCATTGGAACTTTCTGTTCACCGAGTCTAGTTACTGAGTTTTCAAACGGTTATTGATTCAATACAAATTCGTTACATAAATGGTCACTAGGGTTTTCCAAAATTACATAAATAGTCACTGAGGTTTGCCAAAATTGGACTAGATCTGTAATCATTTGAAACCTTAATAACTAAACCCGGTGAAAAAAAAAAAGTTACTGTAGTAATTTGCAAAAAACGGGCAAACCACAATGACCATTTATGTAATTAATATCAGAGGCCCATTCTAACAATCTGTGTATAGAGGCCCGGTCTTTTCAATACTTGAAATAGGCCAATAGTGGCCCAATCATAAGAACATTAACGGATCAACCAATTTAAGATTCTAACGGTAAAGAGATTGATGTGATTTATAGTTATACAAATATTCGAAAAGATCACCAAAAATTATACCTGAAAGAGATTAGTATGTTTGTTGACATGGTGTTCATTTTTTAGACCAGCCAACACAAATGTTAACCTGGTCTAGCTATACATAAGACTGGTTGGATCATTATACATTATGACGCATCGGCAACTCGAGCCAAACAACCTTGCATAGTTGCATGACAAGTGATTGCCAAAGGTCATGCTCATGCTCGATTTAGCCATGGATCGACTCGACAGATCAAATCCACCACAACCACCACCATCCGCCGCGCATTCTCCACCGAGGTCTCGACCATCAACGTTTGTGGTTGACCGTTGGTTTTGTGATAACCAGTCGCCGCTTTTATATGTTGATCGTTGGCTTTGTGATTGATAGCCCAGTTGACGTGATTTTTTTTCCTTTGTTCCTTTGTCTTTGTTGGTACTTTGGTTTGGTTGGAGTGTTGAGAAACATGGGATTTGTGTCCTGTTGTGGTTGACATGATCAGATCAACGGCCATAGTTTGTTTAGATTAGATCATGGAGTGTGGATCACAATCATAACCCTTCAATTTAACAGCAACCAACATCTTCGCTTTATTCTTCTTCTGCGGCCAATATTCCGGCAGATCTGTTGTTTTCTCCGAAAATATCTGAACAGATGACGTCATAAAATTACACAGATCTAAAACCTTCAATCGACTATACTCCATATAGAAACCTAACATCTGATCATCATCAGATCCAGTATATGTTCCATGTAATGTATCTTTGCAGAATAAATCAAATCAAACAATATTCTCTCATTCAGGGAAAAATTGTTTCTTATATTTATTCCAAACAATCCACCCTTCTGGATCACGATCTACTCTATCTCGGATAAAGACTCTATCCGAGCTAGCAAGAACAGTACTCAACGCCAAATTACTATTCATTTTTCCACGTTCTACGAGCCAATTATACACAGCGAATCTAAACTTAATCTTCTGAATAGAGTACCCTAAAAACGATGGATATGCAACTAATGAAGACACATTATACCCCAAATCATTTACAAGATAACCTATCTTCATCTCAATTACCTCTTTACTTTGGTTAATAACTTGGGGTGCTATTTTCACCATTTTTGTAACATCTTCAGGCCTTAAACCAACATTAACTAAACAGTCAAACCTCTCTTGGAGCTCCTCTCCATTCCCACGAAATACCTTGAGAGCTTTACTCATCTCGTTAGAGTTTTCAACGAAACCCAGATTTAATAAAAATTGACTCTTTTTCGGTGAAACTTTCTTCTTTAAAGTTGGTAATGCCTTCACCTTTTTACCAAGAACCCAGTTCCTTAACCCTCGTGGGTTTTCCTTTATAATATCACAAAGACGTTTTTTCCGTAAATTTAATGTGCTTAGTAAGCTTTTGACCGTTTTCAGCATGCAAGAACCAAGAACAGCCGAATGGATACGAATAAGATTTGCAGCATCCTCAACATCCATGTCAATTGCAAGAAGAAAATGATATCCATTTTTCAAATTTGACAGAAAATTTTGGATCTCAATTTCTGGAAATTGCTTAAACATTGACAATATGTCATCAACAGAAGCTCCAAACTTTATCAAATACAAGATTAATGAAATAGTTGTAGCTCCCGACTCTTCAAGAAGAATCGGGGGATTCTTACTTAATAATTCTCCTAGATCCTCATTGTTTAAACCAAATTTCGTTAGCAAATCAAAAGTTTGTAGAATCTTGCTCCAATCGTAAGAATTTTCCTTCAATATATGCTCCTCAAACCAACTACTTACAATCCCAACATTCTTTAACGCCTCAAAAACCTTCGAGAAATCCTCACTCACTAGAACATCCGGGCACGAAGCCACAAGCTTAGCAACACTAGCTTGAGAAAAACCCTTTGCTTGAAGAGACTCAAGCTGTGACAGCAAACACCCATCTTCATATCTAAAAACCTCACGCGCATCCATATAAATCTTCCCAATCTTATTCGAAGCAATACCATACTCACAAAACACGTGATAATTCGCTAACAACTTTTTATCATCCGTCAAATACATCATATTACGCGGCAAAAGCTTAGAATACTCACAAGGCTTCAAACCCATACTCTCGAAAAAAGGCTCAAACTCGTTAATCGGATGGTAACAAAGCAACCTTCTCAAAGACTGCTTAGCATCCTTTTCATTTTTAACACCTTTCAACAGCTTTCCTAAAAACACAGGCGAGTTTCGACTAATATTTTCGGCATCAGAATACTGCAAACTACTAGTAGAATGCAAATACTCAATCAAAGCATCTTGCGCTTCTACAAAACTATTGTTTTCTTCTATTTCCTCAATCACCTTTTCACCATTTTTTGTTCCAAGAGATGCTTTTCTACCATAAAACCTAAAATTATTCGGGTTTCGAGCAATGTGCCTAAAACTAGTACTTGTTGATTGGTTATAATTTTCAGCCAAATTAACAAAAACCCTTTTGAGAACTAAACTATTTCTAACTTTTGACAGATTTATCATGATGAAATCTGTATAAAGTTTAATACTTTATGTAAAAATGAATATAAAGAGCTATAAAGATACATTCTTTTCAAGGAATCATAGTTGATTTCTGACCTTTATTGCAGATGAGTATCAAGAAGGATAGATTCAGAGGTTGAAATTTGATTGTTTTTACTATTTGGGGTGGTTATGCCTGGGTTTGTGCTTGATTCAGATTGAAGATGGTGTAATGGGAAAATTCTTTATGTACCCTTAAAGTACAAAGGTACCAACCCCTACTGTCCCCACAAAAAAAAATTTTCTTCTAACAAACATACCCTAACAGCATCCTCATCACTTAAACCATCCCACACATTACCAGGGTTCATCAATGCCAAAAGCTGCTCACCCTTTACTTTCTTAAACTTACGGTTTTTGTTTTCCGGAAACAATCGATCAGAGAATGGACTATGTTCTAAACCATGAACAAGGGAACCTACATTAGTTTCTTCTTTCGCAATAGGGCCAAAGAGAAAGCCAGTTATGAGACAAAATTGTTCACGTCCAAATTCAAGCAAATTATCACCTATTTTAAATTTAAGCGAAGGGCACTCTTCACTTTCATCAGCATTCACCTCACGTTGATAAAAATAATTTAACAAATGAACATCAGCAGAAAATGGGGGGATGTCTAACCATGGACCAAAAACAGTTTTCCTAAACAAGGTAGTTCTATTTGTATTCAACAAACCTCTAATCTTATTTATAGGCTCTAATCTAGATCTGACAGTTACCTTTGCATCAGATATTGTATATGGAGTTGACGTCGATGTACTACATGAATCCATTGATCAAATTAGGGTTTCAATGGAAAGAGAAAATCAAGCTTTGTTTGTGCGTAACAATGGAGGTTAAGGTTTAGGGTTTGTGATTTGAATGTGCGTTCTGGGTTTAATTTTTTTTTTTCGTTTCGGAAGTGTGTGAGTTTGTGTGTGTGAGTTTCTGGTTTAAAAGTTTTTTGAGTTTGAAGGTAAATATTTGTATTTGTGTTTTTAGTTTAAAATGTATTTGTGTATATGTTTTTTTGATAAAGTGTAATTTATGTGTATTTTTGTATTGGCACAAGTACCCATAAAATAAAGTGTACTACATACATAACAAGTCGTCCAAGAATAAAGAACAGTAGGACCCATTCGCCCAAGATATATGTACTAGAAAACAATAAAAAAAGACCATACTTTTTAGGAAAAAGTCAAAAAGATCAAGTCGCCCAAGTTTTGTGGGCCTAGTCGCCCAAATAATGCATGTGATAAAGTGTACCTGGTGGGGACACACCTAGGGACACATGTCCCATTACTAATTAATCCGCCCAAGATTTTTGGGCGACCTCCGCCTCAAGGGTATTTGAAGAAAAAAAAAACTTGGTGGGGACAGTAGGGGTTGGTGGTTTGTACTTTAAGGGTACATAAAGAATTTTCCCGGTGTAATGGATATGAGTTCGTTTGATAGAGATGCGATTAGATTTGATGGAGACGCATCGGTAATTACGACTGAGTTGGGAATAAAAGGGGGCGGATTATTTATGATTAAGTTTTTTTTTTTTTTTTTTTTTTTTTTTAAATGTAAAGTAAGAAAGAGAAAGGGAAGAGTGGTAATCATAAAAGTAAAAGCAAATATGTGGTGGGGTTGGCTATACACTTTTTGCAGACACTTTTGTTTTTGTTTTGTAAAAAAAAATATTCGTAGTTACTTAAGTGTTATTAAAAAAAATGCTAGATCTTCCCTCTATTTTTGTTTTAAATAAGCATGAGGATAGCGAGTGTTTTAGTCCCCCCAACTGCCCATTTTACACAACATTTTTGACGAATCTTACTAGTGCTAATATGTTCCAATCTCATTTTGAGATAGCAGACCCCTATTACCCTTTTTATCCTACATACCAACACCAAGCACTGCACGAACATCGGCCACACCATCACCTTTCCAAGAATTCCATTATCTACTAACCAAAGTGCAGAATTCCTCATTTCTGAGCCATGAGCCAAACACCCTAAAAGGCTTAGGTCTGAAATCGACACAAGCACTGGACAAAAGGATGGGACAATGGTCTGAGATAACACGCTCCAACAATCGTCCAAGATAACACAGTCCAATATTGTAACAGAAGTGTTGCTTCGGTGAAAAACAAAAGTTACTATAACAAGGAACCGGTTTAACTTGCTCAATTTTCATCTTTGATCCACTTCGATTAAAATAAGTATTACTTCGCGCACCCAAGTTAAAGTCATGAAATCCCACATTTGCAATGAAATTATTGTAAGACATGGCTTCATTTGCATCAAATTGGGAGCCCGCTCTTTCGGATATGGACTTAACTGCATTGAAATAACCATAGCTATGCAAAAACCATCCATAGAATCAAGATTTGAGATGTCTTCCAAAGATCCGACTTTAAACGCACCAACTGTTAACCATAAATATTTGAAATGCAGACACGCTAACTAATCCCCACTCAGTTTCAATATTCTATCAAAAGGTCAATATAGTATAATCTAATTTTCCTATGGTATATTCATAGTACACATAGTACACTGTTGTTCCCTTAACACGCTTAGAGTTAACTAGAAAGTTAATCTATTTGTGTTTATGACTAATACAATGTAATGATTACTTCTAACAGTTAATGAAACGTTAATATAAAAACACAGTATTTTCAACGTTTAAATTCTTATTAGAAATGAATCAAAGAATCTATTACCCAAGTGTTTTGCGGAACAAACACTTGGGATTGAATAGACAAGGTATGGTGTCTCCTATCTAAACTTAAGCTATGCTTAAGTGGTAACAATATGCCTCACTGAGCTATCTCAGGGACTGGTTACTCTTTGTAGGAGAGAAGTTGTTTTGCAAAAGTCTAAGGCTTTCAATGTACAAAACACACACAACTTCTCTCCTTCTGAACCTATTTATACACAAGTATAAAAGAGTAAAAGTGATTAAAAAATACTTCAACTTGTTGAGGAAGCGTGTCTGACAATTACAACAGTAATTGTCATTTCCAAGAACCAATAGGAATGGACCAAAAAGTCTTTAGGAGTGTTTGGTCTGACACTCCATGACTTTTGGCCGTCTTTCGGAAGGTTGGTATCTGACAAGATAAGAGTGTTTGGTCTGACATTCTTATCTTCTCAAATACTTCCCACTTATTCCCACCTTTATTTCAGGCGTTGGTTTCTTCAGTCTTCAATCACTTATTGTTGTTGAGGAGACTGGGGTTCAGTGAGTTCTTGTCCAACACTCACTGAACCATCATCTTCTTCTTTGGCTTAAGTCCTACTCAGGGAGTACCGCCTACCTGAGTAGTGAATCCTTCTTCTTGAATTCGCCTTAAGCATCCTGAAGATGACTCACTGAGTGACTGTTCACTCAGTGACTTGAATTGTTCTCGGTTTAATTAACACTTAGTTAATTTGTGTCCAAATCTTGTTTTAAGTATTCTTGGGTACTGATGGACCCAACAATCCCTATTTGGATATAAATTATTCCTAAGTGTTTTGATCAGTAGAGTGAGCTAATGACTTCTACTCATCATGAATGTACTAGAAAGTAAATAAGGACATTGAAATAATAAAAACATCATCTTATTAATATTATTACAAGTCCTAACAAAACTATACATAGTACTGGGATAGTGGTGTTGGCGGATTCAGTCAAACTTATACCCTAAGGCTTCAAGCTTTGGCTTCTTCGACTCAAGCTCATGCTGATCAGGATGCTCTTGAATCTTTGTTCTCAGGTCTTGGCAGAACCTCACATTCTCAGGACTCTTGATTGGGGAGGCCATCATGAGGTAACCCATCATTGTTCTAATTCCAGCTTTATCAATATCACTCCATCTTGGAAATGCTGGGTCGCCAAAAGCATCAGTGAAGAACAAACCTCTTTCAGGTTGTTCGATGACCAAGTTGTTCCTGAATTGAACACCTGCAGGGAGGGTTCCATGGACGGACCCACATTGGTGCCGGGTGTGGCACGGGCTACACCCTTTTTTTAGTCACGAAGTGTAAATTTTTTCCGAAAACTGTCATTTCTTCGTATGTGCAACACCCAATTTTTTTTTGCTACATTCGTTTTTTATCTTGCAACTTTAGTTAGTCGTGCATCTTTTATTTAGTCTAAAATATAATTGTAGAGAAATAAATAACCCACTAACCCAGTAAACCTAAATTAATAAATCTAATCTAATAATACACCATAGAATATTAGAATTTACCAAACAAAAGTTCGAGGGAACTGTTCCTCTCATTTTCCCCATCCATATGTTTCAACTTCCACAGTGGGCATCATCATCTCAATAGAAATCATAATTCAAGATCACAAGGTAGCTATTAAAAAATAATTTTATTATTATTTATTTGTAAAGGTGTAACATTTACATAGAATATAATTTAGATTTATGATTTAGTGTCATTTATTTATTTAGGGTTTTGAAATTTGAATACTACAAGCATGTTAACTGTCATTTATTTATTTTGGGTTTTGAAATTTAGATTTATGGTTCAGTGAGTTTCGTTGGTTAGAATATAGTGTAAAAAAAATCGACATTATTTTGAGATTGATATATTTAACACAGTTTTGGATATGCAAATACAAGAGTTTGGAGATCGATTTGGTGAGATAAGCACTGACTTGCTTATTAATATGTCAGCTTTGAGTCCATTAGATTCATTTTCAATGTTTGATGCATCAAAGATAATTAATTTAACTACGTTTTATCAAGATGATTTTACGGATGCGGATAGGTTTTCTCTTAGGCGGGAACTTGACCTCTACTATGAGACAGTGATTCATGATATAGACTTTATGAAGTTGAAAGGAATTGCCGAGCTAGCTACGTTGATGGTGACATGAAAGAAGCATATTTCTTTTCCTTTGATTTATAAGTTATTGAAGCTTTCTTTAGTCTTACCTGTGGCAACCGCAACCGTAGAAAGATGTTTTTCGGCAATGAAATTGATAAAGACGAATCTCCGCAACAGAATGGGTGAAAATTATATGAATGATGCTTTAATTTGTAACATAGAGAAAGAATTATTTGCGAAGGTTACAAATGAAGACGTGATAAAGCGCTTTCAAGGCTCAAAATGTCGAAGAGGTCAATAATAAGAGACAGGGTACTTTATTTACGAGTTTGTCATTTTTACAATTTATACAACATTGAAATTTTTTTTGGTACTTATGATTTTTTTTGTGCAACACCCTTTTTAAAATCCTGGGTCCGTCCCTGGAGGGTTCTATCGCAGTCAAGACCAGGGACCTTGATCTCAGGCTCAGCTTCAATCTTCTTTCTCTTTCTTGAGTAAGACTGAGAGGGTGCAGGTGGTTGTTGGGTTGAAGCAGGGAGAAGTGAAGAAATGCCAAGTTCCTGAGGAGTTTCTGCCAATTTTTTATACCTTAGACTCAGGGACTTCAACAGACCAGGGACCACAACATTTGACTTTTTCGCTATTATTGGACCCAATTCATCCAATTCAGTGATCCCGAAGTCAACGAATCTGAAGGGGTCATGAACCTCAAAGATTCTCTTGTCAACACTTCTGTAGACAGTAACAACTGCAGGTTTGGTGTTTCGATGAATCTTGACATCAGTGATTGGTTCTGGCTTTAACCTGTTTGTCATGACCCATTGATATCGAAGAAGTTTGGTGGAGTGATCATTTGAGGTATTATGAGTTGGGAACGGAATCTGGACTTGATTCTTGTTTATTCGTTTTAATTTTTTTAGAAACCAATCACAAATAATTCCCATGTCTTATCCTTACCTTTACCAATTACTTGATTCGTTGTTAGCTTTCGAGCATCCGGATTTAGTAATGGTTTTGTCTAGATATGTAGTGCATGGATGTTCTAATGACCATCCGGGTTTTTGAATAGTTGAAAAACGTTGCTAGCAAGCTAGTGCGTGGTTTGGTGACCATCCGTTATGCAAATAACGTCGTTAGCGAACCAAAGGTACAATCTAGTGACCATCCGTTGCTTGACTAATCAAGAATTCGTTGTTAGCGAGCTATTACATTCTTGTATGAAATATTTGCACAATAGCCAGGTAGCCGTAACCCTTTAACCTTAAACCCAAATAAAAGACCTCTTTGATGTTTTATTTTGTTGTTTTGATACTCGTACAAGCTTATGGTAAGAAACGTGATTCATGTCTGAGCAATTAAGTGATATACCATTAAAATTACCCTTGAGTGTTGAGTGAATTTAAAAATCCTATGAGAGGAGCTTAGTGATGTTATCAAGCTCGAACTAACTTGTTTATGTTTCAAGAATTTTTCACATTTAAAAGTTAAAATGACAATTGTTCCTTCGGGATAGTTGTTGGATTTTTAGAATCATAATGAAGTAGCCATTGAGTTCAGTTTTTCTGAAAGCTAGACTTGCTCGAGGGCGAGCAAAACTCAAGGGTGGGGGATTTGATAACGCTCAAAATGAACATGTTTTTAGTCACGTTATTGTTAGATTTGTGCATCATATTTGGTTATATTTGTGTATTGATGAACTCAAATAAGTACATTTTATTACTATCATTTATCCTATTAATTTGACTTGTTTTACTATATTATGTATGAGGATTGATACTTAATCGTTTACTTTTGTAATTCTCAGGTAAAAACAAGCATTTGGTGAAACTTAGCGATTTTGGACTGATTATGGAGCAAAACATGCATAAAGTTAAGAGTCTACTGAAATGAAGAAGATCAAGACTAATCTGCTCCAGATGCGCCGCATCTCACTCATGACATGCGCCGCATCTCTATCAAGATATCACCAGATACGATCCAAGATACAAGAGGACATGCGCCGCATCTAATCATGGAGTTACGCCGCATCTTCTGGCGGTGTACGAATATTCCTGAATATTATAATCTTGGACCCCACGCGAAGTTAAGTCAATGCGCCGCATCTACTTAGTAGATGCGCCGCATCTTCCCTCAGACAGAAACTATAAATACCCCGTAGACCAGACGAATTAAAGAGTTCCGAACATTATAACCTAAGTCCGAACAGAAGAACCGAAGGACGAACTCAGTCAAGGAGGCAGCACAAGACACACCTAAATCAAAGATACAAGAGCTGTAAGAAGGTGCTGCATGTGTTTAATTCATTAAGTAGTTTTGTTTTATTGTGTTAGCAAACTTTAATTCATCAGGATTGGTGGCTTGTGTAATGTGACAACGAAAGATTGCACTCCCTTTAATACTTGCTTTCCCATCAATTAAAGTTTATATGTTGATGTCTTTGGTTACTACTTATTAGTGCATTGATAACCTCTGTGTTTATTAGTGGCTTGCGGGCATTTGACTGCGGGACATAATGTGGCTCCCACGGTTATTACTAAATTGATCATTTAGGAATAACTTTTAGACATAAGTAATCATTAAGGGTTTACTCGCCGATAAGAATAGGACCAACGAGAAAGGGTTAACTACATACACTTCATATAAAGCTATCAATAAAACAAGTGACAATCTACTTAATCATAAGGACAGCCCTCTTATTGTCTCAAGTATCTATCTGTGTACGTGTGTGCTACTTGCTGATTCGTGCCTATTGGTTTATTTTATTATTTAATTGCAAACAAATCGTGCCAGTCTCTCAGGCTGAAACCCCCTTGCGTTAGGATATTAAAATACTAATTAGAATAACGAGATAATACGTTCCACTCCTAGTGATCGACACTCTACTTACCATTATATTCATACTGACCGGGTACACTGCTCGTTAAGTGTGTGTGTTATTGATAAGTCGGCTAAATATAAATTTAAAACTTGAGTAGGCATTAAAACTGCTAAAACTATACTACGACACGCATACCCATCAAGTTTTTGGCGCCGTTGCCGGGGAGTGAATTGTTATTATCTGTTAATTTGATTAGTATTTTAATTAGGTTTTTCTTTTTATTAGATTAATTGCATCATTGTATTATTTTGCATATTTGTTGTATTGTGTGTTAATTGTTTTCTTTTATTTTTGTGTGTTTATTTTTGTTTGTGTGTTTTTGTTTGTTTTTATTTTTCGTGTTTTCTGTTCTGCTATCGTTGTACTGTGCTAAATCAAACGATACGGCGCATCTGATTTCTCAGATACGGCGTATTGCGTTTAATTTTTAAAAATACAACGCGTTTAATTAATTCGATACGACGCATCTTTTCCCCAAGATACGGCGTATCTGTTTTTAATACGAAATTTTTTTAAAAAAGCGATAAAGTAATACGACGCATCTGCTTTTGCAGATACGGCGTATCTTTTTTTGATAAATTTTTTTTTTCTAAACGTTAACGCCATACGACGCATCTGCTTTCGTAGATACGGCGTATCTATTATTTTAATTAAAAACAGTTTGCGAATTATTAAACAGATACGACGTATCGATCTATATCGATACGGCGCATCTTTCTGAATCAAAAATCGATATTTATTTTTAAACGTAACGAAAATACGGCGCATTAACTTTCGTTAATACGACGCATTTAATTTTAATTAGATAAGCTGATTTTTGAATAATTAAATTCGATACGGCGCATTCTTAAATTCTAAGCGGCGTATCTATTTTCTGAATAAAGTCTGATAAAATTTTAACGTATTAAGATACGGCGTATCCAACTCTTTGGATACGGCGCATCGTCCGCGGACATCAGATATTTTTATTCTCATATCCGTTTCTAAATTCGTTAATTTTTCTTTTTGCGAGCAAATCCTACTGATGCTTTCGTGATTATTTCAGAAGAAAAATGGAAGGATACGGAGAACTGATTGACTTCGACTTCGAAGCCAATTTTATGAATGAAGTATTAGTGCATGATAAATCACTCGAACGTTACGATGGGGACTACATTGAACTTAATGACCTTAATGGACCATTGGAATCCAATGACCTGTTCATGGATGATGCTGAATCTGAGTTAGAAGAAGGAGAAATTGTGGATAGTCCAAAAGTCAACGTTATTAATAATAGGAATTACGATGAATTTGAGGGATATGATGGTTCTTGGGATTATGGTAGAAGGATCCACGCCAATTGTGCTTACAATTTGCAATTCCCATGCATGATTGGATACAAAAGTATTGACGCCAATTTCTTTTCTATTTTGCCGATCAATGTTATGTCAAGAAGCTTTTACAATTCTATTATGAGAAATAAAGTGGAGTGTAGGGGAAAGAATGTAGTTGGAGCCTTCATTAATGTCCCGATCTTCGTTGGACGCTTTACTATTGTTACTGAGTTCGCCGTTGTTGAAGACATGAATGCCTATCGTGACAGCAGTATGGGCGACGTGATTGTTGGAAAACCATTCTGTAGGGAGATCACTATTAATGCAAAGCGATTTGAAGGAAAGATCACCTTTCAATGTGGAAGCGACGTTATCACTTATATGATGCCCCGAACTCACCTTGGATTTAAACATGCTACTAATAGGGTCTGCTACAAATTCTCTCCATTCCTTTTTATTAGTAATGATGACATGAAGAGAGGGATTGAATACCCGTATCAGATGATGGAAGGATTCTATAAAGGAGTTTTGAACTTGGGACCTGAATATATACGTGACGAATTAGTTGCTAAATGGATCCTACGTGGCAATGTAGGAATCAATGATCGATATTAAAGAGCTGAACGTGAGTCTAACTTGAAGACTCTGGAATAAAGACAAGTGCTTACCGGGAGACAACCCGGAGAATTTTTATTATTCTGTTTGTGTCGAGTCAGTCAGGCCCGCATGAGGATACGGCGCATCTCAATTCTGAGATGCGACGCATCTCCTGCAATGGTCATATCTTATTTTATTTTTCTGCATTTTTATTTTCGACTTTAAAACTTTTTATCAGTTTATTTTAATGCGGCGCATCCCTGGTTAAGGATGCGGCGCATCTTTATTCTGATCCGTATTTATTCCAGGCTCGATACGGCGTATCTTCTTCCATAAGATACGGCGCATCGACTGACCTGATGATTTTCAGTTTTAATTTTTAAGTTTTATTTTTTCCTAACTACTAATGTATTATGCAAGTTTGAACCTTTCTTATCTTAGGTGTGTTTTAAAGTGTTGGTGGTATTATAGTTTCCTGGATTTCCTGTGGATACATCAAGTATGAAGCTTTAACGTTCTAATCCACAAGAAGTTGATTTTTGCTCATATACAAATGGAGGATCATACCGAGCAAATCTCAGGGGAGTTTTTCTGTTCTAATTCTTTTATTTTCCAGTTTTTAACCTTTTATACAAACAACGAGGACGTTGTTTAACTTAAGTGGGGGGATAGGAGAATTAGAACACTTAACAATTACTTGTCCTAAACTTCTTCAAAAATTATGCTTAAAATGTGCTTAATATATCAAACTTAAAATTTTTTTAGCATGTTTTTGTTTAAGATCTAAGTTGCATAGCTGCACACATGACGTTATTTTCAAAAATTGTGATTTTTCAAAATTCACAAATCTATGAGTGTGCCGGTGACTTGTAAACTTTAGAACTTGGCTTGTATACTATTCGAGACCACCATAATGAGTATTATTTATATAATTGGAATGACTTGTCTAAATTGGTAAAATTCTAGGATTACACCCAAATAGCCTATTATATGTTATGTGTTATTAGCTAACTACACTGGTTAGTTAACCCCCGTATAAACCCTTTTGTTACTCTCATTTTTAGAGTAAGATACCCCTAGAAAAACACTCAGAGCCATTCCTTTCGTTTCTTACACCTATGTTTTAAAATGTTTCGTTACACCCTTACACCTTAGCCTACCCTGTAGATTAGAATCCGTGGTTGGTTAATTGTTATAGGCAAAGTGTGTTTCCTTACATTACCTGTGTTCGCGTGCGTAATTCATTATCTATGGTTAGGTCGGGAAATTGCAAAATGCAATTGGAGTGAAAGTAAATATTGTATATCTTTGAGTTTATTTTTCGTGTGTTTACTACTTTCACTATTACCGTTATTTCTGAAGTATGAAAAGTATGAAAAAAATTATCCAGAATTATCATTATAGTGATGTGGTGAAATTTTACACATCTATGTTTATGTTTAAAAAAAAAAAAAAAAAAAAAAAAAAAAAAAAAAAAAAAAAAAAAGAAAGAAAAGTTGGAAGTTAGTTTTAACCAACTTATGTAAAGTTATGTAAGTGGTCAATATCACCACTATTTGTTATATATTATATATATGGATTGAATGGGAATTGGCAGTTATGGGAACGCCAATTAAGGTTTATTCTTTGATTAAGATCTTGTTGAGTATAATTCGTGTCTACCTAAAGCGTGTGTTTCAAGTGTTAAAGCGTGAGTTATTCGATGATATGAGTCTTATTCATGGGATGGTTGGGATAGTGATTAACCACACTTAGGATTTTAATTTATTTGTTTTGTTTATTTTCATTTTACACCAATTTATATCCCAAATGTTATCCATACCCTTTATTATTCTTTATCCAACCAAACCTTTGATTTATTGAGATTAGGGATTTGAGCAATCTTAAGTATCGTAGTCGTGGATTCGGCTATGTATTTATGATTTTGTCGCCCTTTTTGATATATTATTATTGGTGAAGTTTGGACCTATCTTTAGCCTATTCGAGTTAAGGATTTGAGCAATTGCAAGTATCGTGTTCGTGGATTCGATCATGTATTTGTGATTTTGTCGCCTTTTCTGGAATTTGAGATCGATAGTGATCAAGAATAATTAACCCTTAAGCCTAAAAACCCTTTTTACCGCTTTAGACTTGTTATTCCTTAGCTTTAGTGGAGGAGATGTGTATACTTGCCAAGCTTATGATAGAATATTCGTCACGACTGGACAGTTAAACGATTAGATTTGCTTTTATCAACTTATTTTATTTTACTTCTAATTCGTTAAGTGTTTGGTTGTGTGATTATGAAATAAACGAATACATGCTTAATATAAAAATAAATCCTAACATCTTTTAGGATACATTTTCATAAGATAAATTCTAAGGTTTACTTGGGGACAAGTAAAGTTCAAGTGGGGGGATATTTGATGAACTCAAATAAGTACATTTTATTACTATCATTTATCCTATTAATTTGACTTGTTTTACTATATTATGTATGAGGATTGATACTTAATCGTTTACTTTTGTAATTCTCAGGTAAAAACAAGCATTTGGTGAAACTTAGCGATTTTGGACTGATTATGGAGCAAAACATGCATAAAGTTAAGAGTCTACTGAAATGAAGAAGATCAAGACTAATCTGCTCCAGATGCGCCGCATCTCACTCATGACATGCGCCGCATCTCTATGAAGATATCACCAGATACGATCCAAGATACAAGAGGACATGCGCTGCATCTAATCATGGAGTTACGCCGCATCTTCTGGCGGTGTACGAATATTCCTGAATATTATAATCTTGGACCCCACGCGAAGTTAAGTCAATGCGCCGCATCTACTTAGTAGATGCGCCGCATCTTCCCTCAGACAGAAACTATAAATACCCCGTAGACCAGACGAATTAAAGAGTTCCGAACATTATAACCTAAGTCCGAACTGAAGAACCGAAGGATGAACTCAGTCAAGGAGGCAGCACAAGACACACCTAAATCAAAGATACAAGAGCTGTAAGAAGGTGCTGCATGTGTTTAATTCATTAAGTAGTTTTGTTTTATTGTGTTAGCAAACTTTAATTCATCAGGATTGGTGGCTTGTGTAATGTGACAACGAAAGATTGCACTCCCTTTAATACTTGCTTTCCCATCAATTAAAGTTTATATGTTGATGTCTTTGGTTACTACTTATTAGTGCATTGATAACCTCTGTGTTTATTAGTGGCTTGCGGGCATTTGACTGCGGGACATAATGTGGCTCCCACGGTTATTACTAAGTTGATCACTTAGGAATAACTTTTAGACATAAGTAATCATTAAGGGTTTACTCGCCGATAAGAATAGGACCAACGAGAAAGGGTTAACTACATACACTTCATATAAAGCTATCAATAAAACAAGTGACAATCTACTTAATCATAAGGACAGCCCTCTTATTGTCTCAAGTATCTATCTGTGTACGTGTGTGCTACTTGCTGATTCGTGCCTATTGGTTTATTTTATTATTTAATTGCAAACAAATCGTGCCAGTCTCTCAGGCTGAAACCCCCTTGCGTTAGGATATTAAAATACTAATTAGAATAACGAGATAATACGTTCCACTCCTAGTGATCGACACTCTACTTACCATTATATTCATACTGACCGGGTACACTGCTCGTTAAGTGTGTGTGTTATTGATAAGTCGGCTAAATATAAATTTAAAACTTGAGTAGGCATTAAAACTGCTAAAACTATACTACGACACGCATACCCATCATGTATATTTGTTACTAAATCATGAAAAAGTGTATATGCAAGTAAATATAGCCAAGTACAAGAAAAGATGATAAAAAGATGAAGAAATGAAGAGATTATGCACATTTGAAGAATCACGAGAAAGAAACCACACAAGAATTCAAGGATTTGATAAGTCAAGATTTCTATGCTTACATATCAAGAAAAGATCAAGTTCTATGGAGGGAATTAGTGGCACAACAAAGGATCAAGCACGTAACGAGAAAAGGAAGAAAAAAAATAATATTTGCATGGCAGAATGGCCCATCCGATCGGATGGTGCCCGCATCCGATTCGGATGGGGAAACTTGGATTTACCGAGAGCTCCAACCAATCGGATGGACCTCAATACCGATCGGTTGGAGGAAGCTGAAGTTACAAAAAATGCATTTAATGACGAATTTAAGCCCCATAATCATGGTGGCTTATCATTTCTCGGCTAGTAACTGATTTGAGACGTTTTTGCTTGAGGGATAAGGGTTCCTTCACTTATTTAAAGGACCCTTAGCTAATTTACAATGAGTGACAACCCAAAAACCTAGTAAGGCTTACACCAAGTCTTGCTAAACTTATTATCATTGCCCGAAAGCTTGTAGTTGCTGTGAAAACGTCCAGGGAATCTTGAGTTCAAGTCTCAAGAGTTGTGTCCAAGTGTGGAGTTGTTTACGTGTGATCATAGGCGATTGGAGGAGAGTGGTTGCTATAGTTCCACAATTCTAGTTCTTGTAATTTCACAAATAGGTATTTCTTGTTTGAGTTATTATGAACTACTTTTACTTTAAGATGAATGAAAGTATGGTTGATTACTTGTGTTTGATTATGATTGTTATGGAGTGATTTTGGTTATACTTGTGTGTATGATGTGATAAGTGTTGGAGTATTCTTATTTCATAGTGATGCATGAAATCATATCTTGTTTTATGAGTTTGTTGAAATAAAATCTAATCTTGCTTAATTAGTTGGTAAAAACAGTTTTAAAGATTAACAAAGGCCGAAAGGATTTTCTTTATGTTTTTATGCCCAAAAGTTAGTGCACGAATTAGTATGGATTATGGTGTGTGACAAGCATCATATTAGCTCATTAAAATGGAGTTGGAAACGATTTCATCACGAGAAAAGGCCGAAAGGATTCGTAGGAATTCTTAGAATAAGAAATCCTTTTCAAACAACAAAGAGTCTAATAGAATTATCGCACTAGTTAACAAAGGCCGAAAGGAATTAACTAGGAGATTGAATTCTTAGAGATGATTTCTCATGATAAAAACCATTGATTGTGAATCACTCAATTTTAAGTTGTGCATCATTACAAGTCACACCCAACTTGTTAGATTACTTTATACAATTATCATGGAACTACACACAAGTATATTTGTTTTTTATTGATTGAATTTTGTTTACCTTAGCATTTACACCAAAAAGGATTGACAATCTTTTTTGACAAAACTTATTTTGCAAACCCAAACCACAATTCCCTTGGGACGATCTCAACTTACCCACCTTTACTACTACGGACGAGTATACTTGCTCGTATGTGTTGATTAAAGAATCGGATAAATTGATTTTATAAAAATTTAAAACTTGCACTACACACGACACATCGAGTTTTTGGCGCCGCTGCCGGGGAATTGTCTAAATTACTTGGTAGTTTGGTTTGCAAGTTTGTAAGTTTTGAAGAAAAGAAAAAAAAAAAAGGTTTTGGTTCGGAGCCAACCGGACCGGATGAATTTCCATCCGATCGGTTGGTGGCCACGGTAAAGTTTTTTTTGTTTTTTGTTTTTAGATTTTAGTGTTAATTTTCAGTTATTATGTTTATTTAATGTTAAGGTTAATGTGTTTAAGTGTTAGAGTAAATAAGTAAATTAAATAGAGTAATTAGAATAGTTTTTTTTTTACATGCCTTTAATGTTTTTAATGCTTTTAATTAATAGAGTTAATTTTAGCCTTAATGATTGGTAGCTTAAGAGGTTTTAATTAATTATGTTAGTTAAGTAGTTTAAAGATTATTAAGTTAAGAGTAAATTGTTAAGATTAATGGTTATTAATTATTAATTATGTGTTACTTGTCATATTTATTAGTTAGTTTTTTTTTTTTTTTTTTTTTTTTTTTTGTTTATTAAGGTTTTAATTTCGTCTTATAAATACATAAAAAAATATATATTTTTTTTAGGAAATTCTATCTAACCGATCGGATGCCGCCCGCATCCGATTCGGTTGGGCAATCTTGAGTTTTAACGATTCAACCATCCGATCGGATGGGTTATAATACCGATCGGATGGATGCCATGGTAATTTTTTTTTTTTTTTTTTTTTTGAACTTTTTAATTTTTAGTTGTTTAGAAGTTTTTATAGTAAGAAGTTGTTGTTTGTTTGCTTTGATTTGATATTTTGATATGTTTCGATTATAACTAACCCTCACGCTAATAGCTTGGATTTCTTTGGTTTTTGTGGTTATGTTATAGTTATTGATTCAATAGAATGGAAAGTTTAGGCGGAATTTCGGAATACTTGAGAAATTTGGAAGAAATGTTGAAAGATTCGGGTGATTCATTGGAAAGTTTGGGAAATATTTTGGAAGAAGCAAAGGTTGATTTGGAAAGATAAGAAGAAGTTGGAGAAAGTCATGTTAGTTCACCTAAGGAGAAAAGAGTTGTTGTGTTTACACAAGCACCACCTAAGGAGTTTGATGTACCATTCATGAGGTATTCTACACCTTGTGGAGTGGAAGGTATTAAAGCTTGGGATGCTCAGCTTAATATGGAGTATGGAGACAACTATATTACGGAAGAAATGCTTGGTAAGCTTGGTTTTGTTAGGCTTGACTATGAGGATTATGGAAGAAAGATAGTGAGAGATGTGAATGTTAATATTCATGGTCATGTGTTCAAAGTTGATTTTGTTGTTTTGGAATATGGTAATGCGGATGAACCAGAAGTTGTGTTTGGTAGAGATTTTATGGTTAAGACTAAATGTAGGATTGATTTTGCATTGGGAGAGATGAGGATAGATGTTGATGATTTGGTAGAAGAAAAGGTAGGAAAGGGAGAGATTGTTAAAATGGGCAAAGCAAATAGAAAGAAAACACCACTTAACAAACTTACCCAACCCTCCACCCCTAAGAATGAGTGTTCTTCATCTAATTCACCACCAAAAACACCACAAATAGTTAAACCATTAACCCAACAGCAGAAAGAAGCAATTCTGGAAAATTTGGAAACAAAGTTTAAGGAGCTTATGGAGGAGAAGCCGGTTATTGAAGTGTTGAATAATTACATGACTTATCGTAAGAAGTTGGATGTAGTTATGATGGCAACGGCTAGGTTAGAAGATAAGAATTTTGATGAGATTGGAAGAGATAGGATAGTTGAGAATGGGTTGCCTAAAAAGGAGAGCGATCCAGGAAATTTTGTGTTACCTATTAAAGTTAATGGAACAGATGCGATGTATGCATTGGCTGACACGGTAGCAAGTGTGAATGTAATGCCGTATCATTTGTATAAAAGATTAGGACTTGGTAATCCTCAACCAAACCAATATAATCTTACTATGGCTGATAATTCACGAGCAAAAGCGATGGGAGAAGTAAAGAATGTTAGAGTCCAAATAGGATATCAAGCTTTCTTGGCCGATTTTCTTGTGCTTAATATTCTGGTGGATAAGGAGTTACCATTGTTGTTAGGAAGAATATTTTTGAGAACTTGTGGAGCTATTATAGATATGGGTAGAGGTACTATGACTATTAGTGATGGAATCTTGAAGCATACATATTACCCAAAGCCTAGAGGCAAGATTGTCAAAGAAGTTCATGGTGAAGAAGAAGAAAAAGAAAACCATTTGGGATGTTTTGAAGTAGGTAGAGATGAAGAAGGGAGGCCTAAATATGGGCCGGTTGTCCCAAGTTACTTTGATATTGAAGATGAGATGGAAAGAGCTCTAGCGATGGAGGCTTTCTATAATCCGTTTAAGAATGTTTTTGTGTTTAACAAGTTGACAGATTTTCTTGGATCTTTACCGGTCCAATTGAAGAATTTGGAATGGGGACCTGAAGGAGCTAGTGTTTACAAGAAGGAGAAAGAATATGGTGAATGGCATGTGAAGTTTTATATAGTTTTTCCGGATGGAAGGAACTTTACAAGGAAGTTTAAAACGCAAATGACTAACCGAAAGTAGTCCGGGAAGTTCCAAAATGAAGATATCTTGAGGCACGAATATTTTGAAGGGTGAAAGACAAGAGTTTGAAGAATAAAAGCACAAAGCTTGTGCTAGTGTTTTGTTTGTTTTCTCTTTAATTTTTCTGCATTTTAGTAGTTTAATGTTTGCATTTAAGTTTAAGTTTGAGTTTAGACCGTTTTAATTGTCTTGGTTTATTAAGTTATTAAGTTTATGAAGTTATGTTTTGAGTTTTAGAGTTAAGTTGTGTTTTAGTTGTAGAGATATAATTGAAAAACAAGTTGGAAGATTAAGTGTGTTGAAGTATTTTTATGCTTAAAAAAGTATTTTTGAAGAGTAAAACACTTCTCATTTGCTCTAACAAGTGTGAGTAAGTGTTGACAAAAGAAAAGTGAAGTTTTTGCAAAAATTTAATCCGAATAGGTTGGATCAAATACTGATCGGATGGATTGAAATATATATACTCAAGATTTCAAAAATCTCAAAAAAACACACACACACTCAATCCACCAAACTTGGGATTCAAAAATTCGACCATTAGAAGTCTATTAAGTGTTGCAGGAGTGTTGAAGAATCATCTATGGCACCTAAACAAGTAAGTAACATAATCAATTTGTCCTAATTAGATTTTGATTCGAATTTCTTGAATTAGGTCGAAATTTGGGTATTTTTGATATAGTTCGAATTGAGATGTAATTTTTGTGGAATAGATGGGTAAATGATTGAGGAATTCATTGCAAAAAAAATTAGATAGATTGATTAAGTTTTGAGGAAGAATTGATTGATTGAATTTTCGGATTAAAATGGGTCAAAACTTTAAATCGATTTGGATTGCAATTGATGATTTCCAGATGTTATTTAGTAGATGAGTAGTGATTCTAGGAAGATACATTGTTGATTAGAACATCAATGGAAGAGATTTGATTTGATAGTGTTCATATGATCTAGGAAAATTGAGAAATCATGCGAATAGGTTATGAACGTGTTTGGAGACGAGTGGGATATGTAGGAACCATGATAGTCGATCAAATGCATGATAGGATAGAGTTGGAATAGTTGGAATTGATTAGAATTCGGAAAGGAAATTTTTTTTTTGACAGAATGCCTCAACCGATTCGGTTGCGGGTAGATACCGATCGGTTGAGCATGGAAATTTGTTCCATCCGATCGGATAGTGATTAATACCGATCGGATGGAAGGCTCGGTAAATAAAAATGAAATTTTTTCCAAACGAGTTTTGCGACTTCTAAATCATGTAATCTTGGTGTTTATGCTCTTATACTATCATATATTTGTGTTTTCTATAGAGTTATCTTGCAGGTGGCTCGAGTTCATCAAGTGGAAGAGTGAATCCGATTGTAACAAAGTATGTGCAAAGGAATACTAAGAGTAAGGTCCAATATACTCTCAATCATGAAAGTAATGAAAACTTGAAGTTCAGCAAGGTTAAAAGCAAGGAGGAAAAGCACACTTTTCGGGAGCGTCTTTCGAAACTACAAGGAAGAGAAATTGCTAAACCAAGGTTAGTTGATTGGAGTTTGTTTGCGGAGTATAATTGTGAGACTGAGTTGAGAAATATGATGAGGATGTCGTATGTTTATGAGAAAGATGGTGATAGTTTTGAAGATCTTTCGTGGGAAAGAGCGTTTAGTATTTATGAGAATGTTAACCGAGAATGGTGTTTGGAGTTTTTCTCCACATTTTATTTTGAAAGGAAGATTGTGGATGTTGTGAATGATAGATGTATCTGGTTTAGGCTCTGTGGTAGGGAACATGTTTATACTTTGCCGGAGTTTGCTGTTATTCTTGGTCTATACGATCAAGATGAAATTGAGCATCGTTTGTTTCCACCTCATTTTGCGAGATTGGTAAGAAAGCATAATGATTATGAGGGTCTAAGCGGAATATTGGAATAGAGTGGGAGATCCAGGTTGTAGTAGAAGGAACTCATCCAAGTTAAGGAGTCCTCTTATGAAGATTTTGCAAAAGTTGATCGCTTGGGGGGTGTTGCATAGAACAGGTAGCAGGGATAAGTGCAATCAACCGGATCTATGGCTAATGAAATTGTTGGAGGAGGATAAAAACGGTAATGTGGCTTGGATAATAGCCGAGTATCTTTCAAGAAGAGCACCAGGAATAAAAGATAATAGTGTGATTTGTGGAGGTCACTATGTGACTATGTTAGCAAGAAATTTGGGTTATTTTGAGTATGAGGAATTGGAAAAATATTCGGAAATGAAGGAGAGTGAGACGTGGGATGATAAAAGTTTCGGTAAAGCGTTGGATAGGAAAACAAGGAAGTTGGGAGCTTGGACAGAACCGACGATGGGCGCACCTCATGAAGCACCACAACAACCCTATCAACAACAACCGTACCAACCACCACCACCAATTAGGAATGTTCATGCCCCGGGTAGTTTTGACTCGGGATGGGGAGATTGGAACCGTGAATTGAATGAGATAGAGTGTAGGGAAGTATGGAGAGATTCTATGATGATGAGGCAAAATTACAACTATGATTATTCCATGCCGATGATTCAACATGTGGCAAGTGATGCTAACTATGAGGTACCTCCCTACAACCCACCAAATGTTCCACCATACCCAATTCAGTACGACCCATATCCTGGCCAATATCCTTATCCGTATCCCGGATATGCTCCATTTCCCGATCCAGTGCCAGTTTATGGTAGAGTCCCTACAGTTGGAAGTTCGAGCTACAATGTAGGAGGTTCTTTGTCAGGTGTTGGAAAGAAAAGGCCCAAGTTTACAGTTTTTGATGATGAAGAGAACTATGAGGATGATGACGAGAGTGAAGATGAGCGGGTTTATGGCGATGAACACATGGATGCCGATGATTGATGATCAACCTGGGATGGTTGATAAATGGTTATATTTTAAAAACAATGTTGGTTGAATAATTTCTATTTCCACTACTTTAACTTAACTTTTGTAGGATTTTATTATTTATGTTTTGAACTATTTTTGTTTGTTTTAGTATTTTGTTTTGTTTGTTTCGCCTATAGTGTTTGCAGTATTTGCAGGGGAAAAGTTAACGGAAGCTTAGTGTTGATCAATATTTGGAGTTGGAAGAACTCATATGCTTACGAAAAATCAAATAAGCCTATGCGAATTTTCTTTTCCGGGTAGTATTTTATTCTATTCTATTTTATTCTATAAATTTTTCCCATTTCCTTTACTTTTAAGTTCATTTTATTTAAATTGAGGACAATGCAAAACTTAAGTGTGGGGGAGGGAAGAAAATAGGAAAATTGGTATGATTTTTAATCTTTATTTTTAGTAGAATTTTGGAATTCAAGTGACTAGAGTTGTGTTCGCCCTTGATGTTTAGTTATTTAGAGATTGATTCAATGGTAAGAATGAGGCTATTTGAAATTTTTTGAAATTTAATCAAGGAAGGAGAGTTATTGATAACTATTGCTAGCACATGTTATAACCCACCTTAAATTGTGAGGATTTAAGCCTTTTTGTATAAAGTATTTCTTATGCTCTATATTTCGTTATGAGTGTGCCGGTGATCATGTTGATTCTAGAACTTGTACGTGTTATGTATTACGGTTAAAATTACTTTCAAGTAATAAAATATATTCAAATGATAAGAGGCAAATTAGGATTTACACCAAATGGCCTTCCGTTTACAAAAAATATTTTTGCTGACCGCATTGGTTAGTTATCCGTAGTATTTGGAACCCATTTGTTAGCGTTAATTTTTTACGCTAGATACCCTTAGTTACACCTTCTGAGCCTTATCTTTTCTTTTGATTAAATCCAGAAAAGTACAAAAAGATTTTACACCTTACACCTTAGCCTTACCCGAATCAAGTTCAATTGAAGTACGAAACTAGTTATCTTTTTGATGATTGCATGTTGACCACACCTTGTATGTGTATATGTTGTTTCAATGAAGAAGGAGGTCGCTACTCTTATTTGTATTTTTTTTGTAGCGTGTGCTCATCTAAAGTGTGTGGGGGGAGGGGGGGACGTTATTATTAAAAAAAAAAGAAAAAAAAGAGAGGATAGCCAATGAGCTATGAAAGTATGGAATGATGAAAATAAAATAGTCAATGAGCTATTAAGAAAGGGAAGAGTTAGTATGAGATGCGGAAAAATGATAATCGAAGAAGTTTGGTGGAGTGATCATTTGAGGTATAATTAGTTGGGAACAGAATCTGGACTTGATTCTTGTCTATTCGTTTTTATTTTTTTTTAGAAACCAATCACAAATAATTCCTATGTCTTATCCTTACCTTTACCAATTACTTGATTCGTTGTTAGCTTTCGAGCATCCGGATTTAGTAATGGCTTTGTCTAGATATGTAGTGCATGGATGTTCTAGTGACCATCCGGGTTTTTGAATAGTTGAAAAACGTTGCTAGCAAGCTAGTGCGTGTTTTGGTGACCATCCGTTATGCAAATAACGTCGTTAGCGAACCAAAGGTACAATCTAGTGACCATCCGTTGCTTGACTAATCAAGAATTCGTTGTTAGCGAGCTATTACATTCTTGTATGAAATATTTGCACAATAGCCAGGTAGCTGTAACCCTTTAACCTTAAACCCGAATAAAAGACCTCTTTGATGTTTTATTTTGTTGTTTTGATACTCGTACAAGCTTATGGTAAGAAACGTGATTCATGTCTGAGCAATTGAGTGATATACCATTAAAATTACCCTTGAGTGTTGAGTGAATTTAAAAATCCTATGAGAGGAGCTTAGTGATGTTATCAAGCTCGAACTAACTTGTTTATGTTTCAAGAATTTTTCACATTTAAAAGTTAAAATGACAATTGTTCCTTCAGGATAGTTGTTGGATTTTTAGAATCATAATGAAGTAGCCATTGAGTTCAGTTTTTCTGAAAGCTAGACTTGCTCGAGGGCGAGCAAAACTCAAGTGTGGGGGATTTGATAACGCTCAAAATGAACATGTTTTTAGTCACGTTATTGTTAGATTTGTGCATCATATTTGGTTATATTTGTGTATATTTGTTACTAAATCATGAAAAAGTGTATATGCAAGTAAATATAGCCAAGTAAAGGAAAAGATGATAAAAAGATGAAGAAATGAAGAGATTATGCACATTTGAAGAATCACGAGAAAGAAACCACACAAGAATTCAAGGATTTGATAAAGTCAAGATTTCTATGCTTACATATCAAGAAAAGATCAAGTTCTATGGAGGGAATTAGTGGCACAACAAAGGATCAAGCACATAACGAGAAAAGGAAGAAAAAAAATAATATTTGCATGGCAGAATGGCCCATCCGATCGGATGGTGCCCGCATCCGATTCGGATGGGGAAACTTGGATTTACCGAGAGCTCCAACCGATCGGATGGACCTCAATACCGATCGGTTGGAGGAAGCTGAAGTTACAAAAAATGCATTTAATGACGAATTTAAGCCCCATAATCATGGTGGCTTATCATTTCTCGGCTAGTAATTGATTTGAGACGTTTTTGCTTGAGGGATAAGGGTTCCTTCACTTATTTAAAGGACCCTTAGCTAATTTACAATGAGTGACAACCCAAAAACCTAGTAAGGCTTACACCATTTTCTAAACTTATTATCATTGCCCGAAAGCTTGTAGTTGCTGTGAAAACGTCCAGGGAATCTTGAGTTCAAGTCTCAAGAGTTGTGTCCAAGTGTGGAGTTGTTTACGTGTGATCATAGGCGATTGGAGGAGAGTGGTTGCTATAGTTCCACAATTCTAGTTCTTGTAATTTCACAAATAGGTATTTCTTGTTTGAGTTATTATGAACTACTTTTACTTTAAGATGAATGAAAGTATGGTTGATTACTTGTGTTTGATTATGATTGTTATGGAGTGATTTTGGTTATACTTGTGTGTATGATGTGATAAGTGTTGGAGTATTCTTATTTCATAGTGATGCATGAAATCATATCTTGTTTTATGAGTTTGTTGAAATAAAATCTAATCTTGCTTAATTAGTTGGTAAAAACAGTTTTAAAGATTAACAAAGGCCGAAAGGATTTTCTTTATGTTTTTATGCCAAAAAGTTAGTGCACGAATTAGTATGGATTATGGTGTGTGACAAGCATCATATTAGCTCATTAAAATGGATTTGGAAACGATTTCATCACGAGAAAAGGCCGAAAGGATTCGTAGGAATTCTTAGAATAAGAAATGCTTTTCAAACAACAAAGAGTCTAATAGAATTATCGCACTAGTTAACAAAGGCCGAAAGGAATTAACTAGGAGATTGAATTCTTAGAGATGATTTCTCATGATAAAAACCATTGATTGTGAATCACTCAATTTTAAGTTGTGCATCATTACAAGTCACACCCAACTTGTTAGATTACTCTATACAATTATCATGGAACTACACACAAGTATATTTGTTTTTGATTGATTGATTTTTGTTTACCTTAGCATTTACACCAAAAAGGATTGACAATCTTTTTTGACAAAACTTATTTTGCAAACCCAAACCACAATTCCCTTGGGACGATCTCAACTTACCCACCTTTACTACTACGGACGAGTATACTGATGAGGCGAAAAGTGTACCGCTTTTAAGGGGTCATTTAAGCCCGAAATCGTATTTATTTGATCAAATATTGCCCTAAATCGTTCCTTTTGTCATTTTAGGTACTTTTGAGGAGAAATCTGGAAAAGGAGGCATTTTGGACGTTTTTGGAGCATTAAAGTGAAGAAAACGGCAAAGTCTCAAGAATCGGCTAAAAGTTACTCTTGACGGCGTCACAATTAACATGGGACGGCGTCATGCCTTGGCAAGAAAAGTTGGATGTGAAATTTACTCATGACGGGCCAGTGAGTTTGCATAAGAATTCTGACGGCGTCAAGCTTTAACTAAATCAAGGGCGTCACGGCTTAAATCTTAAGGGGACGGCGTCACGTTCATGATCCGACGGCGTCAAGCCTTGATAAGCCAGAATGGATTTTGGTAGAGCTAAAGAGGGACGGCGTCAAGATGGTCATCCGGGAACCCTAAAAGCGGCGAGGTGACGGCGTCACAATGCATAAGGTGACGCCGTCAGATGTCAAAGTCTATATATAGTTTTCTAATTTTTTGTCATTAAGAGAGAGCTTAGTGTGTGGAATTTTGGGATAAACCCTAAGACGATTTTAGCTACTTTTTCAGGGCTTCTTGCCTTGAGATCTTCCATGTTTCATTGAAAGATAAGTTATCAATTAATCATTCAATATGTCTATGTGTTGTTTGATTCTATCTTATGCTTGTCTTTTGTTTAACATGTTAGGCTAATTTTATCTTGTGTTTGCTTAGATCTAATGAAACCTAGCTATTGATTATTGGTTGTTAGTGTGTTATTAGTTGTATTGGATGATTGTTTATCTATGTTAGGCTTAAGAAAACTGGCTAACTTCCTATTCGGTAACTTGCTTGAACGTCTTAAGAAACATGAACCAAACGCGTACTAAAGGTTTTTATGGTTGTATTTAATGCACAAGCGAATTCTAGTGATCCCATGTTAGGAGCTTCCTAGCCGGCTCGACATAGGAGTGAAGTAGGAGCTTGTAGAGTTTGGGGAAGTAAGTACGCCACCCCACGAATGGTATTAAGGAATACACCCGTCATCCACGCGACTAATACACACTAATTAACCGGTAAAAGATAGTTAGGGAGTAAGGAAATCTAAGTAAACACATTTCTCTACACATAAGTTTCTCACCACTTTTCATTTTTGTTATTTTATTTTATTTGCATTTGTAGTACTTTGGGTTAGTTGACTAGCAACTAATTCCGCCCACTCCTTCAAAACCCGAGATTTTACTTGCTTTCATAAAATTATAAAAACATAAAAAGAATCTTCCTCAACCCTTAGACCTAATTAGAGTAGCCTTTCACACCTAACGAACACTATTCCCTGTGGAGAACGATCAATCCCCCGTACTTACCACTACACTATACTACATCGGTCAGGTACACTGCCTGGTGGGGTTGTAAGCCTCTTGAGATCCCTCGAGAGGTAAAACCTGTTGTAAGGTTGCAAAACCCACGCAATCAAGTTTTTGGCGCCGCTGCCGGGGAATAGTTATTGTTTAGGTTGAATTTTTATTTCTATTAGGTCTACTCACTAGATTCCTTTCTAGTGAGATTTTTTATTTTATTTTTCTAGGTTTTCTTTAGTCTATCTATTTTCTTCGTGTCTTTGTTCGTAACCATTACCGTCCGACATCATGGAAGATGGTAATATCCTTAACCCACACAACCCACCACCACAACAACCACCACCACCTCCTAGAGCCCGTACTTTAGGAGAGTATTCTCGTCCTAGCCACCACGGCTATCGAAACACCATTGAGCTCACTCAAGGAGCCAATATCACACCCTTGCGATCCGACACCATCCGGTTGGTGCAAAGCGGATGCGCATTCCATGGACTTCGTTCTGAAGATCCTAATCAACATCTCAAGGACTTTCTTAAAATCGTTGATTCTATAGACCTTGATGTTGCCACTCGAGAGACGACCCGATTGCGTCTCTTCCAATTCTCTCTGCGGGACCAAGCTAGTCAGTGGCTAGAACGTCAACCCGCAGGATCCATCACCTCTTGGGATGATCTCACCACTCGTTTCCTTGCTCAGTTTTTCCCACCGGGAAGAACTACCAAGCTAAGGAATGATGTCTTGATGTTCCAACAACGTCAAGGCGAAACTCTCTACAAGGCATGGACTCGATTCAAGGACTTACTCCAAAAAGTCCCTCACCATGGCATAGAACTTTGGCTCCAAGTCCAAATCTTCTATGACCATATCAATCTCTCCACAAGGCAAACCATTGACCAATCGGCCGGTGGCAAGCTACGTGATCTAAGTGCGGAACAATCATGGGCTCTCCTAGAGGACCTTGCTCTTTATGACAACGAAAGTTGGAGTGATCCCCGTGATTTGAATAAAACGGTCAAGGCAATATCTTTGCCTTTGAACAATTCAAGCACTTCCGACCGTAGGATCGTAGAACTTGAAGACCAAGTCAAGTTTCTCATGAAATCCTACGAGGCTCCTAACCCTTCAAGCCAAGTGAACAAAATCACTTCTTCATGTGAATTATGTAGTGGTCCCCACGACACTCGTGATTGCATGGAACTCCCCGAACAAGCTTTTGTGGACTACGCATCCTCGCGTACCGACGGAGCGGGAGACAAGTGGTACACTTTCAAGCCCGAGCCAAACCATTATGGTGATTCATACAACCCCTCATGGAAAAATCACCCGAACCTTAGGTGGAAACAAAACCAAAACTCACAACAAATCAATTCTTCCAACCCACCTAATCGTTTCCAATCAAGCGGTTCCAACTCGAACCGTACTTTCAACAACAATCCTTCTGGCAAAGGTAGTACCAATAACTTTGAAGGATTGATGTCTCAATTTATGGCATCTCAAGAAGCTCGGATAGCTAGATTCGAGACCGAATTCAATCAACAACAAACTGAGATGACCAATAAAATTGACAACTTGTTGAAAGCCCTCCATAACCAAGTGTTATCACCTCCACATAAGGACGCTAGGAACACAAATAGCGGACCCCAAGTCAAAGACCCTTCTTCATCCAAACATGTCCACTTCGTCAACGTTGTCACTATTAAACCAATCGATAGGAGCATGGAAGAAAGTGAACCAAAGGATGAGGATAGGAAAGTCGAGGTTGATAAGGAAGTTAGGACAAGTGAGATTGAAGAAGTAGATGATGATGAGGACTACTTCAATAGGCTACCCACTAAGGAAGAGCGTGCATATCATACAAACTTATTCGATGATCCCGAGACACCATACTTCCTAGGTAGACCAATCATAGAAATAGGCGACCCTTCTAATCTCAACATACCATGCAACATAGGGCATCTACATGTGTGGAAAGCTTATATCGACCTTAGATCACCCATAAACATCATGACTAGAGCCCACTACAACTTGATAATGAAAAATCAGCTTGGGTATAGGATGTTCCCTGACAAGGGTTGGATGAGTAACTTCACGGGAAGAGTTAAGGGATTACCGGTTTATGTAGGAAACTTCACCTATGTCACCGACTTTGTAATTGTTGAAGATATCCGCCCAATAGTCGATGCATCCTTAACTCAAGTGGTTTTTGGAAAACCATTTGTTGAGGTCTCTAGAATGACTTATGAACCTTCCTTAGGGATAGTTAGATTTAAGGATGAGACCGATGAAGTAAGCTACCAAATGCCATATAAGATAGAACAATTCCAAAACTTGTCAAATGTTGAGAAGGAGCTTAAACAAGCGGTCTACTATAGAAATGATAAGGATAGAAGTAAAGGAGTAGACTATGTTATGGAAAGGATATTCGGTTTCTACAAGGATTGTTTGAAATTAGGACCGGAATATAAAACCGGGAAGGAGAATGGCCTAGGAACCGTGACCGATGATGGAGTCACGTAATGTACGTGACTTTGAGTCTAGCTACAAGACTCGTTAATAAAGAAAAGCGCTTCTTGGGAGGCAACCCAAGCTTTATTTGTTTTATTTGCTTTATTTGTTTATTCGTTTGTTTGTTTGTTTTTATTTGTTTCCGTATGTATGTTTAATTTTTATTCTTATTGATTCATGTTAAAAACTAATTTGTGAAAATGCTTTATTTTGTTTTTAACTTCGTCTTAACTACATATAAAGGTATTTTGCAAAAGTTAAGTGTAAGGGAAATCTAAATCGGTTTATTAGAACACAAATTAACATGAATCGTAATAATAATAAATTAACATACATATTAGTGTGTGTTTGAGTCAAATGCTTGTATCGAGTCATAATGATGTTTTGCAGGATTTCCAGGAAGTAAGGTAAAGGTTTTTCCAGAAATTTTCCGGAAACTTAAAATGAAAATTTTTGTCAGGTCATTTCTGACGGCGTCAGGGGTTATAACCTGACGGCGTCAGATTTAATTTCCAGAAATTTTTGAAAATTTTGTTTTCATAAAAAGTTTTTATTAAAATCTCCAACTTATAATCTCCAGGAATCTGCAAAATTATCATTCCACAAGCACATTATAATCTTAATATAGATTTTATCCGCCGATGTTATGCAGGTTTTCGTGTTTGTTTTCTCAGGTTCAACAGGTTATTTTGGACAAGGAAATGTTTTGAATCAAGCTTATGGCGATGCATTAGTCATGGAGCTTCAACATTCTCTTTGGAGGAAGATTTAACCGTGTAATTTTATTATCCAACGAGCGAATCAGGGGAGTATTTGATTTCATTCTTTTACTTTATTCTTTTACATCTTGTTATTTGAACATTGGGGACAATGTTCATCTTAAGTGTAAGGGGAGGGTAAAAGTACGATTTTAGAGAATACAATTGCGCTTGATTTTTGTTTGTTTGATGGTAGATGTGTAATAAAACTGAGAGAAATACTTGTTAAGGTAATTTTAGTGCCAAATTTAAAATTTTTTACAACATATAGGAGTGAAACTTTGATCTTAATGAGCGTCTCATGGATAGGAGTTATATGACTAGCACAAAAACCGTACCACTAAAAAATTTTCCACCCCCAAATATGTGAGGTTCGCCCCTAGAATTGGTAGGAAAAGCATTTATGCTATGATGTGTGTACCGGTAGCACTTAGATTCTAGAACTTGCGTTAGGACCATTCCGAGGCCACAAGTGAGACTACATTCGTGTAGTTAGATTTACTACATGATAAGAGGCATTAGGATTAACCCATGTTTTACACCTGTGTTTTTGTTATAATTACATTGGCTACATTGGTCAAGTAATTCCCCCACACCCTTTGCGTTGTACTCATTTTTAGTACACGATACCCCTAGTACACCCCTCAGAGCCTATCTTTTCGTTTCGACCTTTAAGCATTTTACTTAAAGGAAGAATTTGTTACACCCCACTAAAATGTACACCCAAATCGCCTTAGCCTACCTTGTATGCACTCATCTTTAGTGCATTATTGTTACAACATTTGTTTAAACCCAAGTTAATTATCTAGTTGATTACATGGTTGCTAAGTCGAGTCATATCCTTGTACATATTGTTTTGGGACGATTGGGACTCGTGGGTAAAGTACTAGTGTAATGGAGTAATGGGGAAGAACATCATTTATTACCCCCATATGTGCTAAATGTTTTAAAAGTACTCCAAGTTTTTCAATTATCTTAATTCGAGTAATTAGAATAGTTATTTGTAAAGTTATGTAAAAGTTCAAGTGTAAGGGGATGCAATGCCCCTTTGATGTATTATTTTGGATGGTAGGGTAAAAGTGTATGCAAAAAAAAAAAAAAAAAAAAAAAAAAAAAAAAAAAAAAAAAAATACAAAAAAATGAAAAAAAAAAAAAAAAAAAAAAAAAAAAAAAAAAAAAAAAAAAAGAAAATAGAAAAAACATACGGACTACCATCCCGTTTTATTTTATGTTTATTTTATGTTTATGTTATTTTGTTTCTAGCTTAAGATCGAGTCTAGTCTTGGCTTAGCAACATTGTATAGTACATGTAATTGATCAAGATCTTTAACTCGCCACCAGTAAAATATCCCGTATCCAACAAAACCGTGTTTTCCTTTTCCCTACACCTAACGTTATAACCCATTTAAAAGCCCTCTTTGATAGTTTATCTTAGGTGCTTACGCCTAGTGGAGGAGGTTTTCGATCCTTTCCCAAGCCTATGGTAATCTATTTGCTATGACAGGTAGTGAGAGATATTTTCCGTTTTCATTTATGAGATTTATTTTGATGACACTTGAGAGATGTGAGTATCTAAACACTACTTGTGAGGTGCTAGTATGTAATCTCCGTGCTTATTATGATTGAAGTGGAACGATTATTTGTTGTAATTACTTTTATGTTTGCATTAAATGACCCCTAACTTGTATTTTGATTAGAATAAAAGCGCATTTGCTTGAGGACAAGCAAATCTCAAGTGTAAGGGTATTTGATGAGGCGAAAAGTGTACCGCTTTTAAGGGGTCATTTAAGCCCGAAATCGTATTTATTTGATCAAATATTGCCCTAAATCGTTCCTTTTGTCATTTTAGGTACTTTTGAGGAGAAATCTGGAAAAGGAGGCATTTTGGACGTTTTTGGAGCATTAAAGTGAAGAAAACGGCAAAGTCTCAAGAATCGGCTAAAAGTTACTCTTGACGGCGTCACAATTAACATGGGACGGCGTCATGCCTTGGCAAGAAAAGTTGGATGTGAAATTTACTCATGACGGGCCAGTGAGTTTGCATAAGAATTCTGACGGCGTCAAGCTTTAACTAAATCAAGGGCGTCACGGCTTAAATCTTAAGGGGACGGCGTCACGTTCATGATCCGACGGCGTCAAGCCTTGATAAGCCAGAATGGATTTTGGTAGAGCTAAAGAGGGACGGCGTCAAGATGGTCATCCGGGAACCCTAAAAGCGGCGAGGTGACGGCGTCACAATGCATAAGGTGACGCCGTCAGATGTCAAAGTCTATATATAGTTTTCTAATTTTTTGTCATTAAGAGAGAGCTTAGTGTGTGGAATTTTGGGATAAAACCCTAAGACGATTTTAGCTACTTTTTCAGGGCTTTTTGCCTTGAGATCTTCCATGTTTCATTGAAAGATAAGTTATCAATTAATCATTCAATATGTCTATGTGTTGTTTGATTCTATCTTATGCTTGTCTTTTGTTTAACATGTTAGGCTAAATTTATCTTGTGTTTGCTTAGATCTAATGAAACCTAGCTATTGATTATTGGTTGTTAGTGTGTTATTAGTTGTATTGGATGATTGTTTATCTATGTTAGGCTTAAGAAAACTGGCTAACTTCCTATTCGGTAACTTGCTTGAACGTCTTAAGAAACATGAACCAAACGCGTACTAAAGGTTTTTATGGTTGTATTTAATGCACAAGCGAATTCTAGTGATCCCATGTTAGGAGCTTCCTAGCCGGCTCGACATAGGAGTGAAGTAGGAGCTTGTAGAGTTTGGGGAAGTAAGTACGCCACCCCACGAATGGTATTAAGGAATACACCCGTCATCCACGCGACTAATACACACTAATTAACCGGTAAAAGATAGTTAGGGAGTAAGGAAATCTAAGTAAACACATTTCTCTACACATAAGTTTCTCACCACTTTTCATTTTTGTTATTTTATTTTATTGCATTTGTAGTAATTTGGGTTAGTTGACTAGCAACTAATTCCGCCCACTCCTTCAAAACCGAGATTTTACTTGCTTTCATAAAAACTATAAAAACATAAAAAGAATCTTCCTCGACCCTTAGACCTAATTAGAGTAGCCTTTCACACCTAACGAACACTATTCCCTGTGGAGAACGATCAATCCCCCGTACTTACCACTACACTATACTACATCGGTCAGGTACACTGCCTGGTGGGGTTGTAAGCCTCTTGAGATCCCTCGAGAGGTAAAACCTGTTGTAAGGTTGCAAAACCCACGCATCATATACTTGCTCGTATGTGTTGATTAGAGAATTGGATAAATTGATTTGATAAATTTTTAAAACTTGCACTACACATGACACATCACCTTTGAAGGCCTGATAAATCTCAGTCATCATTGACTTGATGTCTGAGGTGTCCTGCTGAAGAGTTGAGACCTTAGCCTCAAGAGAAGCCTGAGAAACCTCCATTGCAGTCATCCTTGGCCCAAGATTCCAAGCTAAGAAAGAAGAATAATTTGCCAAAGATGCCATGTGGGACTCCATAAGACCCAGGGAAGACCTGATGGAGTCCACTTTAGAGCTGAATCCCTGAAGATTTGAGGAGGTCAGCATGTTTACCAGCTCAGCCACCTGAGTAGATTGTTGCTGATAGGTCTCAGAAGCCTGAAGAATTTTCCTGTTAAGTGCAGGGTCATCTTTCACTGACTCTTGAATAGTTTCAACGCTCTTTTGTAGGTTGGTGAGAGACTCGTTGAACATTTTAAGATTGTAATCAAGATTTGTTAGGGAGAAGGAGATAGATGACTTGTGCTCATTTACATCATCATGATAGGATTCCACTGATTCCTTCAGATCGACGTAATGAACAGCAGCTTCAGTGTGGTGGTCAAAAATTTCTTCAGTTAGCCCAATGAAGAGAGCATTGTTGGCCTTTTGTAGGAACTTGACCAATTGCCTCTCAGTAAGAGGAAGAATGTTGTCATACTTCTTGAGTTCCTGAGGGCATGATGATTCAGAATCTGAAGAATGATCAGCCTGAGATTCAGATTCTTCACCATGTGGAGAAGACTGATGCGATTGCTCAGTTGGTTGTACATCAGTCTCCATGTCATCACCAGCCTTAAACATTTCCTCCTTACTCTCTTCCTTGAGCTCATCTTCAGAATCAAGAAGAGCCTGAATATCCCCCATAGACTCAATCTCAAAAAGGTTAACCGGCTCCTCTTTATAAAAAGACTTGCCTTGGTTTTGGCCAGGTCCTGACCCCGCCATAAAAACTGATTTGGTTTTATCAGCCTGGCTAGTCATAATAACTGATTGCTCAGCCTGACTTTTGGGGGCAGTTCCTGAGAGAATGGATCTGCCTGAGGTGGTTGTGGGTTCCGTATCAGCGGGTGGTTTATATCCCTCTGAGTCTTTGTCCCCCTGAGCGCCTTCAAGTCCTGACGGGTGTTTTTCAAAACTATCATGAGGCACTTTTTGTGATGGTTGGTGGTCCCCCTTCCCATCAGGGTTGTACTGCCCTTTTGGGGATTTAGGGTCCTTGACTCCCTTGGGTCCTGACTGTGATTTTTCAGTACCTTCATCGGGATGTGATTGGGTGTGGGTCCCCTTCTCAGTTGAGTAGTGCTGCCCAACCGAGGATATAGGACCCTTTTCTCCCTCAGGATCTGATTGTGATTTATCAGTGCCTTCATTGGGATGTGAATGGGTTGAGGTTCCTGACTCTAATGACTTGTTTATGTCAGTGGAATCATGAGGAAGAGGGGGTTTGCCCGAGGACACTGAGGATGATTTCTCAGTGACCTCCGTTGGCGGTTGTTTTTGGGTCAAGATGGTCTCAGTGAGGGGTGTCTCAGAGGTCTCGGCCAAGTTTAACCCTTGTTTAGGGTTGTTTGAGGCATCAGTCTCAGTGGCGAGTGGTTTGGGTCTAACCACCTTACTGGACTGACCCTTCTTTGTCTTCTTCTTCACCTTCTTTGTAGGTGAAGGTACTGGAGAAATAGCGTTCTCCCCCTGAATAACCACCAGCATGTAGTTAGTCAGGGCAATGGGTTGTACCTCAGGAATGCCACTAGTATAATTGGTCTTATGTAGGACGTCAGGTTTTGAACCTTCAACGTCGGACCTAACATAGTCAAGGCCTAATAGGTCCTGAAGCACGCAGGAAATAAACCTAGGATAGGACATATGTCTTTGCCTATGTTTTCCTGATAGCTTGGCCACGAGGTTTCGGAAGATTATTCCTCCGATATCGATTTTTCTACCCTCCAGGAGACTGAACAACATCAATTGTTGTAATGAGTTCAACTGCTTCGTGGAGGATTTATTCCCTCCAAGGACCTGAATGATGAAGGTCATCAGGGTCCTCCAGATAGGGTGGAACCAGGTTTTAACTATTGGAGCCTTCTCCAATAAGGCTCCAGCGGCCATTTCAGGCCGCTTAGGGTCATGAGGTCCTAGAAAAAGCAATTCTGCTTTAACCTCTTGGTCAGTAGGGTTGGGCTCAAAGGCCTCAGCGAAATCAAGACCAGTGGCCTTGATGAAGGTTTTGTAATCCAGGGAGAGGGTCCTTCTCCCATTCATCACTGTGAATGTGATGATGGATTCTTTGGTGTCCTCAGGGTTGGTTGCCACTGAAGTACACCAGAATTCCCTCAAATAGTCATGGTAGATGACTGAGGGGGTCTTGGTGAATGTCGTAGCAAGAAAGCAGTTTTAAAGATACTTCACTACATTCTTGTACGCATAGAACTTTTGTGGATAGGCAAAGTTTCCTACCACATTGTTCTTGGTGAGGTCTACACCCTCTAATGAGAATTCCACATTAGGGACGCATATGATAGCTTTAGAAGAAGCTATTTGTATTGGTAGGTCTGGGTTAACAAATGATTCTGGGTTTCTAAAGGCTAAGAACACACACACAAGATTTAGTTTTTTTGAAAGAAAAGGGCAAAATTTTGCTTAAGATTTCTAAAAAACATGTGTGTGTTTTATTAGTATGGGGGTATTTATAGGGACGTGAAGTGGAGGGTAATTTGGGTATCAAGCGGATTTTATTTATTCAAAAAGAATTTTAGGAAACTATTTTGAATAAAATGTTTTGGGATCCGCATTTAATGCCACCACTCCACTTTCCCTGGTTTGGCGCAACAATCAAGGTGAACAGTTGAGTAGTTCTGCAAAAGTGTAATTTGCAGAGATGAGTCATCACATATCTGTAATGTGATTGGAGAGGCATTTAATGCCAAGTGGGAATGTGGGGGCCCAGAGGTGGAAGCCAGAAAGGCAAAAGAACAAATATTCTTATATTAAATAAGAGTTCAGTTACCAACCTCGGACATTTACTAACTAGATACTTAGAGCATTTAAGTTAGTATTTAATGTCTCTTGAGGGCCCTGAATGACTTTTCATTCAGTGAACCTGATCGTCAGGACTTGGGTTTAGTCACTGATGGTTCTAGTGTTCAGGAATTTGGGTTTAATTCCTGAGGTTCAAGAGTTCAGGAACTTGGGTTTAGTTCCTGAATTCCAACATTTCAGGAACTTGGGCTTAGTTCCTGAGGTTTCAGTGATTCTTTTCATTGAAGTACACATTGAGTCAGGGACCTGGGTTTTCAGAATTTATACTTATTTGGATGGAATCAATCAGTGGACTGATTCTCAATATCCAACATTCCAAGTTCAGCTTTCAGTCTTGTGAAAGTTGGTTCATCCAATGGCTTGGTGAATATATCAGCTAGCTGATATTCAGGAGGAATGAAGTGTAATTCTATGTCACCATTCATGACCTGGTCCCTGATGAAATGATATCTAATATCAATGTGTTTTGTTATCTGATGAAGAACAGGGTTGTTTGAGATGGCAATTGCACTTGTGTTATCACAAAAGATAGGAACCATCTTGTACTGAATTCCATAGTCACTGAGTTGACTTTTCATCCAGAGTACATTTGCACAACAACTTGCTGCTGCAACATATTCAGCTTCAACTGAGGACATGGCAACTGACTGTTGCTTCTTAGCACTCCAACAGACTAGTTTTCCACCAAGAATTTGGCAGGAGCCTGAAGTGCTTTTTCTGTCCATGTTGCATCCAGCACAGTCAGAGTCTGAGTATCCTTGAAGATCAAGGCCTGAGCACTTTGGATAGTATAATCCAAGGCTTGGAGTACCTTTCAGGTACTTGAATATCCTTTTCACAGCAGTGATATGAGATTCTCTTGGGTCAGATTGATATCTGGCACACAAACAGACTGAGAATTGGATATCAGGCCTTGATGCAAGTAGATACATCAGTGATCCTATCATTCCTCTAAAGAGAGTTTGATTTACTGGTTTTCTAGTGAGATCAGGACCAAGGTTGTTTGGGGGTACCATGGGAGTTTTGACTGAGGCACAGTCACTGAGCTCATACTTCTTTAGTAGGCTTCTGACATACTTCTCTTGACTGATAGAGGTTCCTTTATCAGTCTGCTTGATTTGAAGACCAAGGAAGTAAGTCAGTTCTCTCATCATGCTCATTTCAAATTTCTTTGCCATTAGTTTTTTAAATTGTTTGCAAAGTTTGAAACTTGTTGAGCCAAAGATGATGTCATCAACATACACTTGTACTAGTATGACATCATTATTTGTCTTGTAGATAAACAATGTGTTGTCTATCTTGCCTCTGACAAATTTATTTTGGATCAGGAAGGCTAAAAGAGTTTCATACCATGCCCTGGAGCTTGTTTCAGTCCATAAAGGTCTTTGTTAAGCTTGCAGACATAGTCAGGAAACTCATGGCTTTCAAATCCAGGAAGTTGTTGAACATAAACTTCTTCTTTCAGTGAACCATTTAAGAATGTACTTTTAACATCCATTTGGTACACCTTGAAGTTCATGTATGTAGCAAAAGCAAGGAAGATCCTGATGGCTTCCATCCTTGCCACTTGTGCAAATGTTTCTTCATAGTCAATGCCTTCTTGTTGATTATAGCCTTTGGCTACAAGTCTGGCTTTGTTCTTAATGACTATGCCATTTTCATCAGATTTGTTTTTGAATACCCATTTCATGCCAATGACTAAAACATCTTCAGGACACTTGACCAAGGTCATTACCTTGTTTCTGTCAAATTGTTCTAGTTCATCATGCATGGCCTGAACCCAACTTGGGTGATTAAGTGCTTCCTTGACAATTTTGGGTTCAATTGTGGAAATAAAGTCTATAAATAGGCATTCATTGGCTGAGGCTGCTCTCAGTTCAGCAGCCATGCTTCTTGTGAGCATGCCTTCAGTAGGCTCACCAATTATATTGACAAGTTCTATATCCTGAGACCTAGTCCAACTGTCCTGAGGTCTTGGAAACTGATTAGAACTTATAGAGGCCTGATGGGTAGGATCAGGATCAGACACATGATGATATTCAGCATCTTGAGTGTCTGAGTGGGTTGACTCATCACTGTGATTGTTTATTACCTGAGCACTTTGTACTGATTGAATGAATTCATCAGTACTTTGTGCTTCAATAAACTCAGTGATGGTTGGGTAAGGAAGGTTGTGGGGAATGATGTAATAGGAGATGTCAGCATTTGCATGGTACTGAGTGGAAGGACCATTATCAGTATGATGTTCATCAGGAGGGTATCTTGATAATTCATCAATACCTATCTCTTCCACTGAGTTGTTAGAGACACTGATTGCATCAATTCTCTCATCAAAGGTAACATGAAATGTTTCCTCAGTATGATGTCTCCTAGTGTTGAACACCCTGAAGGCCTTTGAGACAAGGGAGTATCCTAGGAAGTATCCATCATCAGCTTTGGCATCAAATTTTCCTAAGTGATCCTTGTTATTATGAATAAACACAGGACACCCAAAGACATGAAAGTAGCTGATGTCAGGGATTCTTCCCTTGAATAACTCATAAGGAGTTTTGCTATGTCTCTTGACAATGATGGATCTGTTTTGTGTGTAACAGGCAGTCCTTACTGCTTCAGTCCAAAAGTGTTTGGAAAGGACTGATCCATTTAGCATTTTCCTAGCTGCTTCAATAAGTGTTCTATTTTTCCTTTCAGCCACCCCATTTTGTTCAGGTGTGTAGGGTGAGGAAATTTTTTGGGAAATACCTTTCTCATCACAGAAACATTCAAGTTCATAATTTTTGAACTCAGTTCCATTGTCGGTCCTAATCTGTTTGACTTTGATGTCATTTTGATTTTCAATGTTCCTGACAAAGGACATAATTGTTTCAGCTGCCTGAATCTTTTTGATCAGGAAGTATACCCAAGTGTATCTTGAGTATTCATCCACAATGACCAGAGTATACTTCTCATGGTTAGTGGATCTAGGACTAATTGGTCCAAATAGATCCATATGGAGAAGATGTAGGCAGTTCCTGATGGAAAAGTTGGTTTTGGTTTTAAAGGATGCTCTGTGATGTTTACCTTTTTCACAAGCTGAGCATGGTTTATCCTTTGAAAACACAAGAGATGGTAAGCCAAGGACCTTGTTTTGTTTTACAAGGTTGTTTATGTTTTTGAAGTTCAGGTGGGAGAGTCTCTTATGCCAAAGCCAGTTGAGTGTATCAGTGGCCTTGGTAAAGAGACAAGTTCCATTCTGAGTCAGACTGGACATGTCCAACACATAAACATCGTGTCTTCTTGGTGCAATAAGGACAACTTCCTTATTAGAATTGAAGATGATTCCTTGTTTATCATCAAACTGAACTATGTATTTAGCATCACATAGTTGACTGACACTTATCAAATTGTATTTAAGACCATTTACATAAGCTATCCTAGTAAAGACTATATCATTGCAGTTTACTGAACCATAACCTTCAGTGAGACATAATGAGTTATCAGCAAATATCACTTTGGGTCCTGATTCATCAACATACTTGTGCAGATACTCCTTCACACCAGTCATGCTCCTTGAACATCCACTATCTAGATGCCAAACAGGATCCCTGGCATGTTTTTGCACAAATAGTAAACTGGGTTAGTTCTTTCTAGGACTCCACTTCTTGGATGGCTTAACTTTGGGGGTCTTTTTAATATTTACACTTGATTTATGGTCAGTGGTGTAGTGGACTGAGCTACCACAAATTATGCATTTGATTGCAGATGTAGACTCAGTAGACTGAGAGGCTGACTTTGTCATACCTCTTTTGGCCTGAATGGCCTTATCACCTCCTGAGGTGTCATGAGTGGAACTTCCACTATTTTCACAACAATTGTCAATTTGACAATCCTTAGGATGGTGATCATTGAACCCACAGTAAGGGCAAGGTGCAAAAGATTTTGCCTTTAGTTTCTGTTTCTGTTTAGAATCAGAAGGATAGTTTAAAGACTGAGATTTAAGACTTGCCATGTTGGATGTGACTGAATGTGTTTTATGATCAGAGGTCATGTGATCATCTTTTTTGCAAATCATGCAATAAAGAATTCTATAGCAATCATCAGTGATATGATTGGTATAGTTACACAGTTCACATCTTTTTAGGGGTTTTGAGGGTTTGGGTTTGGCCTTTGAGGAAGTTGGTTTTTGTTCCTTCTTGGATTGAGAAGGTTTCTCAGAAGATGCAATCTTCTCACCCAGCTTCCTGACCATTTTAGCCAACTGATCAAATTTTGAGTCAGGGCTTTAGGTTATTACTTCAGAAGGGACTGAAGAAGATGAGTCATCAGTATTTACTGAGATTTCAAATGTTGGTCTTTTCAGGATTGTTTTTCCCAATCCTGACCTCTCCTTTGGAGAGTGTTGAGAGTAGACCATTGGTGGGAGGCCTAAGTTGGGTGCAGCACCCTGAAGGGTATTCAGTGGTAGGAGTGGTAGATATGATTCTGATTCAGACTCATTCACTGACTCAGTATTACTGAGTTGTTCAATGAGTTCAAGCTTACTGAGTTGTTCAGTAAGTCCAAGCATACTTTTCAAAGCCTGACTTTCAGGAAGCAAGATCTTTCCAGTCTCAAAGTTTGGTAACTTACTGACTGGGTTGTCCCTGACAATCCAGTCATTTGACTTGGGAAGCATTTCTTGCTCAAATGATATGCCAGCTGGAACAAAGGTCAATTCACTGGGACTTACATAGGGGTTAACCATGTGATGGTCAATTCCTATTGTTTTCCTAGGGATTAAACCCACAGTATCAAAGACCTTGGGGTTCTTTTTGGTCCAGCCTTGGATGACAGCTTTTTCTTTGTTAAGTTCAGTTTGTAGGGCTTGGTTTTGTTTCAAAATTTCAGTGTTCTGAATTTGTAGAGTAATTGTTTCTAATTTGGCTTGCTTCAGTACAAGCAATTCATCTCTACATTTATTCAATTCTGACACTAAGTTGTTATATTTTGAAAACATGTTAAGCCTTTGTTCCTCAACAAATTTAAGATCTACACAAATATAATTCATGTAAGACTGCCAATCAGAATCATCATCCATAGAAAGTAAAGTGTTTACCTTCTTCATGGTGATGTTTACCCATTCTCCATTCCTTGCATGGCTTTTCCCAACAGCCACTTGATCACCTTCAGAGAGTGCCATCAGTGCACTCACTCTAATTTCCTCATCTGAGGATACCTCTTCTTCATCCCAATCATAAGCTTCAGCTACTAAAACCTTGTTCTTTTCCTGAACAGGTTTGGATGTTTGAGCAGTCTGAGACATAGAGGGATTAGTTTCAAGAATTGCAAGTTTAGCCTTGGCTTTCCTATATTTAGCTTCAAAGTCTTTTTGACCCTTTTTTTGAAATTGTTGGGTCGACTGAAACATTCTAGGTTGAAACTTGCTAATTCCTGAGGAACTATTTCCTGAAAATTTGTAAGAGGGTTCTGAGGTGGTTTTAGAATAACAGTCCCTAGCAAAATGACCCTTTTTACCACAATTAAAGCATTCAGTGGTTTCATTTGCTTTTCCTTTTGAAAAGTTGGACTGGTTTCTTTTGATGAAACGTTTTGAACTAGCAAGGAGTGCCCTCTCTTGGAATTCCAAGTTTAAATCTTTTAGGTACTCATCACTAGTCCTTTCATCAATTTCATCCTCAGAATCCTCTTGAAAGTCCTGCACAACACCATTAGTAGAAAAAGCAGTTGATATGGGTGTGGAGGTCAAGGCCTTTTTGGACTCAAGAGATTTTGAGTTAGGGTATCTCCTTGAGATTAAGTTGTCTTCATAGAAAAACTTCCCATAGATCTCAGGGAACTCAAGGGTCTGAATGTGATTAGCATTCCTCAGGCCTTGTGAGAAGTTTAGCCACTTCTCAGGGAGACTGTTGACAAAGCCAACATTTGTCTCATGCTTAGACAAAACTACACCATCATTTGATAGTTCGTTTATCAAGGTCTTGTATCTGGTATAAGTCTGAGAGAGACTTTTAGAGTCTTTTGCCCTTAAAGTATTATACTCAAGTTTCAGGTCCATGACCATGTTTTCCTTGGTATCTGAGGGACCCTCAAAGCTATTGACCAAGTCATCCCAAGTTTGCTTGGCTGTTGAACAGTTGATGACTGATTCCATTATATCGTCAGGAAGACATGATATAATGATGCTTTTCAGGCGTTGGTCTTGATTGACCACCCTCCTCTCATCAATGGTCCATTGAGCCTCAGGCTTGTTTAGCCCTACAGCAGTCTTTGGAACAAAAGGACCATCTTTGACACAAGTGATGTAGCATGGTTTCATACCAGTCAAGTAGCAAAGCATTCGCTTTTTCCACTTTCTAAATTTACCAGCTTCAAGTCGTGGGGCAACAGCTGAGAAGCTTCCACACTTTTTGTCGACTAGCTGGGGCACATTTGCATCAGTCATAGTAGGATCTTGGTTTTAAAAACCTTGAGCACTCTTGGTTAATTTTGAAAGATTTTATAAACCAGAGGCTCTGATACCACTTGTTGTTCCCTTAACACGCTTAAAGTTAACTAGAAAGTTAATCTATTTGTGTTTATGACTAATATAATGTAATGATTACTTCTAACAGTTAATGAAACGTTAATATAAAAACACAGTATTTTCAACGTTTAAATTCTTATTAGAAATGAATCAAAGAATCTATTACCCAAGTGTTTTGCGGAACAAACACTTGGGATTGAATAGACAAGGTATGGTGTCTCCTATCTAAACTTAAGCTATGCTTAAGTGGTAACAATATGCCTCACTGAGCTATCTCAGGGACTGGTTACTCTTTGTAGGAGAGAAGTTGTTTTGCAAAAGTCTAAGGCTTTCAATGTACAAAACACATTCAACTTCTCTCCTTTTGAACCTATTTATACACAAGTATAAAAGAGTAAAAGTGATTAAAAAATACTTCAACTTGTTGAGGAAGCGTGTCTGACAATTACAACAGTAATTGTCATTTCCAAAAACCAATGGGAATGGACCAAAAAGTCTTTAGGAGTGTTTGGTCTGACACTCCATGACTTTTGGCCGTCTTTGGGAAGGTTGGTATCTGACAAGATAAGAGTGTTTGGTCTTACATTCTTATCTTCTCAAATACTTCCCACTTATCCCCGCCTTTATTTCAGGCGTTGGTTTCTTCAGTCTTCAATCACTTATTGTTGTTGAGGAGACTGGGGTTCAGTGAGTTCTTGTCCAACACTCACTGAACCGTCATCTTCTTCTTTGGCTTAAGTCCTACTCAGGGAGTACCGCCTACCTGAGTAGTGAATCCTTCTTCTTGAATTCGCCTTAAGCATCCTGAAGATGACTCACTGAGTGACTATTCACTCAGTGACTTGAATTGTTCTCGGTTTAATTAACACTTAGTTAATTTGTGTCCAAATCTTGTTTTAAGTATTCTTGGGTACTGATGGACCCAACATACACATATGGTGATATGACATATCTCACTTTTGCACAAGATAAACCATACTTTATTGTAATTCGATAGTTCAATAAAACTTTATAATAACAGAGAGGACTTATACAGCGGAACACTTAACATCTAGCAACTACATGTCATGCATACATACACAAATTTAAAAAAAAAGGGGGGAAAAACGTCATTGATACACAAGCTGAAAAGAATGGAAGCAAAAAACAAATTATACATGATCCTAACTCACTTTCTCAGGAATCGCGGTTGCATTTAGCATAGCAAAAAGCCTTTGAACCCCTAGATGATCCCTAGTGGACGAGTGTTGTCTCGTGAGGGTTTACAGTGAATATACCCACAAAATTCACCCAACGAAAACAAGAGACTTAAAACTGCAAAGTAGCACCATCCTCACATATCTCATCAAACTTCGATTATAATCCTCATGCTTGTGCTTCTCGGCATTCTCATACTCTAAACACAAACCAAAATTACAGATAAATCCCGCAAACTCCATTCAAAATTACAGATAAAAATTAAACCAAGTAAATCAAACAATTTATACTAGAATAGCTGGTGAACAAATTATTTGCGGTTATATAAAAATAGTGAATCACATTTGATACGTAATTTTTCATTCACTTTAGCTATATTCATCAACTTGAAAATCAATAATCAATATATAAGCTAAAAATTTAAGAGAAAAAAAAAATTGACATTTGAAAAGAGTACATTTTCTTTCACTTTGACCATATTCATCATCAAGACACCATCAAGACATTTAAATACTTTTTTCTATTAGATTTGTTTAAAGAAAAACAACCATAATTAAAAGAAAGAAGAAAAGGAGAATATTACCGTGGAGGTTCAATAAATCTTGAGATGTGGAATGTGAGAAATTTTAGGCCAATCCTCTCCGATCTCCTTTTCACACCTTCTGCTTAGAATTTCACATTGATCAATGGTAATTTGATTGAGATCCTTGAAACTTTGTATCTCATCTGGTAGAGAAGGTAATTTGTCACAGTAACCTATTTTCAATGACTGCAATTTTGGGAAGTTATTTGGTAAAGAAACTAAAGACCTACAAAAACTTATATCTAACTGTTGTAAACTAGGAAAGAGAATCTCGTCCTTTGATGTAGAGTTGTCGTCATCATGGAAACACTTTAAAGAATGCATAAATGACAAATCAATTCTCTTGAGGCTGGGTAATTTCCTAAGTGGTGGAATACGTTCACACTTTTCAAGAGAAGCCAATAGAATACTAGTCAAATTGACTAATTTGACCATCCAGCTTGGAGAAATAACCGTTCCCATGTAATTGTATATACTCAACTCATGGACACCCGAATTTGGTTCCAATCCCTCAAGAACCTCTTCTTCATCAAATGTTTCTGATCTATCCCACGGCCAATATAATATCAAAGACTTTAGATTTGTTTTGTCTTTCAAATTGGCACTTTTGGCATCCCTTAAACCTCCAACATTCTCTAGTTTTGATAACGTCAACTCCCTCATCCCAACAAGATTCATATTTCCCAATTCACCTATTCGGGCCCCATTATATTTTCCTACAGCAAATTCTGAAAGCCTTCGAAGGTTGGTTAGTTCTTTTATTCCAACAGGCATATGGTGGAGTGAAGAGTAACCGGTATCTATACGTTGAAGACTTCATCCTCCTTTTCAGCAGGTTCTGAGCACAACCTTGGGATGTAAATAAAACATGTGCTCCAGTCCACTAAATGTTCAGCTTTCCACATTGAACTCAGCTCCAAAGTTTCCTCAGGAGGGAGTTGGGTGTCTTAGCATTCAGTGACTAAGTTGGACTTAAACCCATCCCTTTAGCAGACTTTAAAACCAAGTCTCTAGCCAAACCCTTCGTCAAGTGATCAGCTAAGTTATGTTGAGATCTAACAAACTCTATAGATACCACCCCATTCATGATAAGCTCACAAATCATGCTATGTCTGACACCTAAGTGTCTAGACTTCCCATTGTACATTTGGCTATAAGCCTTTGCCAATGTAGCAGCACTATCACAACGGATAGAAATAGATGCTATAGGTTTAGGCCACAATGGAATCTCAAGAAGCAAGTTTCTCAACCATTCAGCTTCTTTACCAGCAGCAGCTAAGGCCACAAATTCAGATTCCATGGTAGAACTGGTGATGCAAGTTTGCTTCTTGGATGCCCAAGAAATTGCACCTCCACCAAGTAGGAATACCCAGCCACTAGTAGACGAATTGTCCTCAGTGTTACTGATCCAACTTGCATCAGTGTATCCTTCTAATACAGAAGGATAACCAGTATATGAGAGACTATAAGCCATAGTTTTCTTCAAATACTTCAGTACCCTCTGAATTGCTTGCCAATGATGAGCACTAGGATTACTAGTATATCTGCTCAGTTTACCCACAACAAATGCAATGTCAGGTCTAGTACAAGTCATGGCATACATTAAGCAGCCAATTACCCTAGAATATTCAAGTTGAGATACAGCTTTGCCAATATTAGGCATGAGCTTCTCACTTGTATCCATAGGAGTACTCACAGGAGTACAATCAAAGTAATTAAATTTCTTCAACACCTTCTCAATGTAATGAGACTGAGAGATAGAAATCTTGTTACTTTCATGTTTAATCCTTATACCAAGGATAACATCAGCCTCCCCCATATCCTTCATGGAGAACCTTGATGACAAAAATTCCTTTGTTAGGTCAACTTGGTTTTGGTCAGTGCCAAAGATCAACATGTCATCAACATATAGACAAATGATGACTCCTTTACCAGATTCATCAAATTTGCTATATACACATTTGTCAGACTGGTTAAGTGAATAACCACTAGACAAAACCACTTCATCAAATTTTTGATGCCATTGCTTAGGTGCCTGTTTTAGTCCATATAAGGACTTAATCAGTTTACACACCTTGTTTTCATTGCCAGGCATGATGAAGCCCTGAGGTTGGTTCATGTAAACCTCCTCATCCAATTCACCATTCAAGAATGCTGTCTTCACATCCATCTGATGAATCACCAGATTGTGAATGGATGCCAAGGCAATCAGCAATCTTATGGTACTGATACGAGCCACTGGGGCATAAGTATCAAAATAGTCTATTCCTGACTTTTGTTTAAAGCCTTGAATGACTAGTCTAGCTTTGAACTTTTCAACAGTTCCATCTACCTTCATTTTCTTTTTGAAAATCCATTTGCAACCCAAAGGTTTGCAACCAGGTGGTAGATCAATCAACACCCAAGTGTTGTTGCCCATGATGGAGTCCATCTCATCATTTATTGCTTCTTTCCAGAAAGCAACATCTTGGGACTTCATTGCTTCATCAAATGTTTTGGGATCATCCTCAACATTAAAGCAATAGGAGTGTTGGTCAGAGACCTCACCCCTTGTTCCTTCAATTAAGTACAATTGAAATTCAGGTCCAAATGATTTTGGAGTCCTCACCCTTGTGCTCCTTCTGAGCTCAGGTTCAGGTTGTTGTTCCACAACCTCATCAGGAACCTCATTAGAGGCTTCTGACACACCAACATCATTGGTTCCATTAGAAATCCTCTGACTTGGTCTAGGGACTGAAGAGAATCTATTCTCATCAAACATTGCATCTCTTGATTCAATTATAGAGTTAATTGAAACAGATTCATTAGGTTCAATAACATAGAACCTAAATGCCTTGGAATGCTCAGCATATACAACAAAGATGCATTCAATGCCTCTTTCACCCAAAGTTTTTAGCTTCGGATCAGGGAGTTTCACAACAGCCCTACAACCCCAAACCTTGAGGTAATTCAGGTTTGGTTTCCTTTTAGTCCAGAGTTCATAAGGGGTAGTCTTGTTCCTTTTCTTAGGAACCCTATTTAACAAATAGCAAGCTGTTAGCATAGCTTCACCCCAGAACCCTTGACTCAGCCCTGAATAGGACAACATGGAATTAACCATCTCCTTCAGCACTCGGTTTTTCCTTTCAGAAATTCCATTTTGCTGAGGAGTATAAGGGGCAGTCGTTTCATGGATTATACCAACAGACTGGAAATACAGAGTATCCATGTACTCACCTCCCCTATCAGTCCTTAATCTTTTGATTAGAGACTCTTGTTGCAATTCAACTTCAGACTTAAATACTTTAAATTTATCTAATGCTTCATCCTTAGTATGCAATAAATAAACATAACAATACCTAGAAGCATCATCAATAAAAGTAACAAAGTATTTCTTATTCCCCAAAGAGGGAGTAGCATGTAAATCACATAAGTCACTATGAATTAATTCCAATATCACAGTTTCACATTTTATACTTTGAAATGGTTTCTTAGTTATCTTGTTTATCATGCAAGTTTTACACTTTTCAGTGTCCATGTCAAATGCTGGGATTAACCCATCCTTAGACATATCTTGCATTCTTTTAAAGTGTACATGGCCAAGTCTAGCATGCCAAAGGGTTGAATCATATAAACTAGATGACGACATAAAAGCAGAATCAACCACATCATGAACAATATTAAGTCTAAACATATGATTACATAAATAACCAAAACCAATAAACACACCATTTTTAGACAAAACAAATTTATCAGATTCAATTACTTGTTTGTAACCACAATTATTCAAAACACTACTAGAAACCAAGTTTTTCCTAATATCAGGAACATGTAAAACATTCAACAAAGAAACAATCTTTCCAGAACTAAACTTCAAATCAACACATCCTCTTCCATGCACCAGGGCCGTTGACTCATTTCTCATATGAAGAATAGAACCATCATTCATTGAATCGTAGGTCTTGAACCAGCTTCTATCTTTACACACATGGACTGTTGCTCTAGAGTCAACCCACCACACAACATCATCATCCTGCACAAAGAACAATTCAGATATATATGTAACATAATAAATCCAAAAGGACTTATTAAATATATTCTGACCTTTCAGGGAATTGAAGTTACCATTCCCAGATCCACTTGTGCCTGATCCATTGGTCTTATTACCAATTTTACCACCTTTACAATCCTTCCTGAAGTGTTCAGTTTTACAACAGTTCCAACAAGTAGCCTTTGACTTCTTGTTAGGATCAGGTTTGGTGTTATCCTGATGCTTACGTTTGCCCTTGTTGTCATTGTACCTGGTGGAGTTGTTATGCTCCACCATATTGACAACTGATGGACCAGCAGCAGTGCTACTCTTTGGCTTGTCACTTTCATGCGCCTTGAGTGATTCCTCAATGCGCAAATGACTGCCCAACTCAACAAGAGTTAACTCCTCCTTCTTATGCTTTAGCATATGCTTGAAATCTTTCCAAGAGGGAGGTAGCTTATCGATGATACAAGAGACTGAAATAGCCTCATCCATGTTCATCTTGTGTTGTGTGAAGCGACCAAGCATACTAAGAAGTTCATTGTATTGGTCCATGACCGGTCTAGAATCGACCATTTTGTAATTGTTAAAATTACTTACAAGAAACTTCTTACTTGAAGCATCCTCAGCCATATATTTGGCTTCCAAGGAATCCTACAGTTCTTGAGAAGATTCAACATTCTGATAAATGTCAAAGAGAGTATCAGACATACCATTGAGGATTAACCCTCTGCAGACATAGTCATCGTTCTCCCACTTGCTTCTTCTCCTCATCTGTTCCATGGTAGCATCATCCCCATAATCTTCAGGAATGGGTGTGGTCAGAACATACACCACATTCATGCTGGTCAGCAGGAACTTCATCTTCTTTTGCCACCTTCTAAAATCCACACCTTTAAACTTTTCCAGCTTAGAAAACTTAGCAGCTATATGTCTCATAGCAGCAACCATTGATTATCACGGGAATAGTTTCTATTGATTGTTGGTTTATTTGTATTGTGGTGTTCCCAGATCAGGGTTAAGATAATCAAACAAGGTACCGGATATTCACTTGAAATCGTGGCATCACTTTCCAATAGAAACTATTCGACCCTATGCCTGGGTTACACGAATATCTCTATGGGATAAGACCAAGTGAAGCTCTTGTTCTAGGCACAGATCAAGAACTGAACGTATTCAAGTGTTTAGGGTTTTGTGTTTTTCGTATATATCATGCAGTTATGATTCGACATCTATTTATAATAGAAGTTACTCAAACCCTAGCCCATGGAATTATGTATAATTAACGGCCCATTAATTATCCATAATAGTTTCCATAATAGTAGGAGTCAGTGGTTATAACCAGCAGCAGATTCGTTTGCCTAGCAGCACAATAATTGTGCTAGCAGCAGAATCCATTGCTTATCAGTTCAGCAGCAGAATCAATAAAGCTAGCAGCAGAATTGATAATACTAACAGCAGAATTGATACACTAGCAGCAGAATTGTTCTGCATCAGCAGCAATAAAGCTAGCAGCAGAAACAGACAACGCTAGCAGCAGGAATGATAATGCTGGCAGCAGGAATGATCTGCATCAGCAGCATTATCATTTATACTATAACCACTTAACTGAGTCAGGGCAAACATTGACCTGATGGGTGTACACTCCGTACCTCCAAACCTATTACCATGTATGAATAAATCCCTCAAGTGCACTAAATTTTCCAACACTTATCATTCATCAAAATTGCATAGCTAGTGTAGTCATATCCTCAAAGTCTCTCCATTTTAATGTTTGTAATAATGTAGTATTATGTACCCCGCATATCATTTGCACCCATGATGTGTTTTTTTCTTTATTTTCATTTTATATTTTTGTACTCTTTTTTAATTCCTTAGATTCTTTAATCGCAACTCCCATAAAGAAATTTGATGAGACATGTTTAATTATATACCTTTTACGATTTAAGTGCTTACAAAGCGCATGTTTTAATTTGAATAAACATGCTCTAATACTTTTCTTTCTTCATAAAAGTGCTTCTAAAGAGTAACGAAGCCCGCGCGTTGCGGCGGGTTTTGTTGGTTTTTTGGTTTTAAATCAAATATGGTGGTATTAGTTTTTGTATCTTTTTCGTTATTTGAATAATGTTAATCTTTAGATGGAGAAACTTTTAATACAATTTCAAAAATATTTTCGTTACATGTGGGCACCGTTTCTTTGACACAACATTATTTTTGTATATTACAAAGAATCTTAAGGCATGAATTTGTTTTAGTGTACCATTTTATTGGTCATATGGTAGTAACTTTAACATTTTGAATTTTTATGATGGGCCAGTTTAGGAAGTAGGATTGTACGAACATAAAACAAGTGTGGATATCAGACCTTATATATAGAGCAATGTTCTTTCAACTGAAATAGGTTTTCGTGATATTTTTTAGGTTTATGTTGTGGAGAAGATTTTTCTGTGCATCCATTGGATAGTTTGAATAATGATGTCACTTTTGCATAGATTTCGATCTGTACTGAAGCCATTACAAAAGCTAAAGCATCATATTATGCATAGATTTTAATTTCCTTGGCTCCTATGTTATTGTGTTTGTCTGTTGTAGTCAATGTGCTAAAAAGGAAACCGAAGTGTAAATTACTTACGCATAAACTAATTAGTTCTTGACCATGTCTTAAAAGCCGATACTTAGCTCATGCCAGGGCTCATATCTGAAAAAAGTTCGAGAACTTTGTTCTCAGTTATGCCAGGAAAATAATATAATCGTCTCCACAAGAGAAGTGATCATCACTTTTATGAAACTATCTTTTTTAATCTCTGATAATATTACTAGTTATAACTACTCCTTTGTAACAACTTTGTTGCTTTTGTTGGTATCCTATCATGACGCGGTCATATCCAAGATGTTCTTAAACTAAGAAACACTTTCAAGAACCTGGCCGGTTATCATCAGTTTGGAAAAGAACATTTGTTAAGGTAACAGGCTAGTAAATTGTGGCATTACACTTCTCTTATAGCTCTATACTAAAGCGTTATAGAGAGGTTATAACAAGATTTTTTTATGTCTAGTAATCTTTGTTTCATAAACTAGCATTTGTTTACTAATTACTACTAGTAGTATACTGTTAGATTTTCAATACTATATACATTTTAAAAGTATATATTCAAATTTTTTTTTCTTCTTCCGGGTAACCATGGTTTCCGACCTTTTGGCTGACTAATCCACGGGGTTTGAACCCACCGCCACCGCCACAAAGACTCAAACCGGGTAAAGCCCTCCCATTTCAGGAGGTTGGCGTGGCCACGTCAGGGTTGTTTGCACCTAGCAGGAATTAAATTTGAGACCTCACACATCTTAGAGTGATAGTCACAATCCCTTTTGCCACTAGGCACTCGTGAGTGGTTATTCAGGGGTGTTTGGTTTGAGGGTATGAGTATCAAAGAATGACACTAATTTCTATTGTACTTGTATGGTTTATGGGTTTGGTACTTATATATGGGTAATAAACCCTTAAAAGTATGCAATTTCTAAACCCACTAAGGGTGGTGGGTTTAAAAACGCATTCTAATTACCACAACCATAATCATTTTCTTGTCTAACCAAACATCCCCTCATTTGGTAAGTTTTTCTAGGAGCGAGTATATATTTTATAACTTTCTAGAATGAATGAATTTTTCATATCCAGTTTACTCGGAAAAAATAAGGGTATGTTTGGCGATATGGGCTCGGCTGGAGTTCGGGCTAAAGCTGAAGCTGTGGCTTATATTATAAGACGGAAGCGCGAGCTTATATTTTTATAAAGTTGTTTGGTGAATTAGTTGGAGATGAAGTTTATTAATGTAAAATCGCATAAATACATCAAATTAAAATTCATATTTAATTTAAGTTTTTGCGTGATAATCCGTTATATTTTGAAGGGCTTTTAAATAATTTGACCAACTGTAAGCTCCCATAAGCCCGTTTCAATGAGCTTAGGCTTATGGAGGTTTGTGACTTATAAAAGCTTCAATAAACCTATGTGACAAACAAAACTTATTTTATAAGCTTAATCCCTATACGCCCTTTATAAGCCCATGCCAAACACAACCTAAATGTTTTATTTAAATATACGTTGTTTAACCACGGTATTTTTGTTTTCACTAGACATCCCGAAAACATTTCTTTTTTCTTTTGAAAAGGTAGATTTACATATAATCAGAACTATATACAATCTCACACAAATACAACAATCTCACTTTCATCTATGGCGAAACTTGAACCACAACATTTTATTTAAGGGTATAACTATGTCAAAATTCATCACCTCTTGTAAGGTGATATGTGTCTAAATACACATATATTTAGTATTAATTAAACCCACAAAACGACCAAAAACACACAAATGACTCACAAAATGGTACAAATATCATGAAAATGTGTTTTTATGTGATTCAGGTACAAAAGATTGAAAAACAAGTGAAAAACACACAAAGTTTACACAATTGTCATTTTCAGTCCCTGGAGTTTCATAATTTGGCAAAACTAGTCCCTGAAGGTTTAAAATGAATGAAAAGTTAACTTTAGTCCTTGGATAATCAAACATGTTCAAAATAGTCCCTGGATAAAAGTTTACACAACTTGGCAACTTTTACCCCTCAAGTATCAAAATTGGCAAAATCAGTCCCTGGGTGTTTTAAAATGGAGTTTTATCAAATATCACCCTTGTACTATTCATGAATGACAATTTGGAACTTTTTGATAATTTTTGGGAAAATTACAATTTCACCCCCTCAACTTTGAAAAATGTCATAAAAGGTCCCCCGGGTGTTTAAAATTGTAATAAATGCAAATAAGGTCCTTTGGTTTATCTAACTTGGCAGGTTTAGTCCTTGAATGAAGTTTGGAAAGATGACAATTCGGCCCCTCAACATTCCAAAAATTACATAATTGGTCCTTGTGCTAAGCTAAACCAACCGGACCCTTTTATTATTATTACAACCCAATCCCAAAAATCCAAAACCCAATACCCCTTTTTCCTGGCCCAACAACAAAAAGCCCATTTCACCCTTTGCTAAATATCCAGGGTCAAACATAAGTTTGACCCGTCTCCTTTCCCTCCCACCTTTCTTCTTTACCACTGAGTCACCAAACCAGTGGTGGTTTCAACACCACCTCATCCCCCAGCTGTCTAACAACTCTCCATCACCTCACACAAGTTCCAATAAACAATTAATGCCCCGTAAAACCCTCACAAGCAACCACAGCTGGAAAAACAACTTTTCCCGCCAAAATACCAAACAAAGGCTTGGATCACTTCTGCTTATCCAATGGCCATGATTAAGAGTGGGATTCAATCAGCAACTCAAGTGGAACTCAAAAGGTTATAAAAGAGAAGAGGAGGAAAGAGAAGAAACTACCTTTGGATTAGCCTAGGTCACATAGTGATAATTAGTTTTACTGCTTTCTCTTAATTAAATGTCATTTACTGCTTTCAAGTGTTTGTTAAACACTGACAATGTGTAACAAAACCTTATTTACAGCTTTAATTAGAATAATCTTTAAATTTCATCTTATGTTAAATTCGTACCTTTAAATTCATGTCATTTAATTTCTTGTTGATTATAGTTGTTTAATGGACTCTACTAGTACATGTAAGCTCCTGACAAAGCTTTAAAGCTTGTAGATACATTTAATCAGTTATAGTTTATAAAATTCAAAAACACCAAAAGAAATTCAGAAAACCAATGAAAATACAAAAATCAGAGTTTATAAGGATGAAGCTTGGAGCTGGATTGATTGTCGATTGATTGGGTATTAGAAGCTTGTTGGGAAGCTAATAGGTGTAATCTAAGCCTTGGTTCACTAATCTCTCTTGATTTCCATTTTGTAAGTTTTTCTATCCATTTTTGCCTTTTACTGCTTATGTTAATTATATGCTTTAATTTTCATGTTTTTATGTTTCTTTGCTGTTAGTTAGTGATAATATAACTTAATATTATGTAATCATGTTTTGAATTTGATTGTGGTTTGATTTAGTAACTTGACTGTCAATATGCTAGTTTTTGAGAAACCTAAGTTTGAACATGTGTGACTACTTGTTTTGGCTGAAAAAGGTTTGGTTTGACACACTAAAACCTCTGGACTTGATGGAATTGGTTTATACAGACTTTTGCTTTGAAAATCTCATTTTGATCTCATTAAAGGGTTGTTTGGATCTAATGGTTAAACTGTGGTGATGATTGTTATGGGTGCTGTTCTTGTTTGATTTGGACTCACAATGACCTAAGTGACTCTTTGAAACCTAAATCAATCAGTTATACATGAGAATAATCATTGTGACATTTGATTTTATGTCTGTGTAACTGTGAGATAATTAGATCATTCAACTCTGCATATCTGTGTTATTGTTGTTTGTTTTTGTTTACTTTAAGTCTATTAGGACCATATTAGTTTAGTTTGAGCATGCAAACCAGTAGTTTAATGATATAAGTCAAATTAGCTTTTAATTTGTCTTAATTAAGTGTCTGTTTAGATTTTCATGTCCAAACCTTGCATATGTGTTTAAATATTGTTAATCTTTGTTTATTTCATGTTATCATAGTTTAATACAACATATTAACTCAGTAGATTCAGATCAAAGTTCACTTTGGTCAACTTTGATCATAAACTCAAAAAGTCAAGTTTTCTGCATAATTTGCGTATTTTGCCATTTTCAGCCAATTTTCATCGATTTTTCATTTCTTCGTTTTAAGGAGTTAGACCCTGAAATTTGGCAGGCATATAGCTCCCCAGCTTGTGTACGTCTCCATATTTTTAGATTATTTTTTAGATTTTTTTACAGCTGCTTTTCAACAGCTCAAAAAGCTGCGTTTTTGCAAAATACCACAGAAAATCAGCAGCCATTTTGGCTTATTTTGAGCTTTTCCAGCTTATTCCATTAGTTTTTCTCAGTTCCTAAAGCTTATTCATAGTCTCCTTAGTCCATATTAGCTTTTTCCTTTTCACCATAGCTTATTTTAAAGCTTCTAGCTTAATATAAAAAATCAAGTTTCTTAAAAACTCATATAAGCCAACTGTTGAGTTTTTTGGCTTAATTCTAGCTTATTTCGTGAGTACTAAAAATACTCCCTTTGTAAAAAGTACTTAGAATTAATTAAAAAGTTAGTTTGTAAAAAGAAAATCGAAAAAAAAAAATAAATGCAAAAAAGCGTGGGGTGTGGGATTCGAACTCAAGACCTCTCGCTAGTAACATGCACCCAACACCACACCCCCTTCCCAAATGCTCTGGAGCACCAGTTCTGATTTTGTTTGCAACCCATATGTATTTAACCTTGTTTTGTCAAATAAGCCATCCGAACTAGTTTAGCTTATTGTAGCTTATTCCAATAAGCTGCTACCACCACTATATTTTTCATAGCTCAGTAATGTTATAAAGTATTTATAGAAAAAGTTTCGTAATTTTTAGAAAAGTTTTACTATTTTTAGTCAATTAATTAGTTAAATTTAGTAATTAAATCATAATAAAAAATATAAAAGTCAAAAAAATATAAATCTTTTTTCTAAAATTTTCTTTTATCATATAGAACCTGTAAAAAATATAATTGTACCCATAGTGTTTATATTTCACAAATTTTACATTTTAACTCGCGCACTTACGTAATTTTTAATAAACCCGCGCGAGGTTTTTTAGGTTTCCTTAACTTTTACATAAGTTTGTAAATATAGTTATTTATTTTATTTTCATTTAATTTGCATTTAAGCCGTTAAGGCATGCAAATTCCCTCTTTGGGAATGTTTGTTTTTATTTCGTTTTGTACGTTTGCGTTTAATTTAAGTTAAACGTACGTTTGTATATCTTTCGCGTTTTTAGGTTTCTGATTGTACGTTTTTAAACGATACAGCTGTGACAGAGCTATGACTATTCACATTCCAGTGTTAGTCAATCAGATTCCGGTTTTGTATATTCCATATCATTTCAACACACACATTCGTTGTATTACACTTTACACACCTCGTTGGGACATAACGACCCGGGGATGCACTTTTCTGTACTCATGTACTTAACTCCCACGGATTTAAATTGCATTTTTCTCCCTTACGGTTCGACTTTAGTTGACCAATATCCTTGGTTGAAAATAGTTGACTGTTTGGGAGAAATCATAAGGAAATTAGCATCTCAAAACAACAAGTCTACATTAATCTAGAAACTTAAGAGTTTTAACTTTTATATGTATAAGCACTTTATTACACTTTTAAGTGAGAGACATGCACATAGTTATTTAGTTCATGTAAAACTAATCTAGAAAAAGTGAAGAAATGCAAGACAAATAATTAATGTGATCACATACACATAAGTTAAACGTTTTCTCTATAGATAAAGTGTTGGCCACGTCTTACTAAAATAAAAAACCAAACACATCTTCAAACTCAATATAAATACCCAAAAACTTAACCAAGACACATTTTTAGTTATTTCGCATTTTCTGACAAAAGTAAGCAGTTTAAGTGGTCACTGTAAGCTACAGTATGCGAGATAGCTTCCCGAAATGGCCTCGTAAGTTCAGTTATGCTCAGTTAAATAGTCCAGTAATAATAAATTAACATTTATTATTAAATTAAAGTTTGAAAAATTATCGTTTGTCACAACATAGCATACTAAGAATAACCTCGGCTCTTGATACCACTTGTGTGAAATAACCGCGATAATATCCCACCAACAATGTAAAGAGTGAATATTTGATCACCACAACTATACCTCAAACTAGCTTATCGATAATTAGACAATATGAAAGAAACCCAAGAATGAAACACCAACAAACTTATGTATTTCTTATACTAGAAACATATTACAAAACTACTACTAGAGAGGAAGAACTAGCTACACAACAAGAAGTACTTGTGTGTTAGCAGCTATTTGATTTTAGATTTTTTAGTCATTTTCTACTATTTGGTGTTTGAATTTGAATTTATCGCTTTTATGTTAAGTTTTAGCTAATTCATATATTCTTTGACCTTAACATCAATCGATTGTCTGATGAATGTAGGGAAAAAGTCAGTGAAATTGGGGGAAGTGCAAAAGAGGAGAATGTAGAGGTTAGAAAGGATGATGGTACTGTTGAATCTAAGCAAGAGAGGACAGATGAAGTAATTGAAGAATTTCCTACTCTGAATGAGGTATTCAAAAATGCTAATAGTTCTGGTAATACTACTCTTGTTAATACTGTGAATGATACTGTTAATACTTAATAGTACTGGTAGTGTAGAGAAACAGGCTGAATTAGGGAGATCAGTTGTTAACAATAATGGTGGAATACAGACTGGTTTTGTAAATGATGTAAGTGTTTGTGAAAATGTCTCTGAAGGCTTTATGAAGAAGACTCTTGCTAGTTCTGTTATGCAAAATAAGGATGAAATTGATAATAAGCTGAGGCTTATTCCTACTGAGATGGAAGATGGGAGGGAGGTAGTAATATTTGAGGAAGAACTTGTAAAGGAGGGTAGTATGAAATGGTTATTGACTCTTTGTGGTAGATTTGTTGGTTTTAAAATGTCACATCAAGAAATCAAGTATAATTTGAGTAGAATGTGGGGTAAGTATGGCTTGAAAGACATAATAATGCAGAATGGTGTTTACATGTTTAAGTTCAGAGATGAAACGGGGATGAATTTTGTGTTAGAAAATGGTCCATGGATGGTCAATAGCAAGCCTTTGCTGGTTCAGAAATGGGACCCTAGCATTATTATAGATAGAACTGATCCCAAGATATTGCCTCTATGGATTAGATTGTATGATATGCCATTGGAAGCATGGAGTGTTAAAGGGGTTAGTGCTATTACTAGTGGTGTAGGGAAGCCTATTATAATGGATAAAATGACTGCTAAAGTGTGTCATGAAGGTGTTGGGAGTTTGGGGTATGCTAGGGTGTTGGTTGAGGTGAATGCTGGGAAAGAAATGAAGGATAAGGTTGAGATTTGCTATAAAAATAGTAATAATGAAACCAAATGCTCAAAGTTTGTAACTGTGGTGTATGACTGGAAGCCACCTGTGTGTAGTCATTGTAGTGTATTTGGACATGAATGGTCCAAATGTGCTGAGAATCCAAAATTGGTAGATGAAGATGTAACAATGGTGGGGGATAAGGATAAGGGCAGCACTGATAAAGAAGGCTTTGTGGAAGTAGAGGAAAAAGGTGGCAGGAATAAGGATACTAGTAACATGGATAACATTGGTAATAAAGGTAATAAAGGGTATGTCAAGAGACAAGAGTATAGGCCTAAAACAATGAATGCAGATAAAGGTAAAGAAAAGGAAGATGTGAAGAGTGATTCTAGAAGAAATGGTGAAATGTATAATGAAAAGGGGTGCCCTGCTCTAGGTTCTAAAGAAGAAAGGAGCAAATCACAAAGCATAACACAAAAAGAAAACAAGAATAGATTTGATGTATTGGGAAGTGTAGGCAACAATGAATCCAGGATGAGGGAGAGTTATGTAGGGATAAGAATGGAAAGTCTTTAAGTATGGAAGAGAATATAGTCAAAGAAAATGAGATTTTTGATGTTTTCATTCATTGGCAGAAGGAGGAGGAAATGGTTGATATGTTTGTGAATAATAAGAGGATTCCCACTGATGAAGAATTAAAGACTTGGGCTCGATATATGTGTGAATGGTACAAGGGTAAGTGGGAAGCAAAATGGAAAAGTAAATGCCCCATTGTAGGAAGATGTATATGGATTAAGGATTGATTGAAGTAGTGAATATGGAGGTTTAGATACTGATGTTGTCCTTGTAGTGGTGTCTATTTGAATTTTCATGTTTGTATGTTGTCAGTGTGTATGTTTAGCTCCAAGTTCAGATGCTTTGGTCTTGTCTTTAGCTCTGATTTTGTATTGTAAATGTTTGGAGATTAATATAATTCACCTTTTTGCAAAAAAAAAAAAAAAAAAAAAAAAAAAAAAAAAAAAAAAAAAAAACATCTATTGTCTGTTTTAAGCTTATGAGCTTACATGGTTTCGCCTTATGTTTCGTAAGCCCAGTTTTCTCGTATTATTTTGGCACCCATGGGCTTATTATATAAGCTTGTTATGACATAATAATAAGCTTATATATAAGGCTATAAGCCCATAGGTTTCAAAATAAGCCGCGAAAAATGAGCTTATGAAATATAAGCCGAAATCAAATAAGCTCATAAGCTTAAAACAAACACCCCCTAAATATTGTGTTTATTGCAGTATGTTTATGTTATTAAGTTACGTTTTCTGAATTGTTGAGGTTTAATGCGATTAGTTGATGATTTTATTATCTTTGAGGCTCGTTAAAGTACCTTGTTGATTTTAGTTTTCATGCGATCATAGTTGTTAAACTTGTATGAGTTAGAGGCTAGTCAAATATTGGATAAAATGAGGTGACTCGGTTGTCAACTCGCTGCATGATGTATGATGTACACCAGCAGTCAGTCGTTGATTGTTTTGATTTATCGAGGTTTGAGAGAATCAATTATAATAGTTATTTCATCAATTGTGATGATATAAAAAAAGGGTAAACGGGTGAGGTTAGCCCGGGAGGGCGAGTCATTGACCCAAATATCACGGCCTAAGTGGGATCCCTTGATCGTTTCCTACCCTTTTTCTAACCACCCCCAAATGTGTAATTAGCGAGGTTCGAACCCTAACCTCTTCTGAGGACATCAGGGGTGACTTACCACCAGGCCATTAGGCCGCTGTGATGATATAAAACATAGATTAATGACTTGGTACTTAAAAGTAGGTTTTGTGATATATGTTTAAGTTGCGTTAAGCTGATTTATTGGTCTACCTTTTGCTACATTGATCTTAATTTCTATGTTTGTGGCTTTATGCTAAGCTATTAATATCTGTTTTGCAAGTTGTTGAATTTGTGGTTTTGTCGTTTTTGAGATGGCTTGACTTTAGTTGGTTCATCAGTTGTAGTGCTATGAAGCTGTTAACTAATGTTCTGATATTGGTTATTCGTATGCATTCTGATCTGCATAGATATCTGTACTTTTCCGTTTTTGTTGTTTATATTGTATCTTTATGATTTTCATTATGAATCATGGTTTTATGTGCTGGTCTGATAAAAATTCAATAGCGATATTGGTTTTGATATTAATGATTCTTGGTTTTGATTTATAGGATATGGATCGGTACCAGAGGGTGGAAAAGCAACGAGCTGAGCAACCAATTCAAGAGAATGAGATTCGAATTACTAGCTAGGGCTGGATGCGTGACTATATCACATATGCCATGACTTTGCTCGAGGTAATTTCAAAATGATCATTTCTGCTCATGTAATGGTACATGGTCTAAGTATATTGCTAGAATTTTCAAATGCTTTTGGCTTTAGTAAATACAGTAATTTTCTGGAGTTATCTATATTAGACTTATAGTTAAGATTTTGTACATGTGTAATTGCCATTTTGGTGTAATTTGGATTGCTTATTAAACTGCTTATATTGTTATTGCGTTTGGATACAGTAGACAAGCATGGTGTTTGGGATTCCTTATCTTAACTTCTTATCTAATTATATGTTAAATAAGCTGTTTTAAAAATGCAACTTGGAAACTATTTATTCAAAACATCTTATTCAAGCAGATAAGCAGTTTCAGTAAGCAATCCAATAAGCCCCTTTGTGTATTGAGCAAAACATAAAATGATTGACATGTACTTTTTGAAATATTTCCAATCATTTTACGTATTTGCAGTTGTTATCTATAGCATATCTATTAGTTAACAATTAAGATGATACAGCTTTTAGTGTTCTCACATTTCATCTACTTATCTGGTCCCTAGGAAAAGGGTCATTGGAAATTGTGTTCAAAACAATGGGTAGAGCTATCAACAAGATGGTTACCATTGTGGAACTAATAAAGGTTTTCCATGCTTCTTTGTTGTATATGTACTGATTTTCCACTGCGTATTGGTACTTCTACTGATAAGAGTTATTGTACTTGCTGTATTGCAGAGGTCAATTGTTGGTCACTACTACATAAAAGGTCATATAGATACACCCATATAGATCGGTTATGATAAAAACTGATCTATATATCGTAAATAGATCGGTTTTTTGGTTAACAACCGATCTATTTAATTTCAAACTTTAATAGATCGGTTTATAACAAACAACCGATCTATATAAGGTTAAGTTTTTTTAAGATTATAACGCTTGTGGGTGGAAACATGAAACATGTGTGTATTATATAGATCGGTTTTAACAAGTAACCGATCTATATATTATAAAGTTAAAGTTATTGATGTCCACTACCTTTACTTTTGCTGAGTTTTTTAAGAGCATCTACTCAAAATTCATTAAAACTAGTTTTAGCGGGATCCAATTTTTGGTTTGCCGCTCCACCAAAATTCACCTTTTGATACACCTCTAAACATTTCCCCAAATCATATACTCTCACCTAAAAAAAACCCTTGCCATTTTCCCAAAATTTCACAGCCATTCTCAAATCCACTCGTCAGGTATACCATCATTCATTTGCATATCCTTCATTAATTAATTACATTATTTCAATCAACACTCGAAAATGCTCGTTCGAATTTGAGTGATTTTAATTGATGTTTATGTTTTTCGATTGTTGTGTTGATATATTGAATGATTATGCTCGTTCGATGTTTATGCTCGTTGATTTTAATTTATTTTAATTGATTTTAGTTGTGTTGATATATTTAATTGATTTTAATTGATGTTTATGCTCGTATAATCTTTAGTTGTGTTGATATATTTAATTGGTTTTAATTGATGTTTATGCTCGTTCGAATTTGGTTCTGGATGGCGATACGGACTGTGTGTGATATATTGAATGATTAACTTGATTGTTGCTATTGTTAGACTATAATTTCAGACTTAATTATTCAATATTAGGACTAAAACTGGTCATGTTTGACGTTTTTGGTTAATGGAGTATGAGAGGTTCAAGATGCTGGTTTTACTCTTAGTCATGAACATGACCTTAGAGAAATAAGTAGGCCTAGTTATTATTTGTTGACAGTGATTAATCCAAACTTTATGCATTTTCTTTTCTTATAATAACGAATTACAGCGTAAATATCGCGGGACTGGATTAGGTTTACCATCATATTGACTAGATGCCTTGGAATCTTAAATGGCACAGAGGTTGGTATTGGAGACATCAATCTGATTGGAGGTAATTAGTAAGCTTAACAGAAAAATTAGTCGTCCAACAAAAATATAAGCTTATTAATTTGTTTTTTCTTCGAGTGTTTGCAGACATATCATTCCATGACAAAATCATTATCTATGACAACGAGGAGCAACGGATAGGATTTGCTCCTGCAAGCTGCGACAATCTCCCAAACTTCTGATTTGCTCCTATATATTGCTAAGATGTGGTTGGGTCGAAATCTTAATGGAATGTGTCTTTTGATGATTAGCAGAATGTGTTTTGCAACATTGTGATTACTGGAATCATTCAAGTCTTTGTTTTTGGTTTTGCAGCACACTTCTGATATAACTAGTGCTACCTCGTTCTTTGAGTTGAATGTGAATAAGGAATTGGTGCTTTACCCTATTCGTGCTGTACCTCAAGGAGCAACGGTTGCTAATGATGTAGCAAGAACTAAGAATGAAGTACCTTTTAATAAGTGGGTTCACATTGGTTGTGAGGTAAACCATAAGCTCATTTTGAGAATTCTTATTGAATGCTGACATGTTTACGTTTATATCTCTGATGAATTCGTTGGTTTAAGTTAGTTGGTTTTTGGTTTAAATCAGGTAACTACTGATTTTATGCGACTTTACATGAATGGCGTGATTATGGGGGAGACACGTGTAACTTGCACGGCTGATAGTTTAAGAAAAATTTATTTGATTGGTGCTAACGAATATGACTCAGTTTATCTTCACGGTGTGGAGATCTTGCCGATTATGTCATCTATTAAATATTTCTACGTAAAGGTGCATCCTTTCCTTTTTCGTTTTAGTCTTTGTTCTTTTACTTTTATCCCCTAAGTTTTCATACTCATAGTTGTCGTTTTCTATTGACAAGTACGTGATACGTACTCGTCATCAGTGACATGCTGATACGTACTCGTCATCAGTGACATGCTGATGCGAAAATGAAAATACTACATGCAGATTTACCTTCTTGTACAAGTCCTATCTGAACCGTTCAGGTTCTTACACTGGGATAGATGGAAAATAGTATGTAGAACTTGTATGCTGCAACTCAACATTGCATCTGTAGTACTTGTATGCTGCAACTCAACTAGTAGCAGGCTATAATCAACTAGCAGCAGGCTATAATCAACTAGCAGCAGACTATAAGTTAACTAGCAGCAGGTAACAACGCTAGCATACAAGCAGTACCTTCACATAACTAGCCGTCTGCCGGTACTGTTTTCTTTATCATTCTTCAAAATTTCATCATTTACCACATGTTGTTGTACATGTATTTGACACATAACTTTTGTAATTTTGATTTCAGCTTGCTGTACTGGTCTTCTATTGGCTCGTTGAGTTTTGAAGAATCTTGAAATGGATGAGGAGTACCATGGTAACATTGAGGCATCCATCTGACTTATGGTGCATGTGATTGTTTACTTAGTTGTATTATACGATTGCTAATTTTTATCAAATGATTGTAATTACAGGCAACTGGAGAAGATTTCTCAGTTGAACCCGTAGAGAGCAGAAGGTCATTCCGTGCTCTTCTTGATGTTGGTCTTCTCAGGACCACCACTGGAAACCGTGTGTTTGGTGCCCTTAAGGTATGTTTTGTTTTACATTTAACCATCTTCATACATATCAACATCATATAATTTAAGCGGCTTTATGTTTTAAACGATACATGGAGCTTTGGATGGTGGACTTGACATTCCCCACAGTGAAAATAGGTTTGTTGGTTTCAGCAATGACAGTAAGAGCCATGATGCTGATGTCCATCGCAAGTACATCTATGGAGGGCACGTCGCTGCTTACATGAAGGTGAGAACAATCTGTGAGAACAATCTGTGAGTCTAATATGAAACTTATCTGTTTATCTCAGCTCTTTAGTATCTGTAACAAATGCGATCTCTTGTTAAATTTAGTCCTTCTTTTCCTAATATATATGTATATTTGCAGGTCATTAGTGGCCACTTGGGATGGGTGCGATCTATTGCATTTGTGGTAATTGCTGTGGGTTAGATCAGTTTCTTCCGCTGAAACTGAGTTAGTGTCAAAAGGTAAGTCAATAGGAGTATGGGTCAGGATTTGTTTTGTTTTACCTCTGAACCTGTTTTCACTTTTTGTTCGTATATATTTATATGGTGTTGTATTTTTTGAAGCCATTTGGTGTCTTATTGTAAGATGATTATTTTGTTGAATATATGTATTGTGTGATTGAACATAAATTTGGAAAAAATATGGGTTTCTATATATATATATATATTTTTTAATTTGGAAAAAAACTATATAGATCGGTTATTGGGTATTAACCGATCTATATGTGGTTTCATATAGATCGGTTATCTAGTATCAACCGATCTATATGTGGTTCATATAGATCGGTTCTCAACCGATCTATATGTGACTCGCTCATAAAGATCACCTTTATATAGAGCGGTTCAAAACCGATCTATATGTGCGTTTTCCACCGATCTATATAAGCTTTTGTGTAGTAGTGTGTGTTGGAAAATTTAGTACACTTGAGGGATAAGTTTACACTTGGTAATGGGCTTGGAGGTATGGAGTATACACCCATCAGGTCATTGAACACCCTGACTCATTTATGTGGTTATGTTGTTTTGTAGCTAGTATCATCATGGTACTGCTGATACAAAACAAGGTACTGCTAGTCACTAAAGGTACTGCTAGCTTCATTGCTACTGATTACCTTCATTGCTGCTGATAGCATTACCATTCCTGCTGATAGAGTTAACTGTTTCTGCTGATAGCTTTATTGCTGCGGATGCAGAACAACTCTGCTGATAGTGTATCAATTCTGCTGATAGTGTTATTGTTCCTGCTGATGGTACAATAACTCTGCTGCTGAACTGATAGACTCTGCTGATAGGCAACAGACTCTGCTGTTGGTATAACCACCGACTCCTACATTTATGGAAACTATTATGGATAATTAATGGGCCGTTAATTATTCATAATTCCATGGGCTAGGGTTTTGAGTAGTCTCTATTATAAATAGAGATCATCACATGGCATGAAGGAGACGACATATAAACCCTAAACACTAAAGTACGATCGGTTCTTGCTCTGTGCCTAGAATAAGAACTTCACTTGGTTTTATCCCATAGAGATATTCGTGCAACCCAGGCATAGGGTCGAATAGTTTCTATTGGAAAGTGATACCACGACTTCAAGTGATTATCCGGTACCCTTGATTGATTATCTTTACCCTGTTTGGGTGCACTACAACACACACAGAAACCAACAATCAATAGAAACTATTTTGAGATAATCAATGGCTGCTGCTATGAGACAAATAGCTGCTAACTTTTCCAAGTTGGAAAAGTTTGAAGGTGTGGATTTTCGAAGATGGCAGAAGAAGATGAAGTTCTTGTTGACTAGCATGAATGTGGCATATGTTCTGACCACTCCTATTCCTGCTGATTATGGGGATGATGCTACCATGGAACAGATGAGGGCCAGAAGCAAGTGGGAGAACGATGACTATGTCTGCAGAGGTTTAATCCTCAATGGTGTGTCTGATACTCTATTTGATATTTATCAGAATGTGGAATCTTCTCAAGAACTATGGGATTCTCTGGAAGCCAAATACATGGCGGAGGATGCATCAAGTAAGAAGTTTCTTGTAAGTAATTTTAACAATTACAAAATGGTCGATTCTAGACCGGTCATGGACCAATACAATGAACTTCTTAGTATACTTGGTCGTTTCACTCAACACAAGATGAACATGGATGAGGCTATTCAAGTCTCTTGTATCATCGATAAGCTACCTCCTTCTTGGAAAGATTTCAAGCACATGCTTAAGCATAAGAAGGAGGAGTTAACTCTTACTGAGTTGGGCAGTCATTTGCGCATTGAGGAATCACTCAAGGTGCATGAAAGTGACAAGCCAAAGAGCAGCACTGCTGCTGGTCCATCAGTTGTCAATATGGTGGAGCATAACAACTCCTCCAGGAACAATGACAACAAGGGAAAGCGTAAACATCAGGATAATACCAAACCTGATCCTAACAAGAAGTCAAAGGCTACTTGTTGGAAGTGTGGTAAAACTGGACACTTCAGGAAGGATTGCAAAGGTGGTAAAATTGGTAATAAAGCCAATGGATCAGGCACAAGTGGATCTGGGAATGGTAACACCAACTCCCTGAAAGGTCAGAATATATTTAATAAGTCTTTTTGGATTTATTATGTTACATATATATCTGAATTGTTCTTTGTGCAGGATGATGATGTGGCTTGGTGGGTTGACTCTGGAGCAACAGTCCATGTGTGTAAAGATAGAAGCTGGTTCAAGACCTACGAGTCAATGAATGATGGTTCTATTCTTCATATGGTAAATGAGTCAACAGCCCTGGTGCATGGAAGAGGAAGTGTTGAGTTGAAGTTTAGTTCTGGAAAGATTGTTACTTTATTAAATGTTTTACATGTTCCTGATATTAGGAAAAACTTGGTTTCTAGTGGTGTTTTGAATAATTGTGGTTACAAACAAGTTATTGAATCTGATAAGTTTGTTTTGTCTAAAAATGGTGTATTTATTGGATTTGGTTATTTATGTAATCACATGTTTAGACTTAATATTGTTCATGATGTGGTTGATTCTGCTTTTATATCTACATCTAGTTTATATGATTCAACCCTTTGGCATGCTAGACTTGGCCATGTACACTTTAAACGTATGCAAGATATGTCTAAGGATGGGTTAATCCCAGCATTTGACATGGACACTAAAAAGTGTAACACTTGTATGATGAACAAGATAACTAAGAAACCATTTAAAGATGTAAAACGTGAAACTAATGTGTTGGAATTAATACATAGTGATTTATGTGATTTGCATGCTACTCCCTCTTTGGGGAATAAGAAATACTTTGTTACTTTTATTGATGATGCTTCTAGGTATTGTTATATTTATTTATTGCATACTAAGGATGAAGCATTAGATAAATTTAAAGTATTTAAGACTGAAGTTGAATTGCAACAAGAGTCCCTGATCAAGAGATTAAGGACTGATAGGGGAGGTGAGTACATGGATACTCAGTATTTTCATTCTGTTGGTATTATCCATGAAACGACTGCCCCTTATACTCCTCAGCAAAATGGAATTTCTGAAAGGAAAAACCGAGTGCTAAAGGAGATGGTTAATTCCATGTTGTCCTACTCTGGACTGAGTCAAGGGTTCTGGGGTGAAGCTATGTTAACAGCTTGCTATTTGCTAAATAGGGTTCCTAACAAAAGGAACAAGACTACCCCTTATGAACTCTGGACTAAAAGGAAACCCAACTTGAATTATCTCAAGGTTTGGGGTTGTAGGGCAGTTGTAAGACTCCCTGATCCAAAGCTTAAAACTTTGGGTGAAAGAGGCATTGAGTGCATCTTTGTTGGATATGCTGAGCATTCCAAGGCATATAGGTTCTATGTCATTGAACCTAATGAAGCTGTTTCAATTAACACTATAATTGAATCAAGGGATGCAAATTTTGATGAGAATAGATTCTCTTCAGTCCCTAGACCAAGTCAGAGGATTCCTAATGGAACCAATGATGTTGGTGTATCAGAAACCTCTGATGAGGTCCCTGATGAGGTTGTGGAACAACAACCTGAACCTGAGCTCAGAAGAAGCACAAGGGTGAGGACTCCAAAATCATTTGGACCTGAATTTCAATTGTACTTGATTGAAGGAACAAGGGATGAGGTCTCTGACCAACACTCCTATTGCTTTAATGTTGAGGATGATCCCAAAACATTTGATGAAGCAATGAAGTCCCAAGATGTTGCTTTCTGGAAAGAAGCAATAAATGATGAGATGGACTCCATCATGGGCAACAACACTTGGGTGTTGGCTGATCTACCACCTGGTTGCAGACCTTTGGGTTGCAAATGGATTTTCAAGAAGAAAATGAAGGTAGATGGAACTATTGAAAAGTTCAAGGCAAGGTTAGTCATTCAAGGCTTTAAACAAAAGGAAGGAATTGACTACTTTGATACTTATGCCCCTGTGGCTCGTATCAGTACCATAAGATTGCTGATTGCTTTGGCATCTATTCACAATCTGATTATACATCAGATGGATGTGAAGACAGCATTCTTGAATGGTGAATTGGATGAGGAGGTTTACATGAACCAACCTCAAGGCTTCATCATGCCTGGCAATGAAAAGAAGGTGTGCAAACTAATTAAGTCCTTGTATGGACTGAAACAGGCACCTAAACAATGGCATCAAAAGTTTGATGAAGTGGTTTTGTCTAGTAGTTATTCACTTAACCAGTCTGACAAATGTGTATATAGCAAATTTGATGAATCTGGTAAAGGAGTCATCATTTGCCTATATGTTGATGACATGTTGATCTTTGGCACTGACCAAAATCAAGTGGACCTTACAAAGGAATTTTTGTCATCAAGGTTCTCCATGAAGGATATGGGGGAGGCAGATGTTATCCTTGGTATTAGGATTAAACATGAAAGTAACAAAATTTCTATCTCTCAGTCTCATTACATTGAGAAGGTGTTGAGGAAATTTAATTACTTTGATTGTACTCCAGTGAGTACTCCTATGGATACAAGTGAGAAGCTAATGCCCAATAAAGGCAAGGTTGTATCTCAACTTGAGTATTCAAGGGTAATTGGCTGCTTGATGTATGCCATGACTTGTACTAGACCTGACATTGCATTTGCGGTGGGAAAATTGAGCAGGTATACTAGTAATCCTAGTGCTCATCATTGGCAAGCAATTCAGAGGGTACTGAAGTATTTGAAGAGAACTATGGATTATAGTCTCTCATATACTGGTTATCCTTCTGTATTAGAAGGGTATACTGATGCAAGTTGGATCAGTAACACTGAGGACAATTCGTCTACTAGTGGCTGGGTATTCCTACTTGGTGGAGGTGCAATTTCTTGGGCATCCAAGAAGCAAACTTGCATTACCAGTTCAACCATGGAATCTGAATTTGTGGCCTTAGCTGCTGCTGGTAAAGAAGCTGAATGGTTGAAAAACTTGCTTCTTGAGATTCCATTGTGGCCTAAACCTATAGCACCTATATCTATCCGGTGTGATAGTGCTGCTACATTGGCAAAGGCTTATAACCAGATGTACAATGGGAAGTCTAGACACTTAGGTGTCAGGCATAGCATGATTCGTGAGCTTATCATGAATGGGGTGGTATCTATAAAGTTTGTTAGATCTCAACAAAACTTAGCTGATCACTTGACGAAGGGTTTGGCTAGAGACTTGGTTTTTAAGTCTGCTAAAGGGATGGGTTTAAGTCCACCTTAGTCACTGAATGCAAAGACACCCAACTCCCTCCTGAGGAAACTTTGGAGTTGAATTCAATGTGGCAAGCTGAACATTTAGTGGACTGGAGCACTGTTTTATTTACATCCCAAGGTTGTGCTCAGAACCTGCTGGAAAGGAGGATGAAGTCTTCACTTCTTAATGGTTAATTTTCTTTGAAAAAGTGCTTTGCAGGGGCATGATTAAAAGATGAACCACCTATGTAAATGTTGAAGTTTTGCCGCTTCAGGAAGCTTTAGGACTTTTAGCTTTTACAACATTTATTAATTGGATATGGACACATGGCTTGTAAAGTGTCAAGAGTATTTTAGTGTTAGAAAATGTATGTGTATTTTATATTCAGGTATTCAAATGGGTTGAAGAGTTCAATTCTTAGAACACCCTAATTCTCGAATATTTGAACTTGTAAGGTACTAAGATGAGAATTCAATCTTCAAGATATTTTCATTTATGCATATGTTTTGTTTTGTGTTTAATTTTTCATGCAAGGAAGTGAACTAAATTTGGGGAGGATTGTTGGAAAATTTAGTACACTTGAGGGATAAGTTTACACTTGGTAATAGGCTTGGAGGTATGGAGTATACACCCATCAGGTCAATGAACACCCTGACTCATTTATGTGGTTATGTTGTTTTGTAGCTAGTATCATCATGGTACTGCTGATACAAAACAAGGTACTGCTAGTCACTAAAGGTACTGCTAGCTTCATTGCTACTGATTAACTTCATTGCTGCTGATAGCATTACCATTCCTGCTGATAGAGTTAACTGTTTCTGCTGATAGCTTTATTGTTGCGGATGCAGAACAACTCTGCTGATAGTGTATCAATTCTGCTGATAGTGTTATTGTTCCTGCTGATGGTACAATAACTCTGCTGCTGAACTGATAGACTCTGCTGATAGGCAACAGACTCTGCTGTTGGTATAACCACCGACTCCTACATTTATGGAAACTATTATGGATAATTAATGGGCCGTTAATTATTCATAATTCCATGGGCTATGGTTTTGAGTAGTCTCTATTATAAATAGAGATCATCACATGGCATGAAGGAGACGACATATAAACCCTAAACACTAAAGTACGATCGGTTCTTGCTCTGTGCCTAGAATAAGAACTTCACTTGGTTTTATCCCATAGAGATATTCGTGCAACCCAGGCATAGGGTCGAATAGTTTCTATTGAAAAGTGATACCACGACTTCAAGTGATTATCCGGTACCCTTGATTGATTATCTTTACCCTGTTTGGGTGCACTACAACACACACAGAAACCAACTTGCTGTATTGCAGAGGTAAATTGTTGGTCTCCATCAGATAACATCCATTGGATCCACAGACATAACTGATACATGGGAGCCCCTAGAGGAAGCCTTACTTCCATAAGATCAGTTTTTTTGAGTTCATATTTTGTGAAGAATCTGATCTTATTTTACGTTATATTACTTTTTCTCTTTACTTGATTTTGCTGGTGCTACAGTCTTGAAGCGACAAGGCATGTCTCATTGATCGCTATAACCCTCTCTAAGAAGGAGCTCGATACACCATCTACTGGGTGAGTTACTACTTACTACTTTGGCTGCACACCTTTAATATATCACGTTTGTATATTAATTGAAATGAATCAAGTCGTAGTGGCCATCAGATTTACTTGGCGGTGAAACTGTACTGTGCTCGTTGGGGTTAGTTAGTAAGAATCTTCTTATGTTGCATGGTCAAAATCGAAGATCGATGTTATTGTTTACTATTCTAGGCCTTTTTTTTTTTTTTTTTTTTTTTTTTTTTTTTTTTTTTTTTTTTTTTCCAAATTGAGTCAGAAATGAGGAGTTTTTTATGGGGTAACAAGTCAAACAGGTAACTTTTAGAATGGGCCAACACGGATAGGGTTGACCGCTGGACTACTTTTTGCCCAAAAGTTTCAAAACTTCATTTGAAGGGTTTACACAAATGAAATACATGGTAGCAACTTCGCCCTGTTCCATGTCAAGCTAATGTTTTCTTTCTTTACTCCTTGACCCGTTAGAGAAAAAAAAAGCAATCAAAATTGACCCATTTATAAGTATATGGGACCAAATTGCCACTCACCTATGATGTTTGAATTTGTAGACTTTATTTATGAACTTGTCTATTTGTTGAATTTGTTTTGAACTGCATATGTGACGTTTTTTTTATAGGTTTAAGTTAAAAAGGCAGTACCAAGAAGCCAACAGAACCAATATCTTCATGAACAGAATCGAGGGCAGAATAGTTATTTCAGAACTAACGGTACTAAAAGCAATGATATGAACATAAAAGAACTAAAAAGATATTCGTAGGTGGATTATCTGCTAACCTAAGCGAAGACGACTTCAAATTCTACTTCGAAAAATTCGGCCGCATCACCGATGTCTTGGTTATGCACGACAATGTGACCCACCGACCACGCGGGTTTGGATTCATCCCTTTCGATACTGAGGATTCGGTCGAAGATGCTATGCAAAAGAATTTCCGTGAATTGTGTGGTAAACTTGCGGAAGTTAAACGGGGTTCCTAAAGAGATCAATACAGGTGGGACCACTAGCGGAATGAGGGATATTAACTTTAACAGCGGTCATCAACAGGTCCCATATAGTCCCAGGTACGATGTTCTTCCAAGCTACACACCGATCCCAGGATACACTGGTTATCCTTATGGCAAATTTACGGGTGGTTATCCAGTTAATGGTTATGGGTTGGGCCAGGTTTCACCTAGGATCCCGTGGGGCTCATTGCCAATGCCAGTTTATCCGGCTTACTTAAACGGTGGACATGGGCTAATGGGTATAGCAGCAAATGGGTATAATGGGATTGTGGGCCCTGTACCAAATGGGATACTGAGTCAACTCGGTGGGTTGTAGATAACAATTCTTTGGTGTCATCTGGTGCGACGATGGATGGTAACAGAAATGATGTCCAAAATGGCGTTGAAGGTTAACATGGACTACTGACTATGTTTGGAACAGTTATGCCAATGCTGATACTGATTTTCGGGTTAGGGTCGGTAATTTAACCATGACGTTCCTTTTGTTTAGGTGCAACCTCTAACTTTGGGATAAAGTTGGTTTATTTGTATCATTTTCTAGTTTTTTTGTTTAAATAATTTATGGACTATGGATTTGTGTTTGTGTAATATAGTTCTTTGTGTTCATGTTTATTTGATTTATGAATTCAATTTTAAATTGTTTGTTTGGGTTTGGATATTACTGGAGGTAAAAATTGTTATGAAAAGTAGCAAATTTTGCAGCATAGTGTGTACCTCAGGTTCAACACATGTGGGTAAGTGGCTTCTAACCATACACAGTATATTTAAAACTTCCATCCAAATACTTATGGTTCAAATGTGTAAAGATATTGAAGCTGCAAAACCGACGATGACAAAGTTACTTGTGAGCAAGCAAATATGCCAATGGCAAAGTTGCTTGTGAGCAAGCAAATATAACTGAATCGAATTTTCTTAGTCGTTAAGACACACGAGGGCATCTCACAAAGCTCAGCTCATGGGGATGAAGAATTGGTTTAACTTGTAAGTGGACAAAAGTGTGAGAAAAGTACAATCAACATGAAGACCCAAGTTCGGAAAATCCTCTTCGGGTCATATTCAGTTTACAAGTCGGATCCATGTATCGTCCGTTTACGAGTCGGGTCATCTTCAATTTTGACTTTCAATTGGCGAATAAGAATGCTCTATTTTTAAATGGAGCTCTCTCATTGTTCCAATGACAATTGATTTAACATTCCTTTGGCACTTCTTGAAAATCTCTTCTTATATAAGAGATTTTACGTGTACAAATCACATCCCATACAGTAGATGATGACATATAGAAAATGCGTTAAACATAAGATTATTGTATTATCTAACTAGATCATAAGCACAATTCAACTCTATCTCTATCTACAACTCCTACTAGTTTTACACTTTTACCAAGCTCACAACAATCTTATTTCTACAAGACATAGAATGGGCTTTTGGTAATCATAACTTTAAATAAACTTGATTCTCCTAAGTTTTTAAGTTTTTATTACTATTTGATGGATGTGTAATTAATTGTTAATCTTCACAGAAAATAAATAATACAAATTCAGCCAGCTAATGAGTGTAGTAGCACAGTCATTAGTTGAAAAAATGGATCTTATGCGTCTTGCGCGTTATGTTGAAAAGTATACTGATAACATCCTTTATAGTGTAGTAGCACAGTCATTAGTTCAGCCAGCTAATGAGTGTCTTCTTACCTTGTCTTAACAACAGAAGTTAGTTCTGTTAGGTTTTGTGTTTAAATATTAATATATACATGTCCGGTTTCGAACCCGAGACTCGGGATTGCACACATTAGCGTGAAAGTTTCAATGATGAATAATTAAATAATTATATATTTCATGTATTTATTTATTTATTCATTTCACCAATTAAAACACTTAACGACGGTTAGTACTTAACGGAGTTTTCACTAACGACGGTTAAAGGACTAAACGTGAAAAATAGGAAAGAAGGATCTAGAATCCTTGTGGGAGTGTGAAAGTCGGCCGACCCTCCCCTAAGGGTTTAGGGTGCCGATCGGTTGTGTGGGGAACAAGAAAAGAAAAACACTATAAATACAATTCACTTGTGTTTTAGTTTTCTCGAATCTTGAATCCCTAACTATAGCCAAACTTCTCTTCTCTTTCCCTCTTGCTTGTGCTAGTCGACTTTTTCTATTCCCACTCGGGAATTCGGCTTGAGCTAATAGCAATTAAGTGTTTGGTTGTTGGTGATCAAGAAACTAGCTTTTCTCATTGAAACGCTATAATTACGTGTGTACAAGAACGAGTGACAAGCTTCCTTTAGCTTGTGATCTTTGGTTTAGTCGATCCACATATAAATCCAATTAGGGTTTATAACTTGTTCTTGTTCAAGAGATTCCTTGTTCTTGCTAGGAATCAAAAGGTACGTGTCTTGTTTAATTTAATTAATTACATGTTCTTGTAGATCTATTCCGCTGCGTGCTTTGTGATGTTTTATGTGTTTATGATTTTAATAGTTCACATATTCCAACAGTGGCATCATGAGCCTCGTTTAGAACTTGTAATTAATTACTTAAACCTAAAAATTGGATCTTGTAGAGATTACATGCATTAATTAATAATTAGGGTTTGTTTTTTGTTTGTAAAACCCTAATATGGTTCGACATATATTAATTAAAATTAGGGTTTTAATTGTTTTATTAAAACTTGAGAAACCCTAGGATTGCATGAAAATTTTTAGGAATTAATTAGTAAATACTGTATGTGATGTTGCTAATTAATTAGATACGTACAATTAATATTGTCACATTAATATGTGTTGCATGATTATGTGATCAATATGGTATCCTTGACAAATCTTGCATATTTGTCATGGAGTGATTTGTATGTTTTGTTTGAATTTGTATGCTACATGTTTTAAATAAATCTAAAATTGGGGAAGACCTCAATATATTAATTAAAAGGTTATGTGCAATGTGGTATCTAACTAACTAAAACTTACGCGGCCAAATTTATTTGGTGCTGTGGTCCATTGGGTACAATGAGCTCGAAAACCAATGGGAGTTTTGTTAGTTACATACATTTAAAATTACACATAGAATTAATAATAGGATTTATTGAAAAAGGTTTGCATGTGGCTATATGATATCGTGGATGATCATATATTTGTTATTATGTGTTTATTTATTTTGTGAATTACTTGATCTTTTGTGTTTTATATTATGATGGATTGAAAACTACAAAAGAGGGTAATTTTTCATAATAAAAATAAATAAGACTAATAACTATGAAACCTTTGTAGTAATTTCAATTATTGCCAAGTCTTATGTGCCGACAGTGGTTCGCTTCGCACGGTAATTTGCTCCCAGGCGAGACTAGCAATAATAGATTTACTACATTAATTGTTTTAGCAAGAAAATTATATTCTTTTAGTTGATTGATTGCGACTGTATTAAGTGGTCGAAGCGGCGGACCTAAAATTGACAAACTTAAAAGTGGGTTCTAGTTGGTACGCATTAAATTGTGACCTTAGAGGGGCACGGTTTTAACCAGCTTCGGCGGCTGTCGTCCCTACGCCCGCCTGTGCGTAAATTTTAGACTTACCAAGTACACCACAACTAATACGAAGCATCTTAAGGCAATGTTGTAATTTATTCAACGCCTCAATTAAAAGATTTGATAATTTGAGCTACGAATGAGTAAATAGTTTAGTTTTGAAAACATATATGATACAAAGATGAATGCATGACATCTTTGTACATATTTTTTGATTTAACACATCAAAATTTTATTACCCTAAAATTTAAGTTATATGCCGACCAATTAACAAGGAAACACCTAAGATGACATTCTATCATTACTAGCAGCCTCAGCTGATGTAATGATTCAAAGAATGAAGTCAATAGGGGTAAATTGAGCACTTCCATTACTAGCAGCCTCAGCTGATGTGATGGAACGGCGTCAATTTACACGTTTCTAAATTGGTTAACTTAATTGAGCACTTTTATTACTAGCAGCCTCAGCTGATGTAATAAAACGGCGTCAAGGCATAAAAGAATTGGGGATGAAACATGCTTACAATATGCAACTGATGTTGGCAACATAAATATTGTAAGTCCCAAGATTTCTAGGAATTGCAATTTGAAATTGGCAATTGGGTGATCCCGTACCTTGTTGAGTATTTTCATTGCTAGCAGCCTCAGCTGATGTAATGAAACGACGTCAATTAGGATCCTAGATTTCAGTGAAAATTAAATGGTTATTTGACCAATGGGTGTTTAATTTTCATGAAATATTAAAATTATCGAAAGTACTAACTTTTGAACTTTTTCTGTAGAAATGGCCCAACTCGGAAACTCGTCAAACATGACTTCCTGTTTCAAGATGATGCTTGAAAAGGAAAAACTGACTGGGACTAAGAATTTTAACGCTTGGTATCGCAATCTAAGGCTTGTTCTTAGGATTGCCAAACGTTATGAATGTCTTACTGAGGTTCTTCAAGAAGCTCCTCCTGCAAACTCTTCTAATGAAATACTTAGAAAGTACAATGAAACCTATGACAGGCACAATGATGCGGCCTGCCTCATGCTATCGGGGATGGATGATCAACTGGTAAAACAGTTTGAGAATTATAGCCCGAAAAACATGATTGATGAACTGACACGTATGTTTCAGAAATCACCAATGGCTGAATTGTATGATATACTTGACAACTTGGGCAAGTGTAAGCAGGATGCCACAACACCCGTAAGTGATCATGCACTTAAAGTGAAAAGTTATCTAGACCAACTAGATGAACTTAATTGTGGGTTTGTGGAAGACGTTAAAGTTGGCCTCATCAACAAATCCCTCAATGAGGAATTATATGGTGATTTTGTGCGCAACTTTAACATGCATTGCAAGGGGAAGACATTTTCTGAATTGCATGCAATGCTTATTGAGCATGAGAAGTCCCTCCCAAAGAAAGCTCCTACACCTGCTGTTATGGCAATAAGAGGTGGTAGAGTAGCTAAGCCCGGTAAACCGAAACATGTGAACAAGAAAGGAAAAGGCAAAGCTGACAAGGGCAAGCAGATTGTGACTTATCAGCAAAAGCCAAAGAAGCAGAATCCTCCTCCCAAGAAGGATTATCCCAAGAAGGATGCGGCTGCTTGTCACCACTGCAATACTCCTGGACACTGGAAGCGTGACTGTCCATTGTTACTTGAGGAGTGTCGCAAGAATAAGAATGCCAAGGCTGGGCAGGGCGCCAGCACTTCAGGTATTTTTATGGTTGAATTATTTTTTTTCCTCGTAAGCAAAATGCCTGGATATATGATACAGGATGTGGTACTCACATTTGTAATACATCGCAGGGGCTTAGAGGAGCAAAGAAGCTGAACTATGGAGAATGCTACTTGTACGTGGGAAATGGAATACGTGCAGCAGTAGAAGCCATAGGGACTTTTGAGCTAGTTTTACCATCTGGTTTAATTTTAGTTTTGAACAATTGTCATTACGCACCTTCTATTGTTAGAGGTGTCGTTTCAGTTTCTTTGTTATTGGATTTGGGTTTTAAGCATACTTTTAATGATAATGGAATTTCTGTTTCTTTAAATTTTGTTTTCTATTTTAATGCTATTTCATTAAATGGTGTGTTTGAAATTGACATGGATAACCATGTATCCAATAAAAATAATTCTATGTATAGCATCGGGAATAAGAGAACCAAGTCTAACTTAGATTCGTCTTATTTATGGCACTGTCGCCTTGCCCACATAGGCAAGAAACGCATGGAAAAGCTGCTAAGTGATGGGCTTTTACCTAATATCAATGATGATTCAGTTGATAAATGCGAATCTTGCATATCTGGGAAGATGACAAAGAAACCTTTCCATAGTAATATGGAGAAGGCTTCTGATCTACTTGGATTGATACACACGGATGTGTGTGGTCCACTTAGACATGTGTCAAAACGTGGTGCTACCTACTTCCTAACCTTTACGGATGACTATAGTCGTTATGGTTGTGTTTATTTACTTAAACACAAACATGAAGTCTTTGAGACATTCAAGGTTTTTAAAAATGAAGTAGAATTACAACTCGGAAAGAAGATTAAGGCCCTTCGATCCGATCGTGGTGGTGAGTATTTGAGCCAAGAGTTCAAAGATTATTTAGCTGAGTGTGGCATTGTCCAACAACTCACTTCTCCTTATACTCCACAACAAAATGGTGTATCTGAAAGGAGAAATCGTACTTTGCTTGACATGGTACGGTCTATGTTTAATCTTACGACTTTTCCTTTATCCTTTTGGGACTATGCTCTTGAAAGTGCTGTTCGCATATTAAATATGGTTCCAACTAAGAAGGTTGATAAGACTCCATATGAATTATGGACTGGAAAAGCTCCCAACTTGTCTTACTTAAAGATCTGGGGTTGCGAGGCGTTTGTTAAACGTGACTCACCTGATAAGCTCCAACAAAGATCTGTTAAGTGCATCTTCGTAGGATACCCTAAGGAAACAAGGGGTTACTACTTTTACTTCCCACCAGAAAATAAAGTCATTGTGGCTAGATATGGTGAATTTCTTGAGGAGAGTTTCTTGACTCAAGAATTCAGTGGGAGAGTATATGATCTTGAAAAAGATCAAGAAGATGTGTCACCTTCTGAGAACACTAACACACTTCCTGTGGAACCTGAAAGTTTAGGTCCTCCACCTGAAGTTGAAGTGGTACCCATCCGTAGATCTTCAAGATCTATAAAGGCTCCTGAACGCCTATGTTTAAGCATAGACGATGAGGAAACTTTTCTATTGGATCACATTGATGAACCAACTAGTTATAAGGCTGCCATTAACAATCCTGAAAAGGACAAATGGCAAGCAGCCATGGATGGGGAAATGCAATCCATGAAAGACAATAAAGTCTGGATTGAAGTGGATCTTCCACCCAATGCTAAGGTAGTTGGGTGTAAGTGGCTCTTCAAGAAAAAGACTGATATGGATGGCAAAGTACACACCTATAAAGCTCGTTTGGTGGCCAAGGGCTTCACTCAAACATATGGTGTTGACTATGAGGAGACTTTTTCTCCTGTAGCCGATATTAGAGCTATTAGGATTCTTATAGCCATAGCTGCCTACTATGACTATGAGATTTGGCAAATGGATGTCAAAACCGCGTTTCTAAATGGTCGCCTAGATGAAGACATCTATATGGCGCAACCTGAAGGTTTTGTAAATCCAGAATTTCCTGAGCGTGTATGCAAACTTCAAAGATCCATTTATGGATTGAAGCAAGCATCCAGGCAATGGAATAAGAAATTTGATGAGGAAATCAAGAAGTTTGGATTTACTCAAAATTTCAATGAGCCATGTGTATACCACAAAGTTAGTGGGAGTAACACTACTTTTCTTGTCCTATATGTCGATGACATATTAATCATGGGAAATCACATACCAAGCCTTAATGAAGTTAAGGAATATCTTGGTAATTGCTTTGCCATGAAGGATTTAGGAGAAGCAGCGTATATCCTTGGAATCAAGATCTATCGAGACAGATCTAAACGGTTAATCGGATTAAGCCAAAGTGCTTACATGGATAAAATATTAAAGAGATTCAATATGCAAAATTCCAAAAAGGGATATTTGCCCATGCTAGTTGATCATGGCTTAAGTAGCGAAATGTGTGCTTCTAAACCTGAAGAGGTGGCATACATGCAGAAAGTTCCATATGCTTCGGCAGTAGGATCTATCATGTATGCTGTTAGATGCACAAGGCCTGATGTGGCATTCGCTCAAAATTTGACGAGTCGATATCAGCAAAATCCAGGGAGAGATCACTGGCATGCTGTTAAAAACATTCTTAAGTATTTAAGGAATACCAAAGATATGTTTTTAGTTTTCGGGGGAAATCCAGACGCAGAACTGAATGTTACAGGTTTCTGCGATGCGTCCTGGCAAACTGATAAAGATGATACGAAGTCGCAAACGGGTTATGTCTTTGTCATAAATGGAGGAGCAGTAGACTGGAAGAGTAAAAAGCAGAGCACAACGGCCATGTCTGCTACAGAAGCTGAGTACAATGCTGCATCGGATGCTGCACAAGAAGCTGTTTGGATAAGGAATTTCATTACGGATCTTGGAGTGATGCCGTCAATTGAATTACCTATAAATGTGTATTGTGACAACTCTGCTGCAATCACATTCGCCAATGAACCTGGAGTTATGAAAGGCGCCAGACACTTTAAAAGAAAGATGCACTATGTTCGTGAACAAGTCGAACTGGGTGAAATCAAAGTACTCAAAGTTCACACAGATAACAATCTGGCTGATCCTTTCACGAAGGCATTACCTAAAGATACGTTTAATCGGCATGCTCAGGGTATTGGTCTTCGTTTAGCAGATAGTTTCATGTAAATCTGTTGGATTAGTATTTCGATAGGGACGTGTAAACAATTATTATTTTCAATGAAATAAAGTGCGGATAACGTTTATTATCATTGTTAATATTTGTGTCCTATATTTGCATGTTTAAATCCGTGAATAATTTATTTATTCTAAATAGTCCGTTGTCAATTAATTATATGGGAATATTATTGAACTAAGACAAATGTGATGATTGGTAGAATGAACTGTAAGGTTGAGACACCAATATCACATGATATTCAATATTGGATAAATTGAATATAGGACTTATCCCAAATACATGATTATACTTTATGGATCATAGTCATTAAGTATATCATGAATATTTATCCTTAGACTTGAGATGACAGATAATTGCCGAGGATGTAGCTTATTTTCTGTAAGGTGGTCTAACGCTAACCGTAAAAGGTAGTTATAAGGGCTATTTTCAGAAATGATGCGAAGTTCAAGGGATATGCTCGCAGTCAATAAGGGATTTGTTCCTTCAACTTTGTGTTGAAGTTTAATACTGCTTGGCCACTCGTATGGTTGACAAGATGTTTGCGTGCGCACGCCCAAAGTCTATCTGGAAGACGTTAAGATGTTTTGGTAATCTTGTTCAATTATGTATAAACGAGAAACTAAGTTAATTATGGAATGACAAAGATCCATATCCAAATTAACGCGGTATTAGTAACAAAAGGATAAGTATGATGATTAATTTCATCACACGTGGTTTTTACCAGGAGAACCACAACTCGGATCGAGCTGGGGGCATTGGGAAGGTTAAGCTAGGCTGACCCATGTCATTGTTATATTAATGTTTATCCAAGTGGGAGCTGTTAGGTTTTGTGTTTAAATATTAATATATACATGTCCGGTTTCGAACCCGAGACTCGGGATTGCACACATTAGCGTGAAAGTTTCAATGATGAATAATTAAATAATTATATATTTCATGTATTTATTTATTTATTCATTTCACCAATTAAAACACTTAACGACGGTTAGTACTTAACGGAGTTTTCACTAACGACGGTTAAAGGACTAAACGTGAAAAATAGGAAAGAAGGATCTAGAATCCTTGTGGGAGTGTGAAAGTCGGCCGACCCTCCCCTAAGGGTTTAGGGTGCCGATCGGTTGTGTGGGGAACAAGAAAAGAAAAACACTATAAATACAATTCACTTGTGTTTTAGTTTTCTCGAATCTTGAATCCCTAACTATAGCCAAACTTCTCTTCTCTTTCCCTCTTGCTTGTGCTAGTCGACTTTTTCTATTCCCACTCGGGAATTCGGCTTGAGCTAATAGCAATTAAGTGTTTGGTTGTTGGTGATCAAGAAACTAGCTTTTCTCATTGAAACGCTATAATTACGTGTGTACAAGAACGAGTGACAAGCTTCCTTTAGCTTGTGATCTTTGGTTTAGTCGATCCACATATAAATCCAATTAGGGTTTATAACTTGTTCTTGTTCAAGAGATTCCTTGTTCTTGCTAGGAATCAAAAGGTACGTGTCTTGTTTAATTTAATTAATTACATGTTCTTGTAGATCTATTCCGCTGCGTGCTTTGTGATGTTTTATGTGTTTATGATTTTAATAGTTCACATATTCCAACAAGTTCCACATGACAGTGTATTACATCTTAGTATTTGGGCGATCACCCTTGATAAATACTTAGGAGTTAAAGCTATAAACTGAATTTTGATGTAGCCACATTTGGGACAGTTGCAGTTTGACCTTTCAACATCATTGGTAGCGAACTGAATTATATACAGATAACGGCTATTAGAATCTCACTGCCATTTGGCCAGTCTTTCATTAGTTTTGGCAAAACATATGTTTCTGAATGCTAATGAACTTCAACTTGATTGGGATGGATGGGTTAAAGTGTTACATATGATCAAGTGCAAATTCTATAACTGAGTTAGCTGACAAAGTGAATCGTGTTTAGTTGGATGGTGTTTTGAATGTGAGTTCGTTTCTGTATGCATTGAAAATACACATGTAAAACTCATCCAAGAGTAGCTAAAATTACAGAAGGTACTCAAAAGGGAGGAGCGAAGTGGTATCCACGATTCCACGAACATCCATCCAAATAGTTATGGCTCAAACCTTTAAAGATAGCGCAGCTGCAAAAACGGACAACGGCGAACGAACAATGCTAAGGGGTTGTTTGACTTAGTTTATTTGATGGGTTTACGAGTTTATTCATAGTTTGATGAGCTCATTTGTAATGGCTTATAAGCTTATCAACATGACTTTACAACTTAATTAAGTTCATAAGCTCGAGTAGATAAGCTCATAAGCCAAGCTTACCTACTTGTCAAACTTTAAGCTTATAAGCCCATCAAATAAGCTAAGATAAACTCCCCCTAAAGTTACTTGTATGAGCAAGCAGGATAACCGACTATGGATCAATGGCATGGCATGAATCTCAGGCTCAGCTGAAAAGGAGTCGGTTTTAAAATCTAGCCAGGTGAGAAAAGTAAAACAACATGTCGAAAATCCTGTTCGGGTCATCTTCCAATTTACGAGTCAGACCCATGTATCTCATCGTCACTAATTCAAGCTAGTTAACTGAAAAGAAAAACAAAAGCGACAAAAAAAAAATAAATAATAAAAAAAATAAAAAAAAACCTGCAATTGTATCATTCGATCTGATTCAAGCAATGGTATCCATCTAACGATTATTTTCATTTATCTCATCTCAATCACTTCCACATTAAGGTTTTGTCTCAATATCCACTTACGACTCTCATATGGTGCTCAATGATCAAATTTCGACGTGGTCAAATCTTTTGATGGCCAACATTGTTTTCGCAGAAAGACGCTAAAAGTTAACTGAAAAGTACTATTTACAGCAACAGGTCATATCTTTCAAAACATGTTACAATAGCTGATAGTCAAAACTTTCTCAAATGAGTACTTGTTCCATCATAGAAATGGACATAAGAAAACTGTCTTTACAAATAGATCAAGAAATTTGTCTTGTACTATCATCAATGACTTTCAAGAACAAGTAATGGATGTTGTGCTATGTCGTCATTATTACATATGTTTGATTGTAATCAACTTAGGTATAGAGTAAGAGGCATGATTTATATCATAATTGATCGGGTTTAGACATGGGCGGCTCTAGGGGTAGCCTGGGAGGCCAACCGGCTAGGGCCCGTTTTACGCGAGGGCCCATTTTAAAAAAAAAAAATCCTATATATATATATATATATATATATATATATATATATATATATATATATATATATATATATATATATATATATATATATATATATATATATATATATATATATATATATATATGTATTTTTTTAAATAGGTATTAAACATTTAAACTTGGGCTCAATTAAATTCCAATCTTATAACTAAACCTATAACCCATAATAAATTTATAAGCCCAATAAGGGGTCTAAGGGGCACATTTTTTAACGGCTAGGATAGGGCCCGTAAATCCTCAGAGACGCCCCTGGGTTTAGACATGATATACGTTACATGGTGACTTGTATCATAACTGTATGCGAAGTTGCTGTACATATGTATGTATCACCCGTTTTGACCCATTTCACCCATTTTATCCCAAAAATGTACTAATAAGTAACTTTGTCATTTATTTGAGTCGTTACACACATTTCACACGTTTTGACCCATTTCACTCATTTGAGCCCAAACATGTAATAATAAGTAACTTTGTCGTTTATGTTACTCCCATTTCACCCATTTTAACTGTTTTGACCCATTTTAGCCCAAATATGTACTAATAACTAACGTGTAAAAAAAATCAACTATTTCTCACATTTGAGCCAAAACGTGTAAAATTAAGCGACCAAATCACCCGTTTCACCCGATTTGACCGAATAAACTCCTGCTGCAGCAGCCGGAGTGTTTGGTTACTGCTGCAACAGCAACCAAATAAATAAAACAAATTCTATTGAATTTTTGAATTTAAAGTACTTATTGTCCTTATCTATAAAGTTCAGTATAATGTGTATCATCTTAGTATGCTTCAGAATTTCTGAATGTTGCTGAATGCTGATAAGCATCAAAATTAGTGTTGGATAAAAGATGTTTGTAATAACAATAAAAATGAATCTTATGCGTCTTGCACGTTATGTTGATAAGTATACTGATAACATCATCTATAGTGTAGTAGCACACTCATTAGTTGGTGGTTCTTCCGGGCAAGAAGAAGGTTGGGGCAGGAAAAGGCTAGAATACTTGGGAGTTAAAGTTATAAACTGAATTTTGATGTAGCCACTTTTGGGTAATTGCAGTTTGACCTTTCAACATCATTGGTAGCGAACTGGATTATATACAGATAAATATTACACTGCCATTTGGCCTTCATTAGTTTCGGATGGATGGGTTAAAATATTACGTCTGATCAAGTACTAAACTTCAACTTGATTGAATGTGAGTTTGTTTCTATATATATTCAAGTTGCTAAAATTACATTTTTTTTTTGAAGGGCAGTTGCTAAAATTACATAAGGTACTCAAAAGGGAGGGGCAAATAATAACAAGAAGGGTCATACATGATAATCCAAAAAAACCATTTGAGACAATACCCATAATTTGATTGACCCACCAAATGTGAAAGAGGCATGCTTGTAGGCACTGAACGGCTGAACCTGCACACTCCCACACCACTTTTTAATTTCATCCATAGTGAATTCATTATCCAAACATTTGAGTCTGCTAGGTCCAAATTACGAAATAGCTAGCATTGGAAAAAGCCTTTCTACATGAGGCTCAATGAACCTATCCAAAAAAGGGTCATACATGATGATACCCATAATTTTATTCTTCCTTCTATTTTTGTTTTAAATAAGCATGAGGATAGCGAGTGTTTTCGTCCTCCCCAACTGCCCATTTTACACAACATTTTTGACGAATCTTACTAGTGCTAATATGTTCCAATCTCATTTTGAGATAGCAGACCCCTATTACCCTTTTTATCCTACATACCAACACCAAGCACTGCACGAACATCGGCCACACCATCACCTTTCCAAGAATTCCATTATCTACTAACCAAAGTGCAGAATTCCTCATTTCTGAGCCATGAGCCAAACACCCTAAAAGGATTAGGTCTGAAATAGACACAAGCACTGGACAAAAGGATGGGACAATGGTCCGAGATAACACGCTCCAACAATCGTCCAAGATAACACAGTCCAATACTGTAACAGAAGTGTTGCTTCAGTGAAAAACAAAAGTTACTATAACAAGGAACCGGTTTAACTTGCTCAATTTTCATCTTTGATCCACTTCTATTAAAATAAGTATTACTTCACGCACCCATGTTAAACTCGTGAAATCCCACATTTGCAATGAAATTACTGAAAGACATGGCTTCATTTGCATCGAATTGAGAGCCTTCTCTTTCAGATCTGGACTTAACTGCAATGAAATCACCTATAGCTATGCAAATACCATCCATAGAATCAACAAGATTTGCGATGTCTTCCAAAGATCCAACTTTAAACGCCCCAACTAATCCCCAGTCACTTTCCATATTCTATTAAAAGGTCAATATACTATAACTCTAATTAAGAAAACCTTACAACTAATTTCCTATGGTATATTCATAGTACAAATATGGTGATATGACAGATCTCATATTTGCACAAGATAAACCATACTTTATTGTAATTCGATGGCTCAATAAAACGTTATAATAACAGAGAGGACTTATACAGCAGAACACTTTACATATAGGAACTACATATCATGCTTACACACACAAATTGAAAAAACGGAAAAGAAACGTCATTGATACACAAGCTGAAAAGAATTGAAAAAAAACGAATTGTTTACGATCCTAACTCACTTTCGCAGGAATCGCGGTTGCATTTAGCATAGCAACAAGCCTTTGAACCCCTAGATGATCCCTAGTGGACGAGTGTTGTCTCGTGAGGGTTTACAGTGAATATACCCACAAAATTCACCTAACAGAAAACAACTTAAAACCATAAAGCAACACCATCTTCACATATCATACCAAACTTCGATTCTACTCCTCATCCCTGTAGCTTCCTGCAAACAATTGATAATAGAAGAATTGGTGAACAAATTATTTGTGTTATTCAGAGAGAAATACTGGTTAACAATTTTTATTATGGATTTGGCTTTATCTTTGTTATCATAAAGAACATTTGACATTTGAAAACAGTACATTTTCTTTAACTTTGACTATATTCATCATCACGAAAAGCAACAATTAAATACTTTTTTTCTATTAGATTTGCTTAAAGATAAACAACCATAATTAAAAGAAAGAAGAAAAGGAGAATATTACCGTGGAGGTTGAATCTTGAGATGAGGAATGTGAGAAATTTTAGGCCAATCCTCTCCGATCTCCTTTTCACACCTTCTGCTTAGAATTTCACAATATTCAATGGTAATTTGATTGAGATCCTTGAAACTTTGTATCTCATCTGGTAGAGAAGGTAATTTGTCACAGTTTATTATTTTCAATGACTGCAGTTTTGGGAAGTTATTAGGCAAAGAAACCAAAGACCAACAAAAACTTATATCTAACTCTTGTAAATTAGGAAAGAGAATCTCGTCCTTTGATGTAGCGTTGTCGTCATCATGGAAACACTTCAAAGAATCCATAAATGACAAATCAATTCTCTTGAGGCTGGGAAATTTCCCAAGTGGTGGAAGTTGTTCACACTTTTTAAGACGAACAAATTGAATACTAGTCAAATTGACTAATTTGAACAACCAAGGAGAAATAACCGTTCCCATGTAATCCCGTATAGTCAACTCTTGGAGACCCGAATTTGGTTCCAATCCCTCAAGAACCTCTTCATCAAATGTTCCTGATATATCCCATTCTAATATCAAAGACTTTAGATTTGTTTTGTCTTTCAACTTGGCACTTTTGGCATCCCTTAAACCTCCAACATTCTCTAGTTTTGATAACCTCAACTCCCCCCCAAGAAGATTTAGATTTCCCAGTTCACCTATTCGGGCCCCATCATCTTTTCCTACAGCAAATTCTGAAAGCCTTCGAAGGTTGGTTAGTTCTTTTATTCCAATAGGCATATGATGGAGTGAAGAGGAACCGGTATCTATATGTTGAAGATTCCTCATGTACCTCAAACCTTTAGGCAACTCCCGCAACCAACGACATTCTAGAATTAATGTTTGCAAGTTTTGGAGATAAATAATCGACTCTGGTAGAACTTCTATACTTGACTCTGTTATTTTCAAGTATCTCAAATGTATTAGCTTGCAAATTGATTCGGGCAACGTCGAGCTTTTAATTTTGTTCAAGTACAACACCCTTAGATAAACATGGCTGGAGATTTGCCTAATGTTACTCGTATAATATCTATTGAACACAAGCATTGATCGTACTGATCTTAGCTTTTTCAAATCCTGTTTTGAAAACTCAAAATATTCAAATGATAAACTTAGATGAAGCACCTTATCCGACCTTATTAACTCCTTACCCGGCCCTATAACTGCACAATCATCTCCCATTACATCTAGCGCAAGATCATGCATTAAATCATGCATTTTACATATCACACCCTTGTGTATATCCTTCTCGACGACATCTTGGAAAAACGACCTCCCGACCAAAGTATCAAAAATTTCCCCACCAAGCAAATACAAGCTCACATCTCCTTTTGATGGAATAAATTCATTTGCCATCCACAACTCTATCATCAAATCCTTACTCATTTCCTCCCCTTTTGAAAATACACAACAATAAGCAAAACATATCTTCATATGTGGAGGCAAATCATCGTAGCTTAACCTTAAAGCAGGTAAGACATTGTCTTGTATCTTCGACTTGAAGTTTTGGTTTACAGACTGCCACTGATTCACCTCTTTTTTTGTTGACATTAAGCCACCCAAAGACTTCACTGCTAGAGGTAAGCCATTGCATTTCTCCACTATCTGCTTTCCTTCATGCTCCAGCTCAGAGCTTACGTTTTCCGCCTCTCCTCTGCCTGTGAACGCAAGCATCTTGAATAGCGACCATGACTCCTCTTCTGATAAAACTGCCACATTATGCTGCAACTCAGGAATATTCTTAGCCATCCGTTTGGCCAAATCTTCCTTCCGTGTCGTTACCATAACAGTGCTACCTTTTGCTCCACAACTTAATGCTTTACATAACTCCTCCCACTTATCCATGTCCCCCTGAGATTCATGATCAAGCCATACGTCATCCATTATAATGAAATATTTCTTTTCATTTAACTTGCTTTGAAGTTGTATTTGCAAATCATCCAATGACATTTCATCCTCCTTCAAATCTTCTTGGCCACATATCGCTTTAATTATTTGTTTAATTATTCGTTTGATGTCAAACACAGAAGAGACATACACCCAACACTTCAACTCGAAATGTGTCTTCACCGCTGGATGGTTGTACACATATTGAGCTATTGTCGTTTTTCCGATGCCACCCATGCCCCATATAGCATAGACCCGAACATCATTATCGCCATGTCGGATGCCTATATCTTGGTTACAAATCTTATCAACGATTTTCTCTTCATCCCTTCCGATCTTCACTAGTGGCATAGGTGAGCTAGTTTCCCTGTTTGAAATCTCACCACCGATTCCCCCGCCAACTTCAGTTATGGTATTGGGAGTCAAGTTAAACTTGGATCTATCAGAATGAATGACATCCAACTTTTTCCTTATGTTCTTAACTTTATGAGCAATCCTAGTTTTGACCACAAGCGGATTATGGTGGGAGGAAAAGAAGGTTCTTACCTTATGTTTGATACTGTGTAGGCTTTGTATCTTAGCTTCAGTTGAGGCTTCATCTAGAACATTTTCCACCTCTAAAGAGGCGGATCTGAGAGTCCTTAGCCATTCTTCCACACCCTTTTCGTTTGTTTGTCTCATCTCCGCATCATGAAGAACACCTTGGATCAGTTTGAAAGTTTTGTTGAGAGCTAAAAGATCTTTTTCAACGCCCCAAAGCAACCCAACCTCTTGGAAAGCTACAGAAGTTAATCTCTTTACCACATTACTCAAAAGGGCCGAAGTAAAGGGATCAGCCATGCTTTAATTTAGAACCAAATGTAGAACTCACACAGTGTTTACACAATTACACACAAATTCTTGAGGGTAAACTCACACACACAAAGAAAAGAAAATTAAGATCACAGATTGAATAAGAGTACTTGGTATAGTATGCACAGCGTCCACAAATTACTATTTGTAAAGGAGCTTTTACTTTTTGTAAAGTAGCTTTGGATAAAGCATTTTTGAATATTGTGGTTTGATGGGTAGTGGTAGGAACCGCTTGAATATTCAAAACGTTACTTTCTTCTAATCAAAAGAAATCTCATTAACCCATATGAAGGTCTTATCATTCATCAAAATTGCATAGCTAGTGTAGTCATATCCTCAAAGTCTCTCCATTTCAATGTTTGTAATAAAAGAAAAAGTTACTTTTCCTAGAGGATCTTTGGATTACCTTATGTACATTAATAATGTGGTGTTATGTACCCCTCATATTATTTGCACCCATGATGTGTTTTTTTCTTTATTTTCATTTTATATTTTTGTACTCTTTTTTAATTCCTTAGATTCTTTAATCGCAACTCCCATAAAGGAATTTGATGAGACATGTTTAATTATATACCTTTTACGATTTAAGTGCTTACAAAGCGCATGTTTTAATTTGAATAAACATGCTCTAATAATTTTCTTTCTTCATAAAAATGCTTCTAAAGAGTAACGAAGCCCGCGCGTTGCGGCGGGTTTTGTTGGTTTTTTGGTTTTAATTCAAATATGGTGGTATTAGTTTTTGTATCTTTTTCGTTATTTGAATTATGTTAATCTTTAGATGGAGAAACTTTTAATACAATTTCAAAAATATTTTCGTTACATGTGGGCACCGTTTCTTTGACACAACATTATTTTTGTATATTACAAAGAATCTTAAGGCATGAATTTGTTTTAGTGTACCATTTTATTGGTCATATGGTAGTAACTTTAACATTTTGAATTTTTATGATGGGCCAGTTTAGGAAGTAGGATTGTACGAACATAAAACAAGTGTGGATATCAGACCTTATATATAGAGCAATGTTCTTTCAACTGAAATAGGTTTTCGTGATATTTTTTAGGTTTATGTTGTGGAGAAGATTTTTCTGTGCATCCATTGGATAGTTTGAGTAATGATGGCACTTTTGCATAGATTTAGATCTGTATTGAAGCCATTACAAAAGCTAAAGCATCTTATTATGCATAGATTTTAATTTCCTTGGCTCCTATGTTATTGTGTTTGTCTGCTGTAGTCAATGTGCTAAAAGGGAAACCGAAGTGTAAATTACTTACGCATAAACTAATTAGTTCTTGACCATGTCTTAAAAGCCGATACTTAGCTCATGCCAGGGCTCATATCTGAAAAAAGTTCGAGAACTTCGTTCTCAGTTATGCCATGAAAATAATCTAATCGTCTCCACAAGAGAAGTGATCATCACTTTTATGAAACTATCTTTTTTAATGTCTGATAATATTACTAGTTATAACTACTCCTTTGTAACAACTTTGTTGCTTTTGTTGGTATCCTATCATGACGCGGTCATATCCAAGATGTTCTTAAACTAAGAAACACTTTCAAGAACCTGGCCGGTTATCATCAGTTTGGAAAAGAACATTTGTTAAGGTAACATGCTAGTAAATTGTGGCATTACACTTCTCTTATAGCTCTATACTAAAGCGTTATAGAGAGGTTATAACAAGATTTTTTTATGTCTAGTAATCTTTGTTTCATAAACTAGCATTTGTTTACTAATTACTACTAGTAGTATACTGTTAGATTTTCAATACTATATACACATTTTAAAAGTATATATTCAGGCTCTTTTTTTTTTTTTTTTTTTTTTTTTTCTTCTTTCTTCCGGGTAACCATGGTTTCCGACCTTTTGGCTGACTAATCCACGGGGTTTGAACCCACCGCCACAAAGACACAAACTGGGTAAAGCCCTCCCATTTCAGGAGGTTGGCGTGGCCACGTCAGGGTTGTTTGCACCTAGCAGGAATTAAATTTGAGACCTCACACATCTTAGAGTGATAGTCACAATCCCTTTTGCCACTAGACACTCGTGAGTGGTTATTCAGGGGTGTTTGGTTTGAGGGTATGAGTATCAAAGAATGACACTAATTTCTATTGTACTTGTATGGTTTATGGGTTTGGTACTTATATATGGGTAATAAACCCTTAAAAGTATGCAATTTCTAAACCCACTAAGGGTGGTGGGTTTAAAAACGCATTCTAATTACCACAACCATAATCATTTTCTTGTCTAACCAAACATCCCCTCATTTGGTAAGTTTTTCTAGGAGCGAGTATATATTTTATAACTTTCTAGAATGAATGAATTTTTCATATCCAGTTTACTCGGAAAAAATAAGGGTATGTTTGGCGATATGGGCTCGGCTGGAGTTTGGGCTAAAGCTGAAGTTGTGGCTTATATTATAAGAAGGAAGCGCGAGCTTATATTTTTATAAAGTTGTTTGGTGAATTAGTTGGAGATGAAGTTTATTAATGTAAAATCGCATAAATACATCAAATTAAAATTCATATTTAATTTAAGTTTTTGCGTGATAATCCGTTATATTTTGAAGGGCTTTTAAATAATTTGACCAACTGTAAGCTCCCATAAGCCCGTTTCAATGAGCTTAGGCTTATGGAGGTTTGTGACTTATAAAAGCTTCAATAAACCTATGTGACAAACAAAACTTATTTTATAAGCTTAATCCCTATACGCCCTTTATAAGCCCACGCCAAACACAACCTAAATGTTTTATTTAAATATACGTTGTTTAACCACGGTATTTTTGTTTTCACTAGACATCCCGAAAACATTTCTTTTTTCTTTTGAAAAGGTAGATTTACATATACTCATAACTATATACAATCTCACACAAATACAACAATCTCACTTTCATCTATGGCGAAACTTGAACCACAACATTTTATTTAAGGGTATAACTATGTCAAAATTCATCACCTCTTGTAAGGAAATTAGCATCTCAAAACAACAAGTCTACATTAATCTAGAAACTTAAGAGTTTTAACTTTTATATGTATAAGCACTTTATTACACTTTTAAGTGAGAGACATGCACATAGTTATTTAGTTCATGTAAAACTAATCTAGAAAAAGTGAAGAAAAGCAAGACAAATAAATAATGTGATCACATACACATAAGTTAAACGTTTTCTCTATAGATAAAGTGTTGGCCACGTCTTACTAAAATAAAAAACCAAACACATCTTCAAACTCAATATAAATACCCAAAAACTTAACCAAGACACATTTTTAGTTATTTCGCATTTTCTGACAAAAGTAAGCAGTTTAAGTGGTCACTGTAAGCTACAGTATGCGAGATAGCTTCCCGAAATGGCCTCGTAAGTTCAGTTATGCTCAGTTAAATAGTCCAGTAATAATAAATTAACATTTATTATTAAATTAAAGTTTGAAAAATTATCGTTTGTCACAACATAGCATACTAAGAATAACCTCGGCTCTTGATACCACTTGTGTGAAATAACCGCGATAATATCCCACCGACTAGGTAAAGAGTGAATATTTGATCACCACAACTATACCTCAAACTAGCTTATCGATAATTAGACAATATGAAAGAAACCCAAGAATGAAACACCAACAAACTTATGTATTTCTTATACTAGAAACATATTACAAAACTACTACTAGAGAGGAAGAACTAGCTACACAACAAGAAGTACTTGTGTGTTATTTTGGTGTGCTAAAACTCAAAGTGAAAGCTTTTATTTATAGGCTTCAAAGAACCTCCCAAGTTGCTACCAAGTTGCCTAGTTGCATCATACAACTTGCTCCCACTTGCTTTGATTCATTGAATGTAAACCTTTATTCAAATATGAGCCATATTCAACAACATGGTGGTGGTGACGGTCAGCAATGGTTGGCAGTTTCGTGGGGTTTGATAATGGTGGCTGGAAGAGGCGGCGATGGTGGTGGTTGATGAAGATTTTGTTTGGGTATGAGGAATTAGTGTTAAATGTAGATGAATGTTGGGTTGCTTTTGTCAGGGTTGAATGATAGAAGCACATGGGTTTTAAATGCTAATAGTAGATATGAAAAGGTGAATATAACCTCACGTGGGTATTACGTGTGAGTACATAACGACCGTTACCGAGGTCTGTTAGATGGAGGGACAAACGACAGAAAACGTTTGCCACTTAAAGTCAAACGGTGCATTTTTTTCTGTCAAATGGCTGTAGGCTGCGGTCAACGCACACCACAAGAACGAATGATGTATGAAGGAAAAGTAAAGGAATGTAAAGTTAACACTTTACTTTAATAATGGGATAATATATCGGGAGGCCACATAACTTTTAAGTTTTTCTTATATAGGCCGCCTATTTTTTAAAAGTAACTTATAGGCCACCAAACTATGTATTTATCTTCTTTTATATCAATTTCGGTCAAATTTAATACGGATAATTATCAAACAGTAAGAATGAACCTAATACTAACATATTAAACTAATACAAATAAAAAGCCAGTCGCGAAATTTCAGTTTTATCCTTCTAAAGTACTTTTAATAATATAAATTCACACTTAAATTAAGGGTATAATCGGTATTTCACATCAAACTTTTCATTCATATTGCTCGGATAAGTTAGAGGTTGGTTCCTTATTTATATTTTGGTTTTTCTAACTTGTGCCCCGGGCAACAAGTTAAGCACACCAAAAGGACGGTGGAACCCGCGGAAAAGTACGACCGGACCCACACAAAAGTACATCCTACCCATGTCTTTTATTTGAAAAAAATACTTTTGTGTCGTCCTTTTCCGCGGGTCCCACCGTCCTTTTGGTGTGCTTAACTTGTGCTCCGGGGCACAAGTTGGAAAACCCTTTATATTTTATAGTTTTCAGATATAAATTTGGGAATTTGTGCAAATAAAAACAAAGATATAGTTGGGCGACCTATTATCTTTACTACCTTATAATGCATTTAGGACATTCCCTAAATAGCAAGGCTTAAAATTCAGACTTTTTAACTTACTTATTATAGAAGTTTTAATAGCCTGCACATAAAAATAAAAGTTGCATCTTGTAACAGCATATTAAAAAGCTTTTAACAACCCATAAATGTCTTAAATTCTCGTAATTATAAAAAACGAGTAAAAGCTTTTAACAACCCATAAATGTCTTAAATTCTCGTAATTATAAAAAACGAGTAACCGCTAAAAATCATTACTATCAATAATGATTATTAAAAATATGTAACCGCATTCACCATATAAATCTACACAAACCATTTCATATCTTTCACACAGAATCGTTGTAACAGCCCACTTGTGACGAAATCTACTATTGACTCACAATCATATATATGAGTTACAAACCTATACACCAATACAAGAATGAAACACAAAGCATAAGACCAATATATGCATGCTTTTCCCTCCGAAACCAAATCCGAGCATCACAAAGCCAAAAATACTCGACTCGATACCACGACTCAACCCATAAACAACTCGACATCACCATCACGACTCGACCAAGACCCAAATAAACTTTGGCCGTGGGTTTGAACCCACGACCTCGGCTCGACTCGACAACAACAACAACCAATGATACCAAAACCGATTATTTAAGTTTTATTTTTGTTAAACTTCGTTTTTATTAAACCCAAAACCGAACCTAATCGAAATAAAGACGAGGAGTACGGCTTGGAGTGAGTCGACTCACACCGATTCCACACTTGGTGGAGTATTTCGGTGTAACCTACCTTCTTGAGCTTCGAGAAATGAAAAGATGATTATATTGGTGGATTTGGTGGTGTTACGCGGCGGTGGTGGTTGTTTTCGAGGTGATTGATGGTGATACAAGGTGCGTGTAGTATATGAACTTGATGGAGAGATCACATAGGGTGTGGTGGTGGTGGCGGTGTGTTATGTTTGTCGGCGGTGAGAGCTCGACGGCCGGAAAATGTGACCGAAAATGGTGGTGAGGGTGGCGGCTATATGTGGAGAAGAAAGGGTATGTAAACCCTAAAATGAAATAAAGGGTGTTTATATAGGGGCTTCCAAGGATGTGGGATGAAACCCTAATGCGCCCATAGGGACTAAAATTGTAAATATTAGTTTGGGCTGGGAAATGTATATTTACTAATCTTTTAGCAAATTGTTCTCAGGGCTAATTTAGGTGTCGAAACTACTTCCCGTGACATTTTTATTAATTCCATTAGTCTTAAAAGTATTTTTCCAATAAAATCGACTATAAATACATATATTTTTATCCCATGATATCCAAATCAATTAAAATTCACGCTTTACTCGATATTGGGCCATTCCGCGAGTGCTACATTCTAGACTACGACAAATACTCAACGAAGTACGAATAAAAATATATAGATATAAATATATATAATAACCCGAAAATCATTTGGGACTATTTTATAATTAGCAAGTCTTAAAAATTCAGACTACTAAACTTGTTTGTTATAGAAGGATTTTAAAACTTGATCAATATTTGTAACCACAAAACTTGTAACCGTCATATTAATGATCAATAAATGATTTAATGGGAAAAAAAATGTGTAACCACCATATCAATACTTGTAACATATAAAACTGAAAAAAAAAGTATTAATATACATTAAAATGTAAGTTATGAAATCTTAATATAAAAAGAACTCATGGTTTATGAAAGACTCAAAAAAGCTACGACACAAAGTAATTATACTTCACACACAATAAATTCAGCAACGCGCGGGTACCCGTTTATTTTAACTTATGTTTCAAAGATGTTATTTATGTTCATTTCTTTCGTTTGGACTTTATGTTTATTTGGATATGAAATACTTTGTATTGTTATTGCTTAAAGTTATTTTTAATTTAAATTATTATTAATTTGTACAGTTGTTTTTAGAAAAATGTGTAACCGAATAATATTTGCTCGCCGCAAAATATAGTCACAGGATACTCGCCGCCACATTATGCGGGTACCCTGCTCGTTTCAATAAATGATTAACGTATGTGTTAAAGTTGAAAACTTGAATAGGCTTAGTACACAGTATCGCCTTTAATAATCACCAATTCACCATAACTTTTCATTCCATTTCTTTTTCATTTCTTTTCCTTTTCTCCTTAACTGCTACTCTACTACACAAGTTATTATGTTTTCTTTTCATTTTTTAACACATTGTTACTCTAAATTTAGCCAATACTCAAACTAAAATCGGTAATATGCTAATTTTACATTTATTAATCTCTTATCCCATTAAATTTAACTTATTAATCTCTGTTTTTGTTAATTGTTATTATTATTATTTTTTGACTGATTTGATACTATTTGATTTTAGATTTTTTAGTCATTTTCTACTATTTGGTGTTTAAATTTGAATTTATCGGTTTTATGTTAAGTTTTAGCTAATTCATATATTCTTTGACCTTAACATCAATCAATTGTTTGTTTTAAGCTTATGAGCTTACATGGTTTCGCCTTATGTTTCGTAAGCCCAGTTTTCTCGCATTATTTTGGCACCCATGGGCTTATTATATAAGCTTGTTATGACATAATAATAAGCTTATACATAAGGCTATAAGCCCATAGGTTTCAAAATAAGCCGCCAAAAATGAGCTTATGAAATATAAGCCGAAATCAAATAAGCTCATAAGCTTAAAACAAACACCCCCTAAATATTGTGTTTATTGCAGTATGTTTATGTTATTAAGTTACGTTTTCTGAATTGTTGAGGTTTAATGCGATTAGTTGATGATTTTGTTATCTTTGAGGCTTGTTAAAGTACCTTGTTGATTTTAGTTTTGCGTGTGATCATAGTTGTTAAACTTGTATGAGTTAGAGGCTAGTCAAATATTGGATAAAACGAGGTGACTCGGTTGTCAACTCGCTGCATGATGTATGATGTACACCAGCAATCAGTCGTTGATTGTTTTGATTTATCGAGGTTTGAGAGAATCAATTATAATAGTTATTTCATCAATTGTGATGATATAAAAAACGGGTAAACGGGTGAGGTTAGCCCGGGAGGGCGAGTCTTTGACCCAAATGTCACGGCCTAAGTGGGATCCCTTTGATCGTTTCCTACCCTTTTTCTAACCACCCCCAAATGTGTAATTAGCGAGGTTCGAACCCTAACCTCTTCTGAGGACATCAGGGGTGACTTACCACCAGGCCATTAGGCCACTGTAATGATATAAAACATAGATTAATGACTTGGTACTTAAAAGTAGGTTTTGTGATATATGTTTAAGTTGCGTTAAGCTGATTTATTGGTCTACCTTTTGCTAGTCGTTGAATTTGTGGTTTTGTCGTTTTTGAGATGGCTTGACTTTAGTTGGTTCATCAGTTGTAGTGCTACGAAGCTGTTAACTAATGTTCTGATATTGGTTATTCGTATGCATTCTGATCTGCATAGATATCTGTACTTTTCCGTTTTTGTTTTTTGTATTGTATCTTTATGATTTTCATTATGAATCCTGGTTTTATGTGCTGGTCTGATAAAAATTCAATAGCGATATTGGTTTTGATATTAATGATTCTTGGTTTTGATTTATAGGATATGGATCGGTACCAGAGGGTGGAAAAGCAACGAGCTGAGCAACCAATTCAAGAGAATGAGATTCGAATTACTAGCTAGGGCTGGGTGCGTGACTGTATCACATATGCCATGACTTTGCTCGAGGTAATTTCAAAATGATCATTTCTGCTCATGTAATGGTACATGGTCTAAGTATATTGCTAGAATTTTCAAATGCTTTTGGCTTTAGTAAATACAGTAATTTTCTGGAGTTATCTATATTAGACTTATAGTTAAGATTTTGTACATGTGTAATTGCCATTTTGGTGTAATTTGGATTGCTTATTAAACTGCTTATATTGTTATTACGTTTGGATACAGTAGACAAGCATGGTGTTTGGGATTCCTTATCTTAACTTCTTATCTAATTATATGTTAAATAAGCTGTTTTAAAAATGCAACTTGGAAACTATTTATTCAAAACATCTTATTCAAGCAGATAAGCAGTTTCAGTAAGCAATCCAATATGCCCCTTTGTGTATTGAGCAAAACATAAAATAATTGACATGTACTTTTTGAAATATTTGTTGTTGTTGTTGTGCTTTTTGAAATATTTCCAATCATTTTACGTATTTGCAGTTGTTATCTATTAGTTAACAATTAAGATGATACAGCTTTTAGTGTTCTCACATTTCATCTACTTATCTGGTCCCTAGGAAAAGGGTCATTGGAAATTGTGTTCAAAACAATGGGTAGAGCTATCAACAAGATGGTTACCATTGTGGAACTAATAAAGGTTTTCCATGCTTCTTTGTTGTATATGTACTGATTTTCCACCGCGTATTGGTACTTCTACTGATAAGAGTTATTCTACTTGCTGTATTGCAGAGGTGAATTGTTGGTCTCCATCAGATAACATCCATTGGATCCACAGACATAACTGATACATGGGAGCCCCTAGAGGAAGGCTTACTTCCGTAGGATCAGTTTTTTTTTTAGTTCATATTTTGTGAAGAATCTGATCTTATTTTACGTTATATGACTTTTTCTCTTTACTTGATTTTGCTGGTGCTACAGTCTTGAAGCGACAAGGCATGTCTCATTGATCACTATAACCCTCTCTAAGAAGGAGCTCGATACATCATCTACTGGGTGAGTTACTACTTACTACTTTGGCTGCACACCTTTAATATATCACATTTGTATATTAATTGAAATGAATCAAGTCGTAGTGGCCATCAGATTTACTTGGCGGTGAAACTGTACTGTGCTCGTTGGGGTTAGTTAGTATGAAATAATATTTTGATATGGACCCTTGTGATGCTCTTAAAACCTAGTGTAAATTTCTGTTACAATGAGTAGTATTTGATACATTTTTGCTAACTATAAAGCGATAATTACTTGTTAGTGGAGACGATTTTGAATAATTTGGGTAAATCTTTTATCCTTACTTTTTCTTTCAAATCTACTCGCTTACAATGTGTAATGTTTTCCTTGCAACTTTCACGCTTGATGATATTTAGCAACGAAAAAGACAGGTTTGTTTGTTTAAAAGGTCAACATTTCAGCTGCTAAGAATCTTCTTATGTTGCATGGTCAAAATCGAAGATCGATGTTATTGTTTACTATTCTAGGCCACGTGTGTTTTTTTTTTTTATTTATTTATTTTTTTTCAAATTTAGTCAGAAATGAGGAGTTTTTTATGGGGTAACAAGTCAAACAGGTAACTTTTAGAATGGGCCAACACGGATAGGGTTGACTGCTAGACTACTTTTTGCCCAAAAGTTTCAAAACTTCATTTGAAGGGTTTACACAAAGGAAATACATGGTAGCAACTTCGCCCTGTTCCATGTCAAGCTAATGTTTTCTTTCTTTACTCCTTGACCCGTTAGAGAAAAAAAAAGCAATCAAAATTGACCCATTTATAAGTATATGGGACCAAATTGCCACTCACCTATGATGTTTGAATTTGTAGACTTTATTTATGAACTTGTCTATTTGTTGAATTTGTTTTGAACTGCATATGTGACCTTTTTTTTATAGGTTTAAGTTAAAAAGGCAGTACCAAGAAGCCAACAGAACCAATATCTTCATGAACAGAATCGAGGGCAGAATAGTTATTTCAGAACTAACGGTACTAAAAGCAATGATATGAACATAAAAGAACTAAAAAGATATTCGTAGGTGGATTATCTGCTAACCTAACCGAAGACGACTTCAAATTCTACTTCGAAAAATTCGGCCGCATCACCGATGTCTTGGTTATGCACGACAATGTGACCCACCGACCACGCGGGTTTGGATTCATCACTTTCGATACTGAGGATTCGGTCGAAGATGCTATGCAAAAGAATTTCCATGAATTGTGTGGTAAACTTGTGGAAGTTAAACGGGCGGTTCCTAAAGAGATTAGTACAGGTGGGACCACTAGCGGAATGAGGAATATTAACTTTAACAGCAGTCATCAACAGGTCCCATATAGTCCCAGGTACGATGTTCTTCCAAGCTATGCGCCGATCCCAGGATACACTGGTTATCCTTATGGCATGTTTACGGGTGGTTATCCAGTTAATGGTTATGGGTTGGGCCAGGTTTCACCTAGGATCCCGTGGGGCTCATTGCCAATGCCAGTTTATCGAGCTTACTTAAACGGTGGACATGGGCTAATGGGTATAGCAGCAAACGGGTATAATGGGATTGTGGGCCCTGTACCAAATGGGATACCGAGTCAACTCGGTGGGTTGTAGATAACAATTCTTTGGTGTCATCTGGTGCGACGATGGATGGTAACAGAAATGATGTCCAAAATGGCGTTGAAGGTTAACATGGACTACTGACTATGTTTGGAACAGTTATGCCAATGCTGATACTGATTTTCGGGTTAGGGTCGGTAATTTAACCATGACGTTCCTTTTGTTTAGGTGCAACCTCTAACTTTGGGATAAAGTTGTTGGTTTATTTGTATCATTTTCTAGTTTTTTTTTTGTTTAAATAATTTATGGACTATGGATTTGTGTTTGTGTAATATAGTTCTTTGTGTTCATGTTTATTTGATTTATGAATTCAATTTTAAATTGTTTGTTTGGGTGTGGATATTACTGGAGGTAAAAATTGTTATGAATAGTAGCAAATTTTGCAGCATAGTGTGTACCTCAGGTTCAACACATGTGGGTAAGTGGCTTCTAACCATACACAGTATATTTAAAACTTCCATCCAAATACTTATGGTTCAAATGTGGAAAGATATTGAAGCTGCAAAACCGACGATGACAAAGTTACTTGTGAGCAAGCAAATATATCAATGGCAAAGTTGCTTGTGAGCAAGCAAATATAACTGAATCGAATTTTCTTAGTCGTTAAGACACACGAGGGCATCTCACAAAGCTCAGCTCATGGGGATGAAGAATTGGTTTAACAACTTGTAAGTGGACAGAAGTGTGAGAAAAGTACAATCAACATGAAGACCCAAGTTCGGAAAATCCTCTTCGGGTCATATTCAGTTTACAAGTCGGATCCATGTATCGTCCGTTTACGAGTCGGGTCATCTTCAATTTTGACTTTCAATTGGCGAATAAGAATGCTCTATTTTTAAATGGAGCTCTCTCATTGTTCCAATGACAATTGATTTAACATTCCTTTGGCACTTCTTGAAAATCTCTTCTTATATAAGAGATTTTACGTGTACAAATCACATCCCATACAGTAGATGATGAGATATAGAAAATGCGTTAAACATAAGATTATTGTATTATCTAACTAGATCATAAGCACAATTCAACTCTATATCTACAACTCCTACTAGTTTTACACTTTTACCAAGCTCACAACAATCTTATTTCTAACATGGGATTTTATTATCTAATTAGTTATGGGCTCTACAAGACATAGAATGGGCTGTTGGTCCCTTGAGTCCACCCACCACATGATGATAATCATAACTTTAAATAAACTTGATTCTCCTAAGTTTTTAAGTTTTTATTACTATTTGATGGATGTGTAATTAATTGTTAATCTTCACAGAAAATAAATAATACAAATTCAGCCAGCTAATGAGTGTAGTAGCACAGTCATTAGTTGAAAAAATGGATCTTATGCGTCTTGCGCGTTATGTTGAAAAGTATACTGATAACATCCTTTATAGTGTAGTAGCACAGTCATTAGTTCAGCCAGCTAATGAGTGGTTCTGCCGGGCAGGGGCGCAGCTATTAAGGGGGGGGGGGGGGGGGAAGGGGGGGGGCGGGCGCCCGACCCCCCGAAATTTTTTTTGCGATGTAGGGGGTATATAGTTTTCGTATAGAAAAATTTCGGTATATTCGGTTTCGACCCCCCAAAAAAATAGCGTTAGGAAAAAAATAGTCTTAGGAAAAAAAAAATTTAAATCCTGACCCCCCACTGAAATCCTCCAAGCTTCGCCACTGAGTGGTTCTGCCGGGCAAGAAGGTCTATGCTGGAAAAGGCCAGAACCTATTGTGACCCATGTCTTCATACCTTGTCTTAACAACAGAAGTTAGTTCCACATGACAGTGTATTACATCTTAGTATTTGGGCGATCACCCTTGATAAATACTTAGGAGTTAAAGCTATAAACTGAATTTTGATGTAGCCACATTTGGGACAGTTGCAGTTTGACCTTTCAACATCATTGGTAGCGAACTGAATTATATACAGATAACGGCTATTAGAATCTCACTGCCATTTGGCCAGTCTTTCATTAGTTTTGGCAAAACATATGTTTCTGAATGCTAATGAACTTCAACTTGATTGGGATGGATGGGTTAAAGTGTTACATATGATCAAGTGCAAATTCTATAACTGAGTTAGCTGACAAAGTGAATCGTGTTTAGTTGGATGGTGTTTTGAATGTGAGTTCGTTTCTGTATGCATTGAAAATACACATGTAAAACTCATCCAAGAGTAGCTAAAATTACAGAAGGTACTCAAAAGGGAGGAGCGAAGTGGTATCCACGATTCCACGAACATCCATCCAAATAGTTATGGCTCAAACCTTTAAAGATAGCGCAGCTGCAAAAACGGACAACGGCGAACGAACAATGCTAAGGGGTTGTTTGACTTAGTTTATTTGATGGGTTTACGAGCTTATTCATAGTTTGATGAGCTCATTTGTAATGGCTTATAAGCTTATCAACATGACTTTACAACTTAATTAAGTTCATAAGCTCGAGTAGATAAGCTCATAAGCCAAGCTTACCTACTTGTCAAACTTTAAGCTTATAAGCCCATCAAATAAGCTAAGATAAACTCCCCCTAAAGTTACTTCTACATTAAGGTTTTGTCTCAATATCCACTTACGACTCTCATATGGTGCTCAATGATCAAATTTCGACGTGGTCAAATCTTTTGATGGCTAACATTGTTTTCGCAGAAAGACGCTAAAAGTTAACTGAAAAGTACTATTTAGAGCAACAGGTCATATCTTTCAAAACACGTTACAATAGCTGATAGTCAAATCTTTCTCAAATGAGTACTTGTTCCATCATAGAAATGGACATAAGAAAACTGTCTTTACAAATAGATCAAGAAATTTGTCTTGTACTATCATTAATGACTTTCAAGAACAAGTAATGGATGTTGTACTATTTCATCATTATTACATACGTTTGATTGTAATCAAGTTAGGTATAGAGTAAGAGGCATGATTTATATCATAATCGATCGGGTTAAGACATAATATACGTTACATGGTGACTTGTATCATAACTGTATGTGAAGTTGCTGTACATATGCATGTATCACCCGTTTTGACCCATTTCACCCATTTTATCCCAAAAATGTGAGTAATAAGTAACTTTGTCATTTATTTGAGTCATTACACACATTTCACACGTTTGACCCATTTCACTCATTTTAGCCCAAACATGTAATAATAAGTAACTTTGTCGTTTATGTTACTCCCATATCACCCATTTTAGCTGTTTTGACCCATTTTAGCCCAAATACTTACTAATAACTAACGTGTAAAAAAAAATCAACTATTTCGCACATTTGAGCCAAAACGTGTAAAATTAAGCGACCACATCACCCGTTTCACCCGATTTGACCAAATAAACTCCTGCTGCAGCAGCAGGAGTGTTTGGTTACTGCTGCAACAGCAACCAAAATAAATAAAACAAATTCTATTGAATTTTTGAATTTAAAGTACTTATTGTCCTTATCTATAAAGTTCAGTATAATGTGTATCATCTTAGTATGCTTCAGAATTTATGAATGTTGCTGAGTGCTGATAAGCATCAAAATTAGTGTTGGATAAAAGATGTTTGTAATAACAATAAAAATGAATCTTATGCGTCTTGCACGTTATGTTGATAAGTATACTGATAACATCATCTATAGTGTAGTAGCACACTCATTAGTTAGTGGTTCTTCCGGGCAAGAAGAAGGTTGGGGCAGGAAAAGGCTAGAATACTTGGGAGTTAAAGTTATAAACTGAATTTTGAGGCAGCCACTTTTGGGTAATTGCAGTTTGACCTTTCAACATCATTGGTAGCGAACTGGATTATATACAGATAAATATTACACTGCCATTTGGCCTTCATTAGTTTCGGATGGATGGGTTAAAATATTACATCTGATCAAGTACTAAACTTCAACTTGATTGAATGTGAGTTTGTTTCTATATATATTCAAGTTGCTAAAATTACATAAGGTACTCAAAAGGGAGGGGCAAATAATAACAAGAAGAAGATTGACCCACCAAATGTGAAAGAGGCATGCTTGTAGGCACTGAACGGCTGAACCTGCACACTCCCACACCACTTTTTAATTTCATCCATAGTGAATTCATTATCCAAAACATTTGAGTCTGCTAGGTCCAAATTACGAAATAGCTAGCATTGGAAAAAGCCTTTCTACATGAGGCTCAATGAACCTATCCAAAAAAGGGTCATACATGATGATACATTTGAGATGTGATGGATCTGTAATCCAAAAAACCATTTGAGACAATACCCATAATTTTATTCCTCCTTCTATTTTTGTTTTAAATAAGCATGAGGATAGCGAGTGTTTTCGTCCTCCCCCAACTGCCCATTTTACACAACATTTTTGACGAATCTTACTAGTGCTAATGAACCTCAACTTGATTGGGATGGATGGGTTAAAGTGTTACATATGATCAAGTGCAAATTCTATAACTGAGTTAGCTGACAAAGTGAATCGTGTTTAGTTGGATGGTGTTTTGAATGTGAGTTCGTTTCTGTATGCATTGAAAATACACATGTAAAACTCATCCAAGAGTAGCTAAAATTACATAAGGTACTCAAAAGGGAGGAGCGAAGTGGTATCCACGATTCCACGAACATCCATCCAAATAGTTATGGCTCAAACCTTTAAAGATAGCGCAGCTGCAAAAACGGACAACGGCGAACAACAATGCTAAGGGGTTGTTTGACTTAGTTTATTTGATGGGTTTACGAGCTTATTCATAGTTTGATGAGCTCATTTGTAATGGCTTATAAGCTTATCAACATGACTTTACAACTTAATTAAGTTCATAAGCTCGAGTAGATAAGCTCATAAGCCAAGCTTACCTACTTGTCAAACTTTAAGCTTATAAGACCATCAAATAAGCTAAGATAAACTCCCCCTAAAGTTACTTGTATGAGCAAGCAGGATAACCGACTATGGATCAATGGCATGGCATGAATCTCAGGCTCAGCTGGGAAGGAGTCGGTTTTAAAATCTAGCCATGTGAGAAAAGTAAAACAACATGTCGAAAATCCTGTTCGGGTCATCTTCCAATTTATGAGTCAGACCCATGTATCTCATCGTCACTAATTCAAGCTAGTTAACTGAAAAGAAAAAAAAAAAGAAAAAAAAAAAAAAAAAAACTGCAATGGTATCATTCGATCTGATTCAAACAATGGTATCCATCTAACGATTATTTTCATTTATCTCATCTCAATCACTTCCACATTAAGGTTTTGTCTCAATATCCACTTACGACTTTCATATGGTGCTCAATGATCAAATTTCGACGTGGTCAAATCTTTTGATGGCCAACATTGTTTTCGCAGAAAGACGCTAAAAGTTAACTGAAAAGTACTATTTACAGCAACAGGTCATATCTTTCAAAACACGTTACAATAGCTGATAGTCAAAACTTTCTCAAATGAGTACTTGTTCCATCATAGAAATGGACATAATATACGTTACATCGTGACTTGTATCATAATTGGATGCGAAGTTGCTGTACATACGTAACTTTGTCATTTATTTGATTCGTTACATACATTTCACACGTTTTGACCCATTTCACTCATTTTAGCCCAAACATGTAATAATAAGTAACTTTGTCGTTTATGTTACTCCCATTTCACCCATTTTGACTCATTTTAGCTGTTTTGACCCATTTTAGCCCAAATATGTACTAATAACTAACGTGTAAAAAAAATCAACTATTTCGCACATTTGAGCCAAAACGTGTAAAATTAAGCGACCAAATCACCCGTTTCACCCGATTTGACCGAATAAACTCCTGCTGCAGCAGCAGGAGTGTTTGGTTACTGCTGCAACAGCAACCAAAATAAATAAAACAAATTCTATTGAATTTTTGAATTTAAAGTACTTATTGTCCTTATCTATAAAGTTCAGTATAATGTGTATCATCTTATGCGTCTTGCACGTTATGTTGATAAGTATACTGATAACATCATCTATAGTGTAGTAGCACACTCATTAGTTAGTGGTTCTTCCGGGCAAGAAGAAGGTTGGGGCAGGAAAAGGCTAGAATACTTGGGAGTTAAAGTTATAAACTGAATTTTGATGTAGCCACTTTTGGGTAATTGCAGTTTGACCTTTCAACATCATTGGTAGCGAACTGGATTATATACAGATAAATATTACACTGCCATTTGGCCTTCATTAGTTTCGGATGGATGGGTTAAAATATTACATCTGATCAAGTAGTAAATTTCAACTTGATTGAATGTGAGTTTGTTTCTATATATATTCAAGTTGCTAAAATTACCACGTACACGCTTCCCTTTACTCCATACCATAGGGCCTTTTCATCAGTTGCAGGGTTTGGTTAAGGCACTCAAAAGGGAGGGGCAAATAATAACAAGAAGAAGATTGACCCACCAAATGTGAAAGAGGCATGCTTGTAGGCACTGAACGGCTGAACCTGCACACTCCCACACCACTTTTTAATTTCATCCATAGTGAATTCATTATCCAAAACATTTGAGTCTGCTAGGTCCAAATTACGAAATAGCTAGCATTGGAAAAAGCCTTTCTACATGAGGCTCAATGAACCTATCCAAAAAAGGGTCATACATGATGATACATTTGAGATGTGATGGATCTGTAATCCAAAAAACCATTTTTTTTTGTAATCCAAAAAACCATTTGAGACAATATCCATAATTCTATTCTTCCTTCAATTTTTGTTTTAAATAAGCATGAGGATAGCGAGTGTTTTCATCCCCCCCAACTGCCCATTTTACACAACATTTTTGACGAATCTAACACAGTCCAATACTGTAACAGAAGTGTTGCTTCAGTGAAAAACAAAAGTTACTGTAACAAGGAACCGGTTTAACTTGCTCAATTTTCATCTTTGATCCACTTCGATTAAAATAAGTATTACTTCGCGCACCCATGTTAAACTCGTGAAATCCCACATTTGCAATGAAATTACTGAAAGACATGGCTTCATTTGCATCGAATTGAGAGCCTTCTCTTTCAGATCTGGACTTAACTGCATTGAAATCACCTATAGCTATGCAAATACCATCCATAGAATCAACAAGATTTGCGATGTCTTCCAAAGATCCAACTTTAAACGCCCCAACTAATCCGCAGTCACTTTCCATATTAAAAGGTCAATATAATATAACTCTAATTAAGAAAACCTTACAACTAATTTCCTATGGTATATTCATAGTACAAATATGGTGATATGACAGATCTCATATTTGCACAAGATAAACCATACTTTATTGTAATTCGATGGCTCAATAAAACGTTATAATAACAGAGAGGACAGCAGAACACTTCACATATAGGAACTACATATCATGCTTACACACACAAATTGAAAAAAACGGAAAATAAACGTCATTGATACACAAGCTGAAAAGAATGGAAAAAAACGAATTGCTTATGATTCTAACTCACTTTCGCAGGAATCGCGGTTGCATTTAGCATAGCAACAAGCCTTTGAACCCCTAGATGATCCCTAGTGGACGAGTGTTGTCTCGTGACGGTTTACGGTGAATATACCCACAAAATTCACCTACCAGAAAACAACTTAAAACCATAAAGCAACACCATCTTCACATATCACACCAAACTTCAATTCTAGTCCTCATCCATGTAGTTCACGCTATCAACGTCCTTATCCTCATTCTCGTCACTATCCTCGTCCCTGTAGTTCACACTATCATCGTCTTTCTTCTCATTCTCGTCACTGTCCTCATCTCTGTAGTTCATGCTATCATCGTCCTTGTCCTCATTCTCGTCACTGTCCTCATCGTCAAATCGTCTAAACACAAACCAAAATGTAATGAGCATTAGCTTCCTGCAAACTCCATATTAAATTTTAGATAAAAATTAAATCAAGTGAATCAAACAATTGACATTTGAAAATAGTACATTTTCTTTCACTTTGACAATATTCATCATCAAGATATCAACACGAAAAGCAACAATTAAATACTTTTTTCTATTAGATTTGTTTAAAGATAAACAACCACAATTAAAAGAAAGAATAAAAGGAGAATATTACCGTGGAGGTTCAATGTCGAGATGAGGAATGTGGGAAATTTTTGACCAATCCTCTCCGATCTCCTTTTCACACCTTCTGCTTAGAATTTTACAATCATAAATGGTAATTTGATTGAGATCCTTGAAACTTTGTATCTCATCTGGTAGAGAAGGTAATTTGTCACACCATCTTATTTCCAATGACTGCAGTTTTGGGAAGTTATTAGGCAAAGAAACCAAAGACGAACAATTCCATATCTTCAACTCTTGTAAACTAAGAAAGAGAATCTCGTCCTTTGATGTAGCGTTGTCGTGATCATGGAAACACTTTAAAGACCCCAGTCCCACAAATCAATTGTCTTGAGGCTGGGTAATTTCCCAAGTGGTGGAATACGTTCACACTTTTCAAGAAAATAAAATTGAATACTAGTCAAATTGACTAATTTGACCATCCAACTTGGAGAAATAACCGTTCCCTTGTAATACCATATAGTCAACTCCTGGAGACCCGAATTTGGTTCCAATCCCTCAAGAACCTCTTCATCAAATGTTCCTGATATATCCCAATCTAATATCAAAGACTTTAAATTTGTTTTGTCTTTCAAATTGGCACTTTTGGCATCCATTAAACCTCCAACATTCTCAAGTCCTGATAACGTCAACTCCCTCCCAAGAAGATTTAGATTTCCCAGTTCACCTATTCGGGCCCCATCATCTTTTCCTACAAGAAATTCTGAAAGCCTTCGAAGGTTGGTTAGTTCTTTTATTCCAACAGGCATATGGCGGAATGAAGAGGATCTGTTATCTAGACGTTGAAGATTCCTCATGTACCTCAAACCTTTTGGCAACTCACGGAAACTGTCACACTCTTCTAGAATCAATGTTTGCAAGTTTTGGAGATAAATAATCGACTCTGGTAGAACTTCTATACTTGAGTCTGTTATTTTCAAATGTATTAGCTTGCAAATTGATTCGGGCAACATATAAATTCCGTTCAAGTACAACACCCTTAGATAAACATGGCTGGAGATTTGCCTAATATTACTCTCATAAAATCTATCAAAGACAAGCATTGATCGTACTGATCTTAGCTTTTTCAAATCCTGTTTTGAAAAACGAAAACCGTGGCGTGATAAACTTAGATGAAGCACCTTATCCGACCTTATTAACTCCTTACCCGGCCCTATAACTGCACAATCATCTTCCATTACATCTAGCGCAAGATCATGCATTAAATCATGCATTTTGCATATCACACCCGTGTCTATATCCTCCTCGACGACATCTTGGAAAAACGACCTCCCGACCAAAGTATCAAAAATTTCCCCACCAAGCAAATACAAGCTCACATCTCCTTTTGATGGAATAAATTCATTTGCCATCCACAACTCTATTAATGAATCCTTACTCATTTCCTCCCCTTTTGAAAACAGACAACAATAAGCGAAACATCGTTTCCAATGTGGAAGCAAATTATCGTAGCTTATCCTCAAAGCAGGTAAGATGTCATTGTCTTGCAACTCCCACATGAAGTTGTTATTTACAAGCTGCCACTGATCCACCCTTTCTTTTGTTGACATTAAGCTACCTAAAGTCTTCACTGCTAGAGGTAAACCTTTGCATTTCTCAACTATCTCCCTTCCTACAAGCTCCAGCTCCCTTACGTTTTCCCCCTCTCTTCCGCCTGGGAACGCAAGCATCTTGAATAGCGACCATGACTCCTCTTCTGATAGAACAGCCACATTATGCTGCAACTCAGGAATCTTAGCCATCAGTTGGGCAGTATCTTTCTCCCGTGTCGTGACCATAACGGTGCTGCCTTCTGCTCCGCATATTAATGCTGTGCATAACTTTTCCCACTCGTTCATGTCTTTGTTTTTGATCCACACATCATCCATTATAATGAAATATTTCTTTCCTTCTAACTTGTTTTGAAGTTGTCCCAGCGAATATTCCAGTGACATCTCATCCAACTTCTTATCTTCTAGGCCACATATATCTTTAATTATTGCTTTGATGTCAAACACAGCAGAGACATACACCCAACGCTTTAAATCGAAATGTTTCTTCACCGTTTCATCGTTGTAAACCAATTTAGCTAGTGTAGTTTTTCCGACGCCACCCATGCCCCATATAGCATAGACCCGCGGAACACCATCATCATGGTTACAAATCTTATCAACTATCATCTTCTTCTCTTTATCCCTTCCGTAGATATCTATCTTGGGCATACCTGAGCTAGTTGCCCTGTTTGAACCGATTCGTGCACCATCTTCACTTGTTACCAACTTAAACTCGGATCTATTAGCATCAATGACTTTAAACTTATTTCGTATGTTCTTAACTTTGTGAGCAATCCTAAATCTGACCATAAGCGGATTATAGCGGGAGGAAAAGAAGGCTCTTCGTTTGTATTTCTTGCCCATTTCCCTGTGCAGCTTTTGTATCATAGCTTCAGTTTTTGCTTCGTCGAGCACGTTTTCCGCCTCCAAAGAGGCAGATTTGAGAGTCTTGAGCCATTCTTTCACATCCTTTTGTGTCTTTTGCTTCTCCTCAGCATCATTAAGTACACGTTGGATTTTTTGGAAAGTATTCTCCAGAGCTGAAAGATCCTTTTTAAGTCCCCTAAGCAAACCATACTCTTGGATAGCTGCAGAAGTTAATCTCCCTACCAAATCCTTCACAAGGGCGGAAATAATGGGATCAGCCATGAATAATGCTTTTGTTTAAATGTAGAACTCACACAGTGTTTACACAATTACACACAAATTCTTTAAGGTAAACTCACACACACAAAGTAAGAAAATTAAGATCAAAATGAACTACAAAGGCTTCTTCTGGTTATACAATGAGATGAAGAAAAGGATGTGTGTGTGTTAACTTCAGTATGCTAAAGAATACGTGTATAAAAGTGATTATATTGAGTTGATACCAAACTCATGATACAAGGCTTCTTCTGGTTATACAATGAGATGAAGAAAAGGATGCGTGTGTATTTGTTAACTTCAGTATGCTAAAGAATACGTGTATAAAAGTGATTATATTGAGTTGATACCAAACTCATGATACAAGGCTTCTTCTGGTTATACAATGAGATGAAGAAAAGGATGTGTGTTTGTTTGTTAACTTCATGCTAAAGAATACGTGTATAAAAGTGATTATATTGAGTTGATACCAAACTCATGATACAAGGCTTCTTCTCGTTATACAATGAGATGAAGAAAAGGATGTGTGTGTGTTTGTTAACTTCATGCTAAAGAATACGTGTATAAAAGTGATTATATTGAGTTGATACCAAACTCATGATACAAGGCTTCTTCTGGTTATACAATGAGATGAAGAAAAGGATGCGTGTGTGTTTGTTAACTTCATTATGCTAAAGAATACGTGTATAAAAGTGATTATATTGAGTTGATACCAAACTCATGATACAAGGCTTCTTCTGGTTATATACAATGAGATGAAGAAAAGGATGTGTGTGTGTTTGTTAACTTCATGCTAAAGAATACGTGTATAAAAGTGATTATATTGAGTTGATGCCAAAATCATGATACAAGGCTTCTTCTGGTTATACAATGAGATGAAGAAAAGGATACGTGTGTGTTTGTTAACTTGAGTATGCTAAAGAATACGTGTATAAAAGTGATTATATTGAGTTGATACCAAACTCATGATACAAGGTTTCTTCTGGTTATACAATGAGATGAAGAAAAGGATGCGTGTGTGTTTGTTAACTTCATGCTAAAGAATACGTGTATAAAAGTGATTATATTGAGTTGATACCAAAATCATGATACAAGGCTTCTTCTGGTTATACAATGAGATGAAGAAAAGGATGCGTGTGTGTTTGTTAAGTTTAGTACTATGGTAAAGAATACGTGTATAAAAAGTGATTATATTGAGTTGATACCAAACTCATAGATGAAGAAAAGGATGCGTGTGTGTTTTTAACTTGAGTATGCTAAAGAATATGTGTATAAAAGTGATTATATTGAGTTGATACCAAACTCGTGATACAAGGCTTCTTTTGGTTATACAATGAGATGAAGAAAAGGATGCGTGTGTGTTTGTTAACTTCAGTATGCTAAAGAATCTATGTATAAAAGTGATTATATTGAGTTGATACCAAACTCATAGATGAAGAAAAGGATTCGTGTGTGTTTGTTAACTTCAGTATGCTAAAGAATATGTGTGTAAAAGTGATTATATTGAGTTGATACCAAACTCATGATACAAGGCTTCTTCTGGATATACAATGAGATGAAGAAAGGATGCGTGTGTGTTTGTTAACTTCAGTATGCTAAAGAATACGTGTATAAAAGTGATTATATTGAGTTGATACCAAACTCATGATACAAGGCTTCTTCTGGTTATACAATGAGATGAAGAAAAGGATGCGTGTGTGTTTGTTAACTTCATTATGCTAAAGAATACGTGTATAAAAGTGATTATATTGAGTTGATACCAAACTCATGATACAAGGCTTCTTCTGGTTAAACAATGAGATGAAGAAAAGGATGCGTGTGTGTTTGTTAACTTCATTATGCTAAAGAATACGTGTATAAAAGTGATTATATTGAGTTGATACCAAACTCATGATACAAGGCTTCTTCTGGTTATACAATGAGATGAAGAAAAGGATGCGTGTGTGTTTGTTAACTTCAGTATGCTAAAGAATCTATGTATAAAAGTGATTATATTGAGTTGATACCAAACTCATAGATGAAGAAAAGGATGCGTGTGTGTTTGTTAACTTCAGTATGCTAAAGAATATGTGTATAAAAGTGATTATATTGAGTTGATACCAAACTCATGATACAAGGCTTCTTCTGGTTATACAATGAGATGAAGAAAAGGATGCGTGTGTGTTTGTTAACTTCAGTATGCTAAAGAATACGTGTATAAAAGTGATTATATTGAGTTGATACCAAACTCATGATACAAGGCTTCTTCAGGTTATACAATGAGATGAAGAAAAGGATGCGTGTGTGTGTTTGTTAACTTCAGTATGCTAAAGAATACGTGTATAAAAGTGATTATATTGAGTTTATACCAAACTCATGATACAAGGCATCTTCTGGTTATACAATGAGATGAAGAAAAGGATGCGTGTGTGTTTGTTAACTTCAGTATGCTAAAGAATACGTGTATAAAAGTGATTATATTGAGTTTATACCAAACTCATGATACAAGGCATCTTCCGGTTATACAATGAGATGAAGAAAAGGATGGGTGTGTGTTTGTTAACTTCAGTATGCTAAAGAATACGTGTATAAAAGTGATTATATTGAGTTTATACCAAACTCATGATACAAGGCATCTTCTGGTTATACAATGAGATGAAGAAAAGGATGCGTGTGTGTTTGTTAACTTCAGTATGCTAAAGAATACGTGTATAAAAGTGATTATATTGAGTTGATACCAAACTCATGATACAAGGCTTCTTCTGGTTATACAATGAGATGAAGAAAAGGATGTGTGTTTGTTAACTTCAGTATGCTAAAGAATACGTGTATAAAAGTGATTATATTGAGTTGATACCAAACTCATGATACAAGGCTTCTCGTTATACACATGTACATCTTTAGTCCCTCTAATATTTATTCATCTTTTGTAGGAGACGGTAGTAGTTAGTTATCCAACAAGTACATCTTCCTCATCACAAACATTACTGTAACTGTAAAAGCTTCATATCTATTCATTCATTTATTTTTCCTTCTTCTTTATATCTCAATGTAAATGCCTATAAAATTTTGATGCCCCAAAATGTTTGATGCCCTGGGCCGTCGCCCAGCTCACCCGGTACCCGGGCTGGCCCTGGGTAGCTCACCAGCTATTATTAGAGAAAATTTCAACTTTTATCTATATTCTTGGTTTCTTTACTTTTGGAAGATGGTATAAAAAATATATAGATAAGTTATATTGTAAATTGTTTTTCAATCTTTGTTAGTTTTGCTTTTGTGATCAATAATGCTTAAAGTGTAAGTTTTGTCAAAAAGTTTCTTCACAAAAAGACATTAACTTTTATCTATGAAATTTCTTTGTTACTCCTAAGTACTTTCTTAAACATTTCTTTCGTTTGACTTAAAGTCAATGTTGGCAGTGAAATTTATCTTCTTACGCATGCAATTGTTACATGTGTTAAAAAAATTAGATGGGATAGTAAAAACATAACTATATTTCATATCTCATGTATCTAACCCGGTAAGATGATACGTAACAGAAAACTGTAGAGTAATATAGTACTAATACTTAGTGATGGAACCAAGTGGGTCTCACGACATCCATGAATTTTTGCAACACAGTGCTAATTATCGTAAGAAAATCTGAAATTTTCAGAAAGTCACTTGGTCTTCAAAAAATTGTTTATACTCTTATTTAGTTTCTTGTAAATCCACCTGGTCATTTTTATTAAATTTGAGCCAAACCGATTGCTAAATTAACATATGTTCAGGCGTGTTCACGAAACTAATATTTAGTCTTGTGCTACGATCAATTTACTGACGACTCGAGCTAAATTCACGAAAAATGGCACTGCATAACAAAGAACGTTAATAAAGCAAAAAAAAAATATATATATATATATATACATACACAAAATTAATTTTTTTTTTTGATAATCAAATTTAATATTCTTACTACGTTTATAAGACATTACAAGAAACTTTGTATCACGAAAATGATTAGTCTTTACTCTTTATATTACAACCCTATCTAATATGGGATTTAACCACTACTTAATTATGGCTATATCGGTTTCTGCTATTGCGACGAGCCAGTAGATGAAACAGAACTCGGGACAGTCGAGGAACTTGTAGGATGAATCTTCTTGAACAAAGTCGGGAAACACCCGAAATCTGAAGCATGCATGATCGTCGTTGTTGGGCATGCTCTTCTTGGTTGAACCATGTCGATTAGATGTCGTACTATTCATCTTCTTGTGAAGGATTCTAGTAGGAAGAACCACTCATTGACATGTTTAGGCAAAAGAAATAATGTAAACTTGTTATGGACGTGTGTGATGCTTTCTAGTAGTAGTATAATTTATAGGACAATTTGACTTTGAGACCACGTTATCCATGACGTTTTCTAAATTCTGATTTTTAATACAAATTAAATATTTGATGGTATGGGGTTTGGATTTATAAAGGTCTACATCGTTAGACTTCAATGGTCACTTGGCTTTCTATTCTTTCTCTTGGGCTACAAGAACGAGTGTTTTACGTCATCATACACGTTTTTTTTCATCACTATTCATGAAAACCTATAATATACATGTAAACACACTCACGAGTGATAATAGGACAACTCTAATAAACTCCATAGAAAATTTATCGAGACGCAAGAACTACCCCAAGGCGCAACATAGCGTTAAATGCTCCCAAGTTGGGACTCTTTGATCCGAGTTTACTTGCCAAATCACCAAAGATGAAACATTATTGTTGGTTATTTTTTTCATAACGACTAGTCATATATTATTATTCACACAATCATTATTGTTGGTTATTTTTGCACGTTGATTTATATTTTTGTTTGCCAGACATATTTATAAGCTATTATTATAAACAAAAATAAAAATCAACGTGCAAAAACAAGATCACTTACTTCAAGAGGGACCTAGGTTTATAAGTGATTAGGTTCATAATTTTTATTACGATATCACAAAACTAACTAAAGAAAACATGTGACACAAATAGGGGGACCGCGTTCATTCAGGAAAAATCAGGACTTTTGACAAATAAATACACTACGGGTAAAAAATTCATGGGGTTCGCGTGAACCTACGGAAACCCTCATAGGTCTGCTCTTGAGTGACTCACGTTCAATATCGTCTTCACAAGCCTAAATGCCTAATAATACAATGTTTATCAACTAATGCACCGAGCTAAGTAGTGTTTATATAGGCATTTTGGGAATATCACGCAAACACAATAGAATAACGATATATTATGCAATAAAAAAGCTTGCTCTACAACATGATGATTTATTTATAAACATATAACATATCCAACTTAACGACCGCTTATGGTTGTATTGCAACGGGTGAGAAGAACTAGAAACTAGTATGGTTCTTGAACAATGTCGGGAAGCAACGGGTCTTACAATGATCGTCGTCAAGCGTACATGTTGCTTTTGGTTGTACCATGTGTGTTCGAGGTTGTGTTGTTCGTATCTTTGTGGAGCTTAGCCATCGTGTTAGCTTCAGAAAGAGCAAAACTAGCCAGTGACATCTTTAGCGATAAATTAGCCACTTATGGTTGTTGAAATTGATGCACTTTATGACGTTGAGACCACGTTATTCATGACGAAATATTTTAGTTTCGACCATTTTGTTACTTTTGGACAACGTTTCAATTTTAACCAATTTAGCTTGGTTTTTTTTTTAGAGTTTTAGTGAGTCCTACTCAACTTCCCACTTAACATCTATCTTATAGAGTTTTGCTAATTACATACTTGAAAATTGTGGTTGAAAAGCATAGATGCAAGAAATCTCGAATTGAATAAAATGAAACAATCAAAACTTGATTGTGATCAGATGATTCAATTTCTCTTAAAGCCCGAGTCTTGCATTGTAACGAATGAAGGATGTTGTGTTTAACATTTGGCCTAGTGGACAAAAGAGGGGTTACAATAAACATAGAAAATGATGAACGACAACTAAGAGCACAAGGTGCAACTCTCGCCATAGGTCGCCACTCCAACGTGGCTTTCTCGTCACAGCTCGCCACCACACCGCCCCCTTTGTTTTTTGCACCCTCGTCGTCTGCACGACGAGGGTAAAAATCGTCATTTTTTTAGTACTTTTGACAAGTTTCTTTTCTTTTTTTCTTTTTTTTATTTCCGATCTATAATCAATTTGTGTTTTTGTGTGTTGTAGCCGGAGATACACGGTGGGTGGTCCCCAGAGATCTGGTGCTCCGGTGAACGGAAAAGGGTTTAGGGTCAGTTTCATCTTCTGATTTTGATTTTTTCTTCTTGTTGGTATCACTTAATGTCTTTTCTGGCATGTTTATGAAATGGGTTTTGTTCAAAATCTTATAAAAGTTGGCTAAATTTAAAGAAATTGATTTTCAAGATAATTTGGTGTTTGTAGGCATTTTCCGGTGAAGAAGAAAAAGAGAGAGAGAAGCGAGAGCGTGTTTGTTTTTTTTTTTTTTTGCGTCTGAATGCCTCTTAACGGGCAAAATGTCTGAATCGGTCAGACATTTTGTCGTTCAGACCGTTTGTTTTTTTTCCCCGTTCAGACGCGTTCAGATGCAGTTAGATCTTAATGGTCAAGACTTGAGAGGGGTGTCTTAACGCGTCTGAATGCCTCTTGTTGACACAAAATAACCAAATTTTTTTTCCCCGTTCAAACATGAGTTTTTTTTCTTCCCGTTCAGATGCGTTCAGATTCAGACATTTACGCCTCAGATTCAGATTCAGATGTGCGGTTCAGATTCAAATTCAGATTCAGACCCTCTGAAAAAACAAACACCACCTGAGTGAGAAAAATTAAAGATGATGAAATTGAATAAAATGATTTTAGTTTATTTGAAAATTTGAATAAAAAAAATAAAGTTGTAAGTGATGGGCCCCAAATAAGTAGTTTGAAGTTAGTTGTTAGTTGGAAGGGAGGGGGTAGTTGTGGAAGTTTGTTAAAGTGATGTGGCACTTCGGGGCCCCAAATGAGAAGCTTCACCACCTCACTGCACCTTGTGCTCTAAATGTTTGCTCTTGCATACAAACGCGTTCTTAGACGGCTATTACACCCGGCCTTAACAATGAAACTTGTGTTGGATATGAAATTTTAACATCCACGATGCAACAAGCTAGTAATATGCAATAGATCGAATTTGCGCAGTTTTTAAACCTTGTCACACACTTTTTTATAATAAATCACGGCTAGCAATATGTAAATTTTAAGTAATTTTAGATAGGGCTAAGCATTATAGTTGTCAAAAAATCAATTTTAGAGTAGCGAAATAAAAAAAAAAATATTCTTTTAAACAATTATGTTGACATTTTTGTCTTCATATGAGTAATAAAGATAAAAAAAATTCTGTGATGACCAATTTACCCTTGAATTTTTGAAAATTGCATCCACCGTCCCTAGGGTAAATTACATAAATGGCCCATGTAGTTTAGCGAAAATTGCATCCACAGTCCTTAATATTTTTCTTGGACCCGTTACGTTTTTACATACGTTTTTTCTACGTTTTAGTCAATTTTTATACATTTTCACATGATTTTTATTCACTTTTGAATTTATTTTTTGTCACAACTGAATTTTTTTATTGAAAATTTTTTTTATTAGAAAATATTACAAAAAAGAAAAATCAAAAAAAAAAAATTTTTCTTCACATGCCACGAAAAAATTTCTTCTAAAAAAAATATTTCAAAAAAAAGAATTTCGAAAAAAAAATTCAGAAAAAAAGAATTTCGAGAAAAAAATAGGGACGGTGGACGCAATTTTCTCCAAACGACAGGAACCATTTATGTAATTTAGCCTAGGAACGGTGAATGCAATTTCCGCAAACCCACAGGGACCATTTATGTAATTTGGAAGGGTAAAATGGTCATACTACTTAAAGAAACACAAAAATGTCAACATTATTGTTCACAAGAGTATTTTTTTTAGTTCGTTACGCAGAACTGTCATTTTTGACAACTATGATTTTTTTTTAGAGAATTAACCCTTTTAGATACGAGGATTTATAGATAACTCTAACGTAAACACACACGTCTTTTTTTCTCAAACTGATTATCATACTTTTTGATATATATGTTTATACATTACATATTTTTTTTCGAACGTCATTTTTTTCAAACCCTATTTCACATCTTTCACGATAATATTCAATAAATATTTTCAACAAGAATTGGACTTACAACCTCTTAATTGGTGGACAATTCATGTAACACTAGACCAAAAACTTTGAGTTTTATTTCAATCGGCATTCAAGATTGGGCGAGTGTTCAGTGACTTAACGCAAATTATAATTCGACGTACGAGTTTGTGACAAAATAAATTGCTATTTTAGTTGGCATTATCAAATTTTGAAACTCTCTGATATAAATGATCATCAAGAATATTATAGACATATTCTTTACGTCTTTAGTCATCAACTTTGGTTTTGAACCATTTTCAGAACACTGAATCTAAGAAAATAATAACAATGTCTTTTCATTTTACATAAAAAGATCAAAAAATAAATAAATAACGAGTTACAATAGGAGTATAAGATTTTTCCATCATTGTTTACATTAAAACCCGACAAAACAATGGCTCTAGCAACACTTGATCTTCATCAGTTTTAGCTCTTGTGACGACGAGGAGAAGAATGATCAGAAACCGCGATACTTGAGGGAGTTGATGGGTGAACCTTTTTGAACAAAGTTGGGAAGCAACCAATAGTCGAAGAAACATGATCATCGTCGTCGATTATGCTATCCTTGGTTGTATGTGTTTTTATAGTTGTCTTCTTCATCTTTTCTTGATGGTGTTTCCTCATAACATAAGCTTCAGCAAGGGCAGAAGTTGCCATAGACATTATATTTTAAGAAATAAAGATATGAAATATGAAAGGTGGTGTTAAGGGTATTTATAACTTTTGACTTGGAGATTACGTTGAGTCGTTGAGGCTTTCAAATTTGACCACTTTTCTTCTCATTATATTTATCTAGAAATATAATTTCATTCAATGAATTGACGAGAACAAGTGTTTTTTTTTTTTTTTTTTTGGAACCATGACGAGAACAAGTCTTCTATTGCTTTCGCGTTGCGACCAAATTAAAACAATTAATTTGTATGATAAAATTGTAATTTATAATAGGATTGAGATCCCCTCAAGTTACTTTGAACATTACTGGTCATGTTTTCTCACATACAAAACTGTGACGTCTACTGTGAGATCCGGTCTTTTTTTTTTTTTTTTTTTTTTTTTTTTTTTTTTTTTTTTTTTGTGAGAGAATATGACCAGGTCATATTTAAAATAACTTGAGAGAATCTAAATCCTTTATAATATCTGATAGTATCAATATATTTACGAGAAAATTTTTAATTGATTTAATAGAAATAGTTGAATGTAAATGTTTGTAAAAGTATAACTGTATAACGTTAAAAGTGAAACTTTTGAAATAAATAGTAAATGATTTGGTAATTGATATTTAAGGAAGATAGTAGGGGAGTGAGTTGCCTAACGAGCGAGAATTAGTGTTTTATTTAATTATTATTATTATTATTATTATTATTATTATTATTATTATTATTATTATTATTATTATTTTTTCTTTAATCTCTTAGTTAATTTTAAAATTAGGGAAGCCGCGTTGGCCTCATTAACATGTAATAGCAAAACTAGTAGAAGTGCGTTTTGCACTAAAATACACTGCAAAGAAGTTTGGTCGATTAGTAGGGTCAAGCACACTCGAGCCTCCTACTAGCTACCGGGTCACTCTCGTGTCGTGATCATCAAAGTCTTAAATTAGCCGTTTGGACTACATTAAATTGCTAAAAAGTTAAGCTGATCACTAAATGCTTTTATATCTAAAAGTGCTAGTATTTTATTCGTTTGTGTTTTTTCTTCAAATAATACAATCTTTACTTGTACGCATAAGATTTGATCGTCATTAGCTTACACTATTATTAAAATCAATTTTGATCTCTTAGGTTGAGTTAATTCTAAACTTATCATTATCAAGTACTTTTAGATTTAGATAAACCTCCAAAAGGGTAAGGCGCATAACATATTCTCAGTTTAAACCTCACTAGGTACAAATTTGGTGTGCCTAGAGACAAGGGTCGAAAACGGTTACGAAGATACCTTGTTTATACAATAGAGACAAAGGTCGAAAACGGTTACGAGGATACCTTGTTTATACAACCTACATCTGAGTCAAAAACTCGGCCTCTCGAGTAACCTGAATGGAGAAACACTTACAAATATAGATGATAGAGTTGAGATCCGTGACAAGCATGTATTATCTACAGAACAATTCACCAGATCCCAGCCATCCATTCTGCTTTCATCCAACGGCAGAGATGAAAGCACAAAATAACAAACAAGGGCAAAAACGTCATTCTATCTCCTTCAATAAAAGCAGAAAAATATCTTATTCAGTCTCATTTAACACGTTGTCTTCTCATATAAAAGTCTTCCAAAAATTATAGATATTCGGATATTCGAATATATAAAACCGTTATCCGAAATTTCGGATATCCGAATAGAAAAAAACTTAGCTAAAATAATGGCTATAAAATAAAACCGTCGTCGAAAATTTTGGATATCCGAAAACCGAAAAACAGAAAAACCAAAAATTGAACCGCAGAAAACCAAAAACCGATAAAACCAAACCGAACTTTTGGTACGGAATTTGGTTTTAAAACACATAAAACCAAACTTTTTGTTCGAGGTTTGGTTTTAGCCAAAAACCGCCCCATGCTCACCTCTAGGCTTTATACGATATTCAAAACGCATAACTATGTCAAAAAGAAATGTTCCGTAATTTTTATAAAAAAATCTTTTTTTATCGTTCAACTTTGTTCCTAATAGTTGAGAAATATCACAAAAATTTTATTTCAAAATATCCCATAGAAACGTGCGCGTTATCTCAAATCCTTATTGCTAACAAAGTAAATCATGATCTGACCAAAATTTTAAGTTTATGTAAAAAGGGGCATCTTTTAGTTTCCTGATGTGTTTCACGGCCCATCAATGCCATGCGAATTCCCGTCTTGATAGCCTCCGCGACTCGTTGGGCTATGAGTTGTTGCAGGGCTGCTAAGTTTAGGTCTTGCCTTTCAGGTGACATGTTTCTTCAAAATAAGTAAAGGAGAGTGAGTAGTAGGGAAAATAGGCTCTAAGAGTAAATGTTTCGAGGAGACATGTTATAGCGTGATAGGATAAAGTCGCGTTCATGTACATGGGTGATTTCCTATACGATAGTAATATAAATGTTTCAAGGGAATAAAATGAGTGGTTAAACTTAGAGTTTGATAGTAAGATTTCATAAGGGAAGGCATCGTCTATGACAAAGATGGTGTACGTGTGTGTGTAAGTATATAGAAGATACTTATAGTATAAATATAAGGTTAAAAAGTATAAGCCAGCAAATAAGTACATATCTATATGTATACAATTAATACGAAGGTATGTGTCATCGAAGTAGCACGTAAGTATATGTTAAGCATTAACACGAAAGTATGTGTTATCAAAGTGGCACGTAGTATATGCTAAGCTTGCTGAAACAATTAAGTAGAGTAGCAAGTAAAGTGGCAAGTAAGGCAGGATGGCACATGGCGGTCATAGGTTGAGTTTTTGTAAAAATCGGTTATAGTTTAGGTTTTATGTGTACCTAGTTCTCTATAACCTTAGCTCTGATGCCAATCTGTAACACCCCCAAATCAGATCGCAGCGGAAATAATGTCTAGGGTGCTACGTAATTGGATCATAACATAAGTAATAGAGAGCAAATTTATCAAATCCATTTTAAAAGCTTCATTAATTAAAACATAAGTTTTACATAATTGAAATGTGGAAGACAAGGCCCATGATTGTTATTATTTGTCCCATAGTACAAAAACCCTGGTCATGAGTGTTATGTGTACACTTCAAAAGTGTGCCTATGCCTCTGCCCAGCACTATCTTGCATCAACGTATATCAACAACTAAACACCAGAGAAAAACATGCTAAAAGTGTCAACACAAAGGTTGGTGAGTTCTTAGGTTTATAGTAAAGCAGTAAAGTTGGACCATAATTGAAGCATGTGACCATCCCAATGATGACACATCAATATAAATGTCTATTACGCTAGCACTAAGTTTATGCAACCGAAGCTTGACAATATGCATGCTCTAGAAGCACGTTAAATAAAGGCCCGTGTAAGTGTCTATCCCGAGACACTCGTGTTCGACATGTTATACGCTCGCATTTGGCCAACCTGGCCAAACCGAACGGGGGTGTCATCCCCAATAGATCTATTTATAGCATTCGTGCTTCCCAAGTGGAATTGACGGTTCATGAGTTTGGGCATGAAGGGGATACAATTCTTAGGCTAATCGTTGCGTAATAGTTTGATAAAACATGAGTATAGTGTCGGTCCTTGAAAAGTGTTTTGCATGTTTCTCACCCCAAGTAGTATAAAATGAGTAATAAAGTAATAGTGGGGCTTTGACTCACCTTGAATATAATTGGCAAGGTGAAATATGAAATCAAGTAAGTTATGAAAACGGCTCCAACACACACCTGAATTAATAACGAAGTCTGAGATCTTGACAGTTTTGGCTTAATACGAATAATGAGTGTGAAACTGAGTAACGGGTAATGATTTGGTTTGTGATGTGAGTGGATGATATGCTTAAAATGCTTAAAGTTCAAAAATAATATTCTATATAATATTATCTTGTTTTTATGTTTTTAAATTCATAATTATCGTTTCCTCGAAGGTTGCCGAATAATACGTTATGTAAATCGTTAAAACTTGTTATATAATTAGTAACATAATGAAAGTAAATATATATTGAAACGAATGATAAAATGCATATGCGTAAATGAAAATGTGTAAAATAAGAAATAAAAATGAATATGGAATAAAGTTACTGTTCAGTCCTTGGCCTTATATATGTTTAACACTTTCTACCCTAATGGTGCAAGTTTTGCACCGTTAGTCCTTGGTTAGTACATGTTACATATTTAGTCAAAAAAGGTTAAATGTTACATTTTTAGCCTTATGTTTACTGTTTTTACAATTTCCACCCTTAAGTTATGAAATTTACAGTTTGCAACATAGTTTTGTGAATTTTACACTTTTAACCCGATTTGACCAATATTTTTGTAAAATAAGTCCAAAATTTACAAAAAGAGTGGGAAAAGTTTTTCGAGAGTTTCAACAACTTAATAAAGCTTATTTAAGTAAATTTCAACTGCTTATTAGCCAAAGTGCTTATTTTAAAGCAAAATGGGCTTTAACGATTTAAAAACAAAGCCCATTAAGTTTTTATGATCCGATGTTATTTAGGACTTTTTGGGCTTATCTGTAATATCCAGTAAAATTTCCCACCTAATTATGAATGATTAACGAGAGTAATCTATCGTCACTATTTAATTAACCATTTTTACGGGCTAAATTTTTGCTTTTATTCAACTATGTTAAATCTAAACGTCGTAACACATTCGCACATTCTTTATGTCACCCTCCTTTGTGCGAACCTTAATAGTCTAAAAATCACGAAGTCATCTAAAACCATCAAACGATCACTACGTCTATTTTGATCACATATAAAATGTGTTAAACTCTTGAATTACTTGACCAAACTAAAAGAACCAACACTACAATTCATTTGTCTCTTTCCCTTTGGTCCTTACTGCCGGCAAAACATTCCACAAGCAACCATTATGTGGTTCACTTACACACTTCATATTCTTACACACTCAATCACTTTACACATACTTTTGTTATTTTTCCTCTTGCACACATATCATGCGCTTGAATTCACTTATTAATATTCGGTGTACAAGGCTCCAAAAACCCAAACCAACCTTGTATCTTTACTTGATGAAGAAACAGATTCTAGACAAATAATGCCAAGACAAACCACCATAATTTCATTTTATTTTCTTCTCTTTGGTCGAACTAACACAAGAAACTCGTTTTGTCTTCTTGTTGTTGATTGTGAGCGCCGGCTACCTCCCCCCTGAATCATCATCATTAACACTCATTGACTTATGATATTACTTGTACGCAAACTCTTACGTATCTTGATATTAAAATACAGATTATTACTTGTACGCAACATCTACACTCTCTTTATCCAAAACAGTCTTTATCTGTATACCTACCCTACCATCTCTATCTATTGCAATTTAAAAGCAGTCTCACCACCTATCTCTATCATCATCAATATCTGTCTCAACTCCTCTCTCTCTCACAATGATAAACGCTCCTCTCTCCCCTCTCTTTTACAGCCGCCGGCTGCAAACACCCACCATCACCACACCGCCGCCCTCACCACCTCACCTCCACCATAAAAATGACCACCATCATCTCCTCTTTCTTCTTGTGTAATTCACGCGCCCAAAAGAAGCTCCACCGCCACCATTTCATCACCCCATTCATCTTCACGAGCTCCACTCTACTCCCAATCTCTTCCATCGCTTAGATCTTGAAGAAAAAGGTAGGAAACATGTGAGTTACACACGAGTTGACTCGTATACGAGTCAAACTCAGTTTCAATCTCGTTATTTTGGGGTTAATCAAACGGGTCTTAATGATTTTTAATTAATAAAAACATGTAACAAATCATTTGGTATCAAAAGGTGTGTTGTGTGGTCTAGTTATACAAACCGTGAGCCTAAACTCACGGTATAGTTGATTATTTTAGTTATTTAGTTCTTGATTCGTTGATGCTTCATGTTAGTGGTGTCGATTGGTTTACAAATCACATAGGTTTGTTTGGTTCGGATTGTTGTCGAGGAGGTGAGTTGTTTGTCGTTGTAGCCAAATGAAATATGGGGTACACTTGATTAGAGTTGTTGTCAAGGTAAATGATATGGGGTACGTTTGATAGTGTTTGGGTTGGATTTGGTTTTGGCCGAGAACCCATGGGTCCGTTTGGCTTGGCTACTGCCGCACCATAGTTCGAAGCCGAGACCATGATGGTCTCGGCAATGGTCCTTGTGGTCATTATGTTGTGGCGTTGTTATGTCTTGATGTTACTAATTGTTGTTGTTGTTACTTGTTGTTGTTGTCGTTGAGACTAAACCAAAGGACTTGGTCCGTTTGGTTGTAGTAGGAGCCGAGTAGATTAGGCCGAGGCACTAGAGTCTCGGCATTGTAGTCGTTTGGGTCGCTACTATTGTTGAGTTTCGAAAGTTATTAACTTGAAACTAGATTATATCAAATGGTACTAAAACTATCGAAACATAAACTTGAGTTATGAGTTAGTAATCATTTACAACTTAACAAATTAATTAATTTGTTATAGATAACTTGGTGTTAAAACTTGATAACATATAGAACTCGATTATTTAACTAGTTGGAATGTATAAAACTCGTAAACAAAAACTATTCGGTAAATTAACTAACCGGATTAACTTTAGTTAAAATGGATTAAAACTTAAACCATTTGGTAAGCTATTTAACCGGAATAGCTTTGGTTAATTTGACTAGAACTTAACCATTCACTTATTTTAAACACTTATATGCTACATGATTCTTACATGTTTATTTTCCTCTTATACTTGGGCGATAGGTTCTATATTTTGGTGAGAGTTCTCGAGTCTTGACATTCAAACCACTACACGAATAATGATACCAAACACTATGAAACGGATATAATGCAAATCTTTTTGAAAACAAGATTGAAATAATACTTTGGGAATGGGAATAGTTAAAACTATTACGCTTTAGTATATACGTTAAGATAAGTTCATATTTCTTAGGTCGTGCCAAATTCTATGACATCGTGCGTTGACTCTTGACATCACTTATGTTACTCTATTCCGTCACACTCTTTGGCACCATTGCGTTACTTACATCACTACATTCCAAGGTGAGTTCATAGCCCCTCTTTCTCATTTAACTGTTTTTATAAACGTTTTGGGGGAGATACATGCTTAAACTACTTGCTTTTACTTTAACAAGCACTTTTACATACTACTGTGAGTTATCGTCTCACTTTTACTCGTTATAATTATTTTATAAATGCTTTGCGAAAGATACATACCTTATACTTTTACAAGTACTCTTAACTATTTATACATTACTGTGAGTTCCATAGACTACTCTTTAACCTACTTTGAACTACTTTTGGGAAATACATGCTTGTATTTCATATAAACTTTACTAGTTTACCTTAAACATTATACACAGTTGATAAACCACTCTACTTATTATTGAAACGTAATACTTGATTTTACAACAAAAACACTATAAACTTTTGCGAATTACTACGAACTTATGAATTCACATTTATACACTTTTATATCTCATGGAGAGATACCTGCTATAAACATGATCAAAAATGATTTTCAACTGTATGCTATACCTGATTTACTATTGCCTAAGTTTACCTTTATTGCCATGTTCGAAGTCCCTCATATCATGAACCTTAATCACTTGCGAGTGAACGTAAATAACTGTGAATAGATCTATTTGGGACTGACAATCCCCGTTTGGGTCTGCTAGGATGAGCCACCCAGGCGCACTTTATTTGAACAAACTTATGGGTTATTGGCAAATACCCATCTCGAGGGCCTATATACTTTACATCATTATTGATGCCTGTTAAGCGTTGAGATTCATGAGGCTTATAGCAATAGAAACGATACTGTAGTCATGATGCAGTATTGCCACTATTTTATTAAACTTGAACTTGTGTTCACTATATAGCAGAAAATCACTACTTGGCAAACTATAACTATTTTGTGTTGACCCGGTTAGGGCAATCCAACCAACTATGGGTGTATAACAACTTAACCCACCACTTACTTTATAACAAACAAACTATGGGTGTATATTATCATAACCCACCGCTTATTTTATTAATAATTGTATTTGTTACAATTACTACTTAAACTTGGAACTACTGAAAATTCAATTGGTTTTATGCAAACTCTATAGATTTACTCACACTTTGATTTTGACAATCAACTGATTTAACTATGAACACTATGGTATTACTCACTCTCTGATTTTGATAATCAACTATTTATTTACAACTACTATGGACTCATAAACTCTTTGATTTTCTAAATCAACAGTTTTTAACTACAAACTCTATGAACTCACCAACCTTTGTGTTGACGCTTTTAGCATGTATTTATCTCAGGTCCACAATAAGCAAGGATGGCACGGAGGAGCACGAATACTTATGAAGGCTATAAACTTTACTATCATTTGAAAACCTATTTAAATAAACTTTGGAAACCATTGGGACCTCATTTTGTAAACTCTGTATTCGAATGATAAATCTTTTAAAACGACCAAATTGGTGATCGTTTTCTACTATTCAACTGTTGTGCCATGAAGTAACACCCAATTTGAATTCCGCTGCATATCATAAAATTGGGGGTGTTATAGATTGGTACCAGAGCTACAGTTATAGAGAAACGGGTCTAAATGAGGTCCGAACTATAACTACTTTTACAAACAAAACATTTTATAGCCTTACGCTCTCCGTGCTTACCATCCGCCAGACGCTTATGTGACTCTAAATAGTTTTGCTACACCAACACTCTAATATATTGATATATATATTCACCAACTATTTCGAGTACCTTACCAACCATCCTTAATTATCTTACTCATATCTTTATAGATGCGTGTGAAATACTTTTCCTATATTTCCGGAAAATCCGTGCATGGATTATTTTGTGGATTAGTATGAGTGTTAAATCAGAAATTCTTAAGTAGGATGGTTTACAAGGCCTTTATTTGAATGATTGGGATGCCTTTTATTTAAATAAAGAAATTGTAAAGCGCCGAACCATAAGTTTATATTTCCTTATTTACATTGTTTGGGACGCCTCTCTATGTAAATAACGAATTATAAATAAGTGGGCTTATTCGTATCTGTAATGACACAAGTATGAAACCGATAATCCCGAAAATTCATCAAACACAACATAACTCTCATTAGAAACCATAAATATTGATACATAATGATATGATTAGCATTGGTAATGCTAATATTACAAATATCATTAAGAAAGGCATAACATCACCAATCGGTTGACCCGCTATGCCAATGAAAAACACCACTACACCAGCAAGAACAAGAACCACGACTGGGTGCAACACCTTGAATATCCTGTACGACGAAAATACACAAGTTATTAACACAATAAAACATTAATACATGGTGTTAGTATACGGATTCAAAGCAACACTCCTATCGTAATACTATCTCTTACCCCCATATTTCATCCGCGCTGACGGCCAAAACCACGAGTGCTATGAGAAGTGCTATGACCTCGGCCAGGGACTCCAGATCTTCATCTGGGACGTAAGCCAAGAAGATGGCTGCAGCAGCGTACATAATTACGAGAATGGTGTATGTGTAAGACATTTCGAGAGTTTGGGAAGGAAGGAATTGTGTGGGGGTGAGGAGTGAAAGCTGGCGTATATATAGGAGGGATAGCCGGTAGGCTACTATCCTAGCTACTTGCGTTTACTATTCCTCACACCAGTACAAACAAGATTTTTCATTCCCTAAAGCTGGGATTCAGCAACTTTCTCTACACACATCGAATTCTCATCCGAATATCTCTATGTAAGAATCTGTTATCAACAAAACTCTTTTGTTTAACGGGTAGGTAACCCGCACAGATCCTTGTAATTTAAAACCATGTGTAATTTCAAACCATAAAAGAATAACACTAGTCATTCCAAAAGAAATTTTTCCAAGTTGTGTTAACTGTGGAAATAGTAAATTTCACATGAGATTACAATGATTCCATCCACTATTAAGACATTATGAACTACACAATGGTCCTACTTATTTCTCTAGCGTTGTGAATTTCACGATGCTCCCTCTAAACTCCCAGACATTGTATGTGATTACAATGGTCTCAAAAAATTTTCGTAACCTTATGTCTTACCACTTTGAATTTATCACAAAACTCTAGTGGTCTCTATTCCTTAGCAGACACTGTGAGTAAATACAGTGGCCTCTACTTTCTTTGACACTGTAAGTGATACAGTGGTCCCTATATTTCAACCTCAGGCACTATAAATCCTACAGTAATCTCAATTACATTCCAAACACTGTAAATGAAACAATGGGCGCATTTATTTCCAAAACATGGTTACTAATCTAAATGTCGTAACGTGTTCTCACATTCATAATGTCATCCTCATTTGTACAAATCTTGATTGTCTAATAATCGCGACCAATATAAGCCAAGTACCATCTATAACTTTATGTATCGTGAAATAATAAAACGCGTGTCGTTAAACATTTCGGACTCACGAAAGCCAAACCAAACACACCCTTGAAACATTGGTTCTCGACCCATTGCTAACCGCAACCCAACGCACCCTTTTTTATCATTGGGCCTTTATCATAAAAACCCGAGCCCAACTCTATTTAAGCCCAAAGACTAAAGTTTTATATCTAATCTAATCGGCTCATGCCCGTTTACTTTGGGTCGTTTTATGTAAAAATTCACTTAACAACCTATCAATATTTTTACACGTCTTGATTAAACCCTTACCAAAGAATCATGTGTAACAAGACTTTTCCAATTTCTCGATAATGTAATGACCAAGTTATCATACGGGAATCTTCATCTCACTGACTTCCACTTATTGCAAAACAACCCTGACAATTATCTTGACCTAGAATCCCAGGACGGGATTCAGTTTAACGGGTAGGTACTATAATATCCCGTAAAATTTCCCACCTAATTATAAATGATTAACGGGAGTAATCTATCGTCACTATTTAATTAACCATTTTTACGGGCTAAAATTTTGCTTTTATTCAACTATGTTAAATCTAAACGTCGTAACACATTCGCACAGTCTTTATGTCACCCTCCTTTGTGCGAACCTTGATAGTCTAAAAATCACGAAGTCATCTAAAACCATCAAACGATCACTACATCTATTTTGATCACATATAAAATGTGTTAAACTCTTGAATTACTTGACCAAACTAAAAGAACCAACACTACAATTCATTTGTCTCTTTCCCTTTGGTCCTTACTGCCAGCAAAACATTCCACAAGCAACCATTATGTGGTTCACTTACACACTTCATATTCTTACACACTCAATCACTTTACACATGCTTTTGTTATTTTTCCTCTTGCACACATATCATGCGCTTGAATTCACTTATTAATATTCGGTGTACAAGGCTCCAAAAACCCAAACCAACCTTGTATATTTACTTGATGAAGAAACATATTCTAGACAAACAATGCCATGACAAACCACCATAATTTCATTTTATTTTCTTCTCTTTGGTCGAACTAACACAAGAAACTCGTTTTGTCTTCTTGTTGTTGATTGTGAGCGCCGGCTACCTCCCCCCTGAATCATCATCATTAACACTCATTGACTTATGATATTACTTGTACGCAAACTCTTACGTATCTTGATATTAAAATACAGATTATTACTTGTATGCAACATCTACACTCTCTTTATCCAAAACAGTCTTTATCTGTATACCTACCCTACCATCTCTATCTATTGCAATTTGAAAGCTGTCTCACCACCTATCTCTATCATCATCAATATCTGTCTCAACTCCTCTCTCTCTCTCACAATGATAAACGCTCGTCTCTCCCCTCTCTTTTACAGCCGCCGGCTGCAAACACCCACCATCACCACACCGCCGCCCTCACCACCTCACCTCCACCATAAAAATGACCACCATCATCTCCTCTTTCTTCTTGTGTAATTCACGCGCCCAAAAGAAGCTCCACCGCCACCATTTCATCACCCCATTCATCTTCACGAGCTCCACTCTACTCCCAACCTCCTCCATCGCTTAGATCTTGAAGAAAAAGGTAGGAAACATGTGAGTTACACACGAGTTGACTCGTATACGAGTCGACTCGTATACGAGTCAAACTCAGTTTCAATCTCGTTATTTTGGGGTTAATCAAACGGGTCTTAATGATTTTTAATTAATAAAAACATGTAACAAATCATTTGGTATCAAAAGGTGTGTTGTGTGGTCGAGTTATAAAAACCGTAAGCCTAAACTCACGGTATAGTTGATTATTTTAGTTATTTAGTTCTTGATTCGTTGATGCTTCATGTTAGTGGTGTCGATTGGTTTACAAATCACATAGGTTTGTTTGGTTCGGATTGTTGTCGAGGAGGTGAGTTGTTTGTCGTTGTAGCCAAATGAAATATGGGGTACACTTGATTAGAGTTGTTGTCAAGGTAAATGATATGGGGTACGTTTGATAGTGTTTGGGTTGGATTTGGTTTTGGCCAAGAACCCATGGGTCCGTTTGGCTTGGCTACTGCCGCACCATAGTTCGAAGCCGAGACCATGATGGTCTCGGCAATGGTCCTTGTGGTCATTATGTTGTGGCGTTGTTATGTCTTGATGTTACTAATTGTTGTTGTTGTTACTTGTTGTTGTTGTCGTTGAGACTAAACCAAAGGACTTGGTCCGTTTGGTTGTAGTAGGAGCCGAGTAGATTAGGCCGAGGCACTAGAGTCTCGGCATTGTAGTCGTTTGGGTCGCTACTATTGTTGAGTTTCGAAAGTTATTAACTTGAAACTAGATTATATCAAATGGTACTAAAACTATCGAAACATAAACTTGAGTTATGAGTTAGTAATCATTTACAACTTAACAAATTAATTAATTTGTTATAGATAACTTGGTGTTAAAACTTGATAACATATAGAACTCGATTATTTAACTAGTTGGAATGTATAAAACTCGTAAACAAAAACTATTCGGTAAATTAACTAACCGGATTAACTTTAGTTAAAATGGATTAAAACTTAAACCATTTGGTAAGCTATTTAACCGGAATAGCTTTGGTTAATTTGACTAGAACTTAACCATTCACTTATTTTAAACACTTATATGCTACATGATTCTTACATGTTTATTTTCCTCTTATACTTGGGCGATAGGTTCTATATTTTGGTGAGAGTTCTCGAGTCTTGACATTCAAACCACTACACGAATAATGATACCAAACACTATGAAACGGATATAATGCAAATCTTTTTGAAAACAAGATTGAAATAATACTTTGGGAATGGGAATAGTTAAAACTATTACGCTTTAGTATATACGTTAAGATAAGTTCATATTTCTTAGGTCGTGCCAAATTCTATGACATCGTGCGTTGACTCTTGACATCACTTATGTTACTCTATTCTGTCACACTCTTTGGCACCATTGCGTTACTTATATCACTACATTCCAAGGTGAGTTCATAGCCCCTCTTTCTCATTTAACTGTTTTTATAAACGTTTTGGGGGAGATACATGCTTAAACTACTTGCTTTTACTTTAACAAGCACTTTTACATACTACTGTGAGTTATCGTCTCACTTTTACTCGTTATAATTGTTTTATAAATGCTTTGCGAAAGATACATACCTTATACTTTTACAAGTACTCTTAACTATTTATACATTACTGTGAGTTCCATAGACTACTCTTTAACCTACTTTGAACTACTTTTGGGAAATACATGCTTGTATTTCATATAAACTTTACTAGTTTACCTTAAACATTATACACAGTTGATAAACCACTCTACTTATTATTGAAACGTAATACTTGATTTTACAACAAAAACACTATAAACTTTTGCGAATTACTACAAACTTATGAATTCACATTTATACACTTTTATATCTCATGGAGAGATACCTGCTATAAACATGATCACAAATGATTTTCAACTGTATGCTATACCTGATTTACTATTGCCTAAGTTTACCTTTATTGCCATGTTCGAAGTCCCTCATATCATGAACCTTAATCACTTGCGAGTGAACGTAAATAACTGTGAATAGATCTATTTGGGACTGACAATCCCCGTTTGGGTCTGCTAGGATGAGCCACCCAGGCGCACTTTATTTGAACAATCTTATGGGTTATTGGCAAATACCCATCTCGAGGGCCTATATACTTTACATCATTATTGATGCCTGTTAAGCGTTGAGATTCATGAGGCTTAGAGCAATAGAAACGATACTGTAGTCATGATACAGTATTGCCACTATTTTATTAAACTTGAACTTGTGTTCACTATATAGCAGAAAATCACTACTTGGCAAACTATAACTATTTTGTGTTGACCCGGTTAGGGCAACCCAACCAACTATGGGTGTATAACAACTTAACCCACCACTTACTTTATAACAAACAAACTATGGGTGTATATTATCATAACCCACCGCTTATTTTATTAATAATTGTATTTGTTACAATTACTGCTTAAACTTGGAACTATTGAAAATTCAACTGGTTTTATGCAAACTCTATAGATTTACTTACACTTTGATTTTGACAATCAACTGATTTAACTATGAACACTATGGTATTACTCACTCTCTGATTTTGATAATCAACTATTTATTTACAACTACTATGGACTCATAAACTCTTTGATTTTCTAAATCAACAGTTTTTAACTACAAACTCTATGAACTCACCAACCTTTGTGTTGACGCTTTTAGCATGTATTTATCTCAGGTCCACAATAAGCAAGGATGGCACGGAGGAGCACGAATACTTATGAAGGCTATAAACTTTACTATCATTTGAAAACCTATTTAAATAAACTTTGGAAACCATTGGGACCTCATTTTGTAAACTCTGTATTCGAATGATAAATCTTTTAAAACGACCAAATTGGTGATCGTTTTCTACTATTCAATTGTTGTGCCATGAAGTAACACCCAATTTGAATTCCGCTGCATATCATAAAATTGGGGGTGTTACGTTATCATTGGGCTCACTTAAGGATTTTAAAAATCATACAAAAGAGCTTATTACAACAGCTTATCGCTATTGCTTAAAATCTGCTTATTAGGCTTTTAAGCCCAATCGGTAAATATAAAGAGTTTCGACTGGTTCTTATTAGCGATTACTTGTGACTTTAAAAAGGGCTTAAACGATCTTACTAAAGGAAACTTAAAACATCAACTTAATAAATGAGCTTATGAAGAATCGATATGAGCAACAAAATTGATATGGTGTGTATTCGAATCCGATTTTATTGGTCCATTTCTATTGATATTACATGGTTCAAAATAAATAGAAATGACACATATATATGTTATATGAATTATGCGATAAATGAATGATCAAAATGAAGTGCGAAAAGAAATAAAACGAGTATGTAAGTGTTGGGTAGAGATAAAACACGAGTTACTAGCCATCCATGAAGGAGGTCATTGCGTTTAAACGTAAAATAAATAAGAAGAACTCGTAAAATGCATTAAACGTAATATACGATCGAAAGAAATATAAGAACAATGCATGAGGTATATAAATTGATAAAAATGAGTTGAAAAAGGTTTAGGAAGACTTACAACACCTTTAAGGTGGTGTTTATACGTTCGAATGATATAGAAACTTGGTTAGAATTTATGTAACACGCTAGAACCGATCACAAGGCTTCGAATGAGTGCTAAACGCTTGGATAATGACTCGAACAAAGGGAGAATGGTCTAAGCTTCTTGAGGACTCTCGGCAGTGATGGTTTTTGAGAGAAATGCGAGATAAAGTTTAAGGTGTGAATGAGATATGTGTGTGTCGATATATATGCAATGTATATGATTGTTTAGTATATTATATTGTACAAGTTGTAGATTAGATTCTCTTAGCAGAGATTTCATGAGATATTTAGAGGATAAGATGGACTAGTACTCGAGTATGAAGGTATTAGGAGGAGGGTTGGCTAGCTTGGTTTGGTTATGCACAAGTTGTGTATATATGTGTATCGTACAACATATGTAAGGGGTCCAAAAATACCTTGTAGCGTGACCAAATGTTAGAGATGATGAGAAACAAGTTTATAAACTCATATGTGACTAGAGAAAATCAAAAGAGTTAGGAAAAATTAGTTTAGATCAATTTTGGATCAATATGGTTAAACTTTGCATGAACTTATAAGAGCGTCGAGGTGGATTCACTTTGCGTCTTGTTTATAGATCAAACGTTCGAAATGGGATGTTAAATTGATCAAACCTGATTCTATGGTGTAAGGAGATTCGATCTATGTTAGAACTTGTATATGTTATATATTGAGTTTGAAAGAAATCGAGGCAAAGCTTAGAGTGTTTCAGTCAAGCGGCAATAAAAGGAAAATGAATATTGGGTTGGACCATGAATAGTAACAAGCCAATTTTTTGGGCTAGGAATAGTAGTATTGATCCGTTTGGTGTATTATTCGTATAAACGATTTTTGTGGTCCGTGTGTGAGCTCGTTCCAATATATTGCAGCACGTATCAATGTTTTTGAGTTATCGTAGTGTGATAACGTAATTAAATGAGATAACCTCTCATTAACAAGTGCCAGAAAATAAATAATGCGCATTTTTTGATAAATAATCATAATTATTAAAATGGAAAACTACCATTTGTTACATTTTGCATGTAAGGAAAAAGGGCTAGTGGTTTTAATTATATGTTATGACAACTTGTAGGACAAGTGTAGTAAGGAGTCTATCACCAAGACAAGTGTCTTAGTGACACTCCATGGATCGGCCACATGGGGAGGGTGGGTATAGTGAGTGGGTTTGTGTGATTAAATTTGGTTATAGATGTATTATGAGGTGTAGATTTGATTCCGGTAATTTAAAACGTGTAGTTTTTAAAACGCGAATGTTAAATAAATACCATAACATAGTATTTTTGTAAAAATAGTTACATTTAGCCAAAAATGAGTAAATTTGATGTTTCATGTATTTCGTGAGCCTTCTGGAGTGTTATAATATTGTCAAAGCTTAAAACGCGAGCAGAAAACGCGTAAAACATAAAAAGTGCACACTTCGCGTAGAAATTGAAAATTTCAATTATTTCATATGAAAACAAGTACGTGGAGGTAATAAATCATATAAACAGGTAGACTGGGCATAGTTTAATTAATTTACGAGTTTAAATGTACGCGTTACGACATACGCAGGTAACTCTCCCAGCAAAATAAAGCTAATTTACTCAAAATAGAATAATTGAGTAATTAAAATAGTAAAAATAATGACATCAAAACTGTGAATTATTACAGTTTAGTTAATGTATTCGTAAGTTTTTGTGATGTTTTATTTGTATAAACTAAAGTTGAAAACCGTTCTATTTTCACTTTTATTTTTTTTGGTTATATAATAAACTTTGGCCCCTTTAACTACAAATCCATGATCTGCCCCCGTTTACGATTTGATTCCAAACATTCACTACATGGTATGTACAATAATCGAAGACTTCAACATTTCATCTCAGATTCCCAACATTTTCTTTCACAAACTTTTATTAATTGTTTCATGTGTAACAATCGGTTATTTTGGGTGTCAATGTAACGAGTTTAAGGTTGTGTTTGGTAACACATATTATTGAGAGATTATGGGGGCTACAACTTTTTTTTTCATAAAATAATCTATCGTCCAAAAAGTAGTATCGTTTGGCTGCAAAAATTAAGAAATATTATAAAAAAAATAATCTCTAAAATTATAAGTTGATCCAACCAACTTTTAAGAAAAGGCTAGAGATTATTTTTAGTATAATTACCTTATTAACATTTCAAAAAGACATAATATTTAATTATGTATATTTCTGTATTTAAGAACAGGTCACGTTGGGCTGTTTAATTATGTATATCGACATTTATACTCTGAGAAACAATTAAATTATCGAATACGATTAGTAATTCACTAAATTGAATGGGTTTGAAATAGAACTTAATAAATTTTAGCTGCTAATTCATGTTTTACTAATGAATTAGTAATCGAATACGATTACTAGTTCAAGTTTTACTAATGAATGCTCTTTGAGCGGCTATAAACTCATCATCTCAATTTATATATATTCTGTGTACATAAATTCTAGTCGCTTAAATTGTTAAAAATTGAACTTAACACGAATGGATATATATATTTAGCAAACACTTTTAACAAATTAATAAAACTTGAACTCACAGTATAAATGTTTTAAACACGCTCAATCACTCGTGTATATTCTTATACATATTGGGTTTGTTATTTGTATGTCTAATTGCGTCATTTTACATTTTAAACTACAATTATAGCTAGTTTGACAAACAATATTACAAAAAAAAAAAGCTACATTTTTAATCTTTTTCAGCACCAGCACCAGCACCAGCACCAGCAATTTTTGCCAAACACACCCATTATATACTGAGGTTATAAAGCTGACTAATACTAGATACATCAATGGTTTAACATTGACATAAAATCATTTTCTTAGTTGTTTTTGTAGTCCATCAATTTCGTATATCATGAAAGTGTTAGAGTTATGGATATAAATTAATATTAGTATGACCAGTTTCGAATACGAGTCTTCGGGATTGGGCACATTACGTATGAGTCTCAATGTTTGAATAATTAATATAATGATTTATGATTTAATTATTCATTTCACAAATAAATACTTAACGGTCGTTAGTACTTGACGGGGTTAGATAACGCTCGTTAAAGGACTAAATATGAAATTGAAGGAAGGAAGGATCTAGAACCTCTCCCTTGGGTTATAGATTGGCCGACCCAATCCTTATGAGTTAGGGTTCGGTTAGTTTACTTGGAGGAAAAGGTTTGGGAGCCTATAAATACAAACCCTTTGTGTTTGTTAATCCCTAATCCTAATTCTCTAGCAAACCAACTTCTTTCTCCTCTCCTCTTTGTGTGGCCAATCGTTTTCCATTCCCTAACACCTAGGGATAATCGATCTTGCTTTTAAATTAAGTGTTGGTTGTGTTTGTGAATTAGAACCTAACCTTTCCTTTGAGATGCTAGTATTACATGTGTACAAGAACGAAGAACAAGCTTCCTTTAGCTTGTGATTTTTCCCCATTCGATCCATAAAGTGGTCAATCCATCTTAAACCCAATTTAGGGTTTATATATTGTCCTTGGAGTGCACAGTTTCTTGTTATTGCTAGAAACCTAAAAGGTACGCATCACTTTTAATTTAGTTAATTAATTACTTGTATAATAGATCCTGTATATTCCGCTGCGTTTACTTGATGATGTGTTTATATGTTTATAGATTTATGATTCATATATTCCAACAGTGGCATCAAGAGCCCGTTTATACTTGTAATTAATTACTAAAAAAATATAAAAATTGAATCTTGTTGATTATTTACATGCTTTTGTGTTCTAGGGTTTTAGATTTTGCAAACCCTAATTTTTTTAATGAGTCGACACCTTTTAATTATTTTTAGGGTTTATGTTTTGATAAAAATTGTTGAAACCCTAGGATTGCATGTAAAAGTTTTATGTTTTTAAATTAATGAGTACAATTGTGATGTCATTAATTATTAAAGTATGCGTATATTGACTTGATAATATGTGCTTCATGATTATAAGTGCAATATGGGGAATCCATGACAAAAAGATGCATGTTTTGTCATGAAAATTGGATGTTATGTGTTACGTGTTCTACATGCTATTTGAATGCGATTAAATTAATTAGGGTTTTAGTAGAATTAAAATTACTAAAATTTAATTAATTAGGTTTTTAGAGAAGACCTAAAATTGGGGAAGACCCCATATTAATCGCATATCTAATCAATTTTGTGTGTTATGTATATGTTAATCATAAGACTTACGCGGCCCAAAAATTGGCGTCTGTGGTCCATAGGGTACAATGAGCTCGAAAACCCATGGGAGCCTTATGACCAATATATACATATTAATTGATTTATTAGCATGTTCATTATTTTACTTGTTTATTTTTTTAAATTGCGCATTTGTTTAATATGTTGTAGACATGATTGTAAACAAAGGGTAATTTTTCAAATATAAAAAAATAAACTTGACTAAATAATGGTGTAACATTGTTTTAAGCAAGAAAATCATAAGTTTTAGTTGACTGATGCAACTGTATAAAAATGGTAGAACGGCGGACCTAATTGTTGACAAACTATAAAGTGGGTATAAGGTTGGTTTCGCATTAAATTGTGGCCTTAAAGAGACTCCATTCTATCTCTCCGCTCGCCTGTGCGTCAATAATTAGACTTACCAAGTAGCCATTATGTGTACGAAGCATCTTGAGGTAATGTTGTAAGTTACTCAATCCCATCAATTAAAATTTTGGTGATTTGAGCTTATTAATGTAACAAATGAGTAAATTGTTTTGAAACATATGATACAAAGATGAATGCATGACATCTTTGTACATACTTTGATTACTGTTGGGTTCCCAATTATCATGGATTTGAACACAAATTAAGCCAAGTGTTTATTAAACCGAGAACAAATCAAGTCACTGAGAAAACAGCCTCTCAGTGAGTCATCTTCAGGATGCCTAAGACGAGTTCAAGAAGAATGACTCATTACTCAGGAAGGCGGTACTTCCTAAGTAAGACTTAAGCCAAAGAAGAAGATGATGGTTCAGTGAGTAATGGACAAGAACTCACTGAACCCCAGTCTCCTCAACAACATTAAAGTGATTGAAGACTGAGGAACCAACGCCTGAAGAATAGGCGGGAACAAAAGGGAAGGATCTGAGAAGATAAGTGTGTCAGACCAAACACTCTTATCTTGTCAGATACCAACCTTCCCTATTGCGGCTAAAAGTCATGGAGTGTCAGCCAACAACTCCTAAAGTCTTATTAGCCCATTCCTATTGGTTCTTGGAAATGACAATTACTCATTGTAAATTGTCAGACACGCTACCTCAACAACTTGTAATATTTTAATCACTTATACTTGTATACATGTGTATAAATAGATACCGATAGGAGAGAAGTTGTGTGTGCTTTGTATATTGAAAGCTTAGAACTTTTGCAAAGCAACTTCTCTCCTACAAAGAGTATACAACTCACTGAGATAGCTCAGTGGGTATATTGTTACCACTCAAGCAAAGCTTGAGTTTAGATAGGAGACATAAACCCTTGTCTACTCAATCCCAAGTGTTTATTCCGCAAAACACTTGGGTAATAGATTCTTGGAATTATTTCTAATAAGAATTTAAACGTTGAAAAATATTATGTTTTTTATATTCACTTATTATATCTGTTAGAAATAATCTTTGCATTGATCTCAGTCATAAGCTCACTTAGTTTAACTTAATAGTTATTACTAGGTGTGCTAAGGGAACAACAAGTGGTATCAGAGCATCTGGTTTATAAAACCTTTCAAAACCCAGAGTGCTCCAGGTTTTTAAAACCAAGATCCTACAATGACTGATACCAATGTACCCCAGTTAGTCGATAAAAGGGTGGCAGCTATTCTGCTGTAGCACCCAGACTCGAGGCTGGCAAATTTAGCAAATGGAAAAAATGTATGATTTGCTACTTAACTGGGATGGAACCTTACTACATCTCTTGTATCAAGGATGGCCCATTTGTCCCAAAGACGGCTGAAGGGCTTAATAAGCCTGAACCTCAATGGACCATAGATGAGAGGAGGGTGGTCAATCAGGACCAACGCCTAAAAAGCATCCTTATATCATGTCTACATGATGATATAATGGAATCAGTCATCAACTGTACTACAGCCAAGCAAACTTGGGATGACTTGATTAATAGCTTTGAGGGTCCCTCAGATACCAAGGAAAATAGGGTCATGGACCTAAAACTTGAGTACAATACTTTCAGGGCAAAGGACTCTGAAAGTTTCTCTGAGACCTACACCAGATACAAGACTTTGATAAATGAGCTATCAAATGATGGTGTAACCTTATCTAAGCATGAGACTAATGTTGGCTTTGTCAACAGTCTCCCTGAGAAGTGGCTCAACTTCTCCCAAGGCCTGAGGAATGCCAACCACATTCAGACCCTTGAGCTCCCTAAAATTTATGGGAAGTTTGTCTATGAAGACAACTTGATCTAAAGGAGATACCCTGACTCAAAAGCTCTTGAGTCCAAAAAGGTCTTAACCTCCACACCCATATCAACTGCTTTCTACACTAATGGTGTTGTGCAGGATTTTCAAGAGGATTCTGAGGATGAAATTGATGAAAGGACTGGTGAGGAGTATCTGAATGACCTAAACTTGGAATTCCAAGAAAGGGCACTCCTTGCTAGTTCAAAACGTTTCATCAAAAGAAATCAGTCCAACTTTACAAAATCAAAAGCAAATGAGACCACCGAATGTTTTAAATGTGGTAAAAAGGGTCATTTTGCTAGGGACTGTTTTTCTAAAACTATCTCAGAACCCTCATACAAATTTTCAGGAAACAGTTCCTCAGGAGCTAACAAGTTTCAGCCTAAAATGTTTCTGTCCACCCAACAATTTCAAAACAAGGGTCAAAAGGATTATGAAGCAAAATATAGGAAAATCAAAGCTAAACTTGCACTTCTTGAAACTAACCCCATTATGTCTCAGGCTGCTCCACCATCCAAACCTGTTCAGATAAAGAACAAGGTATTAGTAGCTGAAGCATATGATTGGGATGATGAAGAGGTCTCCTCAGATGAGGAAATAAGAGTCAGTGCACTGATGGCACTCTCTGAAGGGGAGGATCTGGTGGCTGTTGGAAAGAGCCATGCAAGGAATGGAGAATGGGTAAACATCACCATGAAGAAGGTAAACACTTTACTTTCTATGAGCCTGAATTAGAACCAACTGCTCCATTCCCTCCACTAAATACCCTTCAGGGTGCTGCACCAAGCTCAGACCTCCCACCATTGGTATACTCCCCACACTCTCCTAAGGAGAGATCAGGAAAAGGTAGAATCCTCCTGAGAAGACCACCACGCACAATTAGACATATTCTTTACGTCTTTAGTCATCAACTTTGGTTTTGATCCATTTTAAGAACACTGCATGTAAGAAAATATTAACAGTATAGCTTTTCGTCTATAGTAAAGAGTGAGAAAAATAAGAATGATTTTTTGTCACACATTAGAAGGAGAATTTTAAGAGAATATGCAAATTTTTGTATGTGCATATGGGTTTTAGTTAATTCTCATCTTTCTCATTTTAATTATCCTTCTCATTTGATCCCAAGTCGGCGAATGAGTTGCCTAATAAGTAAAAGATAGTTTTTCTTAGAATAGTAATTTCTTGATTAATTTTAAAAATGGGTTAGTCTCGTTAGCCCGGTTAACATGCAATTTTCATATAAATGTCTCATAGAAAACTAGTAGAAGTGCGTTTTGAACTAAATTAAACTGCTAAAAAGTTTGGTCGATTAGGAGGGCCAAGCACTCTCTAGCCTCATACTAGCTCCCGAGTCACTCTTGTGGCCATCAAAGTCTCGTATTAGCATAAGTGCGTTTTGGACTAAATTAAATTGCTAAAAAGTTAAGCTGATTAGTAAATGCTTTTATTAGTTTTATATCTAAAAGTGCTAGTATTTTATTCATTTGTGGTTTTTCTTCCAACAATACAATCTTTACTTGTACGCATAAGATTTTATCGTCATTAGCCTAAAATATTACTAAAATCAATTTTGATCTCTTGGGTTGAGTTAATTTATCAAAGCACTTAGAGGAACTTTTTTTAGTTGGGTTTAAGTCATACGATAAATATATACTTTTTTAAATGTACCATTATGGTTCTTGTACTAAAAAAAAAAAAAAAAAAATAAAAAAAAAAAAAAAAACTCGTCTTATTATGAACTTTTGTTTCGTTTTAACATGTATGGTTTTCTACCGGCTACAGGTTAAACCCTTAAAAAAAATCTCATTTTTTTTGGGCCCACATCACTAAAACTAAATGGGTTTAAATCATACAATTGATACATACTTTTTAAAAGAGTAAATTATATGGTTCGTCCATGTGGTTTGAGGTAAATCCTAATTGAGTTCCTATTTTTTTTTTTTTTGCATGCTTGATCCCTATATTGAAACTTTTGCACACCGTTCATCCTTATTGCTAACTGTCGTTATCTTCTCTGTTAGCTCTCAGTCGTCAAGAGGCAACGTTAGTTCATTAAACAAACGATCGTTTGCAACGTTAGTCATTTATACTAACAGTCGTTACTAATTAAATAAAATTTTGGTTTTCTTACGTAACTCGTCCGTTTTTATACGTTTTCGTTCGGTTTTATAGATTTTTGCCCGTTTTCGTCCATTTTTTACGTTTTCGTCCGTTTTTCTTACTTTTTTACACGTTTTCGTTCGTTTTTGCACGTTTTCGTTCGTTTTATACGCTTTCGTCCGTTTTTCTTACGTTTTAGTATGTTTTTATACGTTTTCCCCCGTTTTGGTACGTTTTCCTATGTTTTTGTTTGCTTTATAGGTTTTCGTCCATTTTTATTCGTTTTCATCCGTCATTACACATTTTCATCCGTTTTTACATGCTTTCGACCGTTTTTATACGTTTTCACCCGTTTTGTTACGTTTTATACGATTTCGCCCATTTTCTACGATTTTCATTCGTTTTCGTCTATTATTATATGTTTTCGCCCATTTTTCTTTCGTTTTTATTCGTTTTCATACGTTTTTATACATTTTCATCCGTTTTTACACGTTTTTGTCTGTTTTTATACATTGTCGTCCATTTTGCACGTTTTCGTTCGTTTTCACACGTTTTCGTTTGTTTTTATACGTTTTCATCTGTGCAAAACGTACGAAAACGTTTAAAAACATACAAAAATGAGTAAAACGGACGAAAACGTGTAAAACAAACCAAAACTTATGAAAACAATAGAAAAATGAATGAAAACATATAAAAATAGTCAAAAACGTATGAAAACGTAGCAAAACGGGCAAAAACATAGCAAAACTGATGAAAACGTATAAGAGGTAAGAAAACGTAACAAAATGGGCGAAAACATATAAAAACGAACGAAAACGTGTAAAAACAGCCGAAAATGTGTAAAAACGGATGAACACGTATAAAAACGGACGAAAACCTATAAATACATATGAAAACATAAGAAAATGTATGAAAACGTGCCAAAAACGGGTGAAAACGTATAAAAACGGACGAAAACGTATGAATATGGACAAAAACTTGCAAAAAAAGACGAAAAGGTGTAAAAAGGGACGAAAATGTGTTAAACCGGGCGAAAATGTATAAAAATGTAAGAAAAACGGACGAAAAATGTGTTAAAACGCGCAAAATTGTATAAAAATGTAAGAATAATGATCAAAAACGCATAAAAACGGACGGAAACATAGTAAAACGGGCGAAAACGTATAAAAACGGACGAAAACGGATAAAAACGTAAGAAAACGGACGAGTTACGTAAGAAAACCAAATTTTTATTTAATTAGAAACGACTGTTAGTATAAAGGACTAACGTTGCAAATCCGCTCATATTTGACCGAAAACTTTTTGAAGAAAAATGTTAAAAATTTTCTTGTAATTTCCTTTTTATTTCCTTTTCTTAATGTTTCAATAAAAACTAAGAAGACAACAAATTTTAATTTCTTATCATTTCATTTCCTTTCCTTTTGAAAAAGAACTCAAAAATGGAGCGTGAGTATCTTGAGCAACATCTTTGGAAAAGTAAAAAGATTTGTTGAACACTTCAATACTCATATCCGACTAGACGATGTATACAATCACACCTATTTTCCAATATTGTTTCCAAACTTTTGTGCTAAATTACAGAACCAATTTTTCAAACTTTTGTACTAAATTATTAAATAAAGATTTTACATGTACTAGTATATAATACAACATTGTTTACATATATTACACGTGAAATACTATAGGATTTAACCATGGTCTTTTTTTTTTTTTTTTTTTTTTTTTTTTTTTTTTTTTAACAGATAACCATGAATTATCGTTCTAGTCGATTTTGCTATTGTGACGGACGAGAAGATGTAACATATAATCCGGAACTGTCGGGGAGCTTGTGGGATTAATCTTCTTGAACAACATAGTGAAACATCCGGCAATTGACGAAGCATGATCGCCGTTGTCGGGTATGCTATTCTTGGTTTTTACCAGCTAGCAAGGGTAGAACCACTCATTGCAATGTTTAGGCAAAAGAAATAAGGTTGGTTTGGATGTGTGTGCTGTTGGGAGATACCATGTACGCTAGAGTTGTAAAGAGGCACGTTCACAGTTATAAAACCCAGAAGTAATACCACACGACAGAACTGGAAGAACACAACAATAACTGAAATTTGCTTTTCAATTAACAGAGAAATATTAGCTCTAAAACTCTGATGATTTCACACACTACCACAGGCTCGGTATGTTGTGTTTATATAGGCATTGATACATGCTTACCAATCCTACTACAAGTACAATTCGAATTCCACAATAATAATCCTAAACCGACTAGAACTATAGAATCCTAATTAGTGTATGATCCGCCCCGAACCAACACTTATAAAAATGCAAGAACGGTGAATGCTCGTGAATCAGTACAAAACCACCCCTTTGTGAAAAAGGATAACTTGCAAAGACTCACGCTGTGTTGTGTGTAGTGTGTATACTGGGCAAGTGATCACCCAGGTCGTCTCCCAACGAAGTGTGAAATTGACGATTGCTTAAAATTTGGATTAGAATGACTGATGTTAAGATATTTTTGGATTTTTGCTTTTTAACAATTCTACTAACAAATAAATATGTAAAACAAATATAAACGCGATTAAAATTAACTACAAACGCGCAACGGGAAAATCTAGAATAGGACAAAAACTAAAATTTATAAAATTTCAAACCTAAAAATATAAAATTACTTAAAACTTATTTAAAAACTTAAATTATAATTTTCTACACTTTTTATTTAATTATTACTAATTATTAATTATTTAATTATTAATTAAACTAATTTAAATTAAAAAATACTAAATGAACAAAGAAAAATATAAAACTTTTTCTATAAATATTACTAACTAAATAGAAACTAAGAAAATTATAAAAATGAAAATTACTTAATTAAAATTTAAAAAAATAAAATTAATTAAATAGAAACTATCACTTATTTTTTATTTTATATTTTCTTAAGGTCTAAAAATATTTTTATATTTTTCCTAGATTAAAAATGATAAAAGAAAATTATGAAAATTGGAATTATATTTTTTTGATTATTTTTCTATTTATTATGATTAAATTACTATTAAAAACTACTTAAAATGATTAAAAATATTAAATGACTTAGGAAAATTATGAAAAATTACAGATAATGCTAAAATATTATAAGGAAGCTGGGAAAAATAAAATGAAAAGATCACTAAGCCAGATAAGCTGATTTGGGCAGATAAGCTATAAGCTAATAAGCCCAAAATAAGCTAAATGGAATCCAAAAATTCCCAAAAGTTCAGGAATGGATTAAACAACAGTAATATGCACAGAACAACTTAGAAACACAAATAAGCACAAAGGATAAGCTGATAAGCACTTGGGCTGATTTGCAAAATATACACAGGATAGTTCAGATAAACAGCAGACTTTCAGCACAGATTAAGCACTCAATAAGCAGTCTAAAAGGCAACCTAAGGGGGGCAAAATCAAGCTTGAACTACTGGCTATCTAAAAATCACAAAAGCCCTATCACAATCTCACCAATTGAATGCCAATTAAACCCTAGTTCAGGCTGGAATCAGCTTATATGCTAATTCAGGTTCAGGGCAATATTTGGGGAAATTATGCAGACTGATTTAAGCTATGAAATGAGTTGTGATTTGGATTATGAACACAGAAACTTAAAACCTACTAGGCTAACTACTTGGGAACCAAAATTCAGCTGCTCAGCTTATGGGAATAAGCTAATGCACAGCTGATAAAAATGGGTCAGACTGCCTATGTGTCTGTTTTATGCAGACATGCACAAACTTGTGCACAGACAAAAACAGACCTAAGCACCTTTATTGATTACACTAAATAGATTATATTAAACTTAGAACAACCAAGAAAAAGCACCAAAACAAGCTTATGACTGCTGATGGCTGATATGAGCTTATGACAGCCCAATTTTCACACAGCCAACAAGAAATATGATTCTCTAGCTATACTACTAATGAGGCTTTGAAAACAGCTTATTATGATTACTAAAAGCTGATTCAAAGTTGGGACAAGTGCAAATGTACAGTACACACAATATTACCTAATGACAGATACAAATCCAAACAGCCCTTATCAAATGACTGTCTTGATTTAACAAATGAAAAACCAAATTTTAAACTAAAAGTTCTTATATTATTGACTTAATAACTTATATTACTACTGATTAACAACTTTTAATACAAAATTAAGCACTATATTAAGCAATACTAGTAATGACTGTTTTTACTTTTATATGGGTACTGATTTGGATTAACAAAGGAAAAACCAAATTTTACACTATGAGCTTATGTATTATGGATCTATTAGCTTATATGAACACTAAATAACAACTTATAATACAGACTTAAGCACTTTAATAAGTTATGCTAGGTGTTGCTGTTTTTGGTTTTTTATAAAATTTGTGAGCAAAGTGAATAAAAGCTTATTACACTATTGTACTACTGACAAAGCTTGATCAAATAGACTTAGAAACTAACAAGTAGCTTATAAGAACACAGATAAGCAGGAAATAAGCACTTATACAGTACTAATGAAATAATGCCATAAATTAAGAAAAGCTCACAACTGGTTTGACTGATGCACAAAGAACAAGGAACCAAGGACCAATCTAGCTTGTCAAATACAAGCTAGATAACCCAGAAAAGCTTCTTGAACTAGCTTAATCACCCAGAACTAGCTTATTGCTCCTCAGTTGACTTTCATTGACCATTCTTCAATCTTGGAATTTAGAACAAGTTATACTACAAATAACTTATAGTAAGCTATGAGAAGCTTATATAAGCTATTAAAAACAGCTAAGAAGCTATTTTATATACTACTTATTAATGAACTAATTCTCAGTGTCAAGTGAAAATCAGAACAATGCATAAATTATTACTACTGACAATAATCAACAAACAAATACACTAAAGATACTTGTATTGATTGATTGAAATTGAAAATTACAAAGTACAAATACAGGGAATGGAAATACGATTAACTACTTTTACACTAAATTTCCACACACTTAATTAAAGCTACATTACACACTATTTATACTATCTATGAACTGGGATAATCTCTTGTCGACATCCAGAATGAATCCACACCATTGAATTGATCTAATTTCATCTCCACAGTACACATGTAAAAATGGCGGGAAAATTGGCTTTTGACTAACTCCTCTGAATTTGCTAGTGGAAGAGTGGGAAGATGCAATTAATGCATTTGGCTTGTTAGGTGGAGTGTAGAGGAGGGGGAATGAGGTGTTTAAGCCAGCTGGGGTGTGAGGTGTATGGTGACTGGCTATGGCTGGGTGAGTGGGAAAGAGACGGGTCAACGTTTGGTTTGACTGAGTTTAAACTCAGATAAGGGTTGGGCTTGTTTTAGTTTTGGGCTTGGGTTATGGGTAATAGATAGGCTGGGTTGGGTTTGGATTTATTTTGGGTTTTAGGGATAGTTTAGATCCGGTTTTTGGTTTATTAAATAAGCATAGGGACCATTCTTGTAATTCTCTAAAAGTTGAGGGGCTGAATTTGACAACTTCCCATACTTTATTCCAAGGACTAAACCTGCCATAAAATAATTATACAAGGACCATATTATTTTTCTCAAAGTTTTTAAATCCCAGGGACCATTTTTGTACATTTTCAAACTTCAGGGACTAAACTTGTAATTTTCCAAAACTTTTGAGATTTTTCACCAAAGGACTGATTATTATAAATTATGATTTAAAAAGGACCTTTGATGACTTTTTCAATGTTTTGAATAACCAGGGACTAGATTTGACAATTCTTGAAACTCCAGGGACTGAAAGTGACAATTAAGTAAACTTTGTTCGTTTTTCACTTGTTTTCAGTCTTTTTGTTCCTGAGTTATATAAAAACACATTTTTGATGATATTGGTAACATTTGTGTGTTTTTGGACGTTTATGTGGGTTTAAATCGGGTAAATTATATGTGTTTTTAGACACATATCAAATCCCCCACACTAAACTATTGCTAGTCCCTAGCAATCATTTATGAAGATTTAATGGATTTTATGTCTCTTTACCAAAAGCCATCACTTCTGGAGTAGCCAAATGTTTCAGTTCAAGTAAGAACTTTGGTACACCGATAACCAAATGATTTTGAGCAAACCATCAGCTGTCAACGGTTTTGATTTGTCTTTACCAGAAGCCGTTTGCTTCTGGACTAGCCAACTCTTAGATAAATTATTAATATTATCTTTGGTGAGCTGATTACCAATCATGGATTTTCACTGCCTTTACCACAAGCCATAACCTTGCGGGCTAGCCAACTCTTCACTTATGAAGATATGGTGAGTCGAATACCATACAATTTTGGGCAAATTGCAAGCCATAAACGGATTTGATATATCTTTACCAAGAGCCGTTTGCTCCTGGATTAGCCAATCCTTATGTGGGTTAGACATGGCGGACTGATAACCATTTATCGAGTTCTAAGTGAAAAAAAATTTAAAATTTTGGCTAAAATGGGGGTGCTAGATGGTACATTTGATCAAATTCGCGAGAATTCCCCCCCCCACACTTAGAACTGAATATTGCCCTCAATATTCAAAGAACTGGTTGTGAAACCAACACTTAGAACGTGAAAGGGAAATATTAATAGCCATTTATTTCATATAGATATTTATTTTATTTTTATTTAATTTGCATTTAAGCCGTTAAGGCATGCAAATTCCTCTCTTTTTTTTTTTTTTTTTTTTTTTTTTTTTTTTTTTTTTTTGGACATATACATATATACAACATGTGGGGCATCTCCCCCACACTTGGGTGTTAGAAAAGAGAAAGAAAACAGAGATACGGGTGAAAACCCATATGGTTTGCTAATGTTTTTGATCACCGAGTCACTAGCTTGACTCGACCCCAAATTGAGTTGATTCCTCCCGAACAGTCAGGTTTATCACGCAAGCTAACCGCTTGTGAACGGTTAACTGTAACAAAGGGTTCCTGAACAGCCCGGGAGAAAAAACAATTTTAAAAGTTTATGGGGAAGTAAGAGACCAGGAAATCCGGCATTTAAACCAATGTTAGATGGACAATGCCGGGGTCAAACGTAATATCCTCACTCCCGACTGAGTGACAGATAGGGGAAATCACCGGGTAGGTGAAGGGAAGAAGAGAGATCAGCATAGTAGTTAAGAGAAGAACTTCCTCCTCAAGATTTACATAATCAAGTGGAGGAGGCAAGTCCTTAGACTCGATCTCTGATGTTTTGTCAGTTTTCTCAACTGACTTGAATTTTTCATTATGAAGTTGCACGGGAGGGAGAGGAGAAGAATTGTCTTGATTTAACAATTGTTCAATATGAAGAATATCTCCCTCCAGATCAATCTCAGCGTTATCAATTCCTTCCAGAACTGAATCACACTTGAGATAAGCCTCGATCTCTTCCAAAACGGAATCATCTCCCTCAAACGGAGGGAAAGAAGGGGAAGAGTCGGAAAGAATTGGTTGAAAAGAGGGAGTGGTACTTTGAGTGGTATCCACAGAATCAATAATTTCGACACGACAAACTGACTTCGGAGGTGGGACAAGTAGTGAGCTCTTAGAGCTAGCAGTATTCACCACTTCCGATGTTAACTCCGATTCTTCTTCATCATAGTCTAGAACACTTTTTACATCTGTGGTACAACTTTCAAACCATTGGTTTGAACCAGGAATGATTTTCTTTGCTTTAAGCTCAGCACGTTTTTGGGAAAGACTCTTAACCTCAAATTTTGAAAGAAATGAATCATCATTTCTTTTGGAAGCAATTACGGTCTCAGATTTTTGAGCAACCGTAGAAACGTTGAATTTAGTGGTGAGAGGTTTAGAGTTTTGATTTATGTTAAACGTGATTTCTTCGTTATCAACCCGAATGGTTAATTCTTCGGCAAAAACATCAATGTTAGCACGACTTGTTCTTAAGAAAGATCTCCCTAATATGAGCGGAACTCGAGGATCGGCATCGAATTCTACTACAACGAAATCGGTAGGGAAATGAAACTTTCCTACTTTGACAATGACATCCTCGGCTATCCCGCATGGGTATTTTAAAGTACGGTCAGCAAGCTCGAGCGTCATGGACGTATCGGTGAGCTTTGGAAGAGATAATTTCTCCCAAACTGAGAATGGCATGAGGTTAATGCTTGCGCCAAGATCGGCCAAGGCAGAGCATTGAACCATCCCTAAGAAATCACACGGGATTAAAAATTTTCCGGGGTCTCCTAACTTCTCGGGAAGCTTTTTAAGGATAACCGCCGAGCATTGTTCGTTTAGATTGGTTTGTGCCATCTCAGACAATTTATCTTTGTTGCTCAGTAGGCTTTTGATTGTAGATGCAAACTTGGGCATGAGCATAAGAGCATCTATGAAGCCTATGTCGAAGTGCAAATCACTGAATATTTTGAAGAATTTTTCCATCTGCTGATTTGTTTTGTCTTTGAGCTTTTGGTCATTAAGCCTTGAAGGATAGGGAAGAAAAGGCTTAGGATCTGTCTTCGGAACATAGGGTTCCGGAATTTGAGTTTGGTCATTCTGAGGTTGGACGTGTGCGGTACTTTGTGGGATTGGAATTTGCACTTTGTCCTTGGTCACCTCAGTATCTTGATTCACCTTCCTCAATGGAGGAGGTACAGGGGTCTTGGGTCCATTAACTTTTTTACCACTTCGTGTTGTGATCGCCTTGGCATCGCCCCTCGGGTTAGCGATCGTGTTGCTAGGGAGCTTACCCGAGCCCGAGGGTTGATCATTTAAAGCCTTTTTGATTTCATTTAATTGAGCAATCACAAACTGGTTTGTCTCATATTGAATCCTATTTGTCTCGCTTTGGATCCTATTGGTCTCTTCTTGTTTTTTCATGAATTGCTTAAGCAACTCATCCGAGGACATATGATTTTGGTTTTGATTAAAATTTTGACCTCGGTTTTGGTTTTGGACATTCCCCTGATTTTGGTTAAAATTGTTCCGGTTGAAATTCTGAGAATTATTTCCTTGGTTTTGAACAAAGCGATTTTGATTGTTTCTATTTGGACCGGGTGGAAAACCATGTGGCACCATAGCACTTGGTGCTTGGGGTCGGTACTGATCGTAGTTTACTGCAGCTACGGGAGCTTGGTAAACAGAAGCATCGGTTGCATCACAATCGTAATACGCATGTGGTCCACCACAAGTTTCACAAACTTTGTTTATTGCTTTGATTGGTTCCGGTTTTTGTTTTTCACTCTTTAATTGATTTAATTCCTTCATCATACAACGCATTGAGTCCGTTAGAAAGGCTAACTCTGAGGAGTTACCGGATGAAGAAGCAGCAGGAGTGATTGGAACATTCACTTTGTTTCTGGAAATAGGAACTTTCGATTTATTCTCACAAATTTCAGTAACATCTTTCGGTTTACGATTCAAGATATTGCCACCGGCGGCTGCGTTAAGTGCATCTTGATCGTTTTGGTTTAACCCATTATAAAACGTGTTTATCTGTTGTAACTCATTGAAATCGTGATGTGGGCATTTTCGTAGGAGATCTTTAAATCTGTCCCATGCCTCTCCGAAATTTTCATCAAAACCTTGACGAAAACCAGCAATTTCATTTTTGAGATTTGTCGTTTTTGATGGGGGGAAGAAATGATTCACAAATTTTTTAACGAGATCTTCCCAGGTTGCAATGGAACGAGGGGGTTCTTTATCCAGCCAAATTCGGGCTGCCCCCTCCAGTGAAAATGGAAATAGCATCAATTTGATCACTGTCTGTGGCACATTCTTGTAATTGATTGTGGATGTCAGTTTGTTGAACCAACGAATGTGTGCATAAGGATCCTCTCGTTCAAACCCGTGAAATTGGTTTGTGGACACGAGCTGAATCAGATGTGTTTTTAGTTCAAAATGATCAGAATCGATGGCCGGTAAAACGATGGCATCTCCGTAACCCTCGGTGGGTGCCTGGAGCATTTCAGCCATTGTGCGTTCGTCTGCCATATTTTCAGTGGGAACAGTACGAATCTCGGGTTCGACTGTTTGGGCAGCACGTCTACGATTACGTCTTCTCGGAATATTTTCGAGTTCACGTAAAGGGCTTGATGACGTGGAAGAACGACGTGCGCATGCACTAAGTAAAATATACCAATTAAAACAAGACAGAAGCAAAACACAAGGAACTTAAACCTTAAATCAACCAGCGTACGGTAGCTCTCTGACTGAAAAACGCACAGGGTGGCGGAGAAGCAAAGGTGGTCAATTAATGCTCCTTAAAAACCCGCTTCTTTCGGTCTGCAATTTAATGTCAAGACCTCCTTAACCTCCGTAGAGTTTGTTTATCAATCAAAGGTGAGCCGAATTCGCAAGCGACACAAAGGCAAGTTTTTATCTTTGGTTTGGGAACTTATTATGGCCGTACCCCCAGTTAGGTAGTACTCAGTCTTGATTTGCGATGGTAATTTTTTTTTTTTTTTTATTGTTTATTATTTATACAAAGAAAACGGAAAATGTTTTTGGGTTTTTTATTTTTATTTGATAATATATATAAGAAAAGGAAAGAAGAATATTTTTGTTTTTTATGGGTTTATTAAAGCAGAAACTTCACACAGAAGGATCTCAGGTCACTAATCGCTTGATTTCAAACAATATGGTCGCAACACACCTCCCCGGCAGCGGCGCCAAAATTTGATCCGCCCCGAACCAACACTTATAAAAATGCAAGAACGGTGAATGCTCGTGAATCAGTACAAAACCACCCTTTGTGAAAAAGGATAACTTGCAAAGACTCACGCTGTGTTGTGTGTAGTGTGTATACTGGGCAAGTGATCACCCAGGTCGTCTCCCAACGAAGTGTGAAATTGACGATTGCTTAAAATTTGGATTAGAATGACTGATGTTAAGATATTTTTGGATTTTTGCTTTTTAACAATTCTACTAACAAATAAATATGTAAAACAAATATAAACGCGATTAAAATTAACTACAAACGCGCAACGGGAAAATCTAGAATAGGACAAAAACTAAAATTTATAAAATTTCAAACCTAAAAATATAAAATTACTTAAAACTTATTTAAAAACTTAAATTATAATTTTCTACACTTTTTATTTAATTATTACTAATTATTAATTATTTAATTATTAATTAAACTAATTTAAATTAAAAAATACTAAATCAACAAAGAAAAATATAAAACTTTTTCTATAAATATTACTAACTAAATAGAAACTAAGAAAATTATAAAAATGAAAATTACTTAATTAAAATTTAAAAAAATAAAATTAATTAAATAGAAACTATCACTTATTTTTTATTTTATATTTTCTTAAGGTCTAAAAATATTTTTATATTTTTCCTAGATTAAAAATGATAAAAGAAAATTATGAAAATTGGAATTATATTTTTTTGATTATTTTTCTATTTATTATGATTAAATTACTATTAAAAACTACTTAAAATGATTAAAAATATTAAATGACTTAGGAAAATTATGAAAAATTACAGATAATGCTAAAATATTATAAGGAAGCTGGGAAAAATAAAATGAAAAGATCACTAAGCCAGATAAGCTGATTTGGGCAGATAAGCTATAAGCTAATAAGCCCAAAATAAGCTAAATGGAATCCAAAAATTCCCAAAAGTTCAGGAATGGATTAAACAACAGTAATATGCACAGAACAACTTAGAAACACAAATAAGCACAAAGGATAAGCTGATAAGCACTTGGGCTGATTTGCAAAATATACACAGGATAGTTCAGATAAACAGCAGACTTTCAGCACAGATTAAGCACTCAATAAGCAGTCTAAAAGGCAACCTAAGGGGGGCAAAATCAAGCTTGAACTACTGGCTATCTAAAAATCACAAAAGCCCTATCACAATCTCACCAATTGAATGCCAATTAAACCCTAGTTCAGGCTGGAATCAGCTTATATGCTAATTCAGGTTCAGGGCAATATTTGGGGAAATTATGCAGACTGATTTAAGCTATGAAATGAGTTGTGATTTGGATTATGAACACAGAAACTTAAAACCTACTAGGCTAACTACTTGGGAACCAAAATTCAGCTGCTCAGCTTATGGGAATAAGCTAATGCACAGCTGATAAAAATGGGTCAGACTGCCTATGTGTCTGTTTTATGCAGACATGCACAAACTTGTGCACAGACAAAAACAGACCTAAGCACCTTTATTGATTACACTAAATAGATTATATTAAACTTAGAACAACCAAGAAAAAGCACCAAAACAAGCTTATGACTGCTGATGGCTGATATGAGCTTATGACAGCCCAATTTTCACACAGCCAACAAGAAATATGATTCTCTAGCTATACTACTAATGAGGCTTTGAAAACAGCTTATTATGATTACTAAAAGCTGATTCAAAGTTGGGACAAGTGCAAATGTACAGTACACACAATATTACCTAATGACAGATACAAATCCAAACAGCCCTTATCAAATGACTGTCTTGATTTAACAAATGAAAAACCAAATTTTAAACTAAAAGTTCTTATATTATTGACTTAATAACTTATATTACTACTGATTAACAACTTTTAATACAAAATTAAGCACTATATTAAGCAATACTAGTAATGACTGTTTTTACTTTTATATGGGTACTGATTTGGATTAACAAAGGAAAAACCAAATTTTACACTATGAGCTTATGTATTATGGATCTATTAGCTTATATGAACACTAAATAACAACTTATAATACAGACTTAAGCACTTTAATAAGTTATGCTAGGTGTTGCTGTTTTTGGTTTTTTATAAAATTTGTGAGCAAAGTGAATAAAAGCTTATTACACTATTGTACTACTGACAAAGCTTGATCAAATAGACTTAGAAACTAACAAGTAGCTTATAAGAACACAGATAAGCAGGAAATAAGCACTTATACAGTACTAATGAAATAATGCCATAAATTAAGAAAAGCTCACAACTGGTTTGACTGATGCACAAAGAACAAGGAACCAAGGACCAATCTAGCTTGTCAAATACAAGCTAGATAACCCAGAAAAGCTTCTTGAACTAGCTTAATCACCCAGAACTAGCTTATTGCTCCTCAGTTGACTTTCATTGACCATTCTTCAATCTTGGAATTTAGAACAAGTTATACTACAAATAACTTATAGTAAGCTATGAGAAGCTTATATAAGCTATTAAAAACAGCTAAGAAGCTATTTTATATACAACTTATTAATGAACTAATTCTCAGTGTCAAGTGAAAATCAGAACAATGCATAAATTATTACTACTGACAATAATCAACAAACAAATACACTAAAGATACTTGTATTGATTGATTGAAATTGAAAATTACAAAGTACAAATACAGGGAATGGAAATACGATTAACTACTTTTACACTAAATTTCCACACACTTAATTAAAGCTACATTACACACTATTTATACTATCTATGAACTGGGATAATCTCTTGTCGACATCCAGAATGAATCCACACCATTGAATTGATCTAATTTCATCTCCACAGTACACATGTAAAAATGGCGGGAAAATTGGCTTTTGACTAACTCCTCTGAATTTGCTAGTGGAAGAGTGGGAAGATGCAATTAATGCATTTGGCTTGTTAGGTGGAGTGTAGAGGAGGGGGAATGAGGTGTTTAAGCCAGCTGGGGTGTGAGGTGTATGGTGACTGGCTATGGCTGGGTGAGTGGGAAAGAGACGGGTCAACGTTTGGTTTGACTGAGTTTAAACTCAGATAAGGGTTGGGCTTGTTTTAGTTTTGGGCTTGGGTTATGGGTAATAGATAGGCTGGGTTGGGTTTGGATTTATTTTGGGTTTTAGGGATAGTTTAGATCCGGTTTTTGGTTTATTAAATAAGCATAGGGACCATTCTTGTAATTCTCTAAAAGTTGAGGGGCTGAATTTGACAACTTCCCATACTTTATTCCAAGGACTAAACCTGCCATAAAATAATTATACAAGGACCATATTTATTTTTCTCAAAGTTTTTAAATCCCAGGGACCATTTTTGTACATTTTCAAACTTCAGGGACTAAACTTGTAATTTTCCAAAACTTTTGAGATTTTTCACCAAAGGACTGATTATTATAAATTATGATTTAAAAAGGACCTTTGATGACTTTTTCAATGTTTTGAATAACCAGGGACTAGATTTGACAATTCTTGAAACTCCAGGGACTGAAAGTGACAATTAAGTAAACTTTGTTCGTTTTTCACTTGTTTTCAGTCTTTTTGTTCCTGAGTTATATAAAAACACATTTTTGATGATATTGGTAACATTTGTGTGTTTTTGGACGTTTATGTGGGTTTAAATCGGGTAAATTATATGTGTTTTTAGACACATATCAGTGTACAACTGTGCTACAGTAACCGACGCTACAGTAACCGACTAAACCATTCCTGCTGGTCGATTCCTATTGCTGCTGGTCATTTGTTGCTTCTGCTGGTCCATTGTTGCTGCTGCCCATGAGCTCGGGTCAGGCAATTAGACCAACATTCACCCCCCTAATTTCTGACTCGAGATAGGGAGGTCTTCAACTCCGAGTAACTCTCTCATCTCCTTGAACTTAATCCTTGCGAGAGCTTTTGTCAGAATATCAGCACGCTGCAAATCACCTCTTACATATTCAACTCGTACTTGGCCTCTTTCAACACACTCTCGGATAAAATGATAACGTGTATTTATATGCTTGCTTCTCCCGTGAAAGACTGGATTTTTCATAAGTGCAATAGCCGATTTGTTGTCAACAAATAAGACCACCACTCTCTCTTCTATTCCGGTTATTTCACCCAACAATCCACGTAACCATATCCCTTGACACGCGGCTGAGGTTGCAGCCATGAACTCGGCTTCACAAGACGATAGAGCCACCGTGTTTTGCTTTTGTGAGCACCAAGTGATAGGTGATTTACCTAGATAAAATACGTGCCCAGTTGTGCTTCGACCATCATCTTGGTCCATAGCATAACTACTATCACTAAACCCCACCAACTCCTTGGTTTCTTCTTGGTTATATCGCACTCCAAAATTCAAACTACCTTGGATATACCGTAGTATTTGTTTCACAGCCGCCATATGTGATTCTTTTGGTTCTTGCATGTAACGACTAACCAAACCAACAGAATAAGATAAATCGGGTCGTGTGTGTAGTAAATACCTTAAACAACCAACTCGTCGTCTATACAATGTTGCATCAACTAGTTTTCCTTCCTTATCCAAGCTTAACTTAACTCCAGGTTCTAATGGACATTGAGTAGAATTCGATTCATGCATTCCAGCATCTTTTAATATCTTCAATGCATAGCCCACTTGACTTATTGAGATACTCGAATCCTCTTGCTTTACTTCAATGCCAAGATAATAGCTCAATTTTCCCAAATCACTCATCTCGAACCTTTCTTGCATTTGTTTCTTGAATTCACCAATTTCGCCAAGCCTCGAACCGGTTACCAAGAGATCATCTACATAGACCGCAATAATCAAGATTGACTTGTTTGTCTTCTTCACATACACCGCTTGTTCGTGTTGGCATCGTTTGAACGACATTTGCTTAAGTACTCTATCAAGTTTTGTATTCCACGCCCTCGGGGCTTGTTTAAGTCCATAGAGCGCCTTTTTCAACTTGTAGATTTTCCTTTCTTCTCCTTTCTTCACGAACCCCTCCGGTTGTGTAACAAACACTTGTTCTTCTAATTCTCCATGTAGAAAAGCTGACTTTACATCCAGATGATGTAATTCCCATGCTTCTTTTGCGGCCAATGAGATTAACAAACGCACCGTTTCAATCCGTGCTACGGGCGCAAATACCTCGTCATAGTCAATTCCTTCCTTTTGAACATAACCCTTTGCTACTACACGAGCTTTAAATTTGTTAATTGAACCGTCCGGATTTTTCTTAATTTTAAACACCCACTTTAATCCAATGGGTTTAACATTAACCGGGGGTTCAACTAACTCCCATGTATCATTCTTCTTAATCGACTCAATCTCTTGCTTCATAGCAACCATCCACTTGCTTGAAACTTTTGCTTCTTGAAACGTTCTTGGTTCATCATCTTCTATTAGGAGCAGATTTTGGTCTTCATTAGCAGCTGAGGTTCTCGAACTGGACCCCAATATGAAGTCATTAAATCTGGTTGGAATAGTTGGAACCCTCGAAGAACGCCTCACAATTGATTGAGTTTCTGTCGCTTGAACTGGGTCAGGGTCATTCACAGCTTCGGCTGGGTTAGGCTGTTCGGTATTGACCATTTGATCTTCATCAGCATCTTGATTTTCAGCCTCTTGATTTTCAGCCTCTTCTTCATTGGTCACACCTGGGTTTACAAATCCACAACCCGTATCAATAGAACCATGCCATTCTATGACAAACATACCTGGGTTTAGCTCGTGTGTCTCGCTTCCAGCAACATACTTCCAGCCAAGTTCCTCATTAAACTCCGCATCATGACATACCACTACCTTCTTTAGTCTTGGATTGAACAATCGAAAACCTTTAGTTCCAGGCTCGTTTCCGATATAAATGAGTCGTGTTGACCTGTCGTCTAACTTAGGTAAATATGGCCTTGTTCCCGTTGCATAAGCCACACATCCAAATACCCACAAACCCTCCAAGTTAGGTTTTTTTCCTTTGAAAGCCTCGTATGGTGTTTGATTAACTAGAGCTCGAGTTGAAACTCTATTAATCAAGAACGTAGCATGTCTTACTCCTTCAGCCCACATATAGTTTGGTACGTCTCGTGCTTTCAAGATGCTTCTAGTCATTCCCATGAGAGTACGGTTTCGCCTCTCCACTACTCCATTCTGTTGCGGTGTGTAGGGAGTGGTTAGATGTCTTGTTATACCCTCGTTTTCACAGAAGTTGGTAAATTCTCTTGAAGTGAATTCACCTCCTCTATCGGTCCTTAGGGTTATAATCATTTTTCCCGCCTTCTTCTCGACTAGAGCTTTGAACTTCTTGAAGTATTCAAATGCCTCTCCTTTTTCCTTCAAGGCAAAAGTCCACATAAACCGTGAGAAGTCATCAATTAAAATGAATACGTACCTGTTTCCCGCTATGGATGATGGAGAAATCGGTCCACATAGGTCGGCATGTATCAGTTGAAGAGAATGTGTTGCCCTAAATTTTGCTGCCTTAGGAAACGCCTTCTTGGTTTGTTTTCCTACCAAGCAAGATTCACACAACTTGTTCTCTTGATGAATTATTGGCAAATTTTCAACCATGCCCTTTCTTGCCATTAATTCCATTGTCTCGAAATTAATGTGACCCATCCTAGCATGCCATAACCAAGCATCATCTTCCATCTTTGCTTTCAGACACACCGGACTTCCAACTTGGAGCTTTATTTTGTAGAGTCTATTACTCGTTCTAGAGACCTTCATCAGAAGCTTACCATCCGAGTCACGCATGGTGAGATAACTACCTCTCATACGAATGTCACATCCGCCTTCGGTAGCTTGCCCAAGACTAATGATATTGCTTTTTAGTTCAGGTAGGTAATATACTCCAGTGATCAATCGTTGCTCGCCCGTTTTCCCTTCAATGATTATCGAACCCTTCCCTTTTATCTCGATGTAGGAGTTATCACCAAACTTCACTCTGCCGGAGATATTCTCATTCAACTCCGAAAAATATTCTCGGATCCCCGTCATGTGATTACTTGCTCCATTATCTAAATACCAAGTGTCCTCCTCGTTTGGCTTAGTATTCAATTGGTTTGGGATAATCTTTTCTTCATTCAAGAATATGACTTCTTGAATGCTCTTCATCATAAAAAGTGTCGGGTCATCATCATCCTCTTTTTTCAGAAGGTTTGCTTCATGCTTTTGCTTCTGTTCACGTCGTTCAGGGCAGTTAGAAGCAAAGTGACCATATTCATCACATCTGAAGCATTGAATCTTTGAAAGGTCTCGGCCTTTGTTCTTCTTTTGATCCGTATTATTCCCGGTGTTGTTTTGGTTTCCTCGGTTGTGGTTATTGGCTTGACCACTACCACGGGATTTGTTTTGACCTTTTCCGTTGCCACCAGAGGAGTTCCTTCCTCGACTTTTCTCAGCCTTGTTCTTATCAGATCTTTCAGCCCTTCCGAACATCAACTTGCCTTGATCTTCAGAAGTGGTGTCAACCCCCTTTATTCTACCCTCGAATGCTTTCAATCTTCCAATAGCTTCTTGAAAAGACATAGTATTCAAGTCAGCAAATTGTTCAATTGAGGCAACAATTGCAACAAACTTATCCGGTACGGATGCAAGTAGCTTCTTAACAAGTTTCTTGTCTTCATAAACTGTTCCCAAGCTATTTACTTCGGTTACAATTTTGCCCATCCTAGCCGCGAAGTCATCAACTGACTCGTTTGGCTTCATCTTTAGAGCTTCAAATTCAGTCTCTAAAGTTTGCAACCTTGCTTCTCGAACACGATCAACACCTACGTACCTGGTCTTTAAAGCTTCCCAGATTTCTTTGGCTGTGTTGAATTGTGATACTTGAAAAACAAGTTCTTCTGGAATTGCCTGGAAGAGTAACGCCACTGCCATATGATCTTGCTTATCATCGACTGGTGTTCCCTCCTTTGGTTCCAGCGCCTCGAGTATTCCATGGACTCGGAATACCGCTTTAACTCTTATTGCCCAGATGTTGTAATTCGTGGCTGTTAACATCGGACATTGAAGAGTGGCTTTGGTCTCTTGAACAGCAGGTGGACGACTGGTTTCTCCTTCTACCATCTTTTTCTTGCGCCTTCTGCTGTAAGTGACTGGTGTTTGATCTCCTTCCAGCCCGTATGTGAACCTGGTTCGAGAACCTGTGCTCTTGATACCAATTCAAGTTCACAGTTATAAAACCCAGAAGTAATACCACACGACAGAACTGGAAGAACACAACAATAACTGAAATTTGCTTTTCAATTAACAGAGAAATATTAGCTCTAAAACTCTGATGATTTCACACACTACCACAGGCTCGGTATGTTGTGTTTATATAGGCATTGATACATGCTTACCAATCCTACTACAAGTACAATTCGAATTCCACAATAATAATCCTAAACCGACTAGAACTATAGAATCCTAATTAGTGTACAACTGTGCTACAGTAACCGACGCTACAGTAACCGACTAAACCATTCCTGCTGGTCGATTCCTATTGCTGCTGGTCATTTGTTGCTTCTGCTGGTCCATTGTTGCTGCTGCCCATGAGCTCGGGTCAGGCAATTAGACCAACAAAGAGGCACTTGCATGCTTAAAAACTTTTGTAATATATACATAGTTCTGAATGTAAAACTAACATTAGTACGAGTATAGTTAAATACTTTTTATAATGATAAGGAAAACACTATACAATTAACCAATTTGTCCAACTTTGGTATTTGGAAGACAAAAATTCAAACAAAAAGAAACATAATACATATACTTCATAAATTACATGAACTAACCACCGTTTGGTCATGAACCTATACTTTTTACTAATTCTTAATCATCATACTTTCTTTAATTGCGATGTTACGAGATCTTCTGCAGGTTTCATAGACTGCACGTTAGACATTGCACGATCTTTTTTGAACTTCCAACATAAACAACTTCGTGGCGAGGCATTTTCATATTCCTCATCCTCTGTGATGAACTTCCAACATAAACAACTTCGTGGCGAGGCATTTTCATATTCCTCACCCTCTGTGATGCATTTCTCGCCTCTTTCTTTTTCGGGTTCCTTGATCTTCTCGTTATGAAGCTTTTTTAGCACATAAGCTTCACTCAAATCGTAACCAGCCATAGCCGTTGATTACGAGTTAGAACAAAATGAAGAGCTTAATGAAGTAATGGGATTAACATGTCAACTTTATAGTGCATTAGAGTTGGTTGTGGCCTTGGGCAACAAGTAACTCTAGTGTTGGAACTGTGGGCTAGCTGCTTTAAAATAAACAAAACTTTATCATTAGTTTTTGATTATTAACCATTTAGGCTTGGGGAACAAGGAGGTCAACTAGTCAAGTGATGATATTTTATTACACATTTTTGGACTTCACTTCCAATGAATATAAAATGAGTACGAAGTAATCACAAGCAAACATCTTTAATGACATGGGATATGACCATTTGGACACTTCAGTGAGGACATGTCTTCGCGCATGTCCTCACTAAATGGTTCTCGTCAAACGCTTGTTGTTAAACGTATTGGTGATGACAAGTTTGTGTTTTAGCGACAACGATACGAGACTCACACAAATTCTCAGTCAAAGTTTCCACCGGATCCACCTGACTTTAGTCTTCGGCAATACTTTTCGTTAATTACATATATTGTAAAATGTGAATTAGCTTACTCAAACATGGTATCTTGGTTGGCTTTTTTTTTATTTATTTTTATTTTTTAACCAAAAAGAAGAAAACATGGTATCTTGGAAATCCTATAAATATATTGAAATTTAATAGAAATATCTTTGAGTAAAATATAAAACATACAAATGATTTGGTCCTGACAAAAATTAACAAAAAAAAAGTACTTAACTTATATTGAAATATATTATAACCGTAACATGCAATTGTTTATGAAAAATTAATTCGAGATTATTAAATGGACTTTTTTAGGCATTTGTAGTTTATGAAAAATTAGTTCAAGAATCCAACCAACTTGCAATTAGCAGTTCGAGATTATTAAATCCGGGCCGGAACCAAGGTGTTACAAGGTGGTTTATATAGAAACGTCTACTGACGAGCTTTATTCCTGGTTGGATTCTTGGAACAATTCAAAAGACAAAAAGGATCGCTTGCATGGTATCATCGCTACAACTTTGTGGTGGATTTGGCGTTTACGTAATGATGTCATTTGGCTCATATATTTTGAGAAAAAGTAACATTTTTGTTAATATTAGTTTTTTTTTTCTTTTTCTTGGTTAAAGTTTAGAGGTTGTAAAATTCTTTGTCGGAATGATTGGCTTAAACGTCCTTTGTAATATGCTCTAGCTTCTTGCTAATTGCTCTCTTCTAATATAATTTGCCGTTAAAAAAAAAAAAAAAAAAAAAAAAAACTTGATCCGGAAAATAGATATTTTCCGGATTAAAATGCTATAAGTTTCAATTAACAATCTCAATTCTCAAACTAACAGCCCATTTCTTATTTTCGAATTTTACAATAATTGCATATGAATTATGAACCCTTTTCATAGACATGCATGAAAATAAGTCAACTTTGACAACCCATTTTGATTTTTTCCTTGTTTACAAGAAGAATGTACTTTTAAATTTTTTTTCTCTTTTTCAATTTTCGTTAGTCTTGTTTTCCGGGTTAAAGATGTTTTATAAAAAGTGCTTTACAAAAAACAGCATTTTGTAATGTGTGAGTTTTCTTTTGCGACTCCTACGTATCTTCGTAAATGTTTCTTTCATTTGACTTAAGTCAATTCTGACAATGGAATGTGTGTTCAACGTTATGTCATTATACATTATCAAATAATAAGTTTCAAAATAAATTAAACGAGCAAAATATTAAGTATATATTGAGTTGGATGCTTATCATCATTAACATTGAGTTCTTGAGTTTTTTTTTTAAGTGGGGATAAAAATGATAGGTAAAGAAGAGAAGGAAAAAAAAAAGAAAGTTGTTTTTTTATTTCATATTTTTGAGTTGGAATGAACTAAAATGAAAAGAAATAAATATTTTGTTACAACTTTGGAAAAGTAAAAAGATTTGTGATCTTGAACGTAACTGCAACTTCATACTCAAATCCCAATTTTCAAATCCGACTAGAAGATGTATACAATCACACCCATTTCCAATATTGTTTCCAAACTTTTGTGCTAGATTACACAACCAATGCATTACCTTTTTCCAAAATTTTGTACTAAATTATTAAAGAGTAAACTGTAAAAAATGTCTCTAAACTTTCCGAAAAATGCAAAAAATCTCTTAAAAAAAACTGCAAAATTTTTCCCTAACGTTTCATTTTTCTACAAGTTATGCCCTTAAGGGTTACTGTAGCTGCAAAAAATGTTTTTTTTTGCTAACTCTCGTTAGTTCGGTTCAGTGCAGTTCGGTTTTGACTAATTCGGTTCGGTTACGAATTCGGTTCGATTTTTTTCGGTTTGATTTGGTTTCGATTTTCGGTTACTGTGGATATTAAGTATTCGCACTTGAGAGAGAGTCTTATTAAGTTGCAGGACGACAACGATAAAAAACTAAAAAGAGTGCAGGTATATACATATATGACAAAAGTTCAATGCAGAATAATAATTATCTAATAAAAAGATCTCAACCATCCATCTATTATCTAAAGATCAAATAAAAACGTCTAAATTAATCGATATTTTAATATCATCCGCACTCTCCAATAACAAAATACGGAGTAGCTGTTAACCAAAGTAGCTGTTAACCAATATCTTTCATTTCACTTCCCTTGAATCAACCGCTACCACCAACCAATCCGGCGACAACAGATCCGGCGACGAGAAGAACAAATCTGGTTGCTAGATTTAAATCACTAAATTGATTTTTAAGCTTTTTATCAAGAAATTAGGGATTTGAGTTTTAGTGAGTATTTTTAACAATTGATTGAGGGGATTTGTTCGGAAGCCCCTATTAATCACTCATCTATGTTCAATCTCATCACAACAATAACCTAAAAGAGTGATTAGGGTTTTGTATGTAATAGAGTTGATGGGGATATTGATGCTGACGGGTTATCGATAGGGATATAAGGAGGTACTTCAACTTCAAGATACAAATTTAGTTATAAGATAATTATAAGGAGGTGCTTATCATCAGAAGTAGAAAGTAATGTTGAATTGAGAAGGTTAATATTTGAAAAAGTGGATAAGGATATTGTTAAAGATGCTTCTGCTGCTGCTGCTCTCAAATGCTTCGATGCTGCTAAGTTTAACTTTCAATGTACCAAGATTAAGAGGCAAAGTCAAAATATGAAATGAATGGTACTATTTTTTCTTTTTTGGTAACTGATAGTAAAGGAAAGAATTGTGCCCAAATGTAATGTATTGTTTATGTATCCATAAAAATTACACCACTTTTGGAGTTTTCCATAAATGTACATATGATACTTACTACGTACAGTTTTTTTAATGTTGTGTATATTTTTTTTTGGAGACAATTTGTCATATACAAAAAAATACTAAAAAAATCCCATGTGATGCACCAAAGAATCCCATGGGATTCACAATGAAACCCTTTGAGATTCATACCGAATCCCATGTGATTTCATACAGAATCCTTAGTGATTTATCGACAAGATAAATCATACAGAATCCCATGTGATTTCATATAGAATCCCTTGAGATTCATACAGAATCTCATGTGATTTTGTACTTACAGTTTATATAAAGCAAAATGAAAATCCCATGGGATTTATACAGAATCCCATGGGATTCTCTCTGATCCCTTGTGATTCATATAGAATCCCATGGGATCCTTACAAAATCCCATAAGATTCTTTGATGAATCACCTATAATTCATAAAGATCACCCATGTTATATGAATCCCAAGGGATCAGAGAGAATCACATGGGATTCTGTATAACAACATACACCTTTTTAATAAAGAGATTCAAAGAGCTCATTTCAACAATCATATAAAAAACATCTACCCTTAAAAAGCTGTGACATAAAAGTATAAAACTAAAAAACGGTGATTTACTCATTTTTACAAATGACTTGTGATTTTTTTAAATAACAAATCACAAGTGATTTTTTTACGAATCCCGTGGGATTTTTTTACGAATCCTGTGGGATTTTTCTGGACGAAAATTTTGAAAAAAAAGTTCGTCGAAAGTATATAAAAGTGCATATCTATAGAAAGATGATTTAATTCTCGTCGCGATGGTGTATTTTTCGTAGCATAAAGATTTACCGTTTGCAAGACATGTTGTTTTTTAAAAAAAGGTGGAAAGTGGGTTTTTATATTAAATGAGCTAAAATGCCAATTTTGCCCTCCCTTTGTTTTTTTTTTTGGTTTGATCTATACCGTTGGATGAAATCAAAATGGAAGGCTAGGATGTGGTTATTTGTTCTTTAAATTTTTTTTGTTTGTCATGGATCTCACCTCATACAAATATATGTTTTTTAAGTTAAAGGGTTTATTACATTAGTTGTTATCTTACATTAGAAGAATATATAAGTTTTTTTTGCAGCTCAGAGAATTAATGTAACTCCTAGCTTTATGTTATCTCCACCCAAGGAGGAATTGGTGGAAAAGGTAAGCGTTTTGCTGTGGTATTTCGTTTTAATGTATTACTAGTTGATTTCAGTAGATTATGATGAGTTATCAGCGTGTATGGGTCTCTATATGTTACTACTGCTTAAAACAAAATTTGTGAAAGTAGGTTATATGTAAACAAGGGAACTTTCTAACTTAAGGTTGTAGATATTATCATTGTACACGAGATAGTGATTATGGTAGCTGAATGAATGATCCACATGTTCTTTCTATACAAAGAATGTGTGGTAAGTTTGATAGGCTACATAGAACAACACTCTCATACACAAATCCGTAGCAGTTAGTAATTAGGTCCTGATGTTTTAGCTAGGTTCCCCTCTAATTTATATCCTGAAAATTACAAGTTATTTAGGTGATTACACTTTGCATTGTGGTTAAGATGCTCTGAGATTTGGTTTGGGGGGGGGGGGGGGCAAAATTGGCCTTACATAAAGTGTGACATCGTAATTTTTTCTTTTTTATATTTATCTCAATTTTCTGTATTTTGACTTAAGTTCTTTGTAAGAATTTGTATGCAACACTTGTTTGGAAAATTGGAATTTTGGCTCACTCGAGTGGTCTTTTAGAATTCGAGTTTACTATATGCCATGGATAATTTGTTTTTAGGAAATGTTTACTTTTTGTGACATTCCTTGGATTTCACGTCAAGTACGTACTTCACAACCAAACATATACTTAATAGTCTTACTAATACAACATTCTGACTTTATATTATTGTGGACAGTATTTCCATCCAGATCATATGTCATCTGCAGAGAAACAGAAGCTAGAGCTTAAGAGTGTAAGGGACAAATTTAAAATTTCTGAATCAGACTCTGGATCTTCTCGTGTTCAAGGTATGTGAAGTTCCAGGATCAACTTTGTTAATTTGCTCAACAGGCCATCAGTGCTAGTGTATTAGGAAATTGGTGACTCTTGTGTCGGCTCTAAGTTAATCTGCTCTCTAAGTGCTGATCATTTAACTAATGATATGTATTATGATAAGAAACATAGGAAAGCATAATGAAGAACCACCCTTTTAACATTATCTGCCTGAGAGATCAGTTCAGATTTAGGCCATCAATAAAAGCAGGCAAGAAAACTAGGCAGAGTAGTTTGATATGTAGTTGACTCAAGAATAAGTGTCTTCTTCGTTTTATATCAATGGTGACTCTATTGGTTGGATGAAAACTAAACCACAAATCGTTTTACGAGGCATGCGTTTTATTTGGTGATCTCAGCAGTGTGCCCATCACTTTCATCTATCGGGATGCGGCATGTTGCAGTTTTTACAGAACTCGTACATCACGTTGTCATTCACCGAGTTAGTAGTTTTAATAGATAAATTTGTCATACTGAAACTGAACAGAAAAGAGAATGACTGCAAATTAGGTTTGGTCTGGGTTCATCATAATTTGGCAATCCACATTATACGGTTCAGTTTGGGTAAGGCATTGTCAAAACGAACCACTTATATGTTGTATATTCTTACTCAAAGCTGAAAATTTGTTTGAGAGCAATTTGATTATGCATTTATGATCTTGTCAACTCGCCAAGTTTTCATTGCTTTTTTTATTTTTTAGTTTTAATATATAATCCATTCTCTGTGGTAAGATGATTAGTGCTAATTTATAACTGCCATGGAATCAATACAGATATAAGGCCTTATGGTTAACCGGTTAACAGCTGCCGGATCTAATGGTTAACCAAGGTGTGAACAACCCTAGTGCTTACTATTTTTTCCTAAGGGTCCAAGTTTCTTACTTTATTACAATCAGCTATGATCATAGTTTTTAGATGGTTCAAAGTTATTAACAGATAACGTAACGAGATGGCCTGTCAAACATTTGTTGTATGCTTTTCTCAACTTGCACAGCTAACTTGTTTTTTGTGTTGCCCTATACACTCGATTTTCAAGAAACTGGTCACCTTTATCCCTGAGTTCATGTAGGATCTTCACTTGTCCGTTGCTAGTGATAGAAGAAGTATAGCTTACTCTCCAACTTTATGCCATAGAGTATCCTATCCAATGGCAACCTGTTTGTTCTTTAATAACCGAACATCTGAACTTTTAACATTCTTACTAAATCTTCAAATTCAAAGCATGAGACTTATTGTGCATGCCATTTGATCATAGAAATCCAGGTGTAATGTATAATTTAAATTGTTTTTTTTTTTCCTTTTGCATCATTTACCATGTATCAAGTCAGATTTTATGAACGATTATTGAATTTTTTCATCAGAATATGATTAGTTTTGCGAAAACTAAAATTCTGTTATGTTACTGCTCCTGTCTGGTAAAAGTATTATCGGTTGATTGTGTGTTTTACTCTTTTCAGTGGCACAACTGAACAAAGATCAAGCACCTTGCTCCAGTCCTGCACAAAAAGGTAACTTTCTGGTTTACATTCTGTCTGTTGCATCATGTTTGGCAGACTACTTAGTTGTATGTTCTTTTAAAGGAAGTTTTTTATAATTGTGCTTAACGGATGCTGACATTTGGTTCATGCAAATGGTGCAGGATAAGCACTCTCGAAAGGGTCTTCAAGCTATGGTACAGAAAAGAGAGAAACTATTGAAGTACCTCAGAAGAACCGACTGGGATTCGTATTGCTTTTGTCTTTCAGAACTTGGTCTTCGAGACAGTGCAGATTACAAAGCCTAAATTCACAACCCATACTGTTTTATTTATATGTTCAACATAGGAGCAGGAGAAAAGCGATGTCCTATTCAATCTGATTAGGGGTTGGTTTCAAGACTAGTAATGTTAAGCTGACTTTGATTAATTGTCTTATTTATGTAAGTTAGTAAGACATTGTTATATAAAGATATTGGATATCAAGGTGTTCCTTAAGTTAATGAGGTGACCGTGGCTTATATCGAACCTTAGGCTAATTTGTGGTTGGTCATAGGTGTATGATTCAGAAATATATACCCTATGATTCAGTTAAGTGTCTGCATATTTGCATATCTGTATTTGTTATGCTAATAGTATATAGTAAACACACTTTGTAGCAGCCTAAAATATTTCCAGTAGTAACCAACTAACCATTAAGAGTAACAATATTTGTAAATGTATGTTGTGCTATATTATTGAAAATATCACAATCCCAAATATTATCATCAGTTGTGTAAAACGCAACTGATGGCCACAGATGTAGATCTATTGTGCTGAAACAGACTTATATCGTAATGCTTTGGACTGTAGGATGGATGCAGGGTACATGTTATTGAAAGAGGCCTTACTGAGCCAGATTGGATTGTTGATGGGCTGCTTGAATGAGCCGGTTATCTCAAACCGATGTATGTCCTGCAGGCTTATAAGGAAGAGTTTAGAGGCTACAAAAGAGGTGATGGGTGGGAAGTACAATGAACTTGCTGAACCAAAGCAGAAAGGCAATGTGATACTAGGTGGTCATTCTACTTGAGCAACACTTCTTTGCGCAGCTTGCCCGGGCCCGACTTAGTTAGAGATCGTAGAGTTTATCAACCTCCTGTATTTTTATGCATGATTATTGTGTTCACTATTAATACTTGATATCAGTAAAACATGTTTAATCAGAAAAGTGAAAGAAGTTTAACTGCATATGGGTGTGTGGAACATTAGCCGTTTCATTGAGTTGAAAGTGTTCTATTGTATTCAAACTTCTCTTTAAAACGCTCTATACAAAACGTACCGCAGCGAAGCGCGGGCATTAAAACCTCGTCTAATACACATGTAACAAACTAAGCGAAAAAAAATACAAAGTTGAATATATTTTGCGACAATATATACCGTATTAATATATGACAAAATATTAATGTCAAAACCCTGTGCGTGCACGGGTATTATAACTAGTTTACATATAAACACTTAAAATATACATAATATATCTAAGAAAACATATAATCACTTAAAAGCACGACAATAATTCGAGTCGAGCCTATAAGCTCAAGCTCGACTCGTTAAACAATTCGAGCGCATTTTATGGGCTCGAGCTCGAGCTACAAACTCGATAAAGCTCAGCTCCGACTAGCACGAGCTCGACTCGTTTACGCCCTTAGACCAAACTGGTCTTTATCAACGAACTTGGGACATAGACGAACTTTTATGTCGTTAATGATCAAATATACAAAGCCCAAAATGCGTGGGTAAACAAAAAGTATAACTGGGCTAAGCCCACAAAAAGCAGAAAAATGAATGATAAAAGCCCATTTTCTCAATGGTTTGAGATGTTATAACATTTGAGCATAGTTACTACACTGATATATTTTCTTTACACCGATGTAACATTTTTGTTACCAGCTAGTTGCTTAAAAACTTTAGTCTATACAAATACGAACGTAAACCGATTTTTTTCTGAAAAATGTACTTGGCTATATACCACTCTTTTCGTTTACTCGAAGCCTATTCTTTTGCTAAATCTTATAGAACACTTTTGAACTACAGGAATTTGAGGCTTAAGGTACGTATTTAGCATGTTTAAGGTATAAGTTACAATGGTTTTGGCATCTCCTCTTTCGAATTTTTATGTCTTTTTAAATGTAGACCCATCGACATTGCTTTGAGCTTGTTTGTTACTTCTGTAAAAGTTGGTCTCTCATCCGGGTAATGTGACCAGCACTCTTCCATCAAACCTTTCCATCTTCGGTCACAGTCTTCTGGTATAGGAGGCCGTAGCATATTGCTCACAATTCCACCTGCATAGCATATGATCACGTCATACATTGATTCAAATATAAGCTAAAAATGTTTATTAACCGAATAGCACCACAATGCAAAGGCTTACCTATGATGGCACCACAATGCATATCGGCATAGGGCTCGTCTTCAGTCAAGATCTCCAACATTACAATACCAAATGAGAATACACATCCACCTGCCCCAATCGATAATCAACACATTCATTCTAATAAATGCAATGAAATTGTGGGGTTTTAACCTTACTTTCTCAGAAACCCGAACACTGCTGCCATTTAAGAGCTCTGGAGCCATCCATGGAAGTGTTCCACGCACACCACCCGAAACAAATGTGTTACGCTAAATTCTTGATAAACCAAAATCACCAACCTGAAATAAAGGTTCCAGTAGCGATAATTGCAGACAATAGAGATACAAGAATAAGCGTTTTTTATATCAACGTTTTGAAAGACTACTAGAGATACAATTCAGTGCACAATTTGTTTTACATACCTTGCATATCGGTCGATTAGGATCTCCTAGATTCACAAGCAGGTTCTCACATTTGAGATCAAAATGAACAATTTTTTTCAAATGCAGGTACTCCATACCAATCGCTGCATCTTGTGCAATTATGAGCTTCTTGCGCCAATCAAGCGCTCTGGACAACATACGAGATATAACCTTTTTCTGTTTCAGAAGACACAATACGAGATATAGGGTTCTGATAACTCACCGGTTATTTTCTATAAGAACATGCCTAAGTGACCCGTTAGTCATATACTCAGTAACAGTAGATAATGTTCCACATGTCAGTGTAGTCTGTGTATTACATCTTAGTATTTGGGCGATCACCCTTGCTAAATACTTGGGAGTTAAAGTTATAAATTGAATTTTGATGTAGCCTTTTTTGGAACAATTGCAGTTTGACCTTTCAACGTCATTGTTAGCGAACTGAATTATATACAGATAAGGGCTATTAGAAATCTCACTGCGATTTGGCCTGCCTTTCATTAGTTTCGTAAGGATGGGTTATAACTTATAATGTTACATCTGATCTAGTTCAAATTCTCTAATTGAGTTAGCTGACAAAGTGAATCATGTTTAGTTGGATGATGTTTTCAGTGTGAGTTCCTTTCTGTATGCTAAAATTACAGAAGGTACTCAAAAGGGACGGGCTCATAATAACCAGAAGAAGATTGACTCACCAAATGTGAAAGTGGCATGCTTGTAGCCTTGTAGGCACTGAACCTGCACAGTCCCACGCCACTTTTTTTAATTTCATCCGTAGTGAAATTCATTATCCAAAACGTTCGAATTATGTGCCCCTCCCTTTTGAGCCACAACTAGTTGGATTGGAAAACCAGGCCTTTGTACATGAGGCTCAATGAACCTATCCATAAAATGGTCATACATGATGATATATTTGAGCTGAGATGGATCTGTAATCCAAAAAACTATTTGAGACAATACCCATAATTCTATTCTTCCTTCTATTTTTGTTTTAAATAAGCATGAGGATAGCGAGTGTTTTCATCCCCCTCAACTGCCCATTTTACACAACATTTTTTACGAATCTTACTAGTGCTAATATGCTCCAATCTCATTTTGAGATAGCAGACCCCTATTACCCTTTTAATCCTACATATCAACACCAAGCACCGCAGGAACATCGGCCACACCATCACCTTTCCAAGAATTCCATTATCTACTAACCAAAGTGCAGAATTCCTCATTTCTGAGCCATGAGCCAAACACCCTAGAAGGCTTAGGTCTGAAATCGACACAAGCACTGGACAAAAGGATGGGACAATGGTCCGAGATAACACGCTCCGACAATTGTCCAAGATAACACAGTCCAATACTGTAACAGAAGTGTTGCTTCAGTGAAAAACAAAAGTTACTGTAACAAGGAACCGGTTTAACTTGCTCAATTTTCATCTTTGATCCACTTCGATTAAAATAAGTATTACTTCGCGCACCCATGTTAAACTCGTGAAATCCCACATTTGCAATGAAATTACTGAAAGACATGGCCTCATTTGCATCGAATTGAGAGCCTTCTCTTTCAGATCTGGACTTAACTGCATTGAAATCAACAAGATTTGCGATGTCTTCCAAAGATCCAACTTTAAACGCCCCAACTAATCCCCAGTCACTTTCCATATTCTATTAAAAGGTCAATATACTATAACTCTAATTAAGAAAACCTTACAACTAATTTCCTATGGTATATTCATAGTACAAATATGGTGATATGACAGATCTCATATTTGCACAAGATAAACCATACTTTATTGTAATTCGATGGCTCAATAAAACGTTATAATAACAGAGAGGACTTATACAGCAGAACACTTTACATATAGGAACTACATATCATGCTTACACACACAAATTGAAAAAACGGAAAAGAAACGTCATTGATACACAAGCTGAAAAGAATTGAAAAAAAAAAACGAATTGTTTACGATCCTAACTCACTTTCGCAGGAATCGCGGTTGCATTTAGCATAGGAACAAGCCTTTGAACCCCTAGATGATTCCTAGTGGACGAGTGTTGTCTCGTGAGGGTTTACAGTGAATATACCCACAACATTCACCTAACAGAAAACAACTTGAAACCATAAAGCAACACCATCTTCACATATCACACCAAACTTCGATTCTAGTCCTCATCCCTGTAGTTCACGCTATCATCGTCCTTGTCCTCATTCTCGTCAGTGTCCTTGTCCTCAGATCTAAACACAAACCAAATGTAATGAACATTAGCTTTATCTTTGTTATCATAAAGAACATTTGAAATTTGAAAACAGTACATTTTCTTTAACTTTTACTATATTCATCATCACGAAAAGCATCAATTACTTACTTTTTTTCTATTAGATTTGTTTAAAGATAAACAACCACAATTAAAAGAAAGAAGAAAAGGAGAATATTACCGTGGAGATTCAATGTTGAGATGAGGAATGTGAGAAATTTTAGGCCAATCCTCCCCGATCTCCTTTTCACACTTTCTACTTAGAATTTTACAATCATAAATGGTAATTTGATTGAGATCCTTGAAACTTTGTATCTCATCTGGTAGAGAAGGTAATTTGTCACACCATCTTATTTCCAATGACTGCAGTTTTGGGAAGTTATTAGGCAAAGAAACCAAAGACGAACAATCGCGTATTTCTAACTCTTGTAAACTAGGAAAGAGAATCTCGTCCTTTGATCTGGCGATGTCGTCATCATGGTAATTTGTCACACCATCTTAATTTCCCAAGTGGTGGAAGTTGTTCACACTTTTCAAGACGATTAAATTCAATACTAGTCAAATTGACTAATTTGACCATCCAACTTGGAGAAATAACCGTTCCCTTGTAATACCATATAGTCAACTCCTGGAGACCCGAATTTGGTTCCAATCCCTCAAGAACCTCTTCATCAAATGTTCCTGATATATCCCAATCTAATGTCAAAGACTTTAGATTTGTTTTGTCTTTCAACTTGGCACTTTTGGCATCCCTTAAACCTCCAACATTCTCTAGTTTTGATAACGTCAACTCCCTCCCAAGAAGATTTAGATTTCCCAGTTCACCTATTCGGGCCCCATCATCTTTTCCTACAACAAAATCTGAAAGCCTTCGAAGGTTGGTTAGTTCTTTTATTCCAACAGGCATATGGCGGAGTGAAGAGGAACCGGTATCTAGACGTTGAAGATTCTTCATGTACCTCAAACCTTTAGGCAACTCACGGAACCTCCAACAGCTTTCTATAATCAATGTTTGCAAGTTTTGGAGATAAATAATCGACTCTGGTAGAACTTTTATTTCTGACCTTGATATTTTCAAGTATCTCAAATGTATTAGCTTGCAAATTGATTCGGGCAACGTCGAGCTTTTAATTTTGTTCAAGTGCAACACCCTTAGATAAACATGGCTGGAGATTTGTCTAATGCTACTTTGATAATAATCATCAATTAGATAAACATCGCTGGAGATTTGTCTAATGCTACATGGATAATAATCATCAGAGACCAACATTGATCGTAATGGTCTTAGCTTTTTCAAATCCTGTTTTGAAAAACGAAAACCGTGGCATGATAAACTGAGATGAAGCACCTCATCCGAGGTTATCAACTCCTTACCAGACTCTATAACTGCACAATCATGCCTCATTACATGTTGCGCAAGATCGTGCATTAAATCATGCATTTTGCATTTCTCACCTGTGTCTATATCCTCCTCCACAACATCATGGAAAAACGACCTCCGGACCAAACAAATAAAAATTTCCTCACCAAGCTCATACAAGCTCGCATCTCCTTGAGATGGAATAAATCCATTTGCCATCCATAACTCTATCAATAAATCCTTACTAATTTCCTCCCCTCTTGAAAATACACAACAATAAGCGAAACATCGTTTCAAATGAGGAAGCAAATCATCGTAGCTTAACTTCAAAGCAGGTAAGATGCGATTGTCTTGCATCTCCAACATGAACTTCTTGTTTACAAGCTGCCACTCATTCACCTTTTCTTTTGTCGACATTAAGCTCCCCAAAGTCTTCACTGCTAGAGGTAAACCTTTGCATTTCTCAACTATCTCCCTTCCTACAAGCTCCAGCTCCCTTACGTTTTCCCCCTCTCTTCCGCCTGGGAACGCAAGCATCTTGAATAGCGACCATGACTCCTCTTCTGATAGAACTGCCACATTATGCTGCAACTCAGGAATCTTAGCCATCAGTTGGGCAGTATCTTTCTTCCGTGTGGTTACCATAACGGTGCTGCCTTTTGCTCTATATCTTAATGCTTTACGTAACTCATCCCACTCTTTCATGTCCTGGTTTTCGACCCACACGTCATCCATAACAATAAAAAACTTCTTACCTCTTAACTTATCTTGAAGTTGTATTTGCAAAGCCTCCAATGTCATACCATCCAACTTTTTTTGAAGTTTTATTTGCAATTCATCCGATGACATACCATCCAACTTGTTTTGAGGTCGTGTTTGCAAAGCATCCAATGGCATCGCTTCCATCTTCAAATCTTCTAGGCCATATATCGCCTTAGTTATTTGTTTAATTATTCATTTGATGTCAAACACAGAAGAGACATACACCCAACACTTCAACTCGAAATGTGTCTTCACCGCCGGATGGTTGTACACGTATTGAGCTATTGTCGTTTTTCCGATGCCACCCATGCCCCATATAGCATAGACCCGAACATCATTATCGCTATGTCGGATGCCTATATCTTGGTTACAAATCTTATCAACGATCTTCTCTTCATCCCTTCTGTAGATCTTCACTAGTGGCATAGGTGAGCTAGTTTCCCTGTTTGAAATCTCACCACCGATTCCCCGCCAACTTCAGTTATGGTATTGGGAGTCAAGTTAAACTTGGATCTATCAGCATGAATGACATCCAACTTTTTCCTTATGTTCTTAACTTTATGAGCAATCCTAGTTTTGACCACAAGCGGATTATGGTGGGAGGAAAAAAAGGTTCTTACATTATGTTTGATACCGTGTAGGCTTTGTATCGTAGCTTCAGTTGAGGCTTCATCTAGAACATTTTCCACCTCTAAAGAGGCGGATTTGAGAGTCCTTAGCCATTCTTCCACACCCTTTTCGTTTGTTTGTCTCATCTCCGCATCATGAAGAACACCTTGGATTTGTCTGAAAGTGTTGTTGAGAGCTAAAAGATCATTTTCAACGCCCCAAAGCAACCCAACCTCTTGGAAAGCTGCAGAAGTTAATCTCCCTACCACATTACTCACAAGGGCCGAAGTAAAGGGATCAGCCATGAATAATGCTTTAATTTAGAACCAAATGTAGAACTCACACAGTGTTTACACAATTACACACAAATTCTGATTCAAAATGAACTACAAAGACCAAGACTCAAGTGTTTGTGAGAGAAAGACTTTAAAGTTGACTTGGTGATTGGATAAGTGTAGAGGATGTGGTTGAGTTTTTTTGTTCATATGATGCTAAATTTTAACTCAGCCAACACGAATATCAACTTGGTCTAGCTATACATAAGACTGTTTGGAAAATTATACATTATGATGCATCGGCAACTCAAGCCAAACAACCTTGCATGACAAGTGATTGCCAAAGGTCATGCTCATGCTTGATTTAGCCACGGATCGACTCGACAAGTCATTGATACTAAAGTTCAAATGTCTTTATTTTTTTCATGTTTAACTTATGCATAAAGATATATGGGAAAAGTGAATATGGGGCTGTCTCACATCTAAGCTTACATGCGAAACCATTAAAAATCACTTAAAAATACCTATTAGACTAATACAGTACATGGTTTGAATGTTAGACTAATATTAGTACGATAATAAGCTAAGTAGTGAAAGAGTCTTTATAATGACAAGAAAAATACAATCAAACACTTTGTAATGTATGAATTTTCTTTTGCGACTCTTAGGCATGTTCGTAAATGTTTCTTTCATTTGACTCAAGTCAATTCTGACAATGGAATGTTTGTTCAAACGTTTAACTAATTTCATGTGGGAAGACATATAATTCAATATGTCATTGTACATTAGCAAAGTATCAAATGTAAAAAATTTTAATAACCAAATTTTTTTTGTAGTCGCCTTACTTCTAGCGATTACATTGTAGTGATGGCCTAATTAAGGTAAAGGTCTAGCTAAGGCTTGAACTCGACAATTCATTGACACTAAAGTTCAAATGTCAAAAGATTGATTCTTCATATTGAATATAGTTAATGCAAAAATGCACTAATCCTTATTGTAAAGAGGCACTTGCATGCTTAAAACTTTTGTAATTTATACATAGTTCTGAATGTAAAACTAGCATTAGTACGATGTCGAGTTGAATATATAGTGAAATACATATTATAATGACAAGGGAAATACAATTAACCAATTTTTCCAACTTAGATATTTGGAAGACAAATGTTAAACAAAATGAAACATAATAAACTAGCCTTAGGCCCGCCCCGATGGGGCGCTAGCCTTAAGTCTTGTTATTAAAAATAAATGTAGTACAAAAGATGATTTAAAATATAAACTCCGTAAAATGACATAATGCTTAAAGATAAATAGTTAACGTAAAATGACATTTGTGTAATTGCAATGGTTGCCGTCTTTGTCACAACATAACACTTTAAGACCCTTCTTGCTCTTTCCATTGATGCGGCTACATATAGTTGTCCGTGGTCGTTCCAAGTATAGACCCACCTTAGATAAAGTTTGCCAAGTATAGACCCACCTTAGCAAGGGCGAAGCTTTATAGGGGCCGGGGGGGGGGGGGGGGGGCGCCCGACCCCCGAATTTTTTTTTGCGATATAGGGGTATATAGTTTTCGTGTAGCAAAATTTCGGTATATTAGGTTTCGACCCCCCATTTTAATTGTGAAATTTTGGTATATTAGATCCCGGCCCCCCACTAAAAGTTGGCAAGCTTCGCCACTGCACCTTAGATTGATTAATTTGGGCGTCCCCTCTTAGTTTTAGCATCATAAGTTCCTGCATCGTTCCATCTGGTGCAACCACAAAAGCATACGATATCGAAAGCATTAGGAAAAAAAAATCAATATAAGAAAAAAAATGGAAACAAAGGAGTGATTCTAATTTACAAATCAAGTTGATGTTATGGCTTATAAAAGGCATAAGTTCAACTTGATAAGCTTGTAAGCCCAAAAAATGGTCTTATGAGCTTCTCAAAATCTACATAAGCTAATAAGCCCAATAAATAAGCTGAAACAAACACCCTCTTAAATGAAAAAAAAGTGTTACAGTAACAGACTCCGATCACAGGTATAATGATTACTAAATATCTTAAATCTTATAAAAATTTGATATGCATGGCTAACATATATCTCCTACCCATCACACGTATCCCTCCTCATTAGCATAATAACATCTAAATTCAATAGCAAAAAAGATAAAAATGAAAAATACCTTTTATCTTATGCTATATCAGGAAGTGCAATTTGCTCCAAACTTTGTTGCAGTTCCAATCGATATTGTGCATTACTGAACATATACCCAGTCTTTGTATAGATTTGGCAGCGTGCATTACTGAACATGTACCCAGTATTCGTATAGATTTGGCAGCGCCTCTAGAAGTATATATTTGCAGCATACATATGTAATTTGCAGGATTATATATGCAGATAAACTGCAATTAATTCAAGAATTCAGTAGAACATAAGTGAATCATTTGTAACTTTTATTATATATAATAATCACAAGAAAATTACAATACCTGTAAAGATGGAAAACATTCTCCATATACATGGTATGCTCCTATTTAGACATTATTTTTCTTGCTTGTATAAGCAAGATTATAGCAATCAGGAGAGCAATTGAGCAATGGGCGGGCTAGCTTCATTATATTACTTGACGAATTCTAACGGGACGTAAATAAATAGTGAATAACGGCAAATATCTTAGAAAATCCATCACAGAAAGATGGTATGCAGAATAAAATCAACTGCATCCTGCAAATTAAGACATGTTTAAACAGAAAGATGGTATGCAGAAAATCCATCACAGAACTATGCCAGACAGCTTTTTGGTGGTGTACTTTGTGGAGACACATTTCAGTTTCATAACGAAAATAATAAGTTGAGAAGAGTGCAGACATGTAGTAGTCCTATAGACAGCCTCTCTATTGTAATACAACTTTTTTTTTCAATAGGCAAATAAAAATGTTTAATATTCCATTAAAGACAAAAATAAAGAATATAGAGTTACCGGTAGCATGCGGAGCTGTTAAAGTCATGATATCCCCAGGTAACTGGACATTTCTGCTGAGCTAACAACTGAGGCTAAATGGTCACATTTAGCACATATAGCCTCAGCAACTTCCACAGACTAAGCCGCCATCAAGGTAGTTGCAGATGCAAACGCCAAGTCAATTTTCATCATCTCCTCGCCCTTTCTATGTCCCAATGACAGGCACTAACAGCTACAACAGAAGCAACAATAATATTAACAATCTCAATGATATGATTGTATTAATGCTTAATTGATTATACAATTTCGAAAAGCTTAACCTTAAGTAAACACATTATGTCAGTAATTTTTATAAAAATTCTTACAATGTTATTTTAAACTTTTTTCGATATAAGGATGCCCATTCTGTCCTCTTTCTTTTCTTTTCTTAACCACTTGAGATGCTGAGATGACACCCCATGAGGCCGTGAGTATGCTTAGATAGCCATACCGAGTTAGAAAGACCATCTTTACCCATGCTCATGCTCCGATTATTAAGAAGCATTCTGAGCCTTCTGCTTTCATCATAAGCCGATTGTTCTCTCATAGTTTTTTGTGCTAACAAAAGCTACTCTTGATGTTGTGGCGTGAGCATTTGTAGCTAATGAAGAGGTTGGGAACCCGACACATATGACTTCTGCTACTGTAGTAGACCAGAACGTAGCTGATCAAATCCCTGTCAAATCAATGTGAATATACCATTAATATGTATAAATATGGAAATTTTCAAATAGAAGATTGAAATAAAATTATCACCTGAAGCTTTCCCAGATGCCAAGTTCTGGATATGCTCACAACTTCCGACCTCTTATCGTGCTTAGATTGAGGATCATAATTATCAGTGCCTTCGTTTTTATTATGCCACAAGTCCACACCACCCACATTACTCCCAATATTTGCAATAAGTACATGCCTTCGGCATCCTACATATAAAGAAACAAAAATCCAACTCAGCATCAAATAGATAGAGGTTGATTGTCAGTAGTGATTTCATGAATGGTAGAAGATATTCTTGTCCATGCTTCTTGATCATCGGCATACTCGCCTACTTTAGAAAAGTGAATACTCGGTTATTGCAACTTTATTTTATAGTGTTTGTTTGATGAGTTAAGGATTGTGCGATTATTTAGATGTTAAATAATCATCCTTTTGATAATCAAACGTTATAGGAAAGTTAGTTATATACCCTTACTATCTGTTGTGATTGTATACTTAAGAATGGCCAAAAACACAACATCATTAAGAGCGAACATTACAACTTTTAGCAACTAAAGTAGATTAAACCACTATCTCCCCACCTTGTTTTATTTAACATTGTTGTCTTACTTTTGAAGGTGTGCAGAATATAGCGTTATGCCTTAAATGGTGATAATATCTACTTAAAATAATGATGATAAGCGCTAAAATGAGCAATCCCAAACACCCCTTATATGATCCCTACATTACAATATCTTATTTTTTTGTTGCAGCTACTTCTAAACAGATTATTTGATTGGGCACAAACACTATAAACTGATTTTCTACTAATTTAAAACACACTAATCAAACAATCATCTTCAGAATACAATGCTAAACACCCCTTAGTGTCTCCATTAAGACTATAATGTAAAATCATGTTTCACCTGTAACTGATGCAATAATGAACAGCAACTTAGTGTCTCCATTAAGAGTATCTTGAACATCCACCTATGCCATTTGGTATCACCCCAGCCTAAACATGGGCCGCCATAAAAAAATGGGTAGGTCGGGCAAGCTTAGGTAACAGGTTTAGGTCAAAATGGGCCACTATAAAAAAAATGGGGTTAAACTGTTTGGGTGATCATTAACAGCGTACTTTTTGCAAAATTCAACTTCCTGTGAAATTGGTTAGAAAATAACTTGAATTGAAACGTATTAACTCTTTTTTTAGTTAGAAACAAAAGTCTAATTGTTGAATCAACCACAAACCAAAATTCTGTTGGCATCCAATAAAAAAGGAATATAATATAGTTTCATGGATACATCGACTCTACCATTCATGAAATCACTACTGGCAATCAACCTCTATTTAAAGGTTAAAAAACGATTAAGAAAACTGAATTAGGGTTTCGGCCATATTTGATCTCATAAATTTACTTTGAACTAATCTGGAAAAAATAAGAAAATTATAAACATGAAAAATAACCTGGAATTCCAAACGGTTGGATGAATATACGATTGTAACTTCATCATCCACGGATTGAAAGGTTTATGTTGATGATCAAACACCAAAATCATAAGACTTTTATTCATCCTTTTTGTGGTTTTGTTAGGGATGATCATCAATTGTTTTTGGTTTTCTGAATCATTGGTCAATTTCGTATTTTTTTGATGATGGATCTAAATGAATTGGGGATAATTTTTGTTGACGGATCTCAATGAATTGAGGATAATTTTTATTGAGCGATTATTGATGGGAGTTTAATTTTTTGGGGATCTAAATGAATTCGGTGGATTTAATTTCTGGAAGTTTGATCTTCGTTAGGGTAAGAAGCTTTGGGGATGGTTAATTTTTTTGTAACGATCAGTTATGTTGGTTTGATCTACCGAATGGGTGTTTGAGTGTGTGTTTTTTGTTTGCATTGAATGCTGTGAGGCGGAAATGATTGTGGTCCATTGGATCAAATTAAATGCCAGGTGTCATTATCTTAGAATTTTGAGTTAGGAGTTTCCATAATGAAAGCTTGTTTTATATAGGTGGTTGATACATCATAAATTACATGAACTAACCATCCAAAAGTGTTTGGTCATGAACCTATACCCTTATATTAATCATCATAGGTTTTTTTAACTTCGATGTTACGAGATCTTGTGCACGTCTCACTAACCGTGCATTAGAGGTTGCGCGATCTTTTTTGAACTTCCAACGTAAACAACTTCGTGGCGAGGCATTTTCATATTCCTCATCCTCTGTGATGCATTTCTCGCCTCTTTCTTTTTCGGGTTCCTTGATCTTCTCGTTATGAAGCTTTTTTAGCACGTAAGCTTCACTCAAATCGTAACCAGCCATAGCCGTTGATTATAAGTTAGAACAAAATGATTGAGCTTAGTGAAGTAATGGTATAGTATTAAGTATTAACATGTGAACTTTATAATGCGTTAGGGTTGGTTGGGGCCTTGGGCAACAAGTAAATCTACTGTTGGAGTTGTGGGCTTGCTACTTTAAAATAAACAAAACACTATCATTAGTGTTTGATTAACACTATATACTAATATACTAAATCACATGGTCGGTTAGACCTTAAAATAATGAAGCAGCTAAATACTATATTGTTAAATGTTTGGCCCGTATAAGAAGCCCATGACTGGCCCATCTTCTGCTTTTCCTTTGAGCCCGCTTAGGCAATGGTTAACGCATCACCCTTTCTTCTTGCTGAAGATACCGACAATCATTTTCTTTTAAGTACACAAATATTGTCGACAACCAGATTTATCCACAGATAGATCCACCGCCTCTTCACACTTTCGAGAATCTCCCTGTCTTCAAACTATCGCCTTAAAAAAATTGACTTTTTGATGTTACAGTTTCGCAGGTGATTTATGGATCGGGTCGACTCCACCAGGAAAAAGACGCTAACAGTTACTCTAATCTCTAAAATTGGTTTGTATTTACTTTTATGTTTCATTGATTGTTTCAATTTTAATTTTGCTTTTAATGATTTTCGTTGCGAGGAACCCTTTATGAACAACGACAGACTTTTTACCAGCAACGAAAGATTATCATATACATCCGAGATTAAAAGGTATGAATTATTTTAAATTAGTTTGCAATCATTGTTTTTGGAATGGTGGGTTAGGCTATGGTTGAAGTGGTGATGTGTGGTGGTGGAGAGGCGGCCGAGATGGTGGTTGAGCATTATTGTACGTGAGATGAAGGTGTCTCATAGGGGTCAAGGTTTAACAGATATTAGGGGGGAACCAAATCATTTTGCTTCAGTTTTAAATTTTTAGAAACATTCTTTTATGAATTATGAAAACTTATTAAGAATAAATTTGGTTATAATAAATTAGCAATGTGTAAAAATGTTTATATATTTACAGGGTGGATAAGTTGATTGTCGCAATGGTGTATGGACAATACAAGGTTCACTTGCGGTGTCACAAGCCATACGTGACAAGCATCTTGCTAAATGGGTAACCAGAACCAAGTATAATCGAAGTTAGATATGAATGCGAGTTTTTGATCCTTGCTGATGATGGAATTTGGGTTATCGTAAATATCTAATAAGTAATAACAAATAATGTCTAAAATTCAACAAATGATTCATCTTTATACAAATACTTGCTAACTTGCTCTACACTGATGTATCGTTTCAGGTTAGTAGCCAACAAACAGTAGACATTGTTCGCGCGTTTTGCATAGGAACCAAGAAACCTGAACTAACATCTGTGTGTAAATAAACGCATATGTGTGACCTCACAAAGTTGGTCGACTCCTACTGAACATTTAATCTTTCTTGCCTTTTAAACAAAATTTATATTTTGCATTACCTAATATTAACTTATTGATAATTGTTATCATTATAGGTATAACTGAACAAGTAAGAGCGACTTCTTCGGCTTCACGTGGTCATTATTATTGCACACAATCATCGGTTGCAAGCAAGTAAATGCGCAATTTGAATTTCCAATGGATTAATAAAAAAAAAGGTACTGATAGTTATTGTCATTATAGGTGTAAGCGGACAAGTAAAATTAAATTGGTCGAGTTTACATGAAAACAATAATACCTATTTGAATGGTAAAAAAAATACTATATGTGTGTGTTTGATACATATTTTCTTTATTTGTTTATGGAAACTATTTTGCTACTATAAGTTGTAGACCATGTTTTGAGAAAGTGGAGACAATCTGAGGTGACAGGTATGTTGTTTCAGACTGATGAGTGCCTGTTTACTCATCATTTTACACCCAGATAAGACACAAAAATAACCAAAAACACCCAAAATAGACCAAATATTGTTGCAAATATTCTTGGTTTGTGTTTTTATGTGTTTCAGGTACAAAAGGATTGAAAACGGGGCAAAAAGGGACAAAACCGAGCACGAGATTGGAAAAAGTTCAAAAAGCCGAGGCCGGGGTAGAAATTTACCAAAGTGGATCATAATTATGCTCAATTTGTCAAGATTGGTCCTTGGAAGTATTTTTTAGAATTGACATAAATGGTCCCTGAATTTACAGATCTGGCACAAATGGTCCCTAAACTTAAAACCAATTCCAAATCAAATCCTAAAACTAAACCTAACCTTTTAAACCAAAAACAAACCCAAATCCTAATCCTAAAAACCCAGCCCACACAAAGCCCAATCCCTTATCCCCGTTTTTTTTTTTAGCTAACAAAAACCAGGGTCAACACAAGGTCAAACCCATCTTCCCAAAACCATTTGCCCGCCTTTCCCCTGACAAAACCACCACCATGTCCTCCCCAGACAACAATGTCCCCTCTTCTCCTCTGCTACACGCCTCTTCCCCCTCCAATAGCATCATTTCCAAGTACTCTTCACGTGTCTACCATGCCAGCTGGAAATCCACTATCCAATTTTCCCGCCAAAAGTTCAATTGACGGCTGAGATGAAATCAAGTGAATTCAAAGGTTGGGATGAGCTCAAGAATGATCAGAGAGACAATGAAGATGGCTATTTAAGGAAATGAAGACACACACAGAAATTTGTCCTGTTTTTTAGACCATTCGTAGTGTAAATGTTGCTTATTACTGTTTTATGAATGCTATTTCTTGTATTAATTGAACCTTTGTAATCTTTTCAAGTTATTAATAGTTCTGAATCATTTAAATCCTTTGTTCCTTGTTCTTTAATATCCAGTTGTGTGAAAACAAGCTGAATAAGCACTTGAATAAGTGCTTATTCGACATTGTCCAAAACAAGCTCAAGACAGCTTGTTTGAGCTTATTTGAGCTCAATCCTAGCTAAACTCAACCCCACAAGTTTCCTGTAAGTTTTTCCCATTGTCAGTTTATTTTTGCCTATTTTACTATTTCACTGTTCACTTGCTTATTCTTGCTTATTAGGTTAATATTTGCTTATTTAGCATAGTTGATGTTAGTTAATGCCACATAGACACCACTGTACTTAGTTTCAATATTTTAGCCTTAAAAATCATCAATTAAGCCAAAAAAAGTCAATAAGGCATAGCTTAATTAAGTGCTTATTTAGATTTAAAAAGTTGTCCATTTAGGGACAATTTAAGTTATTAAACCAATGTATTCCCACAATTAAGCCTAAAGCAGCCTTTTCTAGTGTTAAAAATCCAATCAGTCCCTATAAAGGGGTGTTTGGATCAGTAGTCAAAACGGGTCAAAAGGGATTCTACTGTTCATCTGCCATTTGATGAACTTTAATCAATCCTAATTTAGCTTGTTTGAGTTGTTGGTGGGAGCTTTTAGGTTGTTTTGAAGGTTTGTTAGGATTTGAGTCGGTAGTGTAAATTTTAGATATTTCACTGATCATTTGAGCTTATTGCTGCAATAAGCTAGATTGATGCTATCTTTTTGTGTCTTTGTGCTCATTATGGCCCTCTAATGAGTAGTGATTGAGCCTTTTAAAGCCTTGGTTCAAAATGGTTAAATACAGTCCAATTTAGTTGTAGCAGACTGCAACTTTTAGATTTCCCATTTTTAGCCTTTATTTGTTGATTTTTAATTTCTTCAATATAAGTTTTTATAAGCCGAATTTTGGCATAGTCATAGTTGGCTTGCTTATCTAGTTGTTAGCATTTTTTATGAATTTTTTAGATCAGCTTATCTCAGCTTTTTAGTGGCTTGAAAAAGCCCTTTTTGCCCTGCACTAGCCTGCAACTCAGCAGACCTCAGTGGCTACTTAGCTTATTTTGGTTGGATTCAGTGCTTATTGCTTTCTTGTGTGGCTTATTCAGTTTACTTTTAGCTTAATGTCAGTCACCTAGCTAATCTCAGTTTCCACTCAGCTTATTTTTAGCTTAACAGCCATTCCCCTATAGCACTAAGTTTCTTTTCTATTTATAAGCAGTTTGAGTTCCTTTGATTCCTAGCTTATTCTTGTGTACCATTGTTTTTTTTAGATCACCCTCAGTTACCTTAGGCTTTTTGAAATAGCTTTTCAGTCCTGGTTAGCTTATCAGCTTTTTTTTCACTCAAGCTTATTTTTCTTTCTTTATTACAACTGTTCTGAATTCTAGTGCTTATTCTGTGCTTGATATTGGTTTTCTAAAATAGTTGTAGTTTTTGAAAAATGCTTATTCATTAGTGCTTTTCATGTTTGTAAAAAAAAAAAAAAAAAAAAGTTTTACAAAAAAGACTGAGGTCAGGTTCGAACACTGGACCTCAGCCCTTCCAAGCCTTAGCACAACCACACACTACCAGACGCACCCTTGGGATTTTCTTGTTAAATCCTCACATTTTAATTCCTTTAACCCGTTTTCAGTTTATTAGCTTATTTCCTTATTTGCTTATTTACAGCTTATCCAAATAAGCTGGCATCTTCCCCTTATTTTTCCTAGATTCATTTTAACGTTTAGTAGTTTCCTGTAATTTTTGGTAATTTTCCATTTACATTTAGTATTTTTAATCTATTTTTCTTTTTAAATTAGTTTTTAATTCGTATTTAATTAAATAATAATCAGAAAAATATTATTCTTTTTTCTAAAATTTTATTTTACTAATTAGAATTTAGGAAAAATATATTTGTACCCGTAGAGTTAGTATTTCACCATTTTGACGTTTAGGCTCGGGTTTTCCCGGTTTAAACGCGCGTTTTAAGTTTTCTTTACGTTTTTAGATACGCGTACTTTAGATTATCGTTTTTCCTATTTATTAAGTCATTTTTAGTTGATGTTCATATATCTTAGCATAGAAACCCATAATATCTTTGTTTTCACTATTCAAACACGTATTCACGAATCGAGATCACAAATTCCATTCATCCTTCGTTGGGAAAAACGACTCGGGTTTACATATTTCCTTTGTAAATCCCTTTGATAAAAAATATGCATTGATTCTTTCGAATCACAGACTATCTTAATTTGTTTATGGAATCTATTTTGCTGAATATTTTAGGAACCACATATAGTGATTTTGACTGTGAATTTGGTATACAGATTTCGATATGGGTGTGTTTGGGAATTCGTGTTATTGATTGTTTTACAATAAAAATCTCTATATTGAAATAGGGCGTACGGGCACATACGAGGAGTACTTCATACGTTTAGTTCATCTTATGGTAAGTTTTGCAACAATAATTTCTTGCTCTCCATGTAGTTAATTTCTGACAATATCAGTTAACCTATGTCAGCGTTATGAATTAAGGGGCTGCTTGGTTCAGTTTGTGAGGAATGCAAAGGGAATATAAAGGGAATGCAAAGGAATGCATTCCCTTTCCCCTCAAATTGTTGGGTAATGCCCCATTACCCACTACTGGGTAATGGGGCATTGCATTCCCCTACACCAAGCACCTCAATGATTATATTACCCATTACCCACCCACCCTATCCCTCCAACCAAGCACCCCCTAAATCATTACAGGTGTCAAGTGAAGATGTTGTAAACATGGCCAAAGAACTGGCCTTGAAATAAGGACTTATGGTAAGATCGAAAATGAGAAACAATGATATAGTGTTAGATATAAATTAGATTTACCTTTGTTATGTTTTTGACAATATTTTACCCACTTGCTGATTTTAGGTAATAACGACTCTCATGTGATCTGATACTACGTATATGGTTTTGACAAGAAGGATATGGGCGATTCACACGGAAACCATTGATACTCTGATTTTGTTGATAAAGTGGTTTGTGACGAGGGTCGGTGGCATAAACGCATATTGTTAACTCACAACTCTCCTTTACATGTCGAAGCGACTCATATAATGGGCTTGCAATAATTAGATGGCCACGGTTGCGGCTGATATGGGGCTTCGACATCAGAAACACCGGTAATTTGCCTATCAAATACCTTTTTTCACACCTCATATAGATTACAGCCCGACGTTTAGCTATTATCTGTCGACGTGTTGGTTACGTTATTTATCAGATTTATCGCCTCTTATTAGTGATAACAAGCTTGGGAAGTTGGACATATAAGAGACGTCTTAAGTTCCACCAAGTCTTTGCAAGGTCATGTGTTGTTACAGGTATCTATCATAGATAAAAAGATGGTCCTGATGCCGCGTATGCCAATAATCAATCGAGTCATCCTATAACTAAATGCAGTCGAGCTTATTTGTGCGTACGTTATTTTATTGCCGCATACAAGATATAACTAACCTTTTAGGTATGTTGCTGCTTTGCCGCATGGAAGATATAATTGGTAGTTTAACTTATATTAATTTTTAACAGTTTGTTGTTGCAATAGGTATAAATGAAGGGCTACAAAAAAGTTGTAGCACTTCGCAAAGGAATAATGGACAGAGGCGTTTGACGGCACAGGGTAAGTAAAAGTATTAATTCCTGTGTAATCGCCCATAGGACGTGGCAGTAGTAACCTAATCTAAACACCCCTTTACTGATCTTGGAGTGTCATTTGTTTAGTTCTTGAATGATTGCTGCTTTTGTGCGGGCGGATACGAATGAAGAAGAGCAAACTGCCCAAATGGAAGTGTCTTGGTATGTTGTAATTAGAGTGCTTACGGTTTTTATTATATGTAATTTTCTGGACCGCATTGTTTATTATGTTGCTTTTTTACATTTACGGTGCTTAAATGTTCTATCCAAGAAACGTGACATATACTGTGCTTCAGAAATGGGATCCCAGTGTGAAAACGCTCAATTGAATGACGGTCGTCACCTCAAGAAACGTCCCACTCAATTCGATGAGAACAAGTTTAAATTTACTGAAGTTGGGCAGGAAGAGGTGCTCTTACAGTTTGAAGCAAGTGAACACAGTGAGTAGAAAAAGTTAATTTGAAACCATTAATCCTTTTAGATTATGTTGAGTTAATCATGTAAAACTTTGTTAATATGAGATTATGTTGATTTAATCATGTATGTATTATGTAAAACTTTGTTAAAACCGATTTGCATAATCTCATATTAAAACCGATTTACTTACCTTATTATGTTGCTTTTTCTCCTTACTTAATTCCATATCGGTAAAACTTTGTTTCATATATAAAGGTAAATTTGAAACCAGGGAGCTTAGTATATGTCCCGTAATTTCTTAACTCTTCAATTCATTTATTTTGCTTATAGGTTCAGCTGGTAGGTTTGACAAAAGAGCAGCACAAGATTTGCAGTCGTTATCCCAATCTCATGGCATATCAAATGTACGGAATGTCCGAAGTAGGCTGAATATCAATCCCTCACAAGGCGATGCTTAAAAAATTATAGCAAATGCCCCCGCCGCAACGCGGAGGGCTACTGCACCTCGTTTTAACCATTTCAGGTTGGGGAACGAGGTCAAGTAATGATATTTTATTACAAAGTTTTGGACTTCATTTCAAATGAATATTTAAAAAATTGAGTATAAAAGTAATCACAAGCAAACATCTTTAATGACATGGGATACCACTGCACCAATTGGCCCAACTGCTGAGGACCATTTGGTCACTTTTAAGTTTTCACTAAAGGTTTTTCGCGAAGTCATGTCCTCACTAAGGGTACTCGTCAAACGCTAGTCGCTAAACGTATTGGTGATGACAAATTTGTGTTTTAGTGACAATGACGCGGGACTCGCACAAATTCTCAGTCAAAGTTTCCACCGGACCCATCAGACTTTTGGCGATGATATGTCTTCGCCAATACTTTTCGTTAATTACAGTATATTGTGAAATGTGAATTACCTTACTCAAACATGGTATTGGAAATCCTATTAATACATTGAAATTTAATAGAAATATCCTTGAGTTAAAAAATAAGGTAAATATGGAATTATGAAGTTTCTTTTGGGTATATATGAAATTTTCCCAAAAAATTAAAACATACAAATGATATCGTCCTGACCAAAAATAAAAGTACTTTGCTTATATTGAATTATATTATAACCGTAACATGCATTAGTAGTTTATGGAAAATTAGTTCGAGATTACTAAAGTTGTTAGTTAATTTGTGAGTTTTGATACATATTCAGAAACTATATGAACCAACTTGTAACACCTTGATCCGGAAAACAGATATTTTCCAGATTAAAATACTATAAGTTTCGATTAACAATCTCAAACAACCCATTCAGTATTTTCGAATTTTACAATAACATGTGCTACAACCTTTTTGAAAGACTTAATTGCATATGAAATATGAACCCTTCTCATAGACATGCATGAAAATAAGTCAAATTTGACAACCCATTTTGATTTTTCCTTCTTTACCAGAAGAATGATTTTTCCTTCTTTACCAGAAGATGTATCATAAAAAGTGCTTTACAAAAAAATAAAAATAAAAAATAAAATAAAAATAAAATAAATAAAATAAAAATTTAATGTATGAGTTTTCTTTTGCGACTCCTATGTATCTTCGTAAACAAGTAGGGGGCGCCCGCTGCGTTGCAGCGGGTAATTTACGATTTATTTGCGGTGTAATTTTTGTTAGGTCGTCTTTTAGCCGGAGATTTAATTATAATTTAGATTTGTTTAAGTGTGTGGTTTTTTTTTAGAAGTATGTTTGTACATTTTAAGTCAAAGTATATTAAATGAACTCTTTTTTTGTTCTAGAGTAAATGTCATAAATCGTCCATGTGGTTTATCGGGTATAACGAAAATGGTCCCTAAACTTTTTTTCCCCAGATCCAGTCCCTGTGGTTTTGACCCGTAACGGGTTTGGTCCCTTGACCAAGATTTCCGTCTGTTGACCGTTATATATTGCAGAAATGACATAAATACCCTTAAGCTTGTGGTCCCTGTGGTTTATCTAGTATAACAGATTTAGTCCCTACTTTTTTTTTTTTAATTTGTCCGAATTTTTTTAAAATTTTTTGACAAAAGTTTTTTTAAAACTTTTTTGCCTCAGATTTTTTTTTATTTATAAAATTTTTTGAATACTTTTTGACGGAGTTTTTTTTACAAAATTTTTTGACAAAAAAAATTTTCACTAGATTTTTGTTAGATTTCTTGGTATGATTTTTTTACAAGATTTTTTTTTAATTACATATAAAATTTTGACAGAATTCCTTTTTATCCTGCGAATAATACTCAAAAATTTTCAAAATTTTCTATACAAATGTCAACTTTTTTTGTTAATTTTTTTTTAAAAAATATGTCAAAAAATATAGAGTAAATTGCATAAATCGTCCCTAAAGTTTGGCGGATAGTCCATGTGGGGAAACTTTTGGTACAAGTATCGTCCCCACAAAGGACGATACTTGCACCAAAAGTTTTCCCAAAAAGAACGATATTTGCACCAAAGTTTTCCCCACAGGGACGATCCTTGCACTTTCATAACATTAGGGATGAAACATGCAATTTGGCCAAACTTTAGGGACGATTTATGCAATTTACTCAAAAATATATATACATATATATTCAAAAAAATATATTAAAAAAAAGTTTAAAAATTATGTTAAAGCTTTTTTTGTCACAAAAAAAAAAAAAAAAAAACAAGAAAAAAAAGTCCATTAAAAAGTTTTCAAAAAAGTTCAAAAAATAAAAAATTAAATAAAAATAGAAATTGTCAAAAAAATTTAAAAATATTATGACAATTTTTTTTAATTCAATTTTTTTTAACCCACTACCGGTCAAAAAATAAAATTGATCAATTGAAAACAAGAATACGAGTATTTTGAGTTAAAGAAATAGTTAAAAAAAATAGTATTTTGAGTTAAAAAATAGGTCAATTTTATTTTTTATATTTTGACTTAAAAACTAATTAAAATTCTTGTTTTCAATTGATCAATTTTATTTTTTAACCGGTAATGGGTCAAAAAAAATTTTAATTAAAAAAGAAAATCTGTTAAAAAATTGTCATAATATTTTTAAAATTTTTTGACAATTTTTATTTTTATCTTTTTTTTTTTTTTTTTTTGTATTTTTTTGAACTTTTTTGAATACTTTTAATGGACTATATTATTTATTTTTTTTGTGTGACCAAAAAAGCTTTGACATAATTTTTAAACTTTTTTTTTTAATATTTTTCGCAGAATATATATGTATATATATTTTTTAAACATATTTTTTTGACAAAGAAAAATTGACATTTATATAAAATAATTTGAAATTTTTTGAATATTATTCGCAGTATAAAAAAGAATTCTGTCAAAATTTTATATGAAATTAAAAAAATAATAATAATCTTGTAAAAAAATAATACCAAGAAATCTAGTGAAAAAAATTTTTGTCAAAAAATTTTATAAAAAAAACTCCGTCAAAAAGCATTCAAAATTTTTTATAAATTAAGAAAAAATATGAGGTAAAAAAGTTTTAAAAAAACTTTTGTCAAAAAATTTTAAAAAAATTTGGACAAATTAAAAAAATAAATGAATAAAATAAAAACGTAGGGACTAAATTTGTTATACTAGACAAATCACAGGGACCACAAGCTTAAGGGTATTTATGTCATTTCTGCAATATATAACGGTCAATAGACGGAAATCTGTTGCAAGGGACCAAACCTGTTACGGGTCAAAACCATAGGGACTAGATCTGGAGAAAAAAAAAGTTTACGGACCATTTAATAAACCACAGGGACGATTTATGACATTTACTTTAAAGTTAAACGTGACTAAACGTGCTTTTTTTTTTATTTTTTTTTGAATGGCGAATTTCTTAATTTTTTGGATAAGACTTCGCACCCGCTTCACCGGCGAGCTCTCATCCACCACTGGCCAGACTATGTTGTCTTAACCGGGCCCACGCTGGCCATGGGGATTCAACGACGTCCTCCCGGAAACCGTACCGCCTCCACACAAGTTTTAACTTGTTGAAGAAACGGCCGGATGAAAACCGGGTTTCGGCTCGGTTTGAACCCTTAGCCACATCGGGATCGAACTTCATTGCCTGGTACCAATAGAGCATTGTGGCCAATTGTGAAGACTTCCCGGTTCGGTCACCCAAACCGGTACTACTTTCACACTTACTCACTTAACTGAGTAAGTGCTAGCCACTAGACCACAAGCCTATTGATACTAAACGTGATTGTTAAGAGGCGTGCTTACAAAAATTAATATCAAGTCTTATGCTATCGATCATTTACAAACGTCTGACTCAGGCTAAACTCTTGTAAAACGGCACTGTGTAACAAAAAATTGAACAATAACTAAAGGAAGTAAAAATACATCAAATTTGATTATTTAGCAACAAAATGTTGTCACAAGTACACTACTATTATTAGATATTCCAAACAAAATCAAAATATTATACTACATAAATAAACAAAACATCACAAGCAACTAGTATTCCAGCATTGTTTACATTACAAGTTTATAACCCGAAATAACAATGGATTTAACCAAGACTTATGGTTCAAGTCTATCAGTTTGTGCTATTGCGTTGAGCGAGTAGATGAAACAGAAACCGGGGCAGTCGAGGAAGCTGTAGGACGAGTTTTCTTGAACAAAGTCGGGAAGCAGCAGATGGATGAAGTGGCACGTTTATCGTCGTTGCCGCGTATGCTTTTCTTAGGTTCACCATGTTCATTAGAAGTTGTGCTATCCATTTTCTTTTGAAGGTTTCTACTCATGAAGTAAGCTTCAGCAAGGGTAGAGCCACTCATTGTCACGTTTGCGCAAAAGAAATTAATACGGTAATGAAATTTCAATGTGGGTGATGTTTAAAGGGTATAAGTACTTATAGGACAATTTTGACTTGGAGATCAAGTTTATCCATGTCGTTTAACTAACAAAATTTGATGTTAACGGATGATGATTTACGAATGTATGTAGTTTGTACATATTAATATATTATATGAACTGGTCCCTTAATAAGGGCCACCAACATTTGTTAAATAAACAAGATAATATATTGCAGGAGACAGGATGTATTGACCAACTTTTGCTTGGGAGACAAGGAGATTCATTTGTCACGTAATGATACTTTGTTACACATTTTTTTTACTTTAAAATGAGGCCTTACGAACCCGTGCGATGCACCGGCTGGGTCATTGGTTGAATTTCTACATGTTTTGTACGTAATGTTTGTGCAGATGTTTATATACTTTTTATCAAGTTTGCGTCAATGTTTGTAATATATGTTTTATATATCGGAACATTTATCATTCAGTACTAAATAACTCACGTAAACAATAGATATTTTCGTAGATCTTGATGTTAACACATTTTTTGTGAAAAGTAATTAAATATATTAATATAATTCAGACCCGTGCGATGCACACGGGCTCGATCTAAATGTTCATAGCGTATTGAGCAAATGAGCTTTGTTCACCATGATAAATCAATACTTGTTTTCGGGTAAAAAGTGTTCGGGTTATGTTGACATGTTGATTTCTTTTGTATATAAATCTTCACTCATCATGTGTACTATCAAATCGTCGATGAACGATTTCCAATCTTCGAACTCCAAAAGAGCTTGTACGAAATAATGTATAATTTATATGTTATAATAATAGTTAGAAATTAATCACATCTAAATCACATGTAATTAGTCTATTTGATTTCCCTAACCAATAAATCACATGGTTAAGCACTATATAACCCACTAAAATATATATGAGATGTCAAGTTCATTTTATCCTAGGTGCAAACAATCTCACATAGCCACGCCACCCTTTGCTAAAAAGAGAAACATTGTACTTGATTTGTGTTTGTGTAACATGGGTCAAAAGTCAAAACTCTTGAATTAGTTGGCCAAAAATAAAATGGCTAGTCACAGTGATGTATAAAAGATAAACACCATAACCACTAAACCACAATCACAGTTTTAGGACCATTATGCTATTTTTCATTGTAATAACACTTAAGAGTGAGCATGCAACACATCAAACAAAAGAATGAGACAAACATACATATTTATACCGTTTGTTTCCACAAATCAATAATGTGACCTAATAACACATACCGGAAATTTGAACCGATAAATGTAGAATTCCAAACACAAAAAGAAATACAGACCAAAATTCTCAAATACTCTTCCAAACCATCAACCAAAAACTGCAGACCACGCCTTTTGCAGACTCCAAGGCTACTGTTGTTTGCATTCGGGAGGTCTCTCTTCTCCGCCAGCGCCAGCGCTTGGGACGCCACCCTTCTGCAGTTCAGATATAGTGACTAACTTTTACAACAATCTTATACTCAATTCAAAGATTGCAGGAAAAAAAACATAGGTAGCATAATGGACGAGTCAATAAGCTAGTCAAATGGGTTTTGAATAGATATTGTTTGCCAAATATGGTTACAGAAACTTAAATATACACTACACATTAATCTAGGATGTGATTTATATTATGGTTTTTAAAGCATTTGAATAGTCATCAAGATACTTTGTTAATCTAAAATACCCTTCGAGTGACTTTTAGATGTTTGAAACATTTGGCTTACTTGACACTTGATATAACCCAAATCGGCCTATTTTAGTAAATTGAGTCAAAATTAACGCCTATGGAAATGTTCGTATTCTTACCTTTCGTGCAGAAGGCTGGAAGAATACATGAAACAAATTATAAAACAATGTATTAGTATATATCCTGGAATGTAAACCTTGCACCAAAGCATTGACAAATAAAGCGCTTAGAAAAAGAAATGAAATTCTACCTTTGTTTTCCTCTTGCTCTTGCCTTCATCTTCATCTTCATCATTGTATGGTTGAACTACATTAATGGTAAAATAAACATGTCAGGTTAAGAGACTTCAGATGTAAGCACAATCAAAAATCATATTACATCACTCACCAATGTCATAATCTTGCTCCATTATATTCTGATGTTCTTCAGCCTGCCATCACTTAAAAAAATGAAAACTAAAGTGGACTCGACATATGAGAGTTAATGCTAACCTACTACACCTAATATCTCTCTTTTACCATACACTTCTTTCCATTTTGTCAACAACCACTCCCTTGCTTATGACAAATTGCAAGTTCAAGTTCTAGCTACAATTGTTGACTCTTTTCAACACAACAACCCAAGCTAAAAAATCAAACTCAATAATCAAATTTATTTTGAAACTCTTTTACCTCAATACATCATCAACATCTTTGTATTTTATAGTTTTCAACTACTTTTTATAAATTATTATAAGCATATCAAAAGATTTTCATATTTTTCAGTTTCAATCCCTTTTTGTAAGTTAATATAAGCATATCAAAGTGAATGTTAACATGTTTCTGAAAATTAACCGCACATTTTTAATTTGCTCTTTCGTAACATACATATTTCTAAGAACTTCAATATCAATTTTATTGAAGTTATATTTTCATGTTATTAGTGTACCAAGACAAACCTGTGTACATCCTTTTTTGTGGCAAAGCTCCACCAATACCAACCTCCTTCGGCCTTGTTCAAAACACCAAACAAACACTTGCACTACAAATAATCTCAATACCAATATCACCTTGTTCAAAACAACTATACATAACTAATACAACAACTAACATGAAACTTTTATTCATACAGACATAGTTTGTCATACACAGCAAATTCTTGGAATAAAAACTCAAAAGGAATTTTTACAAACTCATATCTACCTATAAACACATTCAAAAATTGTTAAATATTAATAGATCTAGTAAAAAAACTCGAAAAATATCTTAAAACATCGGCGGCGTGGCGACAACTTTTCCGGCGAGACAATAACGGCGGTGGAGTATCATGGCGGCGCGTGGCTGATACAACAAAAAAACACAATATAAATTCATAGACACCCATATCAACATATAAACATCAAGAAAATCTTTTAAAATTTTAGATCTATTAAAAAGAAACTTTAGATCTATGAATAAAAACCTTAGATTAATTAAGAAAAACCTTCGATGGTGATGGTTTAGTTCGGTGGAGATGACGTTCGGCAGAGGTGGGCTGGTGGAGGTGAGTGAGGACGGCGGAGGTGAGTTAGGTGGTGGAGTGGTGGTGATGTGTGTTTTTTGTGGTTGAAGTTAGGGATGGCAAAAAAACCCGAACCCGACGGGGAAACCCGAAACCCGAACTAATTGGGGCATGGTGGGCCATTGCTAATCGGGTTATGGGGAGGGTTTGGGGATTAAACGGGGATTTTAATCGGGTTTGGGGAGGAGAGCGGGGAATCCTCGCCCGCCCTGCCCCACCCGATTAATATATACACATATACAAATATATCTATACTTATATAGTATTTTGTTAGTATTTACGTAATAAAAAAATATTACTCTAATATTGTTAGTTTTTTTTATATATATGTAAGAATGCAAAATTGTGATTATACCAACTGTTTTAGTATCATATTTTGAAGGTATAATTTATCATTATTTATGTATAATACTATCGTTGAAAGCTTAATAAGGATTGTTTGTAATTGATTATTAACAGGTTTGTTATTGCTAACGGTCTAAAAATAACAATAAATGTGAAATGGTGCGGCTTTTTTCAAGAATTGCACCCAAAGAGGACATCCCGATAAGATCCCCGATTAATACGGGGCGGGTTTGGGGGACGATCATGACCTAACGGGGCTCCCCGATTAGATCCCCGATGGGGATCGGGGCGGGTTTGGGGAGAACTCTGGTAATCGGGTTTGGGGATGGGGATGGCCGCCCCGCCCCAAACCCGCCCCGTTGCCATCCCTAGTTGAAGTGTAATGTAGTGGTGATGCGTGTTTTATTACTATCACAATTTAATGTTCTTTTGGATGACTGATCGATTGATCTTCATTACCGGTTAGCTCAAATTAATTGCAATCTTTCACACATTTTCACTCCAAAAATCATGTCATTAATATAAAATTGAGTTTATTAATACTCCCCAATGTTTTTTTTGGACCTAATCTTTATATATATATATGATGATGAATAAAGTAAATATGAATTGGCTAACTAAAATATTTCTATCGTTTGACTTAAATATTTCTATTGTTTCACTTAAATCAAAAAATGCATTTAATGAACATTTATTAAATACTTTGTTACACATTTTTTTACTTCAATATGAATAAAGTAAATATGAATTGGCTAACTTTTATCTAAGAAATTTCTTTGTTACTCCTAAGTACTTTCTTAAATATTTCTATCGTTTGACTTAAAGTCAATGTTGGCAGTGAAATTGTTTATATTCTTAAATACTTCAATATGAAAAATCTTAAACTTTCAGAAACGCACCTGGTCTTCAAAAAAATTGTTTATATTTTTATTTAGTATTTTGTAAATGCACCTGGTCACTTTTAATTCTAGTTCCGTCCATGGTAATACTCATGTTAATTATCAGTGAGTCATGTCTCTGTCTATAAGACATTGCATGAAATAAACTAATAAAGTTAAACGTGAGCCAAACCTGATTGCTATTATCATATGTTCAGGCGTGTTCACGAAACTAATATTTAGTCTTGTGCTAGCTACTATTCATATACTAACGACTCGAGCTAAATTCATGAAAGTATGCACTAACAAAATTTTTTAACAAAGCATTATATAACCAATATTTACATTTGGTATTCCAAAAGAAAATTGAAACTTTGTACTACGTACGTCTAGAAAACATTACAAGAAACTTGTATTACTACATTGATTAGTGTTTACATTACAACCCTACCTTATATGGGATTAAACCACTACTTATGGCTATATCGGTTTCTGCTATTGCGACGAGCCAGTAGATGAAACAGAAACTGGGACAGTCGAGGAACTTGTAGGATGAATTTTCTTGAACAAAGTCGGGAAGCAACCGACAGTTGAAGTCGCACGATTGTCATCGTTGTCGGGTATGCTCTTCTTGGTTGAACCATGTCGATTAGATGTCGAACTATTCATCTTCTTGTGAAGGATTCTAGTAGTAAAATAAGCTTCAGCCATGGAAGAACCACTCATTGACATGTTTAGGCAAAAGAAATAATGTAAACTTGTTATGGATGTGTGAGATGTTTTCTAGAGTAGTATTTATAGAACAATTTGACTTCGAGACCACGTTATCCATGACGTTTTCTATATTCTGACTATAAATACAAATTAAATAGAGAAAATTAATTAAATAGCTTAAAAGTTGAAGGGTTAACATCTAGTTTAAAAAAAATAAACTGTTCAAAATAACTGACAAGGGCGACTGTGTAACTCCACTAGAATTTTAACATGTATCACATATTTTATTAATAAAATACATGGGCGACAAGGCGGCTCTACTAGAAATTTAACACGTGTCACATATTTTATTAATAAAGTACAAGGCGCCCAGTCGTTCAAGTGAAGTCCTCAAGTCGTCCTAGTTTATTTTAAGAATTGAGCTAGATGTTTGACTACCTACCCTTCAATATTTATATTTAGTCTATTTAGGGAATTTGCTAAATTAAACATTCATATCGAATGATAGTGATACCTTATATTTGATGGTACGGGGTTTGTATTTATAAACGTCTCGATCACTAGACTTCAATGGTCACTTGGCTTTTTATTCTTTCTCTTGGGCTACAAGTATGACTGTTGTACGTCATCATACACGTTTTTTTTTTCATCACTATTCATGAAAACTAATATACATGTAAACACACACGGTGATATTAGAACAATTTTAATAGTCTCCATACAAAATTTCTCGAGACGCAAGAACTACCCCAAGGCGCAACATAGCGGTAAAGGCTCGATCCCATGTTGGGACTCTTTGTTACGAGTTTACTTGTCAGGTCACCAAAGATGACTCGGGTTGTTCAACGTTAACTTCATTACTTAGTTACTTAGTTATTCAAAATTGGCACTAGATTTTGAACGTTAATAACTTAAAATGACTCATTTTTAACGTAAAAACAGTTTTCGCAAGGCATAAACATTTACAAATAGTGAATACAACATCCGAGACAAACCTAACATGAAAGGATAGACAAATTTTGGTGAATGAAGCTTCTTCAGGACTTGTGGTAGTCTCCAAATCTTGACTTTATAAGTCAAAATTGACTATCTGTTTTCTAGTTGACTTTTTCTTAGGCTACAAGGAAGAATGTTGAAAAAATCAATATTTAATCTTACTTTTGATTTGAAGAAACTACTATAGATTTATTTTAAGTTTTAGGGTAAATTTATAAGTATCAAGTTTTTAGATAGTAATTTATAACTTTGATTTTGGTACATAAAAGTGTGAATAGTCATACATTATTCCTCACATAATCATTATTGCTGGTTATTTTTGCAAGTTGGATTATATTTTTTGTTTGTGAGACATGTTTATAAGTAAACTCGAACGTGAGTCAAATAAGATCACAGACTTCCGTTAAATATCACGTTCACAAAGCCTAAATGCCTATTAATACAAGGTTCATCAACTAATGCACCGAGCTAGCGGGTGCTAGGCCCCCTCCAATAAGCCCAATTATTGTATTAAGATATCATTGTTTAGCCCATAATTTAATGTTTAATATATCACGAGCCTCTCCCAACTAGCGACTTTTCTATAATGAAAGAAAAAGAAAATAAATGAAATTTAAGTGGCCACTAAAGAAAAATATATCTAAAATTTGGAGGTAGCCACTTTCAACCTTAAATGGTTTTTAACTTTTTATACTTCTTTCTTTATCCTTGAAAATTACTATTGACTTTAACTTTTTCACCCATATCTTCTGTCGAGTGTTAGTTGTTTGCTGCTTTACTCTTGACAAATATGAATTGTACATTAACTTTTGTATATATTTTGTTCATGTTTCTTATTTTGGTTTGGTGTTCAATTATTAAAACTATATGAGACTAGAGTTCAAGTTATATATAGGGGTGAGCATGGGCCAGTTTGAGACGGCTTTTGGCTAAAACCAAACCCCAAACTAAAAGTTCGGTTTTAAGTTATTTTAAAACCAAACCCCGCACCAAAAATTCGGTTTGGTTTTTTTGGTTTTTTGAGTTTAAAATCAATTTCGCAAACAGTTAGCACATGAATTTAGTTAAAGTTATCTAAAAGATAAAGATTAGTCAATGAGGTAAATATGATTATGAGTCGTCTCATGGTTATTTGAGGCCTAAAGCGAAAATATGAAATGAGACATTCTTGATAATATTTTGTTGTTGTTAATTTAAAAAATTTAAGGGACTTGTCAATAACTAATTGTATCACAAATTTGGATATCCGAAATTTGCGACGGTGCTTTTATGTTAGATATAATATTTTATCTAAGTTTTTTCAAATTCGGATATCCGAAATTTCATATAACAGTTTTATATATCTGAATATCTAGATATTTATAATTTTTGAAAAACTTTTATATGAGTTCCAATATTGTCCATTCATAAAACCCAAATTTTTAGTAAATTATGATCAAGTTTTCGGATATCCGAATACGGATAATTTTTGAACACCCATAACTTAAATCAAGAAATCCTAGAAAGTTTCGCCTTTGTTGCTCTCCCCTAGTTATATACTCGGAAACATCAAAATAGATAAAAAACTGACCTTATTTTGAGTTTAGCACTAAATTTGTTATGAAAAAAAAATAGGTTTAGTAATGCATTCGTAAGTTTTTGGGATGCTTTATTTGTATAAACTAAAGTTGCAAACTGTTCTATTTACACTTTTAATGTTTTGGTGTTATATAATAAACTTCGCACCCCTTAACTAAAAATCTTGGCTCCGTCTCCGTTTACAATTTGATTCCAAACATTCACTACATGATATGTACAATAATCGAAGACTTCAACATTTCATCTCAACATTTTCTTTCACAAACGTTTCATGTGTAACAATCGGTTATTTTGGGTGTAGATCAATGTAACGAGTTTAAGATTTGTTAATGGATAGATATTATATAGTGAGGTTATAAATCTGACTAATACTAGATACATCAATGGTTTTACGTTGACATATAATCATTTTCTTAGTTGTTTTTGTAGTCTATCAATTTCGTATATCATGAAAGTTTGTATTTCGACCAAATGGTATAACGTATCAATTCTGACCAAAGAGTCACAAAAAAAATTCTAAGAGCATATAACATAAATATATACTTAGGATAATACTCCCTCTGTCCCATATTAATTGTTCTGTTTTACTTATTAAAGTCTTTATTTTTCAACTTTTACCTTAACTATATATTTTTGTGTTATATTACACTTGATGCAAAATATATGAATAAATTGAGTTTTAAATGTATTTTCTTTAGTATAATTTTCATCAAGTATTATATAACACAAACAAATTTATTTAATGTCAAAGTTGACAAACAAAGACCGAAAAAATCAAAACAGAACAATTAATATGGGACGGAGGGAGTACCTAATAAGCATTATCTCACAGTGGGACACCCAACTCAACAGTTATCGACTGGCCGAACCAATCTGATCCATGAAGATGCAAAGCTGCTTGGATGGCGTCTTGAGAGTAGAAAAACCACTATCGCGAATCTAAAAACACAAAATAATAAAATTTCACAATTGCTCTTTTAATATTATTGCAAAAACATTGAGGAAATATACTCGGTTCCTGACACTTTGCTCTCAGATAGGTACCCACCTCCGCAAAACGTATCAGCTAATGGAGAGACTTTGTGGATAGGAGCTCAAGAGTCCGAGAGTCTCGGTTCACTCCAGTTGGTGCCTCACTAGGCCAAGAGATTTGTCCGGAGCTATTCCTTGTGGGGTGACAATGGCTGGTGCCTAAAGGCACTCGGGGTCAAAGTGTCCCCGCCAATATACACCTTTTTTTTTTTCTTGTGGATTTGGGTAACAGAAAAATATCAAAACTTAAAACTTTAGTTGATACAAATCAATTTTTAGTTATATATTTGACCGGTTTAAAAAGACTTTATTTTGATGTTTATAAGAGCGTCATTTTAAGGTTTATAAAAGCATCAATAATGGTCAGGATACTAAAGATGTCAAATACGCACCACATCACTATTTCCTTAAAGATATAACTTGACTTATGCAAGCAATGTCTTTATAGCTATTACAAAATATTCAACTTACTTTTTAAAATTTCGTGATTTAGGTTGTAGGTGTACTGTTCAAAAAATATTCGTATTCAGAAATCCAAAAAATTGATTAGAATATACTAAAAATATTGGGTTTATGAAATGTCAGTTTCAGAGCTCATATAAAAGTCTTCCAAAAATTATGGATATTCGGATATATAAAACCGTTATCCGAAATTTCGGATATCCGAATTGAAAAAAACTTAGCTAAAATAATGGCTATAACATAAAACCGTCGTCGAAAATTTTGGATATCCGAAAACCGAAAAACAGAAAAACCGAAAACCGAACCGCAGAAAACCAAAAACCGATAAAACCAAACCGAACTTTTGGTGCGGAATTTGGTTTTAAAACACATAAAACCGAACTTTTTGTTTGGGGTTTGGTTTTAGCCAAAAACCACCCCATGCTCACCTCTAGGTTTTATACGATATTCAAAACGCATAACTATGTCAAAAGAAATGTTCCGTAATTTTTATAAAAAAAAAAATCTTTTTTTATCGTTCAACTTTGTTCCTAATAGTTGAGAAATATCACAAAAACTTTATTTCAAAATATCCCGTAGCAACGCGCGTGTTATCTCAAATCCTTGTTGCTAACAAAGTAAAGCATGATCCGACCAAAATTTAAAGTTTATGTAAAAAGGGGCATCTTTTAGTCAACTCGCCCAGGGCATCAAAATTTGTTAGCCTTAAAGTTTTGTCATATGTGGGTATTGCACTTCATTCTTTGTACAAGGACTAGTTAAGTCATTTAGGCTTAGTTAGACTTGTATTCTTTGTATAAATACCCTCCTTATCCACATTTGGAGGGTTGAGGATTCACAGGTTCATGAGGTGTGTATGTTTTCTCTCTCTAGAAAACATACACACCTCCCCAATCAATAAACCGAAATTTATAATGTTTAATCTTTAGTTCGTGTTTAATGTGTTTCCTCCACCTCCAAACGTGATTCTTGGTCATATCAATTGGTATCAAGAGCTAACCGGGTGGCCATTCGTGGTGTTTTCAAGGTGATTAAGGTGAGTTATGTTGTGATTAATCTCGGTTTTTCTTCATCTTCTTCAACAGCCGAGTTTATTGCTATATTTAGGTTCGTTTTTGTGTTTGAATGAACCCATCAGTTGCGTTTTTATCATAAAAACGTGAGCTTTTTGTGGTTTTCTGGATTCAGACGCAAGAACATGGCAGAAAATGGGTGTGTTCTTAGCTACTTTGATCCAAAATCACAAAGAAATCTTGTATAAGATTTGTTTGTAAATATTATAATTGGAATATATTGAATATTTTATGGAGAATATTCATGGGTTTATGATGAGGCGAAAAGTGTACCGCTTTTAAGGGGTCATTTAAGCCCGAAATCGTATTTATTTGATCAAATATTGCCCTAAATCGTTCCTTTTGTCATTTTAGGTACTTTTGAGGAGAAATCTGGAAAAGGAGGCATTTTGGACGTTTTTGGAGCATAAAAGTGAAGAAAACGACAAAGTCTCAAAAATCGGCTAAAAGTTACCTTTGACGGCGTCAGATTTTACTCTGGACGGCGTCATGCCTTGGCAAGAAAAGTTGGATGTGAAATTTACTCATGACGGGCCAGTGAAAATAGCATGTGAATTCTGACGGCGTCACGCTTTAACTAAATCAAGGGCGTCACGGCTTAAATCATAAGGGGACGGCGTCACGTTCATGGTTAGACGGCGTCAAGCCTTGATAGGCCAGAATGGATTTTTGAAGAGCTAAAGAGGGACGGCGTCAAGAAGGTCATCCGGGAACCCTAAAAGCGGCGAGGTGACGGCGTCACAACCCATAAGGTGACGCCGTCAGATCCAAAAATCTATATATAGTTTTCTAATTTTTTGTCATTAAAGGAGAGCTTAGTGTGTGGAATTTTGGGATAAAACCCTAAGACGATTTTAGCTACTTTTTCAGGGCTTTTAGCCTTGAGATCTTCCATGTTTCATTGAAAGATAAGTTATCAATTAATCATTCAATATGTCTATGTGTTGTTTGATTCTATCTTATGCTTGTCTTTTGTTTAACATGTTAGGCTAATTTTATCTTGTGTTTGCTTAGATCTAATGAAACCTAGCTATTGATTATTGGTTGTTAGTGTGTTATTAGTTGTATTGGATGATTGTTTATCTATGTTAGGCTTAAGAAAACTGGCTAACCTCCTATTCGGTAACTTGCTTGAACGTCTTAAGAAACATGAACCAAACGCGTACTAAAGGTTTTTATGGTTGTATTTAATGCACAAGCGAATTCTAGTGATCCCATGTTAGGAGCTTCCTAGCCGGCTCGACATAGGAGTGAAGTAGGAGCTTGTAGAGTTTGGGGAAGTAAGTACGCCACCCCACGAATGGTATTAAGGAATACACCCGTCATCCACGCGACTAATACACACTAATTAACCGGTAAAAGATAGTTAGGGAGTAAGGAAATCTAAGTAAACACATTTCTCTACACATAAGTTTCTCACCACATTTTCATTTCAGTTATTTTATTTTATTGCATTTGTAGTAATTTGGGTTAGTTGACTAGCAACTAATTCCGCCCACTCCTTCAAAACCGAGATTTTACTTGCTTTCATAAAAATATAAAAACATAAAAAAGAATCTTCCTCAACCCTTAGACCTAATTAGAGTAGCCTTTCACACCTAACGAACACTATTCCCTGTGGAGAACGATCAATCCCCCGTACTTACCACTACACTATACTACATCGGTCAGGTACACTGCCTGGTGGGGTTGTAAGCCTCTTGAGATCCCTCGAGAGGTAAAACCTGTTGTAAGGTTACGAAACCCACGCACATCAAGTTTTTGGCGCCGCTGCCGGGGAATAGTTATTGTTTAGGTTGAATTTTTATTTCTATTAGGTCTACTCACTAGATTCCTTTCTAGTGAGATTTTTATTTTATTTTTCTAGGTTTTCTTTAGTCTATCTATTTTCTTCGTGTCTTTGTTCGTAACCATACCATCCGACATCATGGAAGATGGTAATATCCTTAACCCACACAACCCACCACCACAACAACCACAACCACCTCCTAGAGCCCGTACTTTAGGAGAGTATTCCCGTCCTAGCCACCATGGCTATCGAAACACCATTGAGCTCACTCAAGGAGCCAATATCACACCCTTGCGATCCGACACCATCCGGTTGGTGCAAAGTGGATGCGCATTCCATGGACTTCGTTCTGAAGATCCTAATCAACATCTCAAGGACTTTCTTAAAATCGTTGATTCTATAGACCTTGATGTTGCCACTCGAGAGACGACCCGACTGCGTCTCTTTCAATTCTCTCTGCGGGACCAAGCTAGTCAGTGGCTAGAACGTCAACCCGCAGGATCCATCACCTCTTGGGATGATCTCACCACTCGTTTCCTTGCTCAGTTTTTCCCACCGGGAAGAACTACCAAGCTAAGGAATGATATCTTGATGTTCCAACAACGTCAAGGCGAAACTCTCTACGAGGCATGGACTCGATTCAAGGACTTACTCCAAAAAGTCCCTCACCATGGCATAGAACTTTGGCTCCAAGTCCAAATCTTCTACGACCATATCAATCTCTCCACGAGGCAAACCATTGACCAATCGGCCGGTGGCAAGCTACGTGATCTAAGTGCGGAACAATCATGGGCTCTCCTAGAGGATCTTGCTCTTTATGACAACGAAAGTTGGAGTGATCCCCGTGATTTGAATAAAACGGTCAAGGCAATATCTTTGCCTTCTAACAATTCAAGCACTTCCGACCGTAGGATCATAGAACTTGAAGACCAAGTCAAGTTTCTTATGAAATCCTACGAGGCTCCTAAACCTTCAAGCCAAGTGAACAAAATCACTTCTTCATGTGAATTATGTAGTGGTCCCCACGACACTCGTGATTGCATGGAACTCCCCGAACAAGCTTTTGTGGACTACGCATCCTCGCGTACCGACGGAGCGGGAGACAAGTGGTACACTTTCAAACCCGAGCCAAACCCCTATGGTGATTCATACAACCCCTCATGGAAAAATCACCCGAACCTTAGGTGGAAACAAAACCAAAACTCACAACAAACCAATTCTTCCAACCCACCTAATCGTTTCCAATCAAGCGGTTCCAACTCGAACCGTACTTTCAACAACAATCCTTCAGGCAATGGTAGTACCAATAACTTTGAAGGATTGATGTCTCAATTTATGGCATCTCAAGAAGCTCGTTTAGCCAAGTTTGAAGCCGATTTCAAACAAAAACAAAGCGAGATGACCGATAAGATTGACACCTTGTTGAAAGCCCTCAATGACCGAGAAATGGGAGCACTCCCTAGCAACACGGTCAAGAACCCGAAACTAAACGTCAACGCTATTTCATCGGTTTCGCCCCCTAGTTCTTGTCCACAATATTATTCGGTCAATTCCATGAGCACGTGTTTCAAACAAACCCAAGTCGTTCCAAATGACCAAGAAGTTATGACATCCAAATTGGTCAACAACATAGTTGAAACACCTCCCACTCAAAACCTTGACGAAGAATTCAAGGAGCTCCACCTTGAAAGTCCGGTTGTTGAGGAGTTGGATGAGAAGAAGCTCAGGTTAGGCGAAAAAGGGACCGCCTTTGTTCAAAACAAGCTACCTAAGAAGTTAGATGATCCGGGCTTATTTGTTCTACCTTGCAAGATCGGTAATTCGGAGGCTTATGACACATTAGCCGATCTTGGATCAAGCCTTAACCTACTTCCGTTACCTCTCTACACCTCTCTAAAACTTGGAAAACTTGAAGAAACCGAGGTGATAATAGGCTTAGCGGATGGAAGTGTTGCTTACCCGGTTGGAGTAGTTAAGGACGTGTTAGTGCACATTGGAAAACTAACCATTTTAGCCGATTTCCACGTCCTTGATATGGTTAGCGACCCTACATGCCCCTTGTTGATAGGTAGAGGATTTTTGGCGACCGCTAGTGCTATGATTGATTGTAAGGAATCTAAGATAGCGGTAGGAGAAGGAGATACTTGGTCAATCTATGATGTTAAGAAACACGCCTATGATATTAGTGAGGAACCGACACCCCATTGGCTAGAATTAAATAGGAGACCATCTAGATATGGACCTTGGATAGATAAAGGCTTCATAGGACCCCAACGCCCATTTTACCTAGAAGAGGACTTTGTTAACCGAACACATACGGTAGAACAACTCTTGGCTAGGGACACCGAATTGGATCCATTTGAAGACCCTCTAGTTTTTAGAAGGATGATTGATTTCCTAGGAGTTTTGCCAATTAACCTAGGAATGAATAAGTGGATTTGTGAGGAAGATGATCATAAGTGGAATTGGGATAAACCACCCAAAGATGGAGATGGGTCATGGCATATTAAGATGACATTGTATGACCCGGATGGAGAGAAGTTTGAAAAGATATATCGTACTAAGCGGACCAATAGGAAACTTCAATCCAAGCTTAACCCTAAAGACGTCCTCGATGACGAGCTTACTTACATAGGGTAGCATGACTTTGAGTCTAGCTACAAGACTCGTTAATAAAGAAAAGCGCTTCTTGGGAGGCAACCCAAGCTTTATTTGTTTTATTTGCTATGTGTGTTTATTTATTTGTTGGTTTGATTTTATTTTCCGTATGTGTGTTTAATTTTTATTCTTATTGATTCATGTTCAAAACTAAAATTGTGAAAATGCTTTATGTTGTTTTTAACTTCGTCTTAACTACATATAAAGGTATTTTGCAAAAGATAAGTGTAAGGGAAATCTAAATTGGTTTATTAGAACACATATGAACATGAATCATAATAATAATAAATTAGCATACATATTCGTATTTGTTTGAGTCAAATGCTTGTATCGAGTCATAGTGATGTTTTGCAGGATTTCCAGGAAGTAAGGTAAAGGTTTTTCCAGAAATTTTCCGGAAACTTAAAATGAAAATTTTTGTCAGGTCATTTCTGACGGCGTCAGGGGTTATAACCTGACGGCGTCAGATTTAATTTCCAGAAATTTTTGAAAGTTTTGTTTTCATAAAAAGTTTTTACTAAAATCTCCAACTTATAATCTCCAGGAATCTGCAAAATTATCATTCCACAAGCATTATATCCTTATATATAGATTTTTCCCGCCGATGTTATGCAGGTTTTCGTGTTTGTTTTCTCAGGTTTAACAGGTTATTTTGGACAAGGAAATGTCTTGGAACCAAGCTTATGGCGATGCATTAGTCATGGAGCTTCAACATTACTTTGGAGGAAGATTTAACCGTGTAATTTCACTATCCACCGAGCGAATCAGGGGAGTATTTGATTTCATTCTTTTACTTTTTTCTTTTACATCTTGTTATTTGAACATTGGGGACAATGTTCATCTTAAGTGTAAGGGGAAGGTAAAAGTACGATTTTAGAGAATGCTATTACGCTTGATTTTTGCTTGTTTAATAGTAGATGTGTAATAAAACTGAGATAAATACCTGTTAGGGTAATTTTAGTGCCAAATTTAAAATTTTTTACAACATTTAGGAGTGAAACTTTGATCTTAATGAGCGTCTCACGGATAGGAGTTATATGACTAGCACAAAAACCGTACCACTAAAAAAAATTTCCACCCCCAAATATGTGAGGTTCACCCCTAGAATTGGTAGGAAAAGCATTTATGCTATGATGTGTGTACCGGTAGCACTTAGATTCTAGAACTTGCGTTAGGACCATTCCAAGGCCACAAGTGAGACTACATTCGTGTAGTTAGATTTACTACATGATAAGAGGCATTAGGATTAACCCATTGTTTTACACCTGTGTTTTTGTTATAATTACATTGGCTACATTGGTCAAGTAATTCTCCCACACCCTTTGCGTTGTACTCATTTTTAGTACACGATACCCCTAGTACACCCCTCAGAGCCTATCTTTTCGTTTCGACCTTTGAGCATTTTACTTAAAGGAAGAATTTGTTACACCCCACTAAAATGTACACCCAAATCGCCTTAGCCTACCTTGTATGCACTCATTTTTAGTGCATTATTGTTACAACATTTGTTTAAACCCAAGTTAATTATCTAATTGATTACATGGTTGCTAAGTCGAGTCATATCCTTGTACATATTGTTTTGGGACGATTGGGACTCATGGGTAAAGTACTAGTGTAATGGAGTAATGGGGAATAACATCATTTATTACCCCCATATGTGCTAAATATTTTAAAAGTACTCCAAGTTTTTCAATTATCTTAATTCGAGTCATTAGATTAGTATTTGTAAAGTTATGTAAAAATTCAAGTGTAAGGGGAATGCAATGCCCCTATGATGTATTATTTTGGATGGTAGGGTAAAAGTGTATGCAAAAAAAAAAAAAAAAAAAAAAAAAAAAAAAAAAAAAAAAAAAAAAATCAAGAAAAAACACAAAAAAAATGAGAAAATGAAAAATAGAAAAAAACATACGGACTACCATCCCGTTTCATTTTATGTTTGTTTTATGATTTTGTTATTTTGTTATTTCGTTTCTAGCTTAAGATCGAGTCGAGTCTTGGCTTAGCAACATTGTGTAGTACATGTAATTGATCAAGATCTTTAACTAGCCACCAGTAAAATATCCTTTATCCAACAAAACCGTGTTTTCCTTTTCCCTACACCTAACGTTATAACCCATTTAAAAGCCCTCTTTGATAGTTTATCTTAGGTGCTTACGCCTAGTGGAGGAGGTTTTCGATCCTTTCCCAAGCCTATGGTAATCTATTTGCTATGACAGGTAGTGAGAGATATTATCCGTTTTCATTTATGAGATTTATTTTGATGACACTTGAGAGATGTGAGTATCTAAACACTACTTGTGAGGTGCTAGTTTATAATCTCCGTGCTTATTATGATTAAAGTGGAACGATTATTTGTTGTACTTACTTTTATGTTTGCATTAAATGACCCCTAACTTGTATTTTGATTAGAATAAAAGCGCATTTGCTTGAGGACAAGCAAATCTCAAGTGTAAGGGTATTTGATGAGGCGAAAAGTGTACCGCTTTTAAGGGGTCATTTAAGCCCGAAATCGTATTTATTTGATCAAATATTGCCCTAAATCGTTCCTTTTGTCATTTTAGGTACTTTTGAGGAGAAATCTGGAAAAGGAGGCATTTTGGACGTTTTTGGAGCATAAAAGTGAAGAAAACGACAAAGTCTCAAAAATCGGCTAAAAGTTACCTTTGACGGCGTCAGATTTTACTCTGGACGGCGTCATGCCTTGGCAAGAAAAGTTGGATGTGAAATTTACTCATGACGGGCCAGTGAAAATAGCATGTGAATTCTGACGGCGTTACGCTTTAACTAAATCAAGGGCGTCACGGCTTAAATCATAAGGGGACGGCGTCACGTTCATGGTTAGACGGCGTCAAGCCTTGATAGGCCAGAATGGATTTTTGAAGAGCTAAAGAGGGACGGCGTCAAGAAGGTCATCCGGGAACCCTAAAAGCGGCGAGGTGACGGCGTCACAACCCATAAGGTGACGCCGTCAGATCCAAAAATCTATATATAGTTTTCTAATTTTTTGTCATTAAAGGAGAGCTTAGTGTGTGGAATTTTGGGATAAAACCCTAAGACGATTTTAGCTACTTTTTCAGGGCTTTTAGCCTTGAGATCTTCCATGTTTCATTGAAAGATAAGTTATCAATTAATCATTCAATATGTCTATGTGTTGTTTGATTCTATCTTATGCTTGTCTTTTGTTTAACATGTTAGGCTAATTTTATCTTGTGTTTGCTTAGATCTAATGAAACCTAGCTATTGATTATTGGTTGTTAGTATGTTATTAGTTGTATTGGATGATTGTTTATCTATGTTAGGCTTAAGAAAACTGGCTAACCTCCTATTCGGTAACTTGCTTGAACGTCTTAAGAAACATGAACCAAACGCGTACTAAAGGTTTTTATGGTTGTATTTAATGCACAAGCGAATTCTAGTGATCCCATGTTAGGAGCTTCCTAGCCGGCTCGACATAGGAGTGAAGTAGGAGCTTGTAGAGTTTGGGGAAGTAAGTACGCCACCCCACGAATGGTATTAAGGAATACACCCGTCATCCACGCGACTAATACACACTAATTAACCGGTAAAAGATAGTTAGGGAGTAAGGAAATCTAAGTAAACACATTTCTCTACACATAAGTTTCTCACCACATTTTCATTTCAGTTATTTTATTTTATTGCATTTGTAGTAATTTGGGTTAGTTGACTAGCAACTAATTCCGCCCACTCCTTCAAAACCGAGATTTTACTTGCTTTCATAAAAATATAAAAACATAAAAAAGAATCTTCCTCAACCCTTAGACCTAATTAGAGTAGCCTTTCACACCTAACGAACACTATTCCCTGTGGAGAACGATCAATCCCCCGTACTTACCACTACACTATACTACATCGGTCAGGTACACTGCCTGGTGGGGTTGTAAGCCTCTTGAGATCCCTCGAGAGGTAAAACCTGTTGTAAGGTTACAAAACCACGCATCAGTTTATGAAAAAGTTGGTCAAAAGTAGCATAGTTGGTGAGAAAAGGTGTAAGAAGTCAGTGGAAAGTGGTTGGAAAAGGCAAAATGTCGCAGTTGACTTTTATCGCAGTTGACTTCTATCTCGATTGGGATGTTATCGCGATTGGGATGTTATCTCGTTTGGGATTTTATCGCAATTGGGCACCTTTATCGCATTTCAACTCAGATACCTCTATCGCAGTTGAAACTCAGATATTCTTATCGCATTTGGTCCCTATCGCATTTGGTGCTTATCGCATTTGGGACTTATCGCATTTGGGACTTATCGCGATTGGAACTTTGTCGCAGTTTATCACAAATCACACCTTATCGCATTATGCCAAAAGAACCTATCGCAATTCGACTTTATGTATATCGCATTTCGAAAAAAAAAAAAAAAAGTTTTTTGGCGGGAAAACTTGAGTAAAATTTAATTTTCACAGGAGACTTAACGGTCCATTTTTACGCGAGATTCAAATTCTGGTACAAGTGTGAAAATTTTGGCCTAAAATTCAAATTTTTTGGCCAAAATTCGAATTTTTCGGGGAATTTTCGGCGTAAAAATTTCTTAAACTCAAAATTTTCCGGCATCATTAGAATTGCATTTTATGGCATTTTTCACAACAACATCACAAATGATATTATCGGACTGCACCTTCAACATCACCACGTATAGCCAAAAAGATCCTGATCAAGATTCACAATCAAATGACAATGGTTAAATTATTAGCTGTGACTACGGGGATGATTCGTTATTATTTATTTGGGTTTGAAGTAAGGTTTTACGGACGCGTGTACTTATTTCATCTTCTTTCTTTCTACCCTACCGCGAAGATGACTTGTTTGGGCATATATTATTAATGGTGACGAAGACTTGGATATCTAGTTACTTTTGTGATTCTCTCTCTATTCTCACAAAGTAGCTATCACTTTAAGGAGTTACGTTGTAGTGCTCAGTGTCTCACGTAGTTGAGGATATGTCAAGAGGTTTTGTACTAATACTTCTGTTAAGGGTATCGGGTACACCGTTCTTAGTCACAAGGATAGTACAAGCTTAAGTCACAAATCTGGGCGATGTTACTTCATTCTCAAGTTCATCATATTGGGTTATCATCACATGTGGTTACTACATGAAGTCGTTGTTTTTTATACAGGAGGTTATATTGGGTTCATCGACATCTTCTCACAGGCTGACTGGGTTTAATGATAAAGTGCTTCCAGTTAATACTTCACGTACACAACATTATGCTGATTCCGATATATCGTAACCAGCAGGGGAGAGAAATGTATACATCAAGGTCTCACAGCAAGTTCACGTGATCGGGCTTAATGATTTATGAAATGATTTGATTTGTGTCGGAGATTCGTTGATTCTATGTCTTATCCTCTACTCATCTTTTTCTACGTACTTCTACCTTTCCACCTTCGACAATTTCGGGCAACAAAATCAAGATGATCAGTGGTTCAACTTGTTACTTTGGTGTTATCATTTCATGTGTACGTCATGGGCTGATTTTTCATATGAAAGACAACTGGGATGCATTTGGTGAGATGAAGATGTTGATACCCTGTTCCCTTGAATAGATAATCTTGAAGAAGGTCGAGTCTACAGTTGGTATGTGCTTAAACACATAATTTTATTTGACCAAAACCGGACCCAAATAGACCAAAAACTAACCATAAATGTCAAATATATTGTGTTTTTGTGTTTGTTTCTATGCAGGTACGGATATCATGAAAAAGGGACAAAATCAAGCAAAATCCGAGAAAATAAGCACGAGACGTGGAAAAGAGATTTATAGAGCCGAAGCCGGGGAAAATTTCGTCAAAGATAATATATTTTTTTGAAGAATGGCCCTTAGATTACTTCTACTTGGCATTATTGGTCCCTAGACTATCTTTGAATAAATGGCAGCTATGGTCCTTACAATTTCTAAAATTACAACTTTTGTCCCTAAATTATTTATCCTAAACTCTACAAACTCCAACCGGATCCAAAGTTACCACAACTAAACCCAAAGCTAAACTATACCCAAACCCACTTATACCCCCTGATGAGGCGAAAAGTGTACCGCTTTTAAGGGGTCATTTAAGCCCGAAATCGTATTTATTTGATCAAATATCGCCCTAAATCGTTCCTTTTGTCATTTTAGGTACTTTTGAGGAGAAATCTGGAAAAGGAGGCATTTTGGACGTTTTTGGAGCATAAAGTGAAGAAAACGGCAAAGTCTCAAGAATCGGCTAAAAGTTACTCTTGACGGCGTCACAATTAACATGGGACGGCGTCATGCCTTGGCAAGAAAAGTTGGATGTGAAATTTACTCATGACGGGCCAGTGAAAATAGCATGTGAATTCTGACGGCGTCACGCTTTAACTAAATCAAGGGCGTCACGGCTTAAATCATAAGGGGACGGGAATTCTGACGGCGTCACGCTTTAACTAAATCAAGGGCGTCACGGCTTAAATCATAAGGGGACGGCGTCACGTTCATGGTTAGACGGCGTCAAGCCTTGATAGGCCAGAATGGATTTTTGAAGAGCTAAAGAGGGACGGCGTCAAGAAGGTCATCCGGGAACCCTAAAAGCGGCGAGGTGACGGCGTCACAACCCATAAGGTGACGCCGTCAGATCCAAAAATCTATATATAGTTTTCTAATTTTTTGTCATTAGGAGGGGGCTTAGTGTGTGGAATTTTGGGATAAAACCCTAAGACGATTTTAGCTACTTTTTCAGGGCTTTTAGCCTTGAGATCTTCCATGTTTCATTGAAAGATAAGTTATCAATTAATCATTCAATATGTCTATGTGTTGTTTGATTCTATCTTATGCTTGTCTTTTGTTTAACATGTTAGGCTAATTTTATCTTGTGTTTGCTTAGATCTAATGAAACCTAGCTATTGATTATTGGTTGTTAGTGTGTTATTAGTTGTATTGGATGATTGTTTATCTATGTTAGGCTTAAGAAAACTGGCTAACTTCCTATTCGGTAACTTGCTTGAACGTCTTAAGAAACATGAACCAAACGCGTACTAAAGGTTTTTATGGTTGTATTTAATGCACAAGCGAATTCTAGTGATCCCATGTTAGGAGCTTCCTAGCCGGCTCGACATAGGAGTGAAGTAGGAGCTTGTAGAGTTTGGGGAAGTAAGTACGCCACCCCACGAATGGTATTAAGGAATACACCCGTCATCCACGCGACTAATACACACTAATTAACCGGTAAAAGATAGTTAGGGAGTAAGGAAATCTAAGTAAACACATTTCTCTACACATAAGTTTCTCACCACATTTTCATTTTGTTATTTAATTTTATTGCATTCGTAGTAATTTGGGTTAGTTGACTAGCAACTAATTCCGCCCACTCCTTCAAAACCGAGATTTTACTTGCTTTCATAAAAAATTATAAAAACATAAAAAGAATCTTCCTCAACCCTTAGACCTAATTAGAGTAGCCTTTCATACCTAACGAACACTATTCCCTGTGGAGAACGATCAATCCCCCGTACTTACCACTACACTATACTACATCGGTCAGGTACACTGCCTGGTGGGGTTGTAAGCCTCTTGAGATCCCTTGAGAGGTAAAACCTGTTGTAAGGTTGCAAAACCCACGCAATCAAGTTTTTGGCGCCGCTGCCGGGGAATAGTTATTGTTTAGGTTGAATTTTTATTTCTATTAGGTCTACTCACTAGATTCCTTTCTAGTGAGATTTTTATTTTATTTTTCTAGATTTTCTTTAGTCTATCTTATTTCTTTGTGTGTTTGTTCGTAATTTCCATTGACTCTTTCGTTCACCATTATGGAGAACGCGAATCCACCATACTACCAACCACGTAATTCACCCACTCCATATGACATCTTGATGTTTAAACAACATAAAGATGAACCTCTCTATGATGCATGGACTCGTTTTAAATATTTACTCCAAAAAGTCCCTCATCATAACTTCGATTTTTGGTCCCTAACTCAAATCTTTTACAATCATGTCGACCGACATGCCCAAAGGGACATTTACCATATTGCCGGCAGGGATATTAGGGAATTAAGTGCTGAGAAAGCATGGGAAGCTATTGAGAATTGTGCCCAATATTATTATATGGTAGACAACCCAACAAACATTAATACAAGTCAATTGACCACAAATTTCAAGGATCATGAAACAAGTTTGTTTGGGGATGAGGGTAGAGTTGAGCCACCTAGCTGCATGTCATGGTTAGGCACTACCATAATACAGGGTGAACACTTAGGTGATCTTGATGTGATGGAGGATCTAGCCGTGCATGATATCATTGATCAAAAAGACCTAGGCTTTATGATCGATGACGATGAATCTCAAGAAACACATGATGAATCTTTTGGGCAATTTGAATATAGCAGTCAGAATATTGAGGATGATCCTTATGATTCGGATATAGAAGTTGAGATGCCTAGAGAAGCACTTGAGATACTAGGGAAAATGTTAGGGTTAGATTCTACTAAAACACATGATGAGGATATAGGTGATCTTGACACAAAGAATGATGAGGTAAGTAACATAAGCCCACCAAGTACCCCACAAGTCCTACCATCATTTGAGGCACACACACCGCCCGTGACTTACCCGGAAGAAGTTGAGGAGACTATAGGAACCCCAATAGAGGTAGAGCCCTTGGACCAAACACAACCAGAAGAAATAGGTTTGAATGCTGTTAGTGATCACAACCTTTCTTTTAGTCCTATGGAAGTTCCTAGTTTTGATGAGCCGGAGCCTCAACCAAAACCGTTACCTAATCTTCCATCCTTGGATGAAAATTTAGGAATTGAATTAGGTCCCGATCCACCCATCAAAACATATAGTCCGGGTAGTCTTAAGTTTAAGGTAGTGGACATTAAGCCTTGTAGTGAGGAAGACAATATAGGAGTGAAAAATGACCTTACATGTCTACATCACCCATTCATGATTGATCACAAGAAACATTATGGGTTTAAACCGGGTCTATTGGGTCAAGATGGATTCCCAATTAGGAGTCTCTCGAAGTTGTTAGAAAATGATCCCTTTTTAGGAGAAAACTTTAATTCACCCATTGACCAAAGTGAACTAGGTAAGGTTATGATGAAAGGAGCACACCCCTTTGAGCATATAATTCATCCACCACTCTTTCCTCACATGGCATACTCCTACCGAGCTGGTGTGTATCGCTACTATCACCCGCACTTAATCCTAAGTGTAGGGAAAACCTCTCCTTTATCCATTAAATAAGGGTAGAGTCAGGCTCATGACTCGAACAAAAACAAGCGCTTCTTGGGAGGCAACCCAAGCCTTATTTGTTTGTTTATTTATTTGTTTGTTTGTTTGATTTTATTTGTTTCCGTATGTGTGTTTAAATTTTTATTATTATTGATTCATGTTCAAAACTAATTTGTGAAAATGCTTTATTTTGTTTTTAACTTCGCCTTAACTACATATAAAGGTATTTTGCAAAGGATAAGTGTAAGGGAAATCCAAATCGGTTTATTAGAACACAAATGAACATGAATCATAATAATTATAAATCAGCATACATATTCGTATTTGTTTGAGTCAAATGCTTGTATCGAGTCATAGTGATGTTTTGCAGGATTTCCAGGAAGTAAGGCAAAGGTTTTTCCAGAAATTTTCCGGAAACTTAAAATGAAAATTTTTGTCAGGTCATTTCTGACGGCGTCAGGGGTTATAACCTGACGGCGTCAGATTTAATTTTCAGAAATTTTTGAAAGTTTTGTTTTTAGAAAAGTTTTTACTAAATCTCCAACTTATAATCTCCAGGAATCTGCAAAATTATCATTCCACAAGCATTATATCCTTATATATAGATTTTTCCCGCCGATGTTATGCAGGTTTTCGTGTTTGTTTTCTCAGGTTTAACAGGTTATTTTGGACAAGAAGATGTTTATGGAATCAAGCTTATGGCGATGCATTAGTCATGGAGCTTCAACATTCTCTTTGGAGGAAGATTTAACCGTGTAATTTCACTATCCACCGAGCGAATCAGGGGAGTATTTGATTTCATTCTTTTACTTTATGCTTTTACATCTTGTTATTTGAACATTGGGGACAATGTTCATCTTAAGTGTAAGGGGAGGGTAAAAGTACGATTAGAGAATGCTCTTACGCTTGATTTTTGTTTGTTTGATAGTAGATGTGTAATAAAACTGAGATAAATACTTGTTAAGGTAATTTTAGTGCCAAATTTAAAAATTTTTACAACATATAGGAGTGAAACTTTGATCTTAATAAGCGTCTCACGGATAGGAGTTATATGACTAGCAAAAAAACCGTACCACTAAAAAATTTCCCACCCCAAATATGTGAGGTTCGCCCCTAGAATTGGTAGGAAAAGCATTTATGCTATGATGTGTGTACCGGTAGCACTTAGATTCTAGAACTTGCGTTAGGACCATTCCAAGGCCACAAGTGAGACTACATTCGTGTAGTTAGATTTACTACATGATAAGAGGCATTAGGATTAACCCATTGTTTTACACCTGTGTTTTTGTTATAATTACATTGGCTACATTGGTCAAGTAATTCTCCCACACCCCTTTGCGTTGTACTCATTTTTAGTACACGATACCCCTAGTACACCCCTCAGAGCCTATCTTTTCGTTTCGACCTTTAAGCATTTTACTTAAAGGAAGAATTTGTTACACCCCACTAAAATGTACACCCAAATCGCCTTAGCCTACCTTGTATGCACTCATTTTTAGTGCATTATTGTTACAACATTTGTTTAAACCCAAGTTAATTATCTAGTTGATTACATGGTTGCTAAGTCGAGTCATATCCTTGTACATATTGTTTTGGGACGATTGGGACTCATGGGTAAAGTACTAGTATAATGGAGTAATGGGGAAGAACATCATTTATTACCCCCATATGTGCTAAATGTTTTAAAAGTACTTCAAGTTTTTCAATTATCTTAATTCGAGTCATTAGATTAGTATTTGTAAAGTTATGTAAAAGTTCAAGTGTAAGGGGAATGCATCTTCCCTATGATGTATTATTTTGGATGGTAGGGCAAGAGTGTATGAAAAAAAAAAAAAAAAAAAAAAAAAAAAAAAAAAAAATCAAGAAAAACACAAAAAAATGAGAAAATGAAAAATAGAAAAAAACATACGGACTACCATCCCGTTTCATTTTATGTTTGTTTTATGATTTTGTTATTTTGTTATTTCGTTTCTAGCTTAAGATCGAGTCGAGTCTTGGCTTAGCAACATTGTATAGTACATGTAATTAATCAAGATCTTTAACTCGCCACCAGTAAAATATCCCTTATCCAACAAAACCGTGTTTTCCTTTTCCCTACACCTAACGTTATAACCCATTTAAAAGCCCTCTTTGATAGTTTATCTTAGGTGCTTACGCCTAGTGGAGGAGGTTTTCGATCCTTTCCCAAGCCTATGGTAATCTATTTGCTATGACAGGTAGTGAGAGATATTATCCGTTTTCATTTATGAGATTTATTTTGATGACACTTGAGAGATGTGAGTATCTAAACACTACTTGTGAGGTGCTAGTATGTAATCTCAGTGCTTATTATGATTGAAGTGGAACGATTATTTGTTGTAATTACTTTTATGTTTGCATTAAATGACCCCTAACTTGTATTTTGATTAGAATAAAAGCGCATTTGCTTGAGGACAAGCAAATCTCAAGTGTAAGGGTATTTGATGAGGCGAAAAGTGTACCGCTTTTAAGGGGTCATTTAAGCCCGAAATCGTATTTATTTGATCAAATATCGCCCTAAATCGTTCCTTTTGTCATTTTAGGTACTTTTGAGGAGAAATTTGGAAAAGGAGGCATTTTGGACGTTTTTGGAGCATAAAGTGAAGAAAACGGCAAAGTCTCAAGAATCGGCTAAAAGTTACTCTTGACGGCGTCACAATTAACATGGGACGGCGTCATGCCTTGGCAAGAAAAGTTGGATGTGAAATTTACTCATGACGGGCCAGTGAAAATAGCATGTGAATTCTGACGGCGTCACGCTTTAACTAAATCAAGGGCGTCACGGCTTAAATCATAAGGGGACGGCGTCACGTTCATGGTTAGACGGCGTCAAGCCTTGATAGGCCAGAATGGATTTTTGAAGAGCTAAAGAGGGACGGCGTCAAGAAGGTCATCCGGGAACCCTAAAAGCGGCGAGGTGACGGCGTCACAACCCATAAGGTGACGCCGTCAGATCCAAAAATCTATATATAGTTTTCTAATTTTTTGTCATTAGGAGGGGGCTTAGTGTGTGGAATTTTGGGATAAAACCCTAAGACGATTTTAGCTACTTTTTCAGGGCTTTTAGCCTTGAGATCTTCCATGTTTCATTGAAAGATAAGTTATCAATTAATCATTCAATATGTCTATGTGTTGTTTGATTCTATCTTATGCTTGTCTTTTGTTTAACATGTTAGGCTAATTTTATCTTGTGTTTGCTTAGATCTAATGAAACCTAGCTATTGATTATTGGTTGTTAGTGTGTTATTAGTTGTATTGGATGATTGTTTATCTATGTTAGGCTTAAGAAAACTGGCTAACTTCCTATTCGGTAACTTGCTTGAACGTCTTAAGAAACATGAACCAAACGCGTACTAAAGGTTTTTATGGTTGTATTTAATGCACAAGCGAATTCTAGTGATCCCATGTTAGGAGCTTCCTAGCCGGCTCGACATAGGAGTGAAGTAGGAGCTTGTAGAGTTTGGGGAAGTAAGTACGCCACCCCACGAATGGTATTAAGGAATACACCCGTCATCCACGCGACTAATACACACTAATTAACCGGTAAAAGATAGTTAGGGAGTAAGGAAATCTAAGTAAACACATTTCTCTACACATAAGTTTCTCACCACATTTTCATTTTGTTATTTAATTTTATTGCATTCGTAGTAATTTGGGTTAGTTGACTAGCAACTAATTCCGCCCACTCCTTCAAAACCGAGATTTTACTTGCTTTCATAAAAAATTATAAAAACATAAAAAGAATCTTCCTCAACCCTTAGACCTAATTAGAGTAGCCTTTCATACCTAACGAACACTATTCCCTGTGGAGAACGATCAATCCCCCGTACTTACCACTACACTATACTACATCGGTCAGGTACACTGCCTGGTGGGGTTGTAAGCCTCTTGAGATCCCTTGAGAGGTAAAACCTGTTGTAAGGTTGCAAAACCCACGCAATCACCCCCACAATCGACTCCAGCCCACCTAAACAATACCCAAGCCCATCCTATCTAAAACCGACCCACCATCACCCATTTTAGTTAAATACCAATAAAAACACAAGTATTAGTCAAAATCCCCAATATCCGGTCAAAATCCCTAAAACCAACTCACTTCCTCTTCTTCTTCCCTAAATTACCGCCCACATCCTCCATTAACCTCCTGCTAATCCCACCTCTCACCACCACACCACTACCAGCCAAACCCTTCACGTGGGTTTGCCTTTGGTCCCCTCCCCTCCACCTCAGCGATCCGAGGCTACAAAGAAGATCAACGATCAAGATAAAAAGTTGTGGGGAGCACGAAATAATCCAAGGGTCGACAAAGAAACACAACCGCACAGAGAGAAACACTCTCACACAACAAACACACTCGAATTAGGGTTTTGATATATTTTAGTATAAATAGGATAGTAGCAGTCGAGTGTTTTTTTTTAGGTTTATTTTAGCTCTTAGTTTAAGGTATTTTAATTTTATTTCGGTTGTAATTTTACTCTTTATTTTAATATAAGTCAAGTTTTATTGTTCTGCTTATTTACTGCTTCGATTCTGCTTATTTAATTCTTGTTGCTGCTTATTTTGATAAGTTAGTATAATTTGTTCTTAGTTTAAACTTGAAAAAAGAAAAAAAAATGTTTTTTTTTTTTTTTTTAGCTTATCTTGTTTTTTTTTTCCTGCTTGTTTGAAGTCTGGTATGGTTAGTTAGGATAGGTTAGTTAGTTTTTGCTTACTACTGATATGGTTAGTTAGGATAGGTTAGTTAGTTTTTGCTTATTACTGCTCTTGTTTTTTTTTGTTCTGATCTTAGTTGCTTATTGAATTTTGTGGTGATGTAGTATAGTGGTTATTGAATTTTGTGGTGATTAAGTAGAAGTAATTTTGTTGTTGTCAAAGAAAAAATCAAATAGCAGATTTTGTGTTTATCAGTAGTAGTAGTTGGATTGTGCTTATCATTTGCAAAAGAAAATCAAGAAGAAAAAAAATAGATTGTAAAAATTTTGACAGTCCTGGGGTTCGAACCCAGGACAGTTAGCACAAACACAAGCAACCTTACCACTACACTCTTCACTCTTTTTAGTTAAACCTTGCAAACTTTTATTTAAAACCCTTTTATTTTTATTTTTATTTCCTTTTTAGCTTATTGTGAGCTGTTGCTTATTTTCGGCTTATTTAAAAAAGCATTTTCACTTTTTATATTTTTCATAGCTCAAGTTTAGTATTAAGTATTTTAGAAAAAAATTTCAGAATTTTCTTTTTCCATTTAGTATTTTTAATCAATTATTTTCTTTTAAATAGTTTTTAATTTATAAAAAATTATTAAAAAGTCAAAAAAAATATTTTTCTTTTTTCCAAAATTTTCTTTTTATATTTAGAGTTTAGGAAAATTATTTTTATAAATTTAGGATTTAGAATTTAGAAATTTACTTTTATTTACGTTTTTAAACTTGTCGCGTAACGTTTTTAAATTCCGATTTTCGATTTTTAGTTCACGTGCTTAGATTACTTGTACTCGTAGCTTTATTAGCTGTTTTTATTTGATATTCCATTATTCGTAGTATAGAAAAAATCAAAATATCTCACTTTTTACACATTCACAACACGTTTCACGTTCCGAAAACACGAAATTCCATTCACACCTTCACGGGAAAACGAACCTCGGGTCTTGCATATTTCCGTTGCAATTCTCCTTTTTGGGATATAAATTGCTTGAAACCAATTTTTGGCGCCGCTGCCGGGGAGGGTTGAAGTGAATTCGTGAATTTGTTTCTCGATTCGTGTTTTGAAGATCCTTCCCTCGGAAGTTATTTGCTTTTATAAAAAGAAAAAAAAATACAAAAAGAAAATAAATATAAAACACTTTTCCTAAAGTGTTTTCAAAAATACAAAAATAATATAACCTCACTTTTTCTGAAAAGTGTTGTAAACCATTCCTAAATAAACAACAAAAGAGATCGTGAAATTAAACGTTACTCGGATTATTTCTTTGCTACAACCTATACACGGGGTTTAAGGATGGTCTTGACATTAAATTGCAGACCGAAAGAGGCGGGTTTTTAATCACCTTCGAGTGGACCTTTGCTTCTCCGCCACGCTGCGCGTAGTTTAGAAAGAAACGAGTACGGTTGATCAACGATCACCAAAAAGAAGTTAATTTTAATTTTTCCTTATAAAAACCCAAAAATATTTTCATTTTCAAATTTGGTTTTCTTTTTAAACCTTTGTTTGTTTTTGGTGTATGCACACCCGTTCTTCTTCTTCTCAACCTCTTCTTTCACCGCTCTCAAATCCCGAGAGAATTATCCGTCACAATCACCGTGTTCATTTCTCAACCGTTGAGGAAATGGCCGACGACCCAAACAATCAACACCCTCCGATGGGTGGTGATAATCACATGCCAGCTCCCGATCTCCGAACGATGGAGGAGTTGTGCCAACCCACAATACACGGACGTGGTGGCCCGATTGCCCCCGTCAATATTCAAGCCGCAGATTTTGGACTTAAGCATCATATGATCCAACAAGTTCAAAATTCTTGCCAATTTCACGGTTTGCCGGGTGACGATGCAAACAAGCATCTTGAAAAATTTATTACCGTCACCCAAAGTATGAAACACAATAGGGTCACCGATGACGCCCTTCGTCTTTATCTCTTCCCATATTCCTTGACGCATCATGCCACCGCTTGGTTTGATCGTCTTCCCAAGAACTCCATTCACACTTTTGATGAGGTGTGTATGTTTTCTCTCTCTAGAAAACATACACACCTCCCCAATCAATAAACCGAAATTTATAATGTTTAATCTTTAGTTCGAGTTTAATGTGTTTCCTCCACCTCCCGTATGTGAATCTATACCTCTACAAAATTATCACGACTGGCCCTGACTTTGATAAATTAAGCAACTAAAATAGACTGTAGAAGTAACTGGACCTCGTTACAAAGTTAAACTTCAAAAGTATCAAAAGAGAAGTTGATGAATAATTCTTTTACTTAAATGCCCTCAAATGGCATGTGTTTACTTTAGATCACTGGGTGTGGAGATCTTCGTGGCTCGCCATGGGTGACATGGCAGCTCGCAATGGCATGCCATGACACTATCCTAGCTCTTCGTGGCTACTCATCCATGGGTTACTCGTCTGCACGGTGAACCCAACTCCCTGCAAATTGTGTACGATCCCAACTCTTCGTGGCATGCCATGACACCATCCCAACTCTTCGTAGCTACTCATCCGTGTATGTGGGACCCAAATGAGTAAGTTGTGGTTTGTTATCATAAAAGGGTTGTAAAGTGAGGTATGTCATGGTGACGTGGCATCTCGTGAAACCCGAATGAGTAATTTTAAGATGTCATGACACCCGGTGCTCTTAGTTCCCTCCCAAAAATATTGGTCTTTGTCACGTGGTACTCAATATTGTTTTTACTTTCTCTCTCCAACAAGTACATCTTCCTCATCACAAACATTACTGTAACTGTATAAGCTTCATATCTATTCAATCATTTTTTTTTTCTTCCTTCTTCTTTATATCTCAATGTAAATGCCTCTAAAATTTTGATGCCTCAAAATGTTTGATGCCCTGGGCCGTCGCCCAGCTCACCCGGTACCCGGGCCGGCCCTGGGTAGCTCACCAGCTATTATTAGATAAAATTTCAACTTTTATCTATATTCTTGGTTTCCTTACTTTTGGAAGTTGGTATCAAAAATATATAGATAAGTTATATTGTAAATGTTTTTCAATCTTTGTTAGTTTTGCTTTTGTGATCAATAATGCTTAAAGTGTAAGTTTTGTCAAAAAGTTTCTTCACAAAAAGACATTAACTTTTATCTATGAAATTTCTTTGTTACTCCTAAGCATAGTTGTCAGGATCCCGATTCTGATCTTATGATCTTACGATTTTACGATTCTACGAAGTAAAAACGATCCGGATCCTACGTAGGATCTTAACAAGCTTAAGAACTTATAGGATCCCGATCTTGACCATAAGATCTTAAGATCTACTCCGATCCGATCTTACTTTTCTCGAACTACAAACTAAAAAACTATAAATTTATGGTTTATGTTTTTATATAATTTAAAAAAAACATGTGATTCTTCTTAAACATTCCATATTCATAATTTATGACAACATTTCCATGAAACATTCATATAATTTCGTATTTATAATATATAATAATTTGTAGATTTGAATAATTTTACAAAGATCATTAGAAAATGACACTATAGTAAGATCTTAAAATCTCGATCCGATTTTACGATCACGAGGAAGATCCTAAGTATTTTCTCGAGGAAGATCCTCTCAAGTTGTTATACACAACTTGAGTCAAGTTGGACAATCACTAACCATTTATCAAAATTCAATGGTACAAATCAAAAGTTGTGTATAAATTACTAGCCATTAGATTTTGATCAATGGCTAGTGATTTTCCAACTTGACTCAAGTTGTGTATAACAACTTGAGAGGATCTTCCTCCGTACTTTCTTAAACATTTCTTTCGTTTGACTTAAAGTCAATGTTGGCAGTGAAATTTATCTTCTTACGCATGCAATTGTTACATGTGTTAAAAAAATTAGATGGGATAGTAAAAACATAACTATATTTCATATCTCATGTATCTAACCTAGTAAGATGATACGTAATAGAAAACTGTAGAATAATATAGTACTAATACTTAGTGACGGAACCAAGTAGGTCTCACGACATCCATGAATTTTTGCAACATAGTGCTAATTATCGTAAGAAAATCTCAAATTTTCGGAAAGTCACTTGGTCTTCAAAAAATTGTTTATACTCTTATTTAGTTTCTTGTAAATCCACCTGGTCACTTTTATTAAACGTGAGCCAAACCGATTGCTAAATTAACATATGTTCAGGCGTGTTCACGAAACTAATATTTAGTCTTGTGCTACGATCAATTTACTGACGACTCGAGCTAAATTCACGAAAAATGGCACTGCATAACAAAGAACGTTAATAAAGCAAAAAACTAAAAAAAAATATACATACATAAAATTAAATTTGATTATCAAATATACTACTACTACTTGGTAGCAAAATTATATAACCAATATCAAAAATTTGGTATTCTGAAAAAATTCAAATATTCATCTTCTTGGTTGAACCATGTCGATTAGATGTCGAACTATTCATCTACTTGTGTAGGATTCTAGTAGTAACATAAGCTTCAGCCATGGAAGAACCGCTCATTGACATGTTTAGGCAAAAGAAATTTATAGGACAATTTGTTATGGACGTGTGTGATGCTTTCTAGTAGTAGTATAATTTATAGGACAATTTGACTTTGAGACCACGTTATCCATGACGTTTTCTAAATTCTGATTTTTAATACAAACGAGCTGGGAAGCCCGCGCGTTGCAGGGGTTGTTGAGATAGTTGTTTTTTGTTGTACGATGTTTGTTTTACGTTTTGTAGGTTCACAATTATTTTGTATTTTTTTTAGAATTTTTTTTTAAATTAATTTTTTTAGAAAAATTAATTTTAAAGTTTTTTGAAAATATTTCTTTTTTGAAAATATTTTTTCAAAAACTTTTTTTTTTTTTTTTAATTTTTTTTTTCAAAATATTATTTTTTCAAAAAAAAGTTACTGTAGCAAACACTGTAGCATGAACAGTGTTTGCTACAGTACCCCCCATGAACAGTGCTTGGAACAGTAATGTACAATAGTATATGCGCATGGTACATGTTGACGAAGCATCATCCAATTCTGGGTTTTAATTATATATATAATAATTAACTATTTGACGGTATATATGGGGTTTCGATTTATAAAGGTCTACATCACTAGACTTCAATAGTCACTTGGCTTTCTGTTCTTTCTCTTGGGCTACAAGAATGAGTGTTTTACGTCATCATAGACGTTTTTTTTCATCACTATATATTCATGAAAACCTATAATATACATGTAAACACACTCATGAGTGATAATAGGACAACTCTAATAAACTCCATAGAAAATTTATCGAGACGCAAGAACTACCCAAGGCGCAACATAGCGGTAAAGTCTCCCAAGTTGGGACTCTTTGATCCGAGTCTACTTACCAAATAACCAAAGATGAAACATTATTGTTGGTTATTTTTTTTCATAACGACTAGTCATATATTATTATTCACACAATCATTATTGTTGGTTATTTTTGCACGTTGCTTTATATTTTTGTTTGCCAGGCGTATTTATAAGCTATTCTTGTAAACAAAAATAAAAATCAACGTGCAAAAACAAGATCACTTACTTCAAGAGGGACCTAGGTTTATAAGTGATTAGGTTCATAATTTTTATTACGATATCACAAAACTAACTAAAGAAAACATGTGACACAAATAGGGGGACCGCGTTCATTCATGAAAAATCAGGACTTTTGACAAATAAATACACTACGGGTCAAAAATTCATGGGGTTCGCGTGAACCTCCGGAAACCCCCTTAGGTCTGCTCTTGAGTGACTCACGTTCAATATCGTCTTCACAAGCCTAAATGCCTAATAATACAATGTTTATCAACTAATGCACCGAGCTAAGTAGTGTTTATATAGACATTTTGGGAATATCACGCAAACACAATAGAATAACGATATATTATGCAATAAAAAAAAAATCTTGCTCTACAACATGATGATTTATTTATAAACATATAACATATCCAACTTAGCGACAGCTTATGGTTCTATTGCAACGGGTGAGAAGAACTAGAAACTGGGATGGTTCTTGAACAATGTTGGGAAGCAACGGGTCTTACAATGATCGTCGTCAAACTGGGATGGTTCTTGAAAAAAAAATTTATTAGAAAATATTACAAAAAAAAAAAAAAAAAAAAAAAAAAAAAAAAAAGAATTTCAAAAAAAAAGAATTTCAAAAAAAATTTCGGAAAAGAAATAGGGACGGTGGATTCAATTTTCTCCAAACGACAGGGACCATTTATGTAATTTAGCCTAGGGACGGTAGATGCAATTTTCGCAAACCCACAGGGACCATTTATGTAATTTGGAATGGTAAAATGGTCATACTACTTAAAGAAAGATAAACGTGTCAACATTATTGTTCACAAGAGTATTTTTTTTAGTTCGCTACGCAGAACTGCCATTTTTAACAACTATGGTGTTTTTTTTTAGAATTAACCCTTTTAGATACTTTAATGAAAGAAAATATTGTGTTCTTCAATTCAATACGAGGATTTATAGATGACTCTAACGTCAACAAACACGTCTTTTTTCTCAAACTGATTATCATACTTTTTGATATATATTGTTTATACATTACATATTTTTTTCGAACATCATTTTTTTCAAACCCTATTTCACATCTTTCACGATATATTCAATAAATATTTTCAACAAGAATTGGAGTTACAACCTCTTAATTGGTGGACAATTCATGTAACACTAGACCAAAAACTTTGAGTTTTATTTCAATCCGCATTCAAGATTGGGCGAATGTTCAGTGACTTAACGCAAATTATAATTCGACGTACGAGTTTGTGACAAAATAAATTGCTATTTTAGTTGGCATTATCAATTTTTGAAACTCTCTGATATAAATGATCATCACGAATAATACTTTTTGATACCATTATCACCACACACAATTATAGACATATTCTTTACACTGAATCTAAGAAAATAATAACAATGTCTATTCGTTTTACATAAAAAGATCAAAAAATAAATAAATAACGAGTTACAATAGGAGTATAAGATTTTTCCATCATTGTTTACATTAAAACCCGACAAAACAATGCATGGCTCTAGCAACACTTGATCTTCATCAGTTTTAGCTCTTGTGACGACGAGGAGAAGAATTATCAGAAACCGCGATACTTGAGGGAGTTGATGGGTGAACCTTTTTGAACAAAGTTGGGAAGCAACCAATAGTCGAAGAAACATGATCATCGACGTCGATTATGCTATCCTTGGTTGTATGTGTTTTTATAGTTGTCTTCTTCATTTTTTCTTGATGGTGTTTCCTCATAACATAAGCTTCAGCAAGGGCAGAATTTGCCATAGACATTATTTTTAAGAAATAAAGATATGAAATATGAAAGGTGGTGTTAAGGGTATTTATAGGCAACTTTTGACTTGGAGATTACGTTGAGTTGTTGAGGCTTTCAAATTTGACCACTTTTCTTCTCATTATAGCTTAAAATGGCAAAAGTTCTTTATAGATCCAACTTTTATCATAAAACCCATCAAGCAATCTTAGCCACTCATTTTTCTTATCAAATTAAAAAAATTAATTTCCACCCTTTTTTTTTAAACTTAAATATCTCGCAAACCGTAAATCGTCAAGCTACAAAAAAATACCATCGCGACGAGAATTAAATTATCTTTCTATAGACATGCATTGTTATATATTTTCGACGAACTTTTTTTTCGATGAACTTTTTTTTTTCCAAAATTTCCGTCCAGAAAAATCATATATGATTCGTAAGAATCATATATGATTCGATTTTAACAAATCATATATGATTCCGTACGAATCATATATGATTTTTACGAATCATATATGATTCGTAAGAATCATATATGATTCGTGTAAGAATCATATATGATTCGTAAAAATTGAATCATATATGATTCTTACGAATCATATATGATTCTTTCTGGGCGGAAATTAAAAAAAAAAGTTCGTCGAAAAAAAAAAGTCGTCGAAAGTATATAACAATGCATATCTATAGAAAGATCATTTAATTCTCGTAGCGATAGTATTTTTTTTGTAGCTTGAAGATTTACCGTTTGCAAGATATGTTGTTTTAAAAAAATGATAAAAATAAAAATGAGTGGCTATGATTGGTCCATTGGTTCTATGGCAAATATGAGATCTATATTGATCTCATCTCAAAATAATACAATCTTTTATTCGTTTATGGTTTTTCTTAAAATAATACAATCTTTATTTGTACGCATAAGATTTGATTGTCATTAGCTAAAAGTATTACTAAAACAATTTGGATCTTTTGGGTTGTGTTAAGTTATCAAAGTACTTAAAGATTGAACTCTTTTGAGTTGTTTTTAAGTCATACAATAAAGACTTATACTTGTATTCGATTGATGTTGTTTGTATCATTAGTTAGAACGGCTCACCCATTTTGACAAACAATAAGAGAGCTATAAGGATGGGTGCTTTGCTCACTTAAAGAAGAAGGTTTTTAATAAGTTTCGCGCTGACCCGCTTTTTTGTGCTTCAAAATGGAGCTACCGAGGACTATTTGATTGACAAAAATATCTTAAGGGTGAATTACTTTAATTCTACGAGCCACTTTCTGGTAATTATCCGAATAACTTAGGTATTTTGACTCATGCAGTAGTACGATATAGTAGAAGATGATTAGTGGTAATTCTTCGATTGGTTTACCCAATACCTCGATTAAAACTTGGTTGTTTTATTCTTAATTAAAAGGACTTACTGAGTAAAGTTTTTTTTTTTTTTTTTTTTTTTTTTTTTTTAAAACCTATGATACGAAGATGTATGCATGCTTCTTCGTACATATTTGATCACACACTTCAAATAAAATGTACCATTTGAAAATTTAAGTTAATGCCATCCAATTAAAGAAACACTTGCAGTTACCATTTACGTTACATGAGACGTAGCTAGATTGTAATCCCAAGGTAAATCTCCATTTTGCGTGAGACGTAGCTGGAAGAAATTTACAGTTTTTTAAATTGGACAATTTAATAGTCTTCCAAAAATTATAGATATTCGGATATTCGGATATATATATATATATATATATATATATATATAAAACCGTTATCCGAAATTTCGGATATCTGAATTGAAAAAAACTTAGCTAAAATAATGGCTATAACATAAAACCGTCGTCGAAAATTTTGGATATCCGAAAACCGAAAAACAGAAAAACCGAAAACCGAACCGCAGAAAACAAAAAACCGATAAAACCAAACCGAACTTTTGGTGCGGAATTTGGTTTTAAAACACATAAAACCGAACTTTTTGTTCGGGGTTTGGTTTTTGCCAAAAACCGCCCCATGCTCACCTCTAGGTTTTATACGATATTCAAAACGCATAACTATGTCAAAAGAAATGTTCCGTAATTTTTATAAAAAAAAAATCTTTTTTTATCGTTCAACTTTGTTCCTAATAGTTGAGAAATATCACAAAAACTTTATTTCAAAATATCCCATAGCAACGCGCGTGTTATCTCAAATCCTTGTTGCTAACAAAGTAAATCATGATCTGACCAAAATTTAAAGTTTATGTAAAAAGGGGCATCTTTTAGTCGACTCGCTCAGGGCATCAAAATTATCACGACCGGCCCTGACTTTGATAAATTAAGCAACTAAAATAGACTGTAGAAGTAACTGGACCTCGTTACAAAGTTAAACTTCAAAAGTATCAATAAGAGAAGTTGATGAATAATTCTTTTACTTAAATGCCCTCAAATGGGATGTGTTTACTTTAGTTCCCTCCCAAATATATTGGCCTTTGTCACGTGACCTTATACAGTATAATTAAAGGGGAAAGTTATTTGGACCCCCCATAAGGAGGGTTTCCAATCATTGCACGCATCTTTGGGTTGTACGGTGTACATCGCGGGTTGTACAGTTTGACCAAACCCCCTGATGTGACAACATATGGAGTTAATTAAATTAGTACTCAATATTGTTTTTACTTTCTCTCAACAACAAGTACATCTTCCTCATCACAAACATTAGGGGGAGGGAGTGGACTCGGGGAAGAGTCGGTGCCGGCCGGTGCGATCGGGCACACCGCCGCCGGTAGGCGGTGCCGACTGAAAATGAAATCAAATTGGCAAACTTTGCCGAGAGAGAGAGAGAGTTTTGAGTCTGATAAATCGTTTATAGTGGGTCCCTTTTGTCTTGAAACAAATCTATGAAAGTGTTGAGTCTTCTACAGATGAAGAATCTGGTGCACCCACTTTGTGGAAACTGAGACAGAGAAAGATGAAGCAGAAGAGCAGAAGAAAACTGAGAAGATAGTTCACGCTTTGCTTTTAAATCTGTTTGGGAACGTGAAGTATGGGGAAGATGGAAGGTTAGTGATAAGTGTGGATGATATCTTGATTAACAGAAAGGGGATATGCAGTATCCTTGATCCGTCTGAAAACGGTCGTCTTTTATTTCTCTATCACACAAGTCAACCACTTGTGAATGGTCAACCGTAATAGATGATAAAATATAAACAGCCTCAGAACAGGATGCTCGTGTGTAGTGTGTGAAACCAGGCAAGTGATCACCCGGATCGTTTCCCAACGAGATGTGAATGGAAAACTGTGAAAAGCTAGGATAAGAGTGACTGATGATTTAGATTGCTTTTGATTTTGCTTTATTTAACAATTCTAAATAACAAATAAAAACAGATATACACAGGAAAATAAAACGCGAATTAAATAATCTGAAAATGCGCAACGAAAAAGCTAAAATGGGACAAAAACTAAAATTTATAAAATTTAAAACCTAAAAATGTAAAATAACTTAAAACTTATTTAAAAACTTAAATTATATTTTTTTATACTTTTTATTTAATTATTATTAATTATTTATTATTTAATAACTTATTAAACTATTTAATTTTATAAAAAATACTAAATGGACAAAGAAAAATCTAAAATTTTTTCTATAAATATTACTAAGTAAATAAAAGTTAAGAAAATTATAAAAATGAAAATTACTTAATTAAAATTTAAAAAGATAAATTCTATTAAATAGAAGCTATCACTTTATTTCTATTTTTGATTTTCTTAAGGTCTAAAAATATTTTTATATTTTTCCTAGATTAAAAATGACAAAAGAAAATTATGAAAATTGGAATTATATTTTTCTGATTAATATTCTATTTATTATGATTTAAATACTATTAAAAACTAATTAAAATGATTAAAAATATTAAAACTGATCAGAAAATTATGAAATTTTCTGAGTAAATCTAAAATATTATTAGAAAGCTATGAAAAAATAAAATGAAAAGCTTAAAAAGCCAAATAAGCAGAAATGGGCAGATAAGCAGTTTACAATAAGCCCAAATATAAGCAAATAAGCACTAAAATTATCCAACTGATCAGGACAAGTTAAAACAACTTAGTAAAGCACAAAACAACTGAAAACTACAATTAAGCACAAGGATTTAAGCTAATGCAAAGATTAGCAGCAACAAGGTTTCAGCAGAAACCTTGGAAAATTGCCAACTTTCAAGGCAATTTAAGCTAACCAAATAAGTACTGAGATGCAATCTTATGGGGGCAAACTTGAGCTAGGACTATGAACTTTCTAGAAAACTAAAAATCAGACCCTGAGCTTATGTAAATAAGCCACAAAATGGCTTAGATCAGCAGCAACAGCAATCAGTGTATACTGATTGTGCTGATGCAGAGTTGATCAGAAGAGCACAGGCCAAAAGCTTTGAACCAACCTTTTGTGTATGCTCTAATTGGATCACAATGGACTCAGACAAGCCATAAAAAAGGACAAAATGAGCTTATGGCTTTAGATGGCTTATTTGAGCTTTTAACAGTCCAAAATCAATACAAGGAACCAAAAACTTGGTTTTATACTCAAATAACTTTTTAAAACTTGAAAACAACTTAATATGGCTTATAAAAGCTTAACCAAAGTTGTCCTAATGACCAATCCACAGTACAAGCTACTTGTTGACCTTTTGACTGCTAAACCAAACAACCCTTTATGTTGAGTCTGTATTGGATTTTCAAAGGAAGTAGAAAATTTGACCAATGATTGCTGACTTTTACTTAATAAACAACTTATAAAAACTATAATAAGCAACTTTCAAAACAAAATTAAGCAGTGGAATAAGCTAAGCTAGAGTTGACTGTTTTTGACTTTTTTAGACTTTTTAAGTAAAACTAAGACACAAGCTATATTATACTGATATTATTGATGAGATATGACTATTAATAGATATAAAGCAATAAATGACAGAGATAAGAAAGAAATAAGCTATAGCACAGTTACAATAGTATTTAAGCAAAAACCAAATAAAAGCTTACAACTGAGAAGTAATGAAACAGAGAAAACTGATTAAGGACCAACTTGGCTTGTCACAACCAAGCTTAATACCCCATTCCAGCTTAATCACCCCAACTTATCAACCCAGAACAGCTTATCTCAGCTTATTTGACTTTATTTGACTTTTCTTCAAATCTTGAAATAGAACAGGATTACACTAAGATAAACTCACCAAAAGCTATATTGAGCTGATGTGAGCTTATTTAAACAGATAATAAGCCATTACAAACAACATTTAAACTAATTCGAACCACAGTAAAGCATGAAATTGTAAATTGACTGAAATTAAATGACAAGGTAAATTAAATTGAGATCAAATTACTGTAAAAGGACTATATTGAAGACTGGAATGAAAATTACAATAAGGAAATGACAATTAATTAAAATACGACTTAATAAAATTTAGCTACTACTAAATTTCCTATTACATTGCTCTATTTATACAAAATACAATTGGGAAACCCTAATTCATCATCTCTGAGCAAATCCCATCCCCTGAATTGCTTCCAATTGATCTGAGCCATTAAAACAGATTTTGGCGCCAAAATTCTTGCTAGTTGATTGAGCAGGTTTGTAGCATTTAATGCTATTCAGGGTAGTAGAGAAGAAGCATTTAATGTTTCTTGTATTGTTAGGTGAGTGGGATTTGATGGGGAGTGGTTTAGCAGAGAAACCATGGGTAAGGTGGTTTTGGCGGGGTGGTTTAAGGAAGGAGACGGGTCAAACTTGGTTTGACCCCGTCTTAGTTAAGGGTGAAGTGGGTTTGTAGCTGGGCTTGTGGATTTTGGGCCTAGGAAAAAGGGTGGGATTGTTTGTTGGGTTATTTGGTTTATTGGACTGGGTTTATAAATATAAAAGGGTGGGTTGGTTTGTTTATTTTATTTTAGGTCCGGTTGGTTTATAGCTAAATTATCACAAGGACCAAAAGTGTAACTTTCTGAAACTTGAAGGACCCAACCTGTAAATTCACAATACATATCACAAGGACCAATAATGCCATATATGATTAGTTCAAAGGTTTATTTTTGATAAATTCCAATTTTAAAACCTTAAGGACTATTTCTGACATTTTTCAAAGTTGAGGGACCAAAGTTGTAAATTTGTAATTTTTAACTTCAAAGGACTTTTCTAACAACTTATGAATCCCCAAGGACCTAAAATGATATTTGTACAAGTTTTTAGTGAACAGGGACTAGATTTGACAACTTTTAAAAGTTGAGGGACTGAAACTGCCAATTATGCAAACTTTGTTCGTTTTTCATCAGTTTTTAAACATTTTGCATCTGAAACATATAAAACACAATTCTGGGATAATTTCAGTATTTTGATGCATTTCTGAGTGTTTTTGAGAGTTTTGGCAGCTCAGATTAGGTAAAAATGATGAGTATTTAGACACTCATCAATCCCCCACACTAAACTATTGCTAGTCCCTAGCAATATTTTATGAAGATTTAATGGATTTGAAAGACTCTTTACCAAAAGCCATTACTTCTGGAGTAGCCAATTGTTTCAGTTCAAGTAAGAACTTTGGTACAATGATAACCAAGTGATTTTGAGCAAACCACAAGCTGTCAACGGTTTTGATTTGTCTTTACCAGAAGCCGTTTGCTTCTGGACTAGCCAACTCTTAGATAAATTATCAATATTATCTTTGGTGAGCTGATCATCAATCATGGATTTTCACTGCCTTAACCACAAGCCATAACCTTGCGGGCTAGCCAACTCTTCACTTATGAAGATATGGTGAGTCGAATACCATACAATTTTCGGCAAATTGCAAGCCATCAACGGATTTGAGACATCTTTACCAAGAGCCGTTTGCTCTCGGATTAGCCAATCCTTATGTGGGTTAGACATGGTGGACTGATAACCATTTTTTTGAGTTCTAAGTGAGAAAAAATTTTTAAAATTTTGGCTAAAATGGGGATGCTAGATGGTACATTTGATCAAATTCGCAAGAATTCCCCCCCACACTTAGAACTGAATATTGCCCTCAATATTCAAAGAACCGGCTGTTAAACCAATACTTAGAACGTGAAAGGGAAATACTAATAGCCTTTTATTTCATATAGGTATTTATTTTATTTTTATTTAATTTGCATTTAAGCCGTTAAGGCATGCAAATTCTCTCTTTGGGAATGCTTTTTTTTTTTTTTTTTTTTTTTTGGACTTTACATATTTACAACATGGGGGGCATCCCCCCACACTAGGGTGAGACATGGGTGAAAACCCATATTTTGCTACTGTTTTTATTAACCGAGTCGCTAGCTTGACTCGACCCCGAATTGAGTTGATTCCTCCCGAACAGTCAGGTTTATCACGCAAGCTAACCGCTTGTGAACGGTCAACCGTAACAAAGGGTTCCTGAACAGCCCGGGAGAAAAAGCAATTTAAAAGTTTATGGGGAAGTAAGAGACCAGGAAATCCGGCATTTAAACCAATGTTAGATGGACAATGCCGGGGTCAAAAGTAATATCCTCACTCCCGAATGAGTGAAAGATAGGGGAAATCACCGGGTAGGTGAAGGGAAGAAGAGAGATCTGAACAGCAATTAAGATAAGAACTTCCTCCTCAAGAATTGCATTTTCAAGTGGAGGAGGCAAGTCCTTAATCTTGATCTCCGGAAATTTATGAAGTTCAACGGGAGGGAGAGGAGGGGAATTGTCCTGATTTAACAATTTCTCAAGAAGAAGAATATCTCCCTCCAGATCAATCTCAGCGTTATCAATTCCTTCAAGAAATGAATCACACTTGAGAAAAGCCTCGATCTCTTCCAAATTGGAATCACTTCCCTCAAACGGAGGGAGAGAAGGGGAAGAGTCGGAAATGATAGGTTGAGAAGATGGAGTGGGATCACCACTCACAGAATTATGAAAATAATCAACACTCTCTTGAGAGTACTCCTCTGAAGCAATGTCAATGACATCTATTCGGTTAACCGATGCAGAATTATAATTTGAGGAGTACTTTGAAGTTTGATCATGGTTAAAAGTAACAGCTTCCTTATCCACACGCAAAGTGATCTCATGCTTAAATACATCAATAAGAGCATGGCCCGTTTTTAGGAATCCTCGTCCAAGAATTAGAGGAACCTTTTGATCTGCGTCGAATTCAACAACCACAAAGTCAGCTGGAAAATGGAACTTTCCTATTTTCACAAACACATCTTCGGCAATGCCGCAGGGATGAGATATGGTTCGATCTGCAAGCTCAAGAGTCATGCAGGTAGGAGTAAGAGCCGGAAGAGAAAGTTTCTTCCATACTGAATGAGGCATCAGGTTGATGCTTGCTCCTAGATCGGCTAAGGCATAGCATTCAACCATTCCTGGAAAGACACAAGGTAGTAGAAACTTTCCAGGATCTCCAAGCTTCTCCGGAAGCTTTTTCAAGATAACCGCTGAGCAGTTCTCATTTAACGGAGTTTTAGCCATTTCAATCAGTTTTTCCTTGTTGCTTAACAAGTGTTTGATTGCTGATGCAAATTTGGGCATCAGAATGGTAGCATCCGCAAAGCTTATGTCAAAATGTAATTCTTTAAAGATTTGATAGAATTTATCATTTTGTTGACTAGCCTTTTCACGGAGCTTTTGCTCATTTAAGCGCGATGGGTAAGGAATGTAAGGTTTGGATTTAGGGACAACAGCTTCAGGAGTCTTAACAAATTCAAAGACAACTCCTGGTTTGGATTTTTTCGGGACAACCGGAGGATGGATTTCAGGAATCTGGACAGTATCCTCCGTCTCTTTCTCCATTTCAAACAACGGAGGAGGAATAGGGCCAGCTGGCCCCTCATAAGCAGCACCACTCCTAGTGGTGATGGCTTTGACGAAAGTGGTATCTTCGTCATCATCACTGTCGTCATCAAGCACACTGACAGGAACAACATTGAGCATCTCGGAATAATATCTGGCTGATCTTTGCTCACTAAGTTTGGTTGACAAACTTTTAACCGTAAATCGTGATAGAGAAGGATCTATTCTTGACGGTTGGGGAGCAAGTGTGGGTGTAGATTTTTGGACAACAATAGGTTGGACGTATTTAGCACTTCCATTGTTAGTGGGAAGCACCGGGTCCTTTGTCACCTTGATTTCTTGTTCCAATTCCCTCACCGGAGAGAAAATAGGAATTGACGGTCCAACATGAGCTTTACCACTATGTGTAGTGACAGCCTTGAGTTCACCCCTTGGGTTGACAACAGTGTTACTTGGAAGAACTCCCGAGGTAGAAGGTGGATTAAGATGGTCCATGAGACTGGCAAACATATTTTTTACTTCGCTTTGAGAATGATCGATTTTATTTGAAAGCTCAGTTCCTTGCTTGTGTGTTGAGGACTGAAATTCATTCTTCAAATTAGAGATTTGATTTTGCATTGCCTTCATATTGGTCTCATTAACCTTGATGTAGCTATCAAGCTCACTCGAGAGAGGTCTTTGGGAATTGGGGGCTGAATACCCTTGATTACCCCTTTGGGGTGGGTATTGATTGTTCGGGGCATGATATTGATTCTGCGTGTTTTGCCCTCTTTGCTGATTAGGATTATTCCTATTTGGATTATTAGGAGAAGGAAAGCCTGGTGGTCCATGCTGATTGCTAGCACGGTAATTTGTTTCCATTTGAGGATGGTATTGACCACCTCCTTGATTGGAAGATCCGGCTAAAGCTTTGACTTCGAATGCATTGCCATCGGTGGCAGTACAATTGTAGTAAGCGTGAGGACCACCACAAGTAACACAAACTTCTATTTTTTTGACTTCAGCAGTGTGAGAAGTTTGCGGAGCGGACTCTTTCTTTTGTGTGGAGAAAACCAAAGCTTGAATAACCTTCGTGAGTTCAGCAAGCTGAGTATCAGTACTAGACTGACTCACGGGAGATGAAGTGGAAGGACCAGCACCAGTCTGAGAATTATATGGTCTGGCTCGTGCAGTGCGGACCTTAGACTTATTTTCAATGAGAGCAATGGCTTCCTTAGTGGATTTGCTCAGAAAATTACCTCCAGCTGAGGCATTAAGAGAATCTTGGTCAGATGGGTTTAACCCATTGTAGAAAGTGTCCATTTGCATCAAATCGGTGAAACCGTGATGAGGACATTTGCGGAGCAATTCTTTGAAACGCTCCCATGATTCTCCAAATGGTTCATCAAACCTTTGAGAGAATTTCATGATTTCATTTTTGAGATACGTGGTTTTAGACGAAGGAAAGAATTCATTCACGAATTTCTGAACCAGATCTTCCCAAGTTGTTATTGATCGAGGGGGTTGTTTGTCAAGCCAAATTCGGGCTGCCCCATCGATGGAAAATGGGAAAAGAAGAAGTTTGATTGATTCCTCAGGGACATTTTTGCATTTGATGGTGGATGTGATTTTATTGAACCATCTAATGTGATCTTGAGGATCGTCCCTGTCAAAACCATAGAATTGCCTCTGGGTTACCAGGTTTATTAACCCAGTCTTAAGCTCAAAATTCTCAGCCACGATGGCTGGAACTACAATGGCATCTCCGTACCCAGTGGTGGGAGCTTGGAGCAGCTCATTCATAGGACGGTCTTCAGCCATGATGTCAGGGGTTTTGGGATCAGTACGTAACTCGGGTACGACTGACGGAGCAGAACGTCTACGACGTCTTCGAGGTATTTTTCCAAGCTCACGGAAAGGGCTTGTAGACCTAGAAGAACGAGTGCGCATGCACTTAGCAAAAAATTTTCAATTAAAATCAAGATCGAGAGAAAACACAAGTAAACTTAACCAACAATCAACAAGCGTACGGTAGCTCTCTAAAAGACAAACGTACAGAGTGGCGGAGAAGCAAAGGTGGGCAATTACGCTCCTTAAAAACCCGCTTCTTTCAGTCCGACAATTTAATGTCAGACTATCCTAGAACCTCCGTTAGAGTTTGTTTATCAATTAAAGGTGAGCCGATATTCGCAAGTGATACAAAGGAAAAGTTTTAATTCTTTGGTTTGGGAACTTATTATGGTCGCACCCCCAGTTAGGTAGTGCTCTGTCTTGGTTCTCGATGGTTAATTTTTATTGTTTATTATTAAAGAAAACGGAAAATATTTTTGGGTTTTTAATTTTTATATGATAATTATAGTAATAATATATATAGAAAAGAAAAGAAAATATTTTTCGTATTTTATATTGTTTATGAGAAATAGGAACTTCTGATAGAAGGATCTCGAATCACTAATCGCTAAAATTCTTCACAATAGTCGCAGCACACCTCCCCGGCAGCGGCGCCAAAATTTGATCCGTCTGAAAACGGTCGTCTTTTATTTCTCTATCACACAAGTCAACCACTTGTGAATGGTCAACTGTAATAGATGATAAAATATAAACAGCCTCAGAACAGGATGCTCGTGTGTAGTGTGTGAAACCAGGCAAGTGATCACCCGGATCGTTTCCCAACGAGATGTGAATGGAAAACTGTGAAAAGCTAGGATAAGAGTGACTGATGATTTAGATTGCTTTTGATTTTGCTTTATTTAACAATTCTAAATAACAAATAAAAACAGATATACACAGGAAAATAAAACGCGAATTAAATAATCTGAAAATGCGCAACGAAAAAGCTAAAATGGGACAAAAACTAAAATTTATAAAATTTAAAACCTAAAAATGTAAAATAACTTAAAACTTATTTAAAAACTTAAATTATATTTTTTTATACTTTTTATTTAATTATTATTAATTATTTATTATTTAATAACTTATTAAACTATTTAAATTTATAAAAAATACTAAATGGACAAAGAAAAATCTAAAAAATTTTCTATAAATATTACTAAGTAAATAAAAGTTAAGAAAATTATAAAAATGAAAATTACTTAATTAAAATTTAAAAAGATAAATTCTATTAAATAGAAGCTATCACTTTATTTCTATTTTTGATTTTATTAAGGTCTAAAAATATTTTTATATTTTTCCTAGATTAAAAATGACAAAAGAAAATTATGAAAATTGGAATTATATTTTTCTGATTAATATTCTATTTATTATGATTTAAATACTATTAAAAACTAATTAAAATGATTAAAAATATTAAAACTGATCAGAAAATTATGAAATTTTCTGAGTAAATCTAAAATATTATTAGAAAACTATGAAAAAATAAAATGAAAAGCTTAAAAAGCCAAATAAGCAGAAATGGGCAGATAAGCAGTTTACAATAAGCCCAAATATAAGCAAATAAGCACTAAAATTATCCAACTGATCAGGACAAGTTAAAACAACTTAGTAAAGCACAAAACAACTGAAAACTACAATTAAGCACTAGGATTTAAGCTAATGCAAAGATTAGCAGCAACAAGGTTTCAGCAGAAACCTTGGAAAATTGCCAACTTTCAAGGCAATTTAAGCTAACCAAATAAGTACTGAGATGCAATCTTATGAGGGAAAACTTGAGCTAGGACTATGAACTTTCTAGAAAACTAAAAATCAGACCCTGAGCTTATGTAAATAAGCCACAAAATGGCTTAGATCAGCAGCAACAGCAATCAATGTATACTGATTGTGCTGATGCAGAGTTGATCAGAAGAGCACAGGCCAAAAGCTTTGAACCAACCTTTTGTGTATGCTCTAATTGGATCACAATGGACTCAGACAAGCCATAAAAAAGGACAAAATGAGCTTATGGCTTTAGATGGCTTATTTGAGCTTTTAACAGTCCAAAATCAACACAAGGAACCAAAAACTTGGTTTTATACTCAAATAACTTTTTAAAACTTGAAAACAACTTAATATGGCTTATAAAAGCTTAACCAAAGTTGGCCTAATGACCAATCCACAGTACAAGCTACTTGTTGACCTTTTGACTGCTAAACCAAACAACCCTTTATGTTGAGTCTGTATTGGATTTTCAAAGGAAGTAGAAAATTTGACCAATGATTGCTGACTTTTACTTACTAAACAACTTATAAAAACTATAATAAGCAACTTTCAAAACAAAATTAAGCAGTGGAATAAGCTAAGCTAGAGTTGACTGTTTTTGACTTTTTTAGACTTTTTAAGTAAAACTAAGACACAAGCTATATTATACTGATATTATTGATGAGATATGACTATTAATAGATATAAAGCAATAAATGACAGAGATAAGAAAGAAATAAGCTATAGCACAGTTACAATAGTATTTAAGCAAAAACCAAATAAAAGCTTACAACTGAGAAGTAATGAAACAGAGAAAACTGATTAAGGACCAACTTGGCTTGTCACAACCAAGCTTAATACCCCATTCCAGCTTAATCACCCCAACTTATCAACCCAGAACAGCTTATCTCAGCTTATTTGACTTTATTTGACTTTTCTTCAAATCTTGAAATAGAACAGGATTACACTAAGATAAACTCACCAAAAGCTATATTGAGCTGATGTGAGCTTATTTAAACAGATAATAAGCCATTACAAACAACATTTAAACTAATTCGAACCACAGTAAAGCATGAAATTGTAAATTGACTGAAATTAAATGACAAGGTAAATTAAATTGAGATCAAATTACTGTAAAAGGACTATATTGAAGACTGGAATGAAAATTACAATAAGGAAATGACAATTAATTAAAATACGACTTAATAAAATTTAGCTACTACTAAATTTCCTATTACATTGCTCTATTTATACAAAATACAATTGGGAAACCCTAATTCATCATCTCTGAGCAAATCCCATCCCTTGAATTGCTTCCAATTGATCTGAGCCATTAAAACAGATTTTGGCGCCAAAATTCTTGCTAGTTGATTGAGCAGGTTTGTAGCATTTAATGCTATTCAGGGTAGTGGAGAAGAAGCATTTAATGTTTCTTGTATTGTTAGGTGAGTGGGATTTGATGGGGAGTGGTTTAGCAGAGAAACCATGGGTAAGGTGGTTTTGGCGGGGTGGTTTAAGGAAGGAGACGGGTCAAACTTGGTTTGACCCCGTCTTAGTTAAGGGTGAAGTGGGTTTGTAGCTGGGCTTGTGGATTTTGGGCCTAGGAAAAAGGGTGGGATTGTTTGTTGGGTTATTTGGTTTATTGGACTGGGTTTATAAATATAAAAGGGTGGGTTGGTTTGTTTATTTTGTTTTAGGTCCGGTTGGTTTATAGCTAAATTATCACAAGGACCAAAAGTGTAACTTTCTGAAACTTGAAGGACCCAACCTGTAAATTCACAACACATATCACAAGGACCAATAATGCCATATATGATTAGTTCAAAGGTTTATTTTTGATAAATTCCAATTTTAAAACCTTAAGGACTATTTCTGACATTTTTCCAAGTTGAGGGACCAAAGTTGTAAATTTGTAATTTTTAACTTCAAAGGACTTTTCTAACAACTTATAAATCCCCAAGGACCTAAAATGATATCTGTACAAGTTTTTAGTGAACAGGGACTAGATTTGACAACTTTTAAAAGTTGAGGGACTGAAACTGCCAATTATGCAAACTTTGTTCGTTTTTCATCAGTTTTTAAACATTTTGCATCTGAAACATATAAAACACAATTCTGGGATAATTTCAGTATTTTGATGCATTTCTGAGTGTTTTTGAGAGTTTTGGCAGCTCAGATTAGGTAAAAATGATGAGTATTTAGACACTCATCAATCCTCATAAAGACGCATAAATCATAAAGATAGATATTATTAAAAATAAATGGAAAAAAATGTGATGTGGAAAATATGGGATTTGGTAAACTTTGGTGACCGCCGCCGCCATTTTGGTAAACTTAGGTAAACTTTGGTAAACTTTGACATGGAAGGTTGTGATTGGTAGATGATGACGTGGCGAAATTGGTAAAGTTCACCAAGCGGTAACCACTCCCTCCCCTCTTACTATAACTGTAAAAGCTTCATATCTATTCATTCATTTTTTTTCCCTTCTTCTTTATATCTCAACGTAAATGCCTCTGAAATTTGATGCCCCAAAATGTTTGATGCACTGGGTCGTCGCCCAGCTCACCCGGTACCCGGGCCGGCTCTGGGTAGCTCACCAGCTATTATTAGAGAAAATTTCAACTTTTATCTATATTCTTGGTTTCTTTACTTTTGGAAGTTGGTATCAAAAATATATAGATAAGTTATATCGTAAATGTTTTTCAATCTTGGTTAGTTTTGCTTTTGTGATCAATAAGAGAACCCGGTGCAATCCTTGTTATACCTCGCCAGTCCAAGTGGCAAGCTCGCCACTTCTCTTCACCATACCGTGTGCCTTCATCTGTTTTCGCCACTAGCACCCTCGCCGTCTGCACGACGAGGGTTTGCATCGTCCTTTTGTCAGGTTTTTTTTTTTTTTTTTTTTTTTTTTTTTTTTTTTATTTTTTTTATTTTTTATTATTATTTTTATTTTATTTTTCAAGTTTTGTAAATATGTAATGTATTAATATTTATGTAGAGTTGAATAAACTTGTAAAGTTTTTATAAAACTTGTAATGTTTTATAAAACTTGTAACGTTTTCTAAAGTAGAAAATGAAAATACATTAAACATCGAATTGAAATTACATTAAACATCGAATTTGAAAAAACAAAGTACGATTAATAAACTACGATACGGTAATGAAACTACAAATTAATGGAAGGAATCATCTGAGACCCAACCGTCTTCACTCGACGAGGAACTAAACTCGCCCGCATAATACTTACCTTCTATTATGTCAAACTAGTTGTTCCTCAGATGTTCTTCATCCCTGGATTGCTGCTCCAAATGAGCAGCTTCTTCTTGTAGTTCTCGTTCCTCTGTTTGTCTCCTGACTTCTTCATCTTGCTCTAGAAGTTGGAGTTCTTCCTCCGTCAGTCCAAATGGATTGGGTTGTTGTTCGACAACCGGTGGAGTATTTTCCGGTTCATTTTTCGGTCTGAAAACCGCAAAGATATCTTCCGGTGGCGTGTTCACTTGTTCATTTGTAGGACTGGGGAATTGTTGGGAGAAATCTTGGCGAGGAGGACTAGGGAATTGTTGGGAGAAATCTTTGCGAGACATTTGCAATTTTGAATGTTGATTTCGATCTTGAATTTCGATTTTGAATGTGTTTGTGTGTGAGAAGTCTGTGAGAAGTATGGGGTATTTATAGGCTATATTTGCAATTTGAATTTTAAAATATCCCGCTCGTTTTTTAATTTGAATTTTGAATTTGAAAGTTCAAACGGCTATAAATAAAATACCATAATAGGCTATTTTTCACACACTTGTATATCAAAGTTCAAACATTTGAAATGAATACTCGTTGGTCAAAAGAAGAAGAAAACTTGCTAGCTGAAGTTTGGGTTGCAGTTTCCCAAGACCTAGACAACAACAATGAAAACTCCTTTTGGAACCAGGTTGTAGAAATGTTCAACAATCAGTCTAACGGTGACAATCGTAACAAAAATATGGTCACTGTTAAATGGAAAAGACTTAGTAGTGAATGTCAAAAATTCAACGTTATTAACAAACATTTGCAGCGTACAACGGAAAATATGGTGAATTCAAATGCAAGACCTTTGACAATGATTTGGGGAAGGTTCAATATGTTCAACAGTGATGGTGAGGTTTTCGAAACAACTGCAAATGGATGATGAAAATGCTACGTGTTGGTGAGATGTTTCCGTATCGTGTGTATTTTTTCCAGTAAATGATTGTTAAATGCTCGGTGTGTTGATTGTATGTGTTTATCGTTTGTAAATTGTTGAATTGAATTAGTTCGTACGGTTACTTTTAGTTTGAATTTGAATTTTAAAATATCCTCCAACGGCTATTTTCCCCTATAAAAGCCACTTTAACAACATTTCGTTTTCTCACACAACTTCTTATCAAACTCTCTCGCAAGTATCACTAATTTTAACACAAACACTATGGCTAACGAACCAGCTGAGGTGCAAAAGGCTATCCTTACCCGATTACACAATGAACAAGAAAAAGAACTCAAGCTTATTAACAATTTGCTAGGTGAGATAACTTGTATTATGCTACATATGCATAATCGTGCTCCAGAGGTCGAAAGGTTGCGTGGGCTGCCTCAAGACCATCCAGCTATCAGGGTCGGTCTAGAAACTCTATTAAGAAATGATGAAACAGATCTGCAACTTCATGTCGCCTTGAAGATGGTTAGGGAACAAGTGTTACAAGTGTGGAAGGAGAAGTCAGATCTCATCGACAATTACAAATCTATATAAATTTCGTATCGTGTCTTTTACCGTATCGTTATTATACGTTTCGTATGTTTTTTATTTTGTTGTATTGTATTTTTATTTTTAATGAAATGAATTTAGTTTATTTGGAAATTTGAATTAAAAAAAAAAGTTGTAAGTGGTGTGCCCCAAATGAGTAAGTTGTAGTTAGTTGCTAGTGAGAGGGGTTAGTTGTAGAGGATTGTTAAAGTGATGTGTCACCCGGTGAGCCCCAAATGAGGAGGTATGGGTGCTCATTGCACCTTGTGCTCTAATGCTTAAAGTGTAAGTTTTTTCAAAAAGTTTCTTCACAAAACGACATTAACTTTTATCTATGAAATTTCTTTGTTACTTGTAAGTACTTTCTGGATCAATAATGCTTAAAGTGTAAGTTTTGTCAAAAAGTTTCTTCACAAAAAGACATTAACTTTTATCTATGAAATTTCTTTGGTTGAACCATGTCGATTAGATGTCGAACTATTCATCTTCTTGTGTAGGATTCTGTAACACCCCCAAATTTTAAACATAGCAGCGGAAGATTAATCTGGGTGTTACGGTGAGGATCGAAAACAAAATCATAAGAAAACAGCCTAAGACGGCATTTTTAATTTACATAGGTCCATAATACAAATTCAGTTATAAAGCGTTACATCAGAGTGCTAAGGTTTCCCCAAGGAAACATCATTTTAACTGAATTACAACTTTATTTTACACCATTTATTTATGATAGGGTATGCTTGCTCCATGCCTTGCCGTGCTCCTCTACTTCCCTGAGATACATGCTTAAAAGTCAACATAATGTTGAGTGAAATCATGGAGTTTATAATTTAAATATCAGTTCGATTCACAAGTAAGATTGTATTTGGAGATACAATCAGTTTAAAAATTGATATCGCAGTTCATATATTGCCCTAAGTCTCATGACACGCAAACGTTAACAAAGTACCGCATAAACGGAGGTGATCATCAAATTAATGATGAAGATTTTGCCCTCGTGTAATAGGTGATTTGCCAATTCCTATTTTTCTCAAATATAATGCATCGCGACTAATACGACTAGCAAAAAGCATTCCGTCCTAGTATTAGTGGGATAGGTTGTCAGTCCTCTAATAGATCTATTCATTATATTCGCGTTCACCGCAGTGATTAATGGCTCATGATAAAGGGTCTTATGGCAATATGGTGTACTTAGGCATATATCAAGTTAGGTAGCATACAGAAAAATACTTGTGATCAGTTTATAGCATGTATCCCCCTCACGGAGTTTAAAAAGTATAAAGAGTTTAAAAAGTGAGGCCATGACTCACCTTAAGCGTTACTGGTGATGATGAAAATAAATTCAGAGATGATTATAACAACTTCGATATAGAACCTGGTAAATATATAAATAACTGAGAATCTGACTAATTTCTAGTGGTGTGTGTGTATGAGTGGTGGATGATGATTAACTAATGATATACAACGATCTAATCGTTGAGAGTGAAGGTGTGATATGCTTATGGTGCTCGTACTCTCGTAAGATCATATCTTCCCAGAGTAAATGAAATATATAATCATGAAATATTTCTATCGCTAATACTAATATGCAATTATAAAGGCGAATATACATATGAAGTAAAGATGTGGTGCAAAAATGAAAAAGAAGATAAGAATGAAAAGTTATAACAGTTGGTCCTTGATCTTTCCAGATTTTACATTTTCTACCCTAACCGTGGTTCGCGTTACGTCGTTAGTCCTTATTCAGTCCATAGTCCAATAATAGTCCAATAATTGTCCATAAGTCCATATAAGGCTTGGAGTTCAATGGTATGTCAAACTAAGTCCTTTACAACTGTTTTCACAGCTTTAGTCCTTTAGTTTCCAGGTTTGGCAGTTTCAGTCCTTTTCGGTTAAGTCGCGTTACAATTTTAGTCCTTTTTGCATAAAAATGACGGGAAAAATATTCTGAAATTTTCTATGACTTTATTAAGTTTATTTTAACTTATTTCAATTTATTATTTCAGAAAATAAGTTATTTTTGCATTATTGGGCCATTTAACGCTTTGGAACATGGCCCGTTAAGAGTTTTAGAGACGAGGGCGTGCAAACTGTTTTGGGCTTAGATTTGGGCTATTTTTATGATTCTAAAAATATATTATACGGGCCTGTTGGACCTTGCTATCGAAAATCCTTGTTGGGCTTTGATTTGGCCCAACCGAAGGTTATAATAATTTTCTGAAAATGGTTGCTAGTTACTAGTGATGATCGATCAAAAGGGGGTATTTTGGGCGTGATAACAAGTTCATGAGGTCGAACTTAGAACATGAAAAATTTAGTTTGCTAGCTTGTCTATCGAGTTGTACCATAATATTTATGTGTTGTGTTTGAAAATTCGAAAATACCTTTGAGGTTTATAGCCTCATCGAATGATGTTGAGTCCAAAAGAAATGTCTAAATTTTCTAAGTGTTTTGCATTAGTCGAGTAGCATTAAAAAGGTTTATTTTAAGTGTCGATATGACATTGTGGGTGGGATCTTAAAGTACGAAATATTTAGTTCGCCACGTGAACTATTGAAAAGTGCAAAAATATATATGTTTGACATGTAATGTCTCGTATTAAATTAAACGTGAAGTGGTTTGTTCGAGTGAGTTTTAACTAGTAAAATTTTAGTTATCTTTCTATCTCTTTTCAACTGGTTTGGCGTGGGGGTTATTATTTGTGTTCGAGTTGAATTTGGGTGATGTACATGAAGTGGTTATATGTTTAACGTGACATGAGTGGTTCGAACAAGTTAAGGTTTGTCATATTTTCTCTATCTTTCGTTAACCGGTTGAGCTCAAATGTTTTAAGTTCGAATAAAATGTGCATGCAACTTAATGAAGTGTCAATATATACGACTTAAACATAATGATGCATGGTGTGCTTATGTGTTAAATGTGAGACAAGTTTATAATGGTATCGTATGTATGAAATAAAATAAATACGTTCGAATGTACATGAGATATGCATGCATGAGTACGTGAGGTATATCTTTAAGAGGGAATGAGGGGACTTACTACACCTTTTGGAAAGGTGGTAGAGGCTTAGCAGTAGTCGGTGGGAACACGAAAAAGAGACAACCCACTTGCTTCAAACTCCTTTACTCGAAACTAGTTGAGTACTCTGTCGTGAAAGGGAAGATTTGGGTGATAGTGAAATGGGTGTGGAGGAGGTTGTGGGGTTCGAATGAAACACAAGAAGGGACAGTGAGTTCGAATGGTTCTTATATGACTTGACTTTATTGGGTTTGCTTCCAAAACACTCGACAGAAAGGGTTCTTTGGGAATGTGTTGATGTTGAAAGATAGTGATAGAAGTATAAGGAAGAGTTTGGATCGAATAGAAAGCTTTTATAAGCAAAATATCTTCAATTTGCCTTGACTTCTTGACCAATGATTGGGAGCACTGTGTATAGGGGACACTTGTGTGATGATATGCTAGTTTAAGTGTGAAACGTGTGTGGTTGGTTGTGATTTTGGCTGCTAGTTTCTTGTATGTTTCTTGTTCATTCGGTTCCTTCACATTTTATCACGAGTTGAAGTTACTTAGCTACAAGTCATGTTTCTCGTTTATTTTGTATTTAGATTATCACATTTGATTAGTAATATAGCTAGTAGGTCTGTGGGAATTATTGGAGTACGATAATATCTTGAGTCGATGTCTTTAACGCTATGTTTGTGTCGAAATGGGTACAACCAAAACGAGTTTAGCATCGAGTTACTACTTGCTATTTCTAGTTGGGTTTTTGGTATCCTAGTAGTTAGTTAATGGTGTATTCGAATGTATAAAAACATGTGGAGTTTTAGTTTGACATTTAACATTGCATGTGGTTTTTCTTTTTGAGCAGTATATCGATCGGATTCATAAAGGAAGCAAGGAAGTAAGTGAACTAAGTATTGTGGTGATGGGCTGTGCAATTTTCAGTTGGGTTGGTGTGGGATTCGGTGGACTATGTTGAGTATGTGGGCCGAACTTTTAAGGGTCCGGTTGGTCTTAGTTTAGGATAGAATTAGATTAAGTGTTGTACTTAGATTTTGGTTAAATATTGTTGGTGAGAAATGGTCTTGTATTGAATGTGTTATAGACATGTTAATTCTTGTTGTGATTATTGTCTCGTGTTATTGATCGTAAAAATGTGTTGTTGCGTCGGAGAGATTATCTCTAGTGTCGGTGTGTTTAATATATATATATAATGCATTGCTATTAATAACAATAACGAAAAGTTTAAATTTCTAGCAAAAATGGGCGTTAGGAAACAGTAATACGAGATTATCATTAATCGTTAAGATTGATTACAAGGGTTTTTCACAGGATCTTACAGTACTCCTCCCTCATTCGAATTCCGTCCCGGAATTCAAGTCTAAAATGGCTACTAAGAGTGGTTTACGGGAATAGATGCGGATATTTTTCACGAATTTGGTCTTCGCGTTCCCATGTGTACGTTGGTCCTCTCTTAGAGTCCCATTTTACTTTCACAATAGGAATACGGCTTTGCTTGAGTTGCTTAACCTCTCTATCCATTATCTCTACGGGTTCCTCTGTGAACACAAGTTTGTCGTCTAGTTTAATCTCTTTTAGCGGAATGACGAGAGTCTCGTCCGATAGACATTTCTTAAGTTGAGAGACGTGGAATGTAGGGTGTACCCTACTGAGTTCTTCTGGGAGTTCTAACTTATAGGCAACTGGGCCAATCCTCTCGAGGATTTTAAATGGTCCAATGTACCTTGGGTTGAGTTTTCCACGCTTTCCGAAGCGTATCATTACCTTCCAGGGCGAAACTTTTAGCATAACTCTATCTCCGACTTCAAACTCCATGGGTTTCCTTCTCACGTCTGCGTAACTCTTTTGTCTGTCACGAGCGGCTTGGAGACGATGTTTGATTTTGAATATTTTCTCGGTTGTGTTGTAGATTAGTTCTGGTCCAGTAAGCTGCATGTCACCAACTTCTGTCCAACAGATGGGTGATCTGCACTTTCTTCCGTAAAGTGCTTCGAAAGGTGCAGCCTTCAGGCTAGCTTGGTAACTGTTGTTGTACGAGAATTCAACCAATGGTAAGTGTTTATCCCAACCTTTTCCGAAGTCAATCACACATGCTCTAAGCATATCTTCTAAGGTTTGGATTGTTCTTTCACTTTGTCCATCAGTTTGAGGATGATAAGCGGTGCTCATGTCCAATTGAGTACCGAGGGCTTTCTGCAGGGATTGCCAAAATCCTGAAGTGAATCGACTGTCTCTGTCTGAGATGATAGAGACTGGGACTCCATTTCGGATTATGATTTCTTTGAAGTACAACTGAGCGAGTGTGTCCAACTCATCAGTTTCTTTGATAGGCAGAAAATGAGCTGATTTGGTTAAGCGGTCGACAATAACCCAAATGGTGTCATATCCGGTCGACGTTCTTGGTAACTTGGTAATAAAATCCATAGTGATTCGTTCCCATTTCCAAACTGGTATCTCCGGTTGTGCAAGTAGTCCAGAAGGTTTCTGACTTTCAGCTTTAACCCTTGAACAAGTCAAACACTTCCCAACATATGTTGCAATGTCGACTTTCATGTTTGGCCACCAGTAAAGTTGTTTGAGGTCTTGGTACATTTTAGTGGATCCTGGATGAATAGAATATTTAGACTTGTGAGATTCATGCATGATAAAATCTCGAATACCTCCATAGAGAGGAATCCAGCATCTTTTCTTGAAGCATAACATTCCATCAGATCTTCGTATGAATCCGTTCTCACTTTCTAGCATGCCCTTAATTTTCTCGTGAGCTCGATTCTCTTCCTGAAGAGCTTCCGATTGGGCTATGAGTATTTGAGATGGGAGTGGTGAATGAATTGTCATTTCTAATGATCGAACTCTAAGAGGTTTGGTTCTTTCTTTTCTGCTCAATGCGTCGGCCACGACATTCGCTTTACCGGGGTGGTAGCAAATTTCACAGTCGTAGTCGTTGAGTAGTTCTATCCATCGGCGCTGTCTCATATTCAACTCTTTCTGATCCAGTATGTGTTGAAGACTTTTGTGATCGGTGTATACCGTACACTTTGTACCATATAGGTAATGTCTCCATATTTTAAGAGCAAATACTACCGCTCCTAGTTCTAGATCATGAGTGGTATAATTTTCCTCATTTTTCTTGAGTTGTCGAGACGCATAAGCTATGACTTTGTCTCTCTGCATTAGTACCGCACCTAAACCATGATGCGATGCGTCACAATATACTACAAAGTCTTTGCTTCCGTCTGGTAGTGCTAGAATTGGTGCTTCACAGAGTTTTTGTTTTAAGAGTTGAAATGCTGATTCTTGTTTCTCTTCCCAGATATACTTCTTGTTTTTCTGGGTGAGTTCTGTCAAAGGTTTTGCGATTTTGGAAAAACCTTCTATAAACCTTCGATAGTAACCAGCGAGTCCTAAAAATTGTCGAATTTCAGTTGGAGTGGTGGGCGAAGCCCAGCCTTTAACTGCTTCGATCTTGGCGGGGTCAACGTGAATACCTTGACTGTTGATGATGTGACCTAAGAATTGAACGGTGGAGATCCAAAAATCACATTTGGAAAATTTTGCATACAGTTTTTCTTGTTTGAGTACACCCAAAATGGTTCTCAAATGTTCCGCATGCTCTTTTTCGTTACGTGAGTAGATCAAAATTTCGTCAATGAATACGATTACGAACTTGTCCAGATATGGCTTACATACGCGGTTCATTAGATCCATGAACACTGCCGGTGCGTTGGTAAGACCAAATGGCATTACGCGGAATTCGTAATGTCCGTATCGTGTTCGAAAAGCTGTTTTGGGAATGTCTTCCTCTTTGACTCTTAATTGGTGGTATCCTGATCTTAGATCGATTTTTGAGCAGACACTCGATCCTTGCAGTTGGTCAAATAGATCGTCTATTCTTGGTAATGGGTATCGATTTTTCACTGTGAGTTTGTTCAACTCTCTATAATCGATGCACATTCGGAACGTTCCATCTTTCTTTTTGACAAACAGGACTGGTGCTCCCCAAGGTGATGAGCTGGGTTGGATGAATTCTTTATCTGACAGTTCTTTCAACTGCTCAGATAATTCTTTCATTTCGGAAGGGGCTAATCGATATGGTGCTTTTGCAACGGGTGCTGCTCCAGGCACTAAGTCGATTCGAAATTCTACTTGCCGGATGGGTGGAATACCTGGCAAGTCTTCGGGGAATACTTCTGCAAACTCATTTACAACTGGCACTTCTTCCAGTCGTTTTTCTTTCTTTTTCGATTTATCTTCCGTTACTTGGACTAAAAAGACGTGACATCCTTTGTTTATGTATTTCACCGTTTTGACGTATGAGATGATATTGAGTTGGGTTTTATAGTGATCACAACGAACGGTTAACGTTTCATTGTCTATGGGAATTTGGACAACTTTTTCGTCGCAGATGATTCGGGCACGATGTGTGGATAGCCAATCCATACCCACAATTGCGTCAAAGCTTCCAAGTTGAATGGGCATGAGATCAATTGGAAATGTTTTGTTTTGGAGGGTTAAGGTGCAGTTTTCGAGTACGGTGTTGGTGTTTAACAGTTTTCCGTCGGCTATTTCTATTTCATACGAGGTATCTAATTCTACGGGTGCAATATTAAGCAATAAAGCAAATGAAGTAGAGACAAAACTCCTATCAGCTCCAGAATCAAATAATATCTTAGCACTATGTTGATTCAATAAGAAAGTACCCGTGGTGACGTTGGGATTTTGTGGCATGTTTCCATCTCCGAGTACGTAAGCTCTTCCTCGGGCAACCTGATTGACATTCTTGGGACAGTGACTTTTATAATGACCTGTTTCACCACAGCCGTGGCACTTTACTGCTACAGGGTGCGCATTTGCTCCCGTGGCTCTACAGTCTCGGGTCACATGACCTATCCTCCGACAGTTACCGCAGATGGCGGTACATGGTCCCGTATGATGCATCTTGCACCGATTGCACTGGGGTTTTGTCCCAATATACATTTTTCCTTCAGCAGGTGCAGCCACATAAGCTCTTGCGGCTTCTTGACGACGGTTCTGTTGACGATGACGGTCATTTCGGCTTTGTTGGTAATCTCTGTTGCGGTTGTTTCGGTCATTGTTGCGGTAGTTCCTGTTGTGATTGTAATAACTGTTGCTGTTCCGGTTGTTGCTGCCAGGGTTTTCATAGATCCTCTTTTGCCCAATGACTGTGGATTTAGAACCTCGTTTAAGCTCTCGATTCATCATTCGCTGAGCAAACACGAATACGGCTTCGAGGGTCTTTGGGTTGGATGCGGTAACATCTCCTTCAATGCTTGAAGGTAGTCCTTCCACATATTTTTCCAATAGCTTTTCCAAGTCAGATACCATGTGTGGACACAGAAGAGATAATTCTAGAAACCTTCGGTTGTATGCACTGACGTCACAGTTTTTCACCACTAACTCGTGAAATTCATCTTCAAGCTTTCTGATCTCCATCCGTGGGCAGTACTTCTCCAGCATTTTATTCTTCAGTTCGGTCCAAGAGATTTGGAATGCTGCTTCAGCACCCATTATTTTGACAGTAGCATTCCACCAAGATAGTGCATCTCCCCTTAGGGTTCCGGTGGCAAAAGTGACCTTATTGTTTTCTGCACAGTTGCTTCTCATGAATACCGTTTCCATGCATTCAAACCACTGGGCTAATTCAGTCACTCCTTCTACGCCTCTGAAGGTGGTGGGTTGACAACTCACGAATTCTTTGTAAGTGCATTTACGTGGAGTAGATGCCTCACTTTCATTTGTTGCTCCCATAGTATTGCTTGAGCGGTTTGCTGCATCGGCCTCGCGTGCTGCGGCGATGCCATCATCAATCATTCTTCGAACCTCATCAAGCGTCAATGCTACGGTCTGGTTGGTAGTTTCGTGTGTGCTATGTTCCATTTTCTATTAATGGCACAAGAATACAGATTTAGAATTTGGATAGGATAGCTGAGTATATGCACAATGTAATCATGGTGTGAAATGATGATTAAATTGAATATTTTCCCATAGTTAGGATGCCTCTGTAATTTATCAGTTTACAGATGTGGAATTGTTAAGGAACAATCGATTTAATCATACAAACTGAATTTCATGTCACCATATTTTATGTGTTCAGGTTTTTACAATATTTACACAATTAGAGAATCATAATAATAACAGGTAACATCACGACATGTCTGGATACAATTACAATACATACGAACAACCATAATACATAAGTTAACAGATATATAGTACATTACTACCAGCATTACAACATTAATAACTTGATCAGTTGAGTTATACAACAAAACGATACAAGAGTCTTTATTAATTGCCACATGCGGCAGACTACAATGTCTCAAACTATACAATCATGCTAACTATGTCTACTGCTCAGGTCTATCCGTACGCCTTGTGAGCTCTGAGATCTGGTCTCTGAGTCTCTGTATCTCAGCCTGATGCTCCATCTGTATGTCTCCCATGAGTCTCTCCAATGTGTCAGCTCTATGCTGTGCCAAGTGAGCCTCCCAAGCTAAGTCCTGGCCCTCTCTACGTATGGATATCGCGTGGGATCGGGTATCTGCCAAGTCTGTCTGCATCTGTCTCAAGCACTGCTGTACCACTGCTCTGTTGGAAGCCAACCTATGCAGAGTATCGCTGATAGTCCCTGGGGAATCCAATGGCACATGGTCGATCATCCGAAGAAGTGACTCGATCTGCTCTCCGTGACCCTCGAGTCGTGTCACTACTGTGGATGGTATAAGGGTGTGGGTGACTACTGGTCTAAATCCTTCCCAAGCATCATGGGTCTGAACTGGGGGAGTGAAACCAGGAGGGTAAGGTAGTGAGGGTGAGGATGGGTGTATCTGGTCTGAGATGCAACGTCTACTCGATGAAGGAATATCCTCTGCAGGAATCGGATCCCGCTGTCGAAGTGGTAGTGGATATGTCTGGGTATGTATGTCAAGTACATGATCAGGTAGTGATGGTGGTGCAACATGATGGGGCTCGGGTAAATCATCAGCAGGGAGCCATTGCTGACTCTCATAGTACAAGTCGTCAGGGGGTGGTATATAGAAAGGAGAGTAGGTGTCATAGACAAAATGTGGTGGTAACGTAGGTGCTGGCAAAGCTGGCACATGGGGGTCATCTAATAAAGATATGGCGGCGGCTCTACCCTCTACAAAGGGTTCAATCGCGTCGGGCACAATCTCTGGTACTACAGCATCGGGAAGTACGGGGGACGTGACTGATGCTAGTGATCCCTCGGAGTCCGGCTCCGATGATACACTAAAGTGGGTGATAAACGACATAGTACTGTAATAATCCATATATAGTAAAATAAGTACTTACTAACATCAAGTGGTGTAATATAAGCATAAGATGATCTAGTTGTGCACAGTAACTATCAAGTATGCAGAGGCTTATATATGATAATCCTAATGTATAACATACCGAGCGCGGCAGCAAGCAGGCATGGAGAGTTTAAGGTAACATGGTGTATAATTAATTTGTTTGAAAAATGTAGTTATAGTCCAACGTTTAAAAACATTTGGTTCTCTATAACCGAAGCTCTGATGCCAAACTGTAACACCCCCAAATTTTAAACATAGCAGCGGAAGATTAATCTGGGTGTTACGGTGAGGATCGAAAACAAAATCATAAGAAAACAGCCTAAGACGGCATTTTTAATTTACATAGGTCCATAATACAAATTCAGTTATAAAGCGTTACATCAGAGTGCTAAGGTTTCTCCAAGGAAACATCATTTTAACTGAATTACAACTTTATTTTACACCATTTATTTATGATAGGGTATGCTTGCTCCATGCCTTGCCGTGCTCCTCTAGTTCCCTGAGATACATGCTTAAAAGTCAACATAATGTTGAGTGAAATCATGGAGTTTATAATTTAAATATCAGTTCGATTCACAAGTAAGATTGTATTTGGAGATACAATCAGTTTAAAAATTGATATCGCAGTTCATATATTGCCCTAAGTCTCATGACACGCAAACGTTAACAAAGTACCGCATAAACGGAGGTGATCATCAAATTAATGATGAAGATTTTGCCCTCGTGTAATAAGTGATTTGCCAATTCCTATTTTTCTCAAATATAATGCATCGCGACTAATACGACTAGCAAAAAGCATTCCGTCCTAGTATTGGTGGGATAGGTTGTCAGTCCTCTAATAGATCTATTCATTATATTCGCGTTCACCGCAGTGATTAATGGCTCATGATAAAGGGTCTTATGGCAATATGGTGTACTTAGGCATATATCAAGTCAGGTAGCATACAGAAAAATACTTGTGATCAGTTTATAGCATGTATCCCCCTCACGGAGTTTAAAAATTTATAAGAGTTTAAAAAGTGAGGCCATGACTCACCTTAAGCGTTACTGGTGATGATGAAAATAAATTCAGAGATGATTATAACAACTTCGATATAAAACCTGGTAAATATATAAATAACTGAGAATCTGACTAATTTCTAGTGGTGTGTGTGTATGAGTGGTGGATGATGATTAACTAATGATATACAACGATCTAATCATTGAGAGTGAAGGTGTGATATGCTTATGGTGCTCGTACTCTCGTAAGATCATATCTTCCCAAAGTAAATGAAATATATAATCATGAAATATTTCTATCGCTAATACTAATATGCAATTATAAAGGCGAATATACATATGAAGTAAAGATGTGGTGCAAAAATGAAAAAGAAGATAAGAATGACAAGTTATAACAGTTGGTCCTTGATCTTTCCAGATTTTACATTTTCTACCCTAACCGTGGTTCGCGTTACGTCGTTAGTCCTTATTCAGTCCATAGTCCAATAATAGTCCAATAATTGTCCATAAGTCCATATAAGGCTTGGAGTTCAATGGTATGTCAAATTAAGTCCTTTACAACTGTTTTCACAGCTTTAGTCCTTTAGTTTCCAGGTTTGGCAGTTTCAGTCCTTTTCGGTTAAGTCGCGTTACAATTTTAGTCCTTTTTGCATAAAAATGACGGGAAAAATATTCTGAAATTTTCTATGACTTTATTAAGTTTATTTTAACTTATTTCAATTTATTATTTCAGAAAATAAGTTATTTTTGCATTATTGGGCCATTTAACGCTTTGGAACATGGCCCGTTAAGAGTTTTAGAGGCGAGGGCGTGCAAACTGTTTTGGGCTTAGATTTGGGCTATTTTTATGATTCTAAAAATATATTATACGGGCCTGTTGGACCTTGCTATCGAAAATCCTTGTTGGGCTTTGATTTGGCCCAACCGAAGGTTATAATAATTTTCTGAAAATGGTTGCTAGTTACTAGTGATGATCGATCAAAAGAGGGTATTTTGGGCGTGATAACAAGTTCATGAGGTCGAACTTAGAACATGAAAAATTTAGTTTGCTAGCTTGTCTATCGAGTTGTACCATAATATTTATGTGTTATGTTTGAAAATTTGAAAATACCTTTGAGGTTTATAGCCTCATCGAATGATGTTGAGTCCAAAAGAAATGTCTAAATTTTCTAAGTGTTTTGCATTAGTCGAGTAGCATTAAAAAGGTTTATTTTAAGTGTCGATATGACATTGTGGGTGGGATCTTAAAGTACGAAATATTTAGTTCGCCACGTGAACTATTGAGAAGTGCAAAAATATTTATGTTTGACATGTAATGTCTCGTATTAAATTAAACGTGAAGTGGTTTGTTCGAGTGAGTTTTAACTAGTAAAATTTTAGTTATCTTTCTATCTCTTTTCAACTGGTTTGGCGTGGGGGTTATTGTTTGTGTTCGAGTTGAATTTGGGTGATGTACATGAAGTGGTTATATGTTAAACGTGACATGAGTGGTTCGAACAAGTTAAGGTTTGTCATATTTTCTCTATCTTTCGTTAACCGGTTGAGCTCAAATGTTTTAAGTTCGAATAAAATGTGCATGCAACTTAATGAAGTGTCAATATATACGACTTAAACATAATGATGCATGGTGTGCTTATGTGTTAAATGTGAGACAAGTTTATAATGGTATCGTATGTATGAAATAAAATAAATACGTTCGAATGTACATGAGATATGCATGCATGAGTACGTGAGGTATATCTTTAAGAGGGAATGAGGGGACTTACTACACCTTTTGGAAAGGTGGTAGAGGCTTAGCAGTAGTCGGTGGGAACACGAAAAAGAGACAAACCACTTGCTTCAAACTCCTTTACTCGAAACTAGTTGAGTACTCTGTCGTGAAAGGGAAGATTTGGGTGATAGTGAAATGGGTGTGGAGGAGGTTGTGGGGTTCGAATGAAACACAAGAAGGGACAGTGAGTTCGAATGGTTCTTATATGACTTGACTTTATTGGGTTTGCTTCCAAAACACTCGACAGAAAGGGTTCTTTGGGAATGTGTTGATGTTGAAAGATAGTGATAGAAGTATAAGGAAGAGTTTGGATCGAATAGAAAGCTTTTATAGGCAAAATATCTTCAATTTTCCTTGACTTCTTGACCAATGATTGGGAGCACTGTGTATAGGGGACACATGTGTGATGATATGCTAGTTTAAGTGTGAAACGTGTGTGGTTGGTTGTGATTTTGGCTGCTAGTTTCTTGTATGTTTCTTGTTCATTCGGTTCCTTCACATTTTATCACGAGTTGAAGTTACTTAGCTACAAGTCATGTTTCTCGTTTATTTTGTATTTAGATTATCACATTTGATTAGTAATATAACTAGTAGGTCTGTGGGAATTATTGGAGTACGATAATATCTTGAGTCGATGTCTTTAATGCTATGTTTGTGTCGAAATGGGTACAACCAAAACGAGTTTAGCATTGAGTTACTACTTGCTATTCCTAGTTGGGTTTTTGGTATCCTAGTAGTTAGTTAATGGTGTATTCGAATGTATAAAAACATGTGGAGTTTTAGTTTGACATTTAACATTGCATGTGGTTTTTCTTTTTGAGCAGTATATCGATCGGATTCATAAAGGAAGCAAGGAAGTAAGTGAACTAAGTATTGTGGTGATGGGCTGTGCAATTTTCAGTTGGGTTGGTGTGGGATTTGGTGGACTATGTTGAGTATGTGGGCCGAACTTTTAAGGGTCCGGTTGGTCTTAGTTTAGGATAGAATTAGATTAAGTGTTGTACTTAGATTTTGGTTAAATATTGTTGGTGAGAAATGGTTTTGTATTGAATGTGTTATAGACATGTTAATTCTTGTTGGGATTATTGTCTCGTGATATTGATCGTAAAAATGTGTTGTTGCGTCGGAGAGATTATCTCTAGTGTCGGTGTGTTTAATATATATATATATATATATATATATATATATATATATATATATATATATATATATATATATATATATATATAATGCATTGCTATTAATAACAATAACGAAAAGTTTAAATTTCTAGCAAAAATGGGCGTTAGGAAACAGTAATACGAGATTATCCTTAATCGTTAAGATTGATTACAAGGGTTTTTTCACAGGATCTTACAGATTCTAGTAGTAACATAAGCTTCAGCCATGGAAGAACCGCTCATTGACATGTTTAGGCAAAAGAAATTTATAGGACAATTTGTTATGGATGTGTGTGATGCTTTCTAGTAGTAGTATAATTTATAGGACAATTTGACTTTGAGACCACGTTATCCATGACGTTTTCTAAATTCTGATTTTTAATACAAATTAAATATTTGATGGTATATGGGGTTTGGATTTATAAAGGTCTACATCGCTAGACTTCAATGGTCACTTGGCTTTCTATTCTTTCTCTTGGGCTACAAGAATGAGTGTTTTACGTCATCATACACGTTTTTCTATTCTTTCTCTTGGGCTACAAGAATGAGTGTTTTACGTCATCATACACGTTTTTATTTCATCAATGTTCATGAAAACCTATAATATACATGTAAAGACACTCACGAGTGATAATAGGACAACTCTAATAAACTCCATAGAAAATTTATCGAGACGCGAGAAGTAGAACTACCCCAAGGCGCAACATAGCAGTAAAGGCTCCCATGTTGGGACTCTTTGTTACGAGTTTACTGCTAGGATATGTCCATATTATAAATAAATATATAGTCAGAAATACGTGAGCCTATTTGGGGCACACACGTATACATTTAAAGCACAAATTATTTAATGTAATTTATATATTAGATGTGTTAATGATATTAAATAATAATACATGAATTATTTAAACGGTCGTTAATTATAATGTTGGACGTTATAATATACACTTTATAACAAGTAAGGGACTTGTTAGTACGAAAACGAAACCCGTAGGGGTGTTAGTTTTGGACCGGCCACACAAGGAGAAGAGAGGGGGTCGAGTGTCACTACAACATTGACTGCTTTCGGAGGGGACTTTTTTCCCCTTTCGGCTGGGAAATACCCTTTCGGCGCGGACATGTCACCGCCGAAACGTCACCGCCACAAGCTCGCCGCTGATACTTTCGGCGGGGACATTTGTCAACTTTGGGCGGCGACTTGTGGGTCCCACCGCCTTTTAGCCAGTCAAAGTTTGTCAAGCCTGGCAACAGTTTTGGCGGGGACATGTCCTCGCCGAAAACTTGAATAATTAACCAAAAAGTTAATTAATCAAGTGGTTATATTAATTAATTAAACCTCCCCGCCGAAAGTTGATTTGGTTGTTGTTTTAATTTCTTTCGACGGGGACAGGTCCCCGCCAATAAAGCTAAACCATGCCGATCTGCTTCACCTTTTGACGGGTACATGTCCCCGCCAAAGGCTTCTGGCCCATGTTGCAGCAAATTGCTGCAAAATGGGTGATTTCTAGATTTTTTCCGGAATTTTTCCAGAAAAAATCTACCAAATGTTGCAGCAACTGCAGAACCTGTTTTCACTTTCACAATAGCAACAACAACTTCGCCAACAACAAATTCGCTAAACATATATACAACAACAACAACAACAAATTAAACCCAAATTCGCTAAAAATAATATTAATCCAAATTCGCCAACTTCGCTAAACATAGAACCTGTTTTTACAATAACTATCCAAATTCGCTAAACAAACCCAAATTCGCTAAGCATGATCATATGAATCCAAATTCGCCAAAAACGGTTCAAAAACCGTGATCACATGATATTCTACAAAACTATACATAAGCTAGCGGGGAACAATTTAGCGGGAATCCTAACACATAAACACATAATAATCCATCTAAATCTACACAACTTTGTCCAATACCCCAAAACAAATATAAAATGACCCATCGGACCCAAAGAACCCATAAACTACTCCCCATTCTCCCCACTACCCCCACTACCCTCCCCGGTAGGTGTAGACTCACCCTGTGACGCATTTTGGGATCCTGATGTCCCCGGCAAGCCCCTCGCTAGCTCCTAGGTAAAACCCGGCTGTCTCCTGGCCCAATCCAGCAACATATTCAGCGTGGCCCCTTGCTGCTTCACGGTCTCCTGCATTGATGACGAGGAGGATTCCTTGCGAGCTCGTGAGGAGCTAAAGTCGTCTTGTGACCACTGCCCGGTAAAACTGGACCTACGCCAGGAACATGACCCCGCTACTTGCCGCCGATCACCTGGCGCAAAATATCCACGTCAGACATACGCCTCCCAGAAGAGGTGCTCTCTGTCAACAGCCGTATCATCTGATTCTGTTTAGTTACAAAAAAACAAGAAAAGTAATATAACAGTCGTGATTTATTATATATGCATTAATGTTGGTGAGTTTTTGGAAATAAATTATACTTACGTATCTGGCCTCGGACTGTAGAGACTCCCAGGCTTTGCCTCTCGTATGGGTGTGTCTGTACATGTCGATCAAGTCTCTATTATCCTCGCTGTCGGTGGGGGGGGGGGGGGTTCAACTATTTATAAATAAAATCAATCAAGACTCACCCAACACTATATATATATAAATAAAATGATTAAAAAGTGTCTTACGAAGTTATCACGTATGACAGCTAAGGAATGCGATCCGTGAAGGGTAGTACTCGTCGTTTTTCCCCTGTTTTGCCTGTTGACCTCCCCGATCCTCAACTTCTTCGGGTCCGTCCAGTGCTTCATCTGCTTATTATAAATAATAAAAACTATTATATAAATGAATTATTATTATTATTATTATTATTATTATTATTATTATTATTATTATTATTATTATTATTATTATTATTATTATTATTATTATTATTATTATTATTATTATTATTAATAACAACAAAGTACGTGTCGATCCAGAAATTTACCTGCTTCTCCCATTCTTCAGCCGACTTGTTCTCGGGACGCTTTTGCTTGATCTCGTCCACTTTCTCGATCCCACCTTGCTGTGTAAAATTTTTCTTTTTGTGCCTGTACTTGTTGTCATCGTATCGCTTTCGAAGGTAAGCTTCGATACTAATGACAATCTCGTCTCCATTTGGACCGGCAAGGTGGGGGCCGAGATCAAAAAAATGCTGCAATAAAATATAATTAAAATAAATATACAAATTTAAATAAATAAACACATTTAAAATAAATAAACACAATAATTAAAAACATAAAAGATAAAAAAAAACTTACGTGGAGCTGGTTATCAATGTGTGCCTTTGAGGTCTCGGGAACCTTATCCCACGAATCGTAATAGAATGGAATCGTTTCCCGTATCAACGTCCCGACAAAGTTCGAGAACCACGAAGAGTGAGTGCCAACTGCTCCCACATCCCTTTCACATTCTTATCGAATCTGATCGAGACCGGGCGACCAGTGTCATTCCTCATCGCGTGTAGTGCTGCGTTCTTTGTGGCACCACGAACCACCTTCCCGCCTTTGCCTATTTTGGAACCAGGCTTCGTAGGCCTAGGCCTGGGTGTAGCAAACTGCAAAATTTTCCTTAATTAACTACGTTTATTTTACATTAATCTATGTCATAAAATTTAATCACCATTTATACGGGGAAATTAAAAAATTTCTATTATTATTATCGAGTCACGTTATCACAACATACACCAAGTATCAAACCTAGTTCACATCACGTAATACGAGACATGAATATTTCACGAAAATTATTATTATTAAAGTCACACATTACAAATTCCACTAATTAAAATTTACACCATTAAATATATACATTAAACACATTTTTGTTTTTACAATTAATTACTAATTAAATTACACTAACTAAAAACCAAACGGGCCACTCGTTTTTAACAGCCCATCACATGTTCCAAGCCCACTCCCAAGCCCACTTTTGTTTTTGTGATTTCATGCATAAACCCGATCCCATGCCCTCTCCAAAACAGCTCTCGTTCTCACTATTCATAAACGCGACATGACCATATTTTTGCACCATCTAGTTTACCACCCACTAGGCTTCATGTGTGCCGAATTTCAGCTTAACAGGTCGCGGTTTACTATGATTTTGAAGACCAAAGTAATTGTCCCATTTTAACCCAACACGTTATATATAAAAATCACAAAACTCAACCGTTTTAACCCACGCCTTTTCCTACGACTTTCTAACAAGCATGTTAACATTTTGTGATGACAAAAAGACCCTTAGGACAGCAGTACGTATTTGTGGCTCGCTAAATTCATTTGGCACCCACTTTAAAATACAAACCGAAACATATATACTTCAAGACACAAAGATAAGACTTACCTACCATATGACATCTTCCTTAGGATCTTGTAGTGTCAATGAATGATCAATTATGTACTCTAAACAACTGGTCCTCAACAGTAGCCATGAATGATAGGTCTTGAAAGTCATAAAGTCAAGAAACGGGTCCATATCTACCCCAAGTCTCACCACTCCTCATTTCACACGTTTTAAATAAATACAAGGACATAGGAATACCTTAAAATACTCCAAGATCTCTGCATGAAATCGTCCTTGTAAGATTTTATGAGATATTGTTGCAACATGGACTATTTCGAAAACTAATACATATATATGTATACGTATATACATTTCCACCTCCACCACTCCTCACTCTTACCTATCTTACACATTCTCAACCCCTTATACACCATTTAGAAACCACAAGAAGTGCCAGGAGAGCTCCATGCAATCGGGTTAATTTATTTGGAGTCGAAGAAATAATTCTAGTATATACGGGTTTTAAGTTTCGAAGCGTTTCTGGGTTTTCTGATCATTCCTTCGATTCACAACCATTTCTCCCACTAATAGTGAGTCTCCTAAAATTTTTTTATTTAACGTTAACGTATAAAATTGTATCAGGCATGAGTTTTCCCTTTATTCGAAACGTATACATTTTAATGTATTTCATACGTATTCTTTTACACTCGTACGTGTTATCTTATATTTATATGACCTAAAGAACTTAAATACATCACAAAATAGCGTATACATACTCAAGATTAGTCAATACGATCGCAAACCGACTCTAAAGTCAAACCAGGTAAAAGTGTTAGAAATATTTCTAAGTGTTTTGAGTTACATGAAAACGTCCCGACTAGCTCACAACATGCTCAATTATTTTCAAATCTGTAAATACGACCCAACCATATTTTTGCACAGTTCGATTAACCACTTGGCTAGCTAAATGTTTCGTATATTAAACCTTCTCTCATAAGCTCAAAACGACCTTTGAATCCACTCATTTGAAACTGCCTATCGCTAGTCCCTTAAACTTTATTTCCAGAAAATTTAAATATAATCCGAGTGGATTAAACTAAGGCCCATTAAGCATTTGCGTTAGAACAGCCCAATTGGCCCATATGATACATTTTTGGAATCACAAAAATAACCCAAGTCCAGGCCCAAAATAGTTTACATGCCCTCGCCTCTAAAATTCTAAATGGACCTTATTGCATTTCGTTAATTGGCCCATTAATACAAAAATAAGCTCTTTTCTGGAAAAAGCAGTTGAAATAAGTTGTAATGAACTTAATTAAGTTATAGAAATTTTTAGAATATTTTTTCCGCCATTTTTATGCAAAAAGGACTAAACATGTAACACAAATTTACCTAGGAGGACTAAAACTGCCAAGCGCTGAAAACAGGGACTGGAACAGTAAAAACAGAATCTTTAGGGTAGAAATTGATATATTATTGAACTCCAAGCTCAGTTTGTAATTTTGGACAAGTAGAGGACTGTAAATGAAACTTGGACTTAAAGAAGGACTAACGGTGCAACGCAAACGCAGTTAGAGTAAAAAGTGTAACAATTGGAAAAGGACAAGGACCAACTAATTTTATTTGATATTCTTATTTCGTATTTCATTTTACGAGACCTCATCAGGACATGTGCATTTTTGGTATATTTTGTCATTTGATAACTAACGATCGTTATATATAATATTATTTTTGAACTTGAGGCATTTTAAGCATATCAAACTCACATCACTGGTCAAATCGTTGTACGATTTCTCGTTTCACACACTCCTCATTCATTGAAGTCATATACTCAGACTTCCTTATATTCAGGTCATGTGTTGAAGCAGTTCCCATAATCTTACTTGATTTCGTAATTCCACTTTGTCAGATACACCTAAGGTGAGTCGTAGCCCCACTTTTAATTGTTTATAAAGTTTATACTTTTGGGGGAGATGCATGCTCAACTGTTTTAAGTCTACTTTTATACTCTGAAAACTCTCATGATTTACTCAGAATCATCAACCCTGTTTTACATGTTTTGAATTACTCTTTGGAAGGATTATATGCACGTTTTACTTGCAAATTGCTTGCTTAGCTTAAATACTGAACTTGAAAGATAACATTTTCAAACTGCTTGTTGTAACATGATACTGAAATTCATTATATACATTCATATAACAATTGAATGTACAGTTAACTTTACTATGATATTTCTACATTTCAATGGAAATAATTGCCAAGACTAAAGTATACACATTTGTGAACCCCCATTAGACCCATATTGCCTAAGCACTGTATTGCCAAAAAGTTCCTCTATCATGAGCCATTAATCACTGCGGTGAGCGCGAATATAGTGAACAGCTTCGAAACCTGTTAGAGGCTGACGACCTATCCCACTAAATACTTGGACGGAATGCCTTTGTGGTTAGTCGTATTTAGTCGCGATGCACTATATTTGAGAAAAATAGGAAATTGGCAGATCCCCTCTTACTCGGGGGCCAAACCCATCAATCCTTGATGTGGACTCCTTGCCGTTTTATGGTACTCTGTTAACGTTTTGCGTGTCATGAGGCTTAGAGCAATATAATTATATGAATATATATGTTTTCATATGTATTTTGATACAGCTGTATTACATTACTCTCCACTTATAGATTTCATTTAAGGCATATGTGCTAGAATTTATGATTCCCATACTTGTTTCTTGATTATTCTCATATGTGACTTACTTGTGAATTTATCGTGATACATCACCAGAAGTGCTTGTTTCGGACATTATATGAAATTCTTGAATTTGAACTTATTACTTGTACTTATACAAGGTTTTCAACTATTACTAGAAACTCTTGAATTTATTAATATAAATTGTTTTCCCTTAAACTCTACGAACTCACCAACCATTGTGTTGACACTTTTAGCATGTTTATCTCAGGTAAATAATGGAGCAAGACAAGACACGGAGCGGGCATTTTATACTCTGATAAACCACTTGGTGTAAAAAAATCAAATTTGTCATTCTTTTCAATGTTATTATACCAGATCAAGGAAAATTCAAGTTAAACATTTATTTTTTGTATCAAGAATATTATTTTGAATACCAAATAACTTTCAAAACGGATCTTTCGAGCCGTTTTCTAAAATTATGACTTCGATCCTCACAGTAACACCCTAAAAACCTTTCCGCTGCCATAAAATAAATTAGGGGGTGTTACACTGGGAGCTCTCGAATTAGACCCTGCAAGTAATCAAATTAAAGTGATGGTGACATAAAATAACAAGTTATCAATTTCAAATAATGATCAAGTTTAATTAAAATAATCGAGAAATTCTTACGCTCGCAGTTAGCGCCTATCCTCCTCCCGGGAGGGTGGGGTGGCTCATGGCCTCCATCCCTACCGTGGCTCGTAGCTATGACATCTGCCATCTGTAGACGTACTAGTACAAGAACATAGAAATTAGTGAAGAAACAAAATATTATAATTCTAGAAACGTACTTATGATATTAGTGAATGAATCTCGGCTCGTCTAACTCGCTCGACAAGTGGCAGGCCTAACACAAACGTACTGATGATTTTAGTGAATGAATCTCAAAAGCACTCATTTTCATAAAAGCAACCAAATAATCAATAAACTGATAACATTTTTCTATATATACGCATTATGAAATATAATCACATGAAATGATATTTTTAAAAGGCACAAGCTTTAGCATCTTAAGACACAACACAATTGCTACTACTATTACTTATTATGTTTTCTGTGTTCCTACAATCCTACTGTTATCTAAAAATCCACCAACAGTATGTCCAAAGGCTGTTGTAGATCAAACTCACGGAATTTATTTTTTCATCTATAATGAATGTTCAGAACAATATCTCACGAGCATTAGATGTCCAAAATAGCAGTGGTAATCTCACAAGCATAAATGATCCGTCGCGAATGCACTTATAAATAAATATAAATACAAGACGACGAACGGATACGCGTGATACACGGGAAATGACAAATGAATCCTTTAGGAAAAAGACCAATTTACAAAACCCGTGAATACGTTGTGTGTGTGTGAAACCAGGTAAGTGATTACCCAGGTCGTGTCCCAACGAGGTGTGAATGGGCAAATTGTTTAAGGTTTAGAATTAGAGTAACTAATGATTGAAATTTGGAATTTTGATTTTTAATTCTCTTTTGACAAATAAGAAACAAATTCTCACGGGAATATTAAGGTTTAAACAAATTAACCTAAAAACGCGATACGGGAATTATAAAAACGCGATTAAAAAGTGAAATCTCTAAAAACAAGTCCTACAAGTCCTAAATTATTTTTCTTAAATCCTAAATAATAAAAGAAAATTTTAGAAAAAAGATTTATATTTTTCTGACTTTTATATTTTTTATTATGAATTAAAAACTGATTTAAAAAGAAAAATAGATTAAAAATACTAATTGAACATGGAAAATTATGAAAAATTCCAGGAAATTACTTAATGCTAATTAGAATTTATGAAAATTAAAAACCAAGTTAACTACTTATGTAAATAAGCAGTTATTAAGCAAACTGTGAAATAAGCTTTAAAAAGAAAAAGTGGTTAAATAAAAAGTGTTGCAAGGTTTAACCAGGAAAAGTCCCTAGGGCAGTTGGTGTTGGTGTTGCTTTGTGATGTGAATAACCAGGGTTCGAATCCCAGTTATGTCACTTTTCTTAATTATTTTATTTTTTTGATTTTTATTATAGAAACTTATTAAGCACAATGAGATAAACAATTTTTACAACTACCACTTTTGATGAAACACTCAAATAAGCTCAGAAATCAGCTATGTTTGCTGATCAGTGGGTTTATAAAAGGAATAAGCCCAAGGCTTTTGATAAAAAGCTGATAAGCTTTCAAATAAGCTAAAAGCAAAGTGGAAATAAGCTAAGAGACTGACAATAAGCTAGAATGAACATGAAAAAGCCATGAGAACAGAAAATTAAGCACTGATTAATCACAAATAAGCCAAAAATTGAACTGATGCACAGGGCAACTATTTGATTTCTAAGCAATTTCAAGCTTAGATTTAAGCACTTATATGATTACTAATCTCCACAAAAGCTAATGATTCTTAAAATTCACCTACTGAAGATTACTTAAAACCAAAAATCAGATTATTTGAAACTTATTTATGGCTTAAAAATAAGCTGAGAAAATAGCCAATCAAGACAAGTATACACTGATAGATCAGTGTATGCTTGTCTGAGTAGGGTATGTTTGAGCTTAATTTAAAGCTTAAAGAAGCTTGAAGAAAGGGATGAATTTTGGTAATAAGCAAAGAGTACCTACCAAACTACTGAGAAAACAAGGAATTAAGCACTTGTAAACACAATTAAGCACCTAAATTGAGCCTAGAAAAATTGTGCAGACCTGCATATGTGGATTCCTATTGTGCAGAGTTGTGCAGATGTGCACAACACAACTGAGATTAAACCAACTCTTGAGTATTGACTACTTGGACTAAAAAGACCTCAGAGAAGCCAAGGTTAAGGGCCAAAAGTGCTTATGGCTTAATATGGCTTATTTGATCCTTTTAAGGTCTAATTGTACCATAGACCCGTTTCCCGGGTGTTGGGACCCCACCCTAGATGAAAGTATATAAAGTCTTTATATACTTTCATCTAGGGTGGGGTCCCAACACCCGGGAAACGGGTCTGATCAAGTCCTAGTGTTTATGGCCTTTCTTAGCTTTGATTATAAAGTAAGTAATCCCTCTCAAGTTAGTGATTTAAGTGGGAAATCATCATATGATATGGGTATGATCATATGATGATTTGGTAAGCAAGATGATTATGTTTTGATGGGTTTTGATAACCCTTGTTATGTATCTTATTGTTATATTGTTAGGTTTTGGTTATTATGAAGGATAGATGATGATGATGATGGAAGCTTGTGTTATTGATGATGTTATTCTTGATGTTATATAGCTTGGATTGAGGTAAGTAAAATGATGATAGCATATGTTATATGGATTTCTATCATTATGTGTTATGTATGTTTATGTTGAGGAGATGAGCTTGGTTTATGCTTATGTGATGCCATGTTTATGGCTTATGTGATGTGATGATGCTATGGATATGTTGATGTTATTTGCTAGTTCAGATTTGAGTAGTGAGCCATGAAGTAAGTATTTTATGTATATGATGCATTATGTGGATTGAAGTATAATTGTATGTTGTTATCGTTTTACTTACTAAGCCGTTGTGCTTACGGTTTAGATGTTTAACCGTTTTGTAGGTTGGCGTGTTGTTAAGGATGGCTTGGATGTGGGGTATAAGGTTTGGATATGCAAGTGTAAGGTAGTATGCGTTTAGAGCTTAGGTAGATACCGAGCTCAAGTGTATAAGTTTGTACCCCCGTTGGTCTAGTCATGTTTTGTAGAGTGTAGTCGTATGGCAAATTGTATGTCAAAAGTTGTATATCGATTTGGTAGTCTATCGGTGTGTCAAAGTATGGGTTATTTGTTTTGGTGTAAAGTTAAAGGGGCGTTTGGTTTAAGCATAAACGTACCCATTTCGAGTTGTAAACGGGTCAAGTACCCTTGGGATATGTTTGTTATATTAATTTAATGCTTTTGGTATAGTTTGGTGTAAAACGGAAGTGGTATAAGTGGTTTGTTGTGAAAATGGGTCAAAAGAGGTTTATGCATAACCCGTCAGTTTGGGATCCACTTTTAGGTCCCCAAAGTCTGAACCTTAGTGTGGATCCTCCTAGGATCTACTTTTAGGTTCAAAATGGTGATCCTTGATGTGGATCAAGCCTTCAGTCTGGGATCCACCTTTTGGTTCCAAAATATGGACCTAAGTGTGGATCTAGTTTCCTCATCTTGGTTATAAGTCAGGATCTACCTTTAGGTTCCAATGTATGGACCTAAGTGTGGATCCATAGTTCAATTAGGATCTACCTTTAGGTTCCAGAGTATGGACCTTAGTGTGGATCTTCCCAGGATCTACTTTTAGGTTCCACGATATGGACCTAAGTGTGGATCCTTAGTTTCAGTTTGGGATCCCCCTTTAGGTTCCAAAGTATGGACCTAAGTGTGGATCCTTAGTTTCAGTTTGGGATCTACTTTTAGGTTCCAAGGTATGAACCTAAGTGTGGATCCAGGATTGGTCATCTTGGTTATAAATGGTCTTCTTGGTTATGAATGTTCAAGGATTTTTGTAAGTGGTCGAAAGTAAAGGTAAAGCGTTTTCCGTGTGTAAAGTTCAAAATTTTTGGTCAAGCGGGCACGGGGTGTAACACTGATATTACCACAGCCCACTCAAATCTATATTTTCTATCTAAATGGCTAAATAGAACTTAGAAACAGCTAATTATAACTAAGATAAGTTAGATTTATGTTGATGAAATGGTCAATGTACAGTGACAAACTAGAATTACCCATATTGACCCATAAGGCCAAACACCCCATTATTAGGGTATGTCTTGGTTTTGAATTAGCACAGACAACTTTAGACTATAACTTCTGATTTTTACTGATTAACTAACTTAATTTAACTATAATTAACAACTTTTAAAACAGAAATAAGCAATACAATAAGCTATACTCTATTTGGCTTTTTTTGGCTTTTTATAAGTTTTTTTAAGCAAAATAAAGAAATGACTATTTAATATTTTTGAAACTGATGAAATATAGTTAAAAACTAATAATAAGCAGTAAATTATGAAAATAAGCTATTAATAAGCTATTGTACAGTAATATGGAAAAATAATGAAAAACATGAAAAAGCTTACAACTGAGATGGCCTATAGAACATGGAACTAAATGATCAGAACATAACTAGCTTGTCAATGACAAGCTAGAAAACCCAATTCAGCTTTTCTTGATGGCTTATCTCACCAGAACTGCTTATTTGGTCCTTCAGTTGACTTTCTTTGACTTCTCTTGAATTTCTTGAATGAGACTGAGCTAAACTAGAATAAGCTTATCAAAAGCTATAGTAAGCTTATGTAAGCTTATAAAAACAGCTAAGAAGCTATTTCAATAAGTACTTAACTTAATTCGATTAACAGTACACTATGGAAATTTGAGAACTTGAAACTTTCATTAACTAATGGAATTAATGCAAGGATTAATGATAAACAGACTTAAAATAACTTGTAAAGTTAACTGGAATTTAAAATTGATAAGCTTAATTAATTAAAATTACAATACGATTAAAAACTAAAAACTACATACAGCTTAAGGCTTACAAAGGGTACTATATATACAAAACTAAAATGGGATAAGTCCTATCTTCTTCTCTGGTCATTCTGAAACCATCCCAGCTATCCACGTGTCTTGAATTAATCCCAATCGTCCGTTGGATTTTTGGCGGGAAAACTGGTAAAGTGGCTAAACCACTTGGTTCTGATTGAGTGTAATGAGGAAGGAGCAGTTAATGCTCCTTGGCTTGTTAGGTGAAGTGAGATAGGAGGAGGGGGTGGGTATGTCAGGATAAGGGTGGTGGACAATGGTGGTTTCTGGTATGGTTTGGCGGGTTTGATGGTTTTGAAGAAAGTTTTGACTAAAGTCAAACGGTATTGGGTCTGGGTTTAATTAAAAAGGGGAAGGGTTGGGCTGGTGGTGATGGGCTTTGGGTTTAGTAAATGTGGGCTGGGTTAGTTTATAGGATAGAATGGGTTTAGTGAATTAGGATTAGAATAGATTTAGGTTTAAATCTTAGGGACTAAAGTTGTCAAACCTAAAAATCCAGGGACCAACTTTGCCAAATTCTGAAAGATTTATCAAAGGGCCATTTGTGTCATTTTGGGGGTTGACTTTGACTTTGTTTTTGACTTTCGTCTTCACTTGATCAAATGTACAATTGTTTTCGAGTCGATCCAAAAATGCTCGTTTTCGTTCCGTTTTCAATCCTTTAGTACCTGAAACACATAAAATACAAACCAAGGATATCTGCAGTATAATCAGGGTGTTTTAGGTCATTTTAGTGTCTTTTATGGGCGTAAAATGATGAGTATTTAGACACTCATCAATAAACAACACAAGTATAAGCCACTAACAACACATATAGCTGCTAATCTCACAAGCATAAGCCACTAACAATTACCTATAACAAACATTGCTTTCTAATGCATATATGCCTATTTGCAATCTATACATTTTAATCTCGGCTGGTCTAACGAATGAGACAAGTGGCTGCTATTGTCTACTTAGCACACAATCATCCGCGGCTACTGTTATTGTCTACTTTGCTTTCTAATGCATATATGCCTATAAACTAACTGATAAACTAATCCAAACACAAATTAATCACTATAAACTTTTGGCGGCGACATGTCATCGGTAACACATAAACAAAAAAAAAAAATAATAAATAAAAATAAAGAAAACCTCGGTTGTGGTCTCGACAGCAGGCACGTTGTGCTATTGGCTTCGGTTCTCGGCCTCGATTCTCGGCTTGGTCTCGACAACAGACTGTACAAAAAAAATTAACACAAAAATTAAAAAAATAACAAAAATCAGAAAACACAATTATTAAAAAAAATCAGTTAACATATTGCAAAAATTAACAAGTAACCAAAAAATAAAGAAAATTTAAAAAATAATAAAAATCAATAATTAATAAAAATCAGAAAAATCAATACCTGGGTTTGTAAACGAGAGAGAGCAAGGAAGAAAGGAGATGAGAAAAAAAAAAGAATTAAATGAGGAGAGGTGGTGCTGTGTGGGAGCAACGAGAGGTGGTGCACAGTAGTGCGAGTGTGGGCGATGCGAGTTTGATGGAGATGATGGTGCTGTGGAGATGGTGGAGTTGTGGTGGTGGTGGAGATGTGTAATGCCGAACCTTCTTTCTTTACCACACAAACACACGATATATGTTGATGACACTCACTAGAACAATGTAAGAACAAGATGAGAAGTATGTATGGATCGAATGGGATGACTATGGTCGAATGTTTATTAGCTTGAAGAGAAGGAAATAAACAAACACAATAAGCACACATACACACTCTCACTTTGATACAATAATGAGGCACACTTAGGAATGTGAGAGTGTGTGTGTTGATATAGCAAACACAGCTAACACCTAAACAATAGGTGGGCTTTACTTGGGCTTGGAGTGGGCTAATGTATGTATCACACTTATACATTTAAACTACAAACATAACTAATACCACTAGCCCACTATCTTAAACTATTTATTACATTTGACACACAAGATACATTTCCAAATGACCATCACTTCACATTTAATAAATTAAATGCTAACAAAAAAATACTGCAATAGAATATAATTAAAATAAATATAAAAATTTAAATAAAGAGACAAATTTAAATAAATAAACACATTTAAAATAAATAAACACAATAATTTTAAAAAATAAAAGATTAAAAAAACTTACGTGGAGCTGGTTATCAATGTGTGCCTTCGTGGTCTCGGGAACCTTATCCCACGAATCGTATTACAATGGAATCGTTTCCCGTATCAACGTCCCGACAAAGTTCGAGAACCACGAAGAGTGAGTGCGAACATGCTCCCACATCCCTTTCACATTCTTATCGAATCTGATCGAGACCGGGTGACCAGTGTCATTCCTCATCGCGTGTAGTGCTGCGTTCTTTGTGGCATCACGAACCACCTTCCCGCCTTTGCCAATTTTGGAACCAGGCTTCGTAGGCCTAGGCCTGGGTGTAGCAAACTGCAAAATTTTCCTTAATTAACTACGTTTATTTTACATTAATCTATGTCATAAATTTTAATCACCATTTTTACGGGGAAATTAAAATTTTTCTATTATTATTATCAAGTCACGTTATCACAACATACACCAAGTATCAAACCTAGTTCGCATCACGTAATACGAGACATGAATATTTCACGAAAATTATTATTATTAAAGTCACACATTACAAATTCCACTAATTAAAATTTACACCATTAAATATATACATTAAACACATTTTTGTTTTTACAATTAATTACTAATTAAACGAGATTGGCGGCGGTCCGGCGCGTTGCGGCCGGGCGTCGATTTATCGTGTTGATTATTGGACAGTAATTTTCTACTATTACAATAACCCCATCGTCGCCGGTCTAAAATCAATCTAAGAGAGATGCGGCGTATCTAAAAGATAGATGCGCCGCATATATTGGGTTTAAAAAAAAATTAGTATCTTCTAGTTAGATGCGGTGCATCTATAAACTGGATGCGTCGCATCTATTGGGCCAGCCCATTAACGGCGAAATGACACAACGTCGTATCAAACGACATTGCCTCGCGGGTTCTTGCGGGCTTTGTTGGGAAAACTATTTCGTTAATAATGGTGCAATAATCTGAAGAGGGAAGATTATTTCGTTATTAATGGCTCAAGTTTCATAAATTTTTGAGGCCATAGACAAATATATTGAGTTGGATAAAGTATTGCATATTTATACTCGTTTTTGTTGGGAGAATTATTTCGTTAATAATGGCGCAAGTTTCATAATTTTTCGAGGCCGTTTGGCACGAAAAAATAATAAAAACAAAAGCAAAGACAAATACATTGATTTCAATAAAGTATTGCATATTTATACTCGTTTTGTTGGGAAAATTATTTCGTTAATAATGGCGCAAGTTTTATAATTTTTCTAGGCCGTTTGGTACGAAAAATATTTAAAAAAAAAAAAAATAAAAAAAAAAAAAAAAAAAAAGGGCCGGGTACTGTAGCGGGCTGTTGGGAGAATTATTTCGTTAATAATGGCGCAAGTTTCATAATTTTTCGAGACCGTTTGGTACGAAAAATAATAAAAACAAAAGCCAAGACAAATACATTGATTTCAATAAAGTATTGCATATTTATACTCGTTTTGTTGGGAAAATTATTTCGTTAATAATGGCGCAAGTTTCATAATTTTTCTAGGCCGTTTGGTACGAAAAATATAAAAAAAAAAAAAAAAAAAAAAAAAAAAAAATTTGGGCCGGGTACTGTAGCGGGCCACTGTAGCAGCCAGCTAATTTTGGCGGGAAAATGGTGGGGAAAACGACGTCGTGGGGACGTGATTTAATATATACTTATAATTACACTAACTAAAAACCAAACGGGCCACTCGTTTTTAACAGCCCATCACATGTTCCAAGCCCACTTTTGTTTTTGTGATTTCATACATAAACCCAATCCCATGCCCTCTCCAAAACAGCTCTTGTTCTCACTATTCATAAACGCGACATGACCATATTTTTGCACCATCTAGTTCACCACCCAATAGGCTTCATGTGTGCCGAATTTCAGCTTAACAGGTCGTGGTTTACTATGATTTTCAAGACCAAAGTAATTGTCCCATTTTAAACCAACACGTATTTGTGGCTCGCTAAATTCATTTGGCACCCACTTTAAAATACAAACCGAAACATATATATTTCAAGACACAAAGATAAGACTTACCTACCATATGAAATCTTCCTTAGGATCTTGTAGTGTCAATGAATGATCAATTATGTACTCTAAACAACTGGTCCTCAACAGTAGCCATGAATGATAGGTCTTGAAAGTCATAAAGTCAAGAAACGGGTGCATATCTACCCCAAGTCTCAACACTCCTCATTTCACACGTTTTAAATAAATACAAGGACATAGGAATACCTTAAAATACTCCAAGATCTCTTCATGAAATCGTCCTTGTAAGATTTTATGAGATATTGTTGCAACATGGGCTATTTCGAAAACTAATACATATATATGTATACGTATATACATTTCCACCTCCACCACTCCTCACTCTTATCTATCTTACACATTCTCAACCCCTTATACACCATTTAGAAACCACAAGAAGTGCCAGGAAAGCTCCATGCAATTGGGTTAATTTATTTGGAGTCGAAGAAATAATTCTAGTATATACGGGTTTTAAGTTTCGAAGCGTTTCTGGGTTTTCTGATCATTCCTTCGATTCACAACCATTTCTCCCACTCATAGTGAGTCTCCTAAAATGTTTTTATTTAACGTTAACGTATAAAATTGTATCATGCATGAGTTTTCCCTTTATTCGAAACGTATACATTTTAATGTATTTCATACGTATTCTTTTACACTCGTACGTGTTATCTTATATTTATATGACCTAAAGAACTTAAATACATCACAAAATAGCGTATACATACTCAAGATTAGTCAATACGATCGCAAACCGACTCTAAAGTCAAACCAGGTAAAAGTGTTAGAAATATTTCTAAGTGTTTTGAGTTACATGAAAACGTCCCGACTAGCTCACAACATGCTCAATTATTTTCAAATCTGTAAATACGACCCAACCATATTTTTGCACAGTTCGATTAACCACTTGGCTAGATAAATGTTTCGTATATTAAACCTTCTCTCATAAGCTCAAAACGACCTTCGAATCCACTCATTTGAAACTGCCTATCAGTGGCGGAGCCAGGAGCCACGATCAGGGGTAGCGAAATACGAAAATTTGTTTAGGGGTAGCGAAAATTTGTTTCAGGGGTAGCGAAATCGCCAAAAAATGGCAAAAAAATCGCTAAAAAATCGCCAAAAATCGCCAAAAATTCCACTACCCGGGTAAAAGTTCAGGGTAGCGACCGCTACCCCTGGGCTCTACATAGATCCGCCCATGCTGCCTATCGCTAGTCCCTTAAACTTTATTTCCAGAAAATTTAAATATAATCCGAGTGGATTAAATTAAGGCCCATTAAGCATTTGCGTTAGAACAGCCCAATTGGCCCATATGATACATTTTTGGAATCACAAAAATAACCCAAGTCCAGGCCCAAAACAGTTTACATGCCCTCGCCTCTAAAATTCTAAATGGGCCTTATTGCATTTCGTTAATTGGACAATTAACACAAAAATAAGCTCTTTTCTGGAAAAATCAATTGAAATAAGTTGTAATGAACTTAATTAAGTTATAGAAATTCTTAGAATATTTTTCATGCCATTTTTATGCAAAAAGGACTAAACATGTAACGCAAATTCACCTAGGAGGACTAAAACTGCCAAGCACTGAAAACATGGACTGGAACAGTAAAAATTGAATCTTTAGGGTAGAAATTGATATATTATTGAACTCCAAGCTCAGTTTGTAATTTTGGACAAGTAGAGGACTGTAAATGAAACTTGGACTTAAAGAAGGACTAACGGTGCAACGCAAACGTAGTTAGAGTAAAAAGTGTAACAATTGGAAAGGGACAAGGACCAACAAATTTTATTTGACATTCTTATTTCATATTTCATTTTACGAGACCTCATAAGGACATGTGCATTATTGGTATATTTTGCCATTTGATAACTAACGATCGTTATATATATATATATATATATATATACAAAGAGTTCTAACAATTTAATTTCCTGTTTCGTTTTGTCACTTTCGAGGTGACGATATATTTGACTTCTGATTTGTTCAATTATAGTTTATATTTCTCCAAAGGAAACACAAAGGAAATATGTGTAACTCGAGTCGTAGTCCCGATGAAGATTGAATGGAATTTAGTGATTCGGGATTTGTGATTCGGGATTTGTGATTCGTGTAGTGAATGTGAATAAGAGTGATTGATTTTGGATTACACTACTAATATTAAAATAACAATCAAGATTAACAATTAAACTAAGCTAATAGAACAATTAAACTAAACATTTAAACGAAAATTGAATTTTAAAAAAACGAACGCGACGTAATTTTAAAAACGTAACTAAAAATGATTTTCTAAAATTTAAGCCCTAAAAATGCAAATCAATTTTTCCTATATTAAAAATGATAAAAGAAAATTTTTGAAAAAAGAAAAATATTTTTTTGACTTTTTAATAATTTTTTATGAATTTAAAATTAATTAAAACTAATTAAATGATTTAAAAATATTAAAACTAATTAGAAAAATCTGAAAATTTCTGAGTAATTTTAAAATCAAAGAAGCTATCTAGGAAAAATAAAATCAGAACCAGAATAAGCTAAAATAAGCTAAACAACCTAATAAGCACTTAATGAATAAGCTTAAAATAAGCAAAACTTGGCCAGAAATTATCAAAAGCTCAAAGACTGATATCCTAACTATAATAAGCCCAAATCAACAGAAAATGATCAAATAAGCAGATAGTATAAGCAGAAAATCAGCAGATCAGATCAGGTGCTAATGGCTTATTTGCAGACCTTGTATAAGCTGTCTAATAAGTACAAAATTCCAATCCCAGATAATGGGCTTAATGCTTGTTATCCTAACTACCTAAAAACCAAATTTGAGGACCTGAGCTTAACTAGATAAGCCACAAGAGGGCTGAGATCAGCACCTAAAAGGCAAAGTTCTGCACTAAAATTCTGTAACAGCAGACAGAGAATTTTTGGCGCAAACAAGTGCAAAACCAATCCAACTTTTGAACACTACTTAAAACACTATTTTAAACACAAGAACACCAACAAGCCACCTCAGTTCTATGCTAGCTTATAAAGAGCTTAATAATGCAGCCTAACTATCAAATTTTGCAACTGATGAACAAAAATCCTCAAATGAACTATACTATCCTTAACATCTAATCTCCATAGTGACAATAACCTCAACTTTGATCAATCAAAACTCTACCAATGACCAATGAACAGTACCTTTAAATCAGATCCTATAGAAGCTATTTTACCAAACTGATGAGCATTATATCAACTAAATACCAACTGATGCACTATATTAACTAACAACAAACTGAAATAAACTATAAACTACCACTGATCTATGATTATCTAAGCTATTTAACAACTAAAAAGCAAAGAACCACAATCAAACAACACTAAATCTGATTAAACTAAACTGATGCAGAAAATATAGAACAAAAAATGAAATTGGAACTTACAAAGGTACCCCTCAGCTGAACAGAGGGCAAACTTCAACAAAGCCTATCTTTAGATAGGCCAAGCTCTTCCAGAATAAGCTTGATCTACCAGGAATCAAATCAGAATCATAGTCTTCATTCAACAGTTGACTTTTTTTTGTTCACTTTTTGATTTTTTTGAGTTTTAGACAGAATGGACTGAATGAAAGCTTACAATAAGCTATGAAGCTTATATAAGCTTAACAAATCAGAAATCAGCTTATTAATAAGCTGGATTTTTTTTTCTTTTTTTTTTTTTTTTTTTTTTTTTTTTTTTTTTTTTTTTTTTTAAGAATGATATTCAGAAATCTAAATTAATAACAACTAAATAAATTGCAAGCAATACTGTAACAAGAATTAAGACAGCAGAATCAAATGAACTTTAAATGAAATTTCATTAATAAAATTTAAAGAGTACAAAGGTAACACTGATACAAAATGAAATTTAAAGAGACTGAAATTTATAAAAACAGAAAAATTACAATAAAACAATAAACTCAAAGCATAAAAAAAATTACAATGATAAAAAAAATTTCATTGAGGAGAAATCCTTCTCTATTTATAGGCTACGAATGAACCTTCTGGGACTTCCACGCTGGCGATCCTCGTGCATCCTCAGCTTATCTTCACCCTTAGATCACCCTTGCTCCCTACGCTTTAATCACAGCCACAGGATCAAAATAGTGACATGGCTTGACCAATTAGCAGCTCCCACGTGTCCCTGGCAGTTGTCAGGCCTTCCAGAAAGTCCCAATCATTGGGTAATTTAATTAGTACGAGGTTAATTTGGTGGGTACAGTAACTAGGGTTCGTGGAGGTAAAAATTGGGGATAAAGGATTTCGCGCGTGTGGGAGAGTGTGTGTTGTTGTTGTTTTTTTTTAGATTTATTTGACTGTGTGTGTTATTAATTTGACCGGGTTTAGCTTTTGAGGTTGGATCGGGTTTAAGAGTGGACCGGGTAATAATTTAGGTTTGATGGGCTGGTTAAATAGATGGGCTGGATTAAGTGAGGTGGATTGGGTAGGTTTGTGGGTTATATTATTAATCCGGGTTTAAGGGTTTAAAAGGGTTAAGGGTTTTAATTGTAGGGACTAAATGTGTAATTTCAGGAATTTTGGAGGGACTGATCTTGCCATTTTTATAAAGATGATCTAAGGGCTGAAATTGACAATCTTTGATAATATGAGGACCTCGGTTGACTTTTTGACCATGTTTTTTTTCCGATTCCGGTTCTGAGCCGTTTCCGTATCCCGTGCTCATTTTTTTCTGATTTTTTCCGTGTCTTTTATCGGTTTTCGTTGATATCCGTGCCTGCACATAAATAAACACAAAAACACAATATCTTTTGGCATTTTGGTTAGTTTTTGGTCTATTTGGGTCCGGTTTTGGTCGAGAAAAGGTATGTGAATAAGCACATACCAAAATCCCCCAGACTAAGCTATTGCAATGTCCTCATGCAATGTTATATAAACACGTTTTTGAAACCAAAAATTTCCAATCTCTTTTTACTAACTTTGAGAAGTAGCAAAATTTTCAAAAGAGATCAAGAAACCTTAAGTTCTAAAAACTCCCCATTTTCCTTTTATTCTATTTTTGTATTTTCTCATAATCTAGTGACGGTTTTGTTGACAATCATTATCTAACGATAACTTTTAGGGTCTTCGAGTAGGAAACACGACTCATAAAGAAGTGACCATACGGATAAAATTCGTCGTCCCCGATTTTTCACGAGTCCCGAAACTAAGCTTAAAAACGAAATCATTGTTATTTACAAGTTAGATTGCCAACACTACTCAGAAAGCTAATTGTGGACTTTTTGTTCCCAAATTCCTATTTTCCTCTATTTATTTTATTTTTGGTGAGAAATGAATTTCTTCAAATTCTCATTTCGATAATTTTTAGTCCGATAAAGATACCTAGTTTAGACGCTAAGTAGTTTCCAAACCTTCCCTCGAAAACCGTTGCATACAAAAATGAGGTCCACATCAAGGTCTCTGATTTAACACGATTTTGAGGATATCCCTTTTATTTGCGACCGAAACAACTCATCTACGAGTCCAGAGACAGAAGCCTTTATTAGGATACCCCCGGAGTCGAGATTTGGCATTTTTAACATTTATTAAGCACATTAACGTATTTAATCCTTGGCCCTTTATAACAATCACAACATCGGCTGCGAACCGGCAAGATGTGATAGTCTATTATGACCTTGGAATTTTTCCTCTGCCTTTATTAGAAGTCTACAACATCGGCTGCGAACCGGCAAGATGTAGAAAACTTTTTATGGCTTTGGATTATTATTATTATTCATTATTCATTATATATTTTGCCAAATCCCGAGTCCTACGGCTTTTATAACAATCCCAACATCGGTTGCGAGCCGGTAAGATGGAATAGTCTATTACACCGTAACACTGGCAGTACCTTGATGTGTACCCAACTTTCATAAGCAAGGATTCTCTAAGGAAGAAATAAAAACTAATTATCGCCAAAACCAAAATACCTTTAATTATTCCTAGATTACTATTATTGGGTGAAACAAGCTTATGGGAACAAAAAGCCACAAGTAACTTTGATGAGCTCTAAAGAGATCCAACTACTCCACGTTTAGCAATCTAACTTATAAACAACTCTATCATTTCTCGTTCTTCGCAAATTTAAAATCTTAAATAATATGATCCGCGAATGCTTAGCCAAATAATCAAGCCATGCATATATAAAGTCAAAACGGGAACTTGCAAACTCTTAAAAAGAATTCGCATTTTATAGCTCCTTGTGTAAAAGACTAGCACGAGCTTATAGATTATAAATGGTTAAGGGGACAAGCTAGGGCTCAACACCCCCGGTCAAGTCAGAATTTTATTCCTACTCTCACCAGCGGAAAGTCAACAAAAATGTCAAAATTTATTACATTTTTGCAAAATTTTTAAAATTTTTCTCATTTTTTGGATTTTTTCAATTTTTGAGGAAAAACGGGGTTGCATGAGTAAACAGCAAAAAGTGCAAGGCAAAAATCGAATCGAAAGATCACCCCCCCCCCCCCCCACAGACTAAAATGAGACATTGTCCTCAATGTCTTAAAGGTAAGGGTTCTCCTACATAAATCTAAGGCCGTTTATTAATTATGCCAAAAGATAGATGTAAATGATAAGATTTTAGGATATTGATAAGCAGCGAATGATGAAACTCGAGTAGCGTGAAGGAAACTACGAGCACGAGAGTCTTCATCATCGGGCATTCCTGGACATACCACAGAAAACAACGAGACACAAGAAATGGAGAAGGGAATCCTCCTCAAGTTTTATTAGAGAATAGATAAGAAGATAGATGGATAAGCATGGGGTGCCTCCCACGAAGCGCTTGTTTTTGTTAACCGAGTCACATGAGCTTGACTCGACCCCGAATTTAATTGTCCTTGGGGGAGCAAGTGGAAAAGATAATCTCAATCGGTCTTTCGTTCAAGATGTTTGGATAAACATTGAAGCATACGAAAGTTCTACTCCGATTGAGATACCCACGGCTTTAGAAGATGAAAGCGGTGATGCCGGGGTCAAAAACTAGATCAGTCTTTGAGCTTTTGATAATTTCTGGCCAAGTTTTGCTTATTTTAAGCTTATTCATTAAGTGCTTATTAGGCTGTTTAGCTTATTTTAGCTTATTCTGGTTCTGATTTTATTTTTCCTAGATTGCTTCTTTGATTTTAAAATTACTCAGAAATTTTCAGATTTTTCTAATTAGTTTTAATATTTTTAAATCATTTAATTAGTTTTAATTAGTTTTAAATTCATAAAAAATTATTAAAAAGTCAAAAAAATATTTTTCTTTTTTCAAAAATTTTCTTTTATCATTTTTAATATAGGAAAAATTGATTTGCATTTTTAGGGCTTAAATTTTAGAAAATCATTTTTAGTTACGTCGCGTTCGTTTTTTTAAAATTCAATTTTCGTTTAAATGTTTAGTTTAATTGTTCTATTAGCTTAGTTTAATTGTTAATCTTGTTTGTTATTTTAATATTAGTAGTGTAATCCAAAATCAATCACTCTTATTCACATTCACTACACGAATCACAAATCCCGAATCACTAAATTCCATTCAATCTTCATCGGGACTACGACTCGGGTTACACATATTTCCTGTGTGTTTCCTTTGGAGAAATATATACTATAATTGAACAAATAAATTTTTGGCGCCGCTGCCGGGGAAGGTTGACGAGAATTTGTGATTTTGTTTTTCGATACGTGTTTTGAAGACCCTTCCTCGGAAGTTATCGTTTTTATAAAAATAAAAATACAAAAAGAAAATAATCAAAAACACTTTTCCTAAAGTGTTTTCAAAAATACAAAAACAAAATAAATCCTCACTTTTCTTCAAAAGTGTTGTAAACCATTTCCGAATAAACAACAAAAGAGATCGTGAAGTTAAACGTTTCTCGGATTATTTCTTTACTACAACCTATACACGGGGTTTAAGGATGGTCTTGACATTAAATTGCAGACCGAAAGAGGCGGGTTTTTAATCACCTTCGAGTGGACCTTTGCTTCTCCGCCACGCTGCGCGTAGTTTTGAAAGAAACGAGTACGGTTGATCAACGATCACCAAAAATATAATAATTCTAATTTTTCCTATATAAAAATCCAAAAAGATTTTCTTTTCAAATTTGGTTTTCCTTTTTATTTTTGTTTTTGGTGTATGCACACCCGTTCTTCTTCTTCTAACCCTCTTCTTTCACCACTTTCAAATCCCGAGAGGATTATCCGTCACAACAACCGTGTTCATTTCTCAACCGTTGAGGAAATGGCCAACAACCAAAACAATCAACACCCTCCGGTGGGTGTTAATGACATTCAGGCTCCCGATCTCCGTCCAATGGAGGAACGTCTCCAAACACCTTTCAATGGTGTTAGACGAGCCATCGTGATTCCAAATATTCAAGCAAATCACTTTGAAATCAATCACGGGTTACTCAATCTTATCACGGGTATCTCATTTCACGGACTTGATCATGAAGACCCTTATGTTCATATCCGAAATTTCACCGATATTGCTGAAACAATTAAGATTAACCAAGTTGATTACGATGTCATCAAAATGAAATTGTTTCCCTTTTCTTTGAAAGGAGCGGCTCGAACTTGGCTAGAGAAAGAACCCCCTAATTCCATTTTAACTTGGGGAGATCTAGCTACAAAGTTCATCAATCATTTCTACCCTCCTTCCAAAACTTCTAGTCTCCGAACTCAAATCTTTCGATTTCAACAAGCTTTCGATGAATCATTCAGCGAAGCTTGGGATAGATTTAAGGAGTTATTAGAAAAGTGTCCTAATCATGGCTTCTCTGACTTGCACCAAATTGACACGTTTTACAATGGGTTGAGTCTGGCCGATCAAGACTCCCTAAATTCTGCTGCGGGTGGAAACTTGTTAACGAGAAATAGTCAGGATGCTTTCATGATTATTGAGAATAAATCAAAAGTGAGGAGTTCACGAACCAAGATTCCCACTTCGAGTGCTAACAAAATTAGTGATGAAGTTTTAGCTCGTGTTCTTGATACTAATACCAAAACAAACGAGACTATTGCCTTTCTTGCTAAACAAGTTGAATCATTAACCAAAGCACAATCCTCTTCTCATCAAGTTAATGTTGTCAATCAGAGTTGTGAAATATGTGGTGGTCCTCACCAATATTTTGAGTGCCCAGCCTCCGGTGGCTACACTCAAGAGAATGTGTATGCTGCTTCTGGAAATTTCAATCAAGGTGGTAACAGTTACCAGCCTCAGGGAGACCGTAATCTCCTCAGCTACCGTTCTAACAATTTTCTCGGGCCACCCGGTTTCACACAAAATCAAAATCAAAATCAGAATGTGCCAAACCACATTGTTCCATACAATCAAAATCAAAATCGGGCTAATCAAGGGCAAAGCTTTCAAAATCAGGGAAATTTTCAAAAAGGCCCGAATCAAGGGAATTTTCAAAACCAAAATCAAGGGAATTATAATCATGGAAATTTTCAAAACAACCGAGGACAAAATTTGAATAATCAAAATCAAGCTTTGATTCAAAACCAACTGTCCTCAGATGAGCTTATCAAGCAATTTATGAAAAATCAAGAGGAAATGAATAGAATGATGATTAATCAAATAACCGAATTGAACAAACGTTTAAATGATTGACCCTCGGGTTCAGGGACTACTTCTCTCCCAAGCAACACGATCGCTAACCCGAGGGGCGATGCTAAGGCGATCACGACTCGTAGCGGTGTTTCATATGATGGACCCACGGTTCCGACTACCGATTCTTCTCTACCTCCCAAGGTAGTCGACCGTGAACCCGAGGCGACCAAGGACATGGAACCTCCTACTAACAACGGAGGAACCAAAGACGTCCAACCTCCGGTCATCCATCCATCTGAACCAAAGGTTGTGCTGGAGCCCGAAGAAATTCCCGAAAAAGCTCCCGTCAAAGCAAACCTTCCGTATCCTTCGAGAATGAATGATCAAAAGCTCCGTGATAAAGCTTCAAATCAAATGGAAAAATTCTTCCAAATCTTTCAAGAATTGCATTCCGATATAAGCTTCGCGGATACTTTACTTCTGATGCCTAAGTTTGTTTCCACCATGAAGAATTTATTGAATAACAAGGAAAAATTAATTGAATTAGCAAAAACTCATCTGAATGAAAACTGCTCAGCGGTAATTCTCAAAAAGCTTCCGGAAAAGCTTGGAGATCCCGAAAAATTCCTTATTCCATGTGAATTTTCGGGAATGGCTGAATGCTCCGCCTTGGCCGATCTCGGTGCTAGCATCAACCTAATGCCGTTGTCAGTATGGCAAAAGCTTTCTCTGCACAAACTTACCCCCACTTGCATGACTCTCGAGCTATCCTTAACATTTAATCTCCATAGTGACAATAACCTCAACTATAATCAACCAAAACTCAAAACAATGACAAATGAACAGTACCTTTAAATCAGATCCTATAGAAGCTATTTTACCAAACTGATGAGCATTATATCAACTAAATACCAACTGATGCACTATATTAACTAACAACAAACTGAAATAAACTATAAACTATCACTAATCTATGATTATCTAAGCTATTTAACAACTAAAAAGCAAAGAACCACAATCAAACAACACTAAATCTGATTAAACTAAACTGATGCAGAAAATATCGAACAAAAAAATGAAATTGGAACTTACAAAGGTACCCCTCAGCTGAACAGAGGGCAAACTTCAACAAAGCCTATCTTTAGATAGGCCAAGCTCTTCCAGAATAAGATTGATCTACCAGGAATCAAATCAGAATCATAGTCTTCATTCAACAGTTGACTTTTTTGTTCACTTTTTGATTTTTTTGAGTTTTAGACAGAATGGACTGAATGAAAGCTTACAGTAAGCTATGAAGCTTATATAAGCTTAACAAATCAGAAATCAGCTTATTAATAAGCTGGATTTTTTTTTTTTTTTTTTTTTTTTTTTTTTTTTTTTTTTTTTAAGAATGATATTCAGAAATCTAAATTAATAACAACTAAATAAATTGCAAGCAATACTGTAACAAGAATTAAGACAGCAGAATCAAATGAACTTTAAATGAAATTTCAATAATAAAATTTAAAGAGTACAAAGGTAACACTGATACAAAATGAAATTTAAAGAGACTGAAATTTATAAAAACAGAAAAATTACAATAAAACAATAAACTCAAAGCATAAAAAAATTACAATGATAAAAAAATTTTCATTGAGGAGAAATCCTTCTCTATTTATAGGCTACGAATGAACCTTCTGGGACTTCCATGCTGGCGATCCTCGTGCATCCTCAGCTTATCTTGACCCTTAGATCACCCTTGCTCCCTACGCTTTAATCACAGCCACAGGATCAAAATAGTGACATGGCTTGACCAATTAGCAGCTCCCACGTATCCCTGGCAGTTGTCAGGCCTTCCAGAAAGTCCCAATCATTGGGTAATTTAATTAGTACGAGGTTAATTTGGTGGGTACAGTAACTAGGGTTCGTGGAGGTAAAAATTGGGGATAAAGGATTTCGCGCATGTGGGAGAGTGTGTGTTTGTTTTTTTTTTTAGATTTATTTGACTGTGTGTGTTATTAATTTGACCGGGTTTAGCTTTTGAGGTTGGATCGGGTTTAAGAGTGGACTGGGTAATAATTTAGGTTTGATGGGCTGGTTAAATAGATGGGCTGGATTAAGTGAGGTGGATTGGGTAGGTTTGTGGGTTATATTATTAATCCGGGTTTAAGGGTTTAAAAGGGTTAAGGGTTTTAATTGTAGGGACTAAATGTGTAATTTCTGAATTTTTGGAGGGACTGATCTTGCCATTTTTATAAAGATGATCTAAGGGCTGAAATTGACAATCTCTGATAATATGAGGACCTCGGTTGACTTTTTGACCATGTTTTTTTTTCCGGTTTCGGTTCTGAGCCGTTTCCGTATCCCGTGCTCGTTTTTTTCTGATTTTTCCGTGTCTTTTGTCGGTTTTCGTTGATATCCGTGCCTGCACATAAATAAACACAAAAACACAATATCTTTTGGCATTTTGGTTAGTTTTTGGTCTATTTGGGTCCGGTTTTGGTCGAGAAAAGGTATGTGAATAAGCACATACCAACTTCAAAAACATAAAAATAGAATAATATTATATATAATATTATTTTTGAACTTGAGGCATTTTAAGCATATCAAACTCATATCACTGGTCAAATCGTTGTACGATTTCTCGTTTCACACACTCCTCATTCATTGTAAGTCATATACTCAGACTTCCTTATATTCAGGTCACGTGTTGAAGCAGTTCCCATAATCTTACTTGATTTCGTAATTCCACTTTGTCAGATACACCTAAGGTGAGTCGTAGCCCCACTTTTAATTGTTTATAAAGTTTCTACTTTTGGGGGAGATGCATGCTCAACTGTTTTAAGTCTACTTTTATACTCTGAAAACTTTCATGATTTACTCAGAATCATCAACCCTGTTTTACATGTTTTGAATTACTCTTTGGAAGGATTATATGCACGTTTTACTTGCAAATTGCTTGCTTAGCTATAACACTTAACTCAAAGGATAACATTTTCAAATTGCTTGTTGTAACAGGATACTGAAATTCATTATATACATTCATATAACAATTGAATGTACAGTTAACTTTACTATGATATTTCTACATTTCAATGGAAATAATTGCCAAGACTAAAGTATACACATTTGTGAACCCCCATTAGACCCATATTGCCTAAGCACTGTATTGCCAAAAAGTTCCTCTATCATGAGCCATTAATCACTGCGGTGAGCGCGAATATAGTGAACAACTTCGAAACCTGTTAGAGGCTCACGACCTATCCCACTAAATACTTGGACGGAATGCCTTTGTGGTTAGTCGTATTTAGTCGCGATGCGCTATATTTGAGAAAAATAGGAAATTGGCAGATCCCCTCTTACTCGAGGGCCAAACCCATCAATCCTTGATGTGGACTCCTTGCCGTTTTACGGTACTCTGTTAACGTTTTGCGTGTCATGAGGCTTAGAGCAATATAATTATATGAATATATATGTTTTCATATGTATTTTGATACAGCTGTATTACATTACTCTCCACTTATAGATTTCATTTAAGGCATTATGTGCTAGAATTTATGATTCCCATACTTGTTTCTTGATTATTCTCATATGTGACTTACTTGTGAATTTATCGTGATACATCACCAGAAGTGCTGGTTTCGGACATTGTATGAAATTCTTGAATTTGAACTTATTACTTGTACTTATACAAGGTGTTCAACTATTACTATGTAAGGATCAAGAATCAGGTTCAGGAGGTCGAGGTTGATGAAAATAAGCCATGGTTTTAGAGAGAGAAAGTAGAGAGAAGGTGGAGAGAAAACTAGATATTATTGATATGGAAATGAAGTTACACTCTCACACCCCTCAAGTGGAGACTTGAGGGGTATTTATAGGCTTTACTTATGACAACTATTCAAATATTACATTAGCAGTCCCTGCACTATATGCATACTAGTTGTCTACTCCAATTCACGTAAATATCGCTCAGCTTCATTTCTAACAATCTCCCTCCAGCTGGAGATATACGTGAATTGGTTACAATGATTCCTAACAAGTACATAACTATGATGAATACAATGCTGAAGTAGAGCAGTTTCCTTTGAGGATGTCTTCACAGCTCTTGATCTTCTCGTATCTTTCTCAGCTTGCTTGAATTACTTGCAGGATCACTGTAATGATCTAATTGGGTTATTACTCCCTCCCAATTAGTAAGCCCTTTTCTTTTACATGCTCCCTCCCAAATTGACAACCTGTTTGATAAAGCCCTGATGCTTGTAGAAGAAGTTTCTCTGAAATCTTGCCCAAATTGTCTTCAGTCTCTTGCACAGCAGAAAATGGATCATAGACTGATAATCTGTAACTTCTTCACAGGTTTGTTTAGGGAGCATCATATCGACATCTTCAGCTCACTTAGGATGCTTCCAGTTCTTCAATAAAAGCCCCGATGTACACATTTCTCCCTCCAGGATGATGACGATCTTTCGGACTCATCCTACATATGTGTACATAAGCATATCAACTGGAAGCAACATACAAATCAATACCCCATGAGTGGATGTCGATAACTATTCTCTCTACAATTCTCTTCAGATCAACCTCTTATCAAACCTCTTTTCTCTTCCTCTGGCTAAAAGTAAGTGACCACGTATGGAGATAACCCGATATGACAAACTTGAGAATGAAGTAAAGTAACCCGAACTTGTGACTCAAACTTGCACTGCTGTCTGACCAAGAACCTATACTGAGCACTACAACGTAACTCCTTATAGCATAGGTCGTTTCATATACTCATCCATCCTTCCTTAACTGTATATGAACCTCTCTCGAATTATCCACATCTTTGTGTGACACTGAGTACTACAATGTATCTCCTTTAAGTGATAGTTAACTAGGTCTTCGTCCATCCACCCCTTGACCTATGAAAACTAGATAACCTAAGACTTAATCACTATAACCATGAGTGCCCAAACAAGGATCTCGAAGAATCATGCATCCAACCAACCCCGATATCTTCAAGATACTAAGTACACGCACCCGTGAAATTCCACTTCAAGGTCAAATAAGTAATAATGAATCATCATCCTTGTAGTCACAGTTGATAACATTCAAACTTTAGCCATTGTCATTTGATAGTGAATCTTGATTAGGATCGTTTAAGCGATACGTGGTGTTTTGAGGATGTAGACCGATAATTTCATTTGTGATTTTGTTGTGGTGCGAGTTTGAAATATGCCTTATTTTCAATTCTAAACATGCTAGGAAAATTTGAGTTTAAGAAATTTTTACGCCAAATTTTGCCGAAAAAATTTGAATTTTGACCTAAAAATTTGAATTTTGGGCCAAAATTTTCATCGTTACACCATAATTTGAATTTAGCGAAAAAATTATTATTATTATTATTATTATTATTATTATTATTATTATTATATATATATATATATATTTTTTTTCATACTTCGATCAACCTACTACTAGCTCGACTAACCTAGCACACTTGCTCGATCAGTCTTGTTCGACTAGGTTACTAATCTTGTTCGACTATTCCTTGCTTCGACTAGATACCTTGGTTCGACTAGATTAGTTCGACTAGACTGGACTTGTTCGACTAGACTAGACTTGGTTCGACAAGATCTTTGCTTCGACTAGAACCTTGCTACGACTAGATCACTTGGTTCGACTAGACCTTGCTCGACTAAATTTCTGGTTCGACTAGAAATCTGCTTCGACTAGAAATCTGGTTCGACTAGAAATCTGGTTCGACTAGATCAAACTTGTTCGACTAGATCAAACTTGGCTCGACTAGATCACTTCTTGTTCGACTATTTCTTGCTTCGACTAGATGTCCTGGTTCGACTAGGTTTCTGGCTCGATCAAGGTAAAGGTTCGATCAACCTAGTGGTTCGATCACCCTAATGGTTCGATCAAGTGATGTGGTTCGATCAACCTAGCTAACTCGCTAGTTGATCAAGTGAGTTGCTGCGATGAGAGTTGGTTCGATCAATGTTGCTTCGATCAAAGTTGCTTCGATCAATGTGCTTCGATCAAAGTTGCTTCGATCAAGTTAGTCTGGTGAACAGTACCGCCCCAAAAATCACTTTTTCACCTCAAAACCCCACGATTCGCCCCTGGTTAGCTCTGATGCCAATTGTAAAGATCAAGATACGTGTTCAGGAGGTCGGGGGAACTCAAAATAAAGATTAAACATAGTATTATTAGGTAAAGAATGGGGGAAGGTGTGTGTGTTTTCTAGAGAGAGAGAGAAGAGAAAACACACACACCTTCAAAGTGATACAAGAATTCCCAACCCTCCTAGTCTCAACTAGGAGGGTATTTATACTAGTTTACACACAAAACTTTGCCCTATATACAAGACAAGTCCCTGTGTTTATATACTATGCAATTCCCGAGTATAACATTACTTTTAAGGCTAACAATCTCTCCCCAAAGTGATGTTATACTGGAATTGCTTACAATGTTCCCTACAAGTAAAATATAAAACCATAAGAGCAGAGAATGGTCTTCAAACTTCATTACTTCGTTCAGCTTGCAGAATCTTCTCAGCTTTCATTTCTTTACTTGTAGAAGAACGTGAGCAAATCTAATTAGGGTTTTAAATCTTGACTTTCACTCTCCCCTAATTAGTGCTCTCCCCCAAACTGACAACCTTTCTGATTACTGCCCTGAATCTGAAGAAGTCTTTTGATAGTTAAATGCATTCCGTCTTTAGTCTTCTAACACGCAGCGGAAAATGTAGAACAGACTGAAGACTCGACCTTCTTCAAGATTATCCATTCGGGGGAATAGAGTATCAACATCTTCATCTCACCAAATGCATCCCAGTTATCTTTCATATGATAAATCAGCCCATAACGTACACATGAAATGATAACACCAAAGTAACAAGTTGAACCACTGATCATCTTGATTTTGTTGCTCGAAATTGGTGAAGGTGGATAAGGTAGAAGTACGTAGAATAAGATGAGTGGAAGATAAGACATAGAATCAACCAATCTCTGACACAAATAATTTCATAAATCATTAAGCCCGATCACGTGAACTTGTTGTGCGTCCTCAATGTACACATTTCTCTCCCCTGCTGGTTACGATTTATCGGAATCAGCATAATGATGTGTACGTGAAGTGTTAACTGGAAGCACTTTATCATTAACCCAATCAGCCTATGAGAAGATGTCGATAAACCCAATCTACTAAAAATACCATTTAAGATGTCTAACTCTTTATCAACCTCCTGTATCAAAAACAACGGCTTTTTGTAGTAACCACATGAGAAGATAACCCAACATGACGAACTTGAGAATGAAGTAAAATCACCCAGATTTGTTACTTAATCTTGTACGATCCTTGTGACTAAGAACGGTGTACCCTATACCCTCAACAAAAGTATTAGTACAGAACCTCTTGATGTATCCTCAACTACTTTGTGAGTATAGAGAGAAAGAATCACAAAAGTAACTAGATATCCAAGTCTTCGTCACCATTAATATATGCCCAAACAAGTCATCTTCGCAGGAGGGTAGAAAGAAAGAAGATGAAATAAGTACATGCGTCCATAAAACCTTACTTCAAACCCAAATAAATAATAACGAATCATCCCCGTAGTCACAGTTCATTGCAAACTTTACGAATTCACCAACCATCGTGTTGACACTTTTAGCATGTTTATCTCAGGTAAATAATGGAGCAAGACAAGACATAGAGCGGGCGTTTTATACTCTGATAAACCACGTGGTGTAAAAAAATCAAATTTATCATTCTTTTCAATGTTATTATACCAGATCAAGGAAAATTCAAGTTAAACATTTCATTTTTGTATCAAGAGTATTATTTTGAATAACAAATAACTTTCAAAACGGCTCTTTCGAGCCGTTTTCTAAAATTATGACTTCGATCCTCACAGTAACACCCTAAAAACCTTTCCGCTGCCATAAAATAAATTAGGGGGTGTTAGACTGGGAGCTCTCGAATTAGACCCTGCAAGTAATCAAATTAAAGTGATGGTGACATAAAATAACAAGTTATCAATTTCAAATAATGATCAAGTTTAATTAAAATAATCGAGAAATTCTTACGCTCGCAGTTAGCGCCTATCCTCCTCCCGGGAGGGTGGGGTGGCTCATGGCCTCCATCCCTACCGTGGCTCGTAGCTATGACATCTGCCATCTGTAAACGTACTAGTACAAGAACATAGAAATTAGTGAAGAAACAAAATATTATAATTCTAGAAACGTACTGATGATATTAGTGAATGAATCTCGGCTCGTATAACTCGCTCGACAAGTGGCAGGCCTAACACAAACGTACTGATGATATTAGTGAATGAATCTCAAAAGCACTCATTTTCATAAAAGCAACCAAATAATCAATAAACTGATAACATTTTTCTATATATACGCATTATGAAATATAATCACATGAGATGATATTTTTAAAAGGCACAAGCTTTAGCATCTTAAGACACAACACAATTGCTACTACTATTAATTATTATGTTTTCCGTGTTCCTACAATCCTACTGTTATCTAAAAATCCACCAACAGTATGTCCAAAGGCTGTTGTAGATCAAACTCACGGAATTTATTTTTTCAGCTATAAAGAATGTTCAGAACAATATCTCACGAGCATTAGATGTCCAAAATAGCAGTGGTAATCTCACAAGCATAAACAACACAAGCATAAGCCACTAACAACACATACAGCTGCTAATCTCACAAGCATAAGCCACTAACAATTACCTATAACAAACATTGCTTTCTAATGCATATATGCCTATTTTGCAATCTATACATTTTAATCTCGGCTGGTCTAACGAATGAGACAAGTGGCCGCTGCTATTGTCTACTTAGCACACAATCATCCGCGGCTGCTGTTATTGTCTACTTTGCTTTCTAATGCATATATGCCTATAAACTAACTGATAAACTAATCCAAACACAAATTAATCACTATAAACTTTTGGCAGCGACATTCGGTAACACATAAACACAAAAAAAAAAATATAAAAAATAAAGAAAACCTCGGTTGTGGTCTCGACAGCAGGCACGTTGTGCTATTGGCTTCGGTTCTCAGCCTCGATTCTCGGCTTGGTCTCGACAACAGACTGTACAAAAAAAATTAACACAAAAATTAAAAAAAATAACAAAAATCAAAAAACACAATTATTAAAAAAAAAATTAGTTAACATATTGCAAAAATTAACAAATAACCAAAAAATAAAGAAATTTAAAAAAATAATAAAAATCAATAATTAATAAAAATCAGAAAAATCAATACCTGGGTTTGTAAACGAGAGAGAGCAAGGAAGAAAGGAGATGAGAAAAAAAAGAATTAAATGAGGAGAGGTGGTGCTGTGTGGGAGCAACGAGAGGTGGTGCACAGTGGTGCGAGTGTGGGCGATGCGAGTATGATGGAGATGATGGTGCTGTGGTGGTGGTGGAGATGGTGGTGTTGTGGTGGTGGTGGAGATGTGTAATGCCGAACCTTCTTTCTTTACCACACAAACACATGATATATGTTGATGACACTCACTAGAACAATGTAAGAACAAGATGAGAAGTATGTATGGATCGAATGGGATAACTATGGTCGAATGTTTATTAGCTTGAAGAGAAGGAAATAAACAAACACAATAAGCACACACACACACTCTCACTTTGATACAATAATGAGGCACACTTAGGAATGTGAGAGTGTGTGTGTTGATATAGCAAACACAGCCAACACCTAAACAATAGGTGGGCTTTACTTGGGCTTGGAGTGGGCTAATGTATGTATCACACTTATACATTTAAACTACATACTTAACTAATACCACTAGCCCACTATCTTAAACTATTTATTACATTTGACACACAAGATACATTTGCAAATGACCATCACTTCACATTTAATAAATTAAATGCTAACAATCTCCCCCTAAGGGATGGTCATTGCAATGATGCTCCCAGTGATTGGTCTTTTGCTTTCAATGTCTTGAACTTTGTGTGTCGATGTATAATAGTCTTCATTTATTGTTTCTTCATGCACTGTGATCTTCAAAAAGTCGTCTTTAGGTCGTTCTTGCCTTGATCTACTTCTTCTGTCCAGATGCGTCGTCGTTGTAGATGATGACGGTGGATGGACTTTCGTATGTACCTGCATAAGACAGTTAGCAATAAATCGTCCAGTGCTTATAGGTTCAGATTTCGAGATCGTTATCAGCATAGTGTGAAAACTTTCTCTAATCTTTAACAAGGCCATTGAGAGCCTCTGAAGTATACCGAAGTATCACTTCAAGACTGTAGACCGTTTGAAGCATGTCACCATCATGACATAAGGCAAGATCCTTAGATCTCATTAAGACTCATACAACTTGTATCCTTTTTGATGAATACAAGTGTATTTTATTGGAAGTGTTCCTAAGAGATCTTTGATGAATCTCATGTCTCTAGACTCATTTATGTGCGTTTTGGTTTTAGTCATCGGAGGCATGGAGCAGAGTGCCACCTTTTCAATATCAACACATCTCGGAATGAGAGGCCGATAGATTATGTAGTGTTATCCGTGAGAAATGAAACAAATATCTTTTAAGAGATATCTGAGTGGCAAGGAGGGGTGGTGCAACGCGTCACTGGGTCCATGACGTCTTGTCTTCAATATCAGTATCACCTTAGTGAGTACCGATAGCAGATGTATTGACCCGGTTTCTGACCTAAGTTTTCATGGAGGGCTATTTCTTTTCACCCTTTCATTAAGCTTTTCTTTTTATTCTTCAACCCCTTCTTTCCCTTTCTCATTTACTCCTTTTTTCAATCTTACCTAAGGACTTCTAATTCTAATCTATTGGAATTGTCCTTGGGTAGATCCCTCCGGTTCTGGCGGATCATTGGACATAACCTAACCATAATCACCTTATTACTTCATGATTATCCTAGATTATCGATCACTTGCCATAAAACCTTTTTGTGGAAATCTCTCAACGTGTTTATGAGAAAACACATTTAGTTAACACATTGAGAGTTTTGCATTTTTGAAATACTCCCCCTTCACATGTGCTCATGCATTTTTGAAATATTCTGCACATGTTGGGTAGAGTTCGCACATTTTGAATTGATCGATTTTCAATGAACATGACCTTCGCGAGACACGCTTACATCACTAGTTAGACTAGCTTGAAATTATTACCCGTCCCGGTCATATTCAATGATCATCTCTCGAATTGGTACATTCTACTCACAAGTCATTTGCGAGACACGCTTACATCACTGGATAACCAGTTTGAAATTATTACCCGTCCAGGACATGTCTTTTCGATAACGGACATTTAGTTTTGTCAATTCGAGGGTTCATAATGAGTCGTTTCGCAGAACTCGTTTGAGATTCAAACCACAAAACTTTTTTGATCACATTTTAATCACGTCCTCTCCCCCTTATACCTAATTACCACTTAATCTCCCCCTCAAAAATAGCATGTAGTGGTATTTTTGAAAACAGTTGATTAAAATGAAATGTTTTGGAGAGACTGACTGATTTTAGCATGAAAACGGAACATTTTTCTTTTTGTACTCCCCCTTAAACAAAGCATATTATTAAACACTTGAGTTTAAAAGCAGTTAAGGGTTTTAGAGGGAGTGATTGTGAGCACAAAATGTATAGAAAGACTTTGAAAAATCTTTTTGAAACAATCTTGATTAAGTGCTCACGGTTTTTGCGTTTTGCCATTAACACTGCGAGTCCTGATCAGAAATAATCAGAAGTCATCAATGTAGCCTTTATATGAAATCTTTTCGAGTTGGAGTACCCGAGCTACAATAAAAGATTTCACGATAAAGCACAGGTTTCGTACTGAAATATACGAAATCCTTAATGAAGAAATTTTGAGAAACGACATGTTTTGGAAAAAATTTAAATGAACTCTCGCTCAAGCATCTGTACATGCCCGTATCATTGTTGAATGACATTTCCAATAGATTATATATGTTGATGACACCTACCACTTGTAATGCCGAACCTTCTTTCTTTACCACATAAACACACAATATATGTTGATGACACTCACTAGAACAATGTAAGAACAAGATGAGAAGTATGTATGGATCGAATGGGATAACTATGGTCGAATGTTTATTAGCTTGAAGAGAAGGAAATAAACAAACACAATAAGCACACACACACTCTCACTTTGATACAATAATGAGGCACACTTAGGAATGTGAGAGTGTGTGTGTTGATATAGCAAACACAGCCAACACCTAAACAATAGGTGGGCTTTACTTGGGCTTGGAGTGGGCTAATGTATGTATCACACTTATACATTTAAACTACAAACATAACTAATACCACTAGCCCACTATCTTAAACTATTTATTACATTTGACACACAAGATACATTTCCAAATGACCATCACTTCACATTTAATAAATTAAATGCTAACAAGATGCGAGTGTGGTGGTGGAGATGAGAAGCAGAAGCAGTCGAGGATTGAAGCAGATGAGTTTTTTTTACTAAGTGTTAACTTAGATCTGAAAATATGGAGGCTAGGTTTTAGCTATTGCTTTCGGCGGTGACATGTCCCCGCCGAATGTAAATTTGTCATTTAGCCATACTCGTGTCCCCGCTAAAAGTTGTAATTACTCGCCAAAACGTTTGGCGGGATAAAGTAAATGCTACGAGGGAAAATCAATTTTTTTGGTGAAATCTTTCTGCGGGATGTCCCCGCGGAAAGAGTTTTAGTTAAAAAAAAAAAAAAAAAAAAAAAAAAAACTATTTTATGTTATTGTAACTTAAATTTTTCTAAATCAATATTAATTCTTTTAAATTTAACTAAAACTTTTCTAAATCATATTTAATTAATTTAAAACTTTTTAAAATTATTTACATCATTTCGTAATAAAATTAAATCATTTATACTTAATTTAAATAATATAAAATTAATTTTAAAACATTTTAATTAAGTTAAATCACTATTAAATCATTTAAATTTAATTTAAATATTTTGTAAATCATCTTTAATTAATTTAAAACTTTTTAACGAATGAGCCGAGATGATATGGTTATACACGAGATGTTAAACGAATGAGTCGAGATGATATGGTTATACACGAGATGTTTAACGAATGAGCCGAGATGATATGGTTTTACACGAGATGTTTAACGAATGTGTCGTTATGATACGGTTGTACATGAGATGTTTAACGAATGAGTCGATATGATACGGTTGTACATGAGATGTTTAACGAATGAGCCGAGATGATATGGTTGTACATGAGATGTTAAACGAATGAGCCGAGATGATACGGTTGTACACGAGATGTTTAACGAATAAGCCGAGATGATACGGTTGTACACGAGATGTTTAACGAATAAGCCGAGATGATACGGCTGTACATGAGATGTTTAACGAATGAGTCGATATGATATGGTTGTACACGAGATGTTTAATGAATGAGCCGAGATGATATGGTTGTACATGAGATGTTAAACGAATGAGCCAAGATGATACGGTTGTACACGAGATGTTTAACGAATGATCCGAGATGATACGGTTGTACATGAGATGTTTAACGAATGAGTCGAGATGATACGGTTGTACACGAGATGTTAAACGAATGAGCCGAGATGATACGGTTGTACACGAGATGTTTAACTAATGAGCCGAGATGATATGGTTGTACATGAGATGTTTAACGAATGAGCCGAGATGATATGGTTGTACGTGAGATGTTTAACGAATGAGCCGAGATGATATGGTTGTACACGAGATGTTTAACGAATGAGCCGAGATGATACGGTTGTACACGAGATGTTTAACGAATGAGCCGAGATGATATGGTTGTACATGAGATGTTTAACGAATGAGCCGAGATGATATGGTTGTACATAAGTGGATTACATGTACTGTTGTGTTAACCTCTTTTGGCGGGGACATAGCCCCGCCAAAAAACGATAAACCTTATCCTCTTTAAAATCCAAAAAATCTTATACAAAATCTACATAAAATCCACTCATTTGCAGACCCACTCTATATATTATATTCTCTCCCTCTCTCTCACAACAGCAACAACATCACCTCCTTCATCCCCCATCACCACCTGATAACACCAAACCTCTTATCTTCACACCAATTTCAAAATCTGAGATGCAGCGATATAATCCTTTTATGTGTAATTGTGGAGCAGGAAATATAAAAAAAAGAACATCACATCAACGAGATACATTTGGATGGGAATATTATGCATGTCCCCTTTCGAAGGTGAACAATTATACATTTCTTATTTATGTAAATATACAAACAATCATATAATTATATTATTTATGTGACAGCCAAGAGAAAAAGATCATGAATGTGGATATTTTATGTGGAAGAGTGAATTTGATGAGCAGTTACGAGTAACCTCTTCTGCTTCAACATCTCACGGTTCAGGATCTGCACCAACAGGGTTATCAAACTGTAATGAAAAAGATCTTAGGATAAACATGCTGGAGGCATAAAAGCAGGTGCTAGAGACAAGAGTAAAGATGCTGGAGGCAAGACTTGAAATGGCAACGAATCACGACGACCCCGACCACGCATGTCAGTCGGCTGCAATACTCCGTGAGTTGTTAGGTGACATGGACAATCTTCATATGTAATGTTGTTGTTGTTGTTGTTGTTGTTGTTGTTGTTGTTGTTGTTGTTGTTGTTGTTGTTGTTTGTGTTGTTGTTGTTGTTTAATAAAATGTTGTTGTTGTTGCAACCATGAACATTTTGGTTAAAAGAAGCTGGTTAACAGCAGCCCACAAGGGCCGTTTGGTTTATGCTGTCCAAACAGGGGTGTTTGGGATTGCTTATTTCTGCACCAAAAGGGTGTTTGGGTTTATGAGCTTATTTGAAGGAACAATAAAACACGCAAGAGTTCTCAACCACATACATTTCATACAGACTCAAACGAAACAACTTGACAAGCAAACGAAACAGATAAAAAAACAAAACAACTCGACAAGCAAACGAAACAACTCAAACGAAACAACACACGACATATACCATAACAAACATCGCCCATTCATTTTTTTTTGCTGCTACTTCCCGCTTTGCTAGAACTTGCACCATCTTTTCCCTTCCTTGCTTTCCTTTGCTTGATATGTTCAAACGTATCTTCGAGATTTGTTACCCTATTTTTCAGATCATCAAGTTTGGTGTCCAACGTGCTTTCAGCTTCATCGTCAGCTTGAGCATCCAAATACTCTTTGTAGTACGGCTTTTTCCTCAACCATTCCAGAATCCGGTCTCTCATCCACGGTGCACAGTTCTTATACGAACCATATTCATCATAAATTTCGTAGCCATATTCGTTAAGAACTTCATTGAAGAGGAGCATCGACGATAAAACCTTTGACCACTCCCCTTCCGGCGTGTAACCATCCATTGTTATGTGTGTTTTGTGGGAATTAGTGATTTGATTATTTGTGTTTTGCCGGTCTCTCATCCACGGTTAGGTTATATATAAGTAAAACCTTGGCGGGAAAAATTGGCGCCAGTCCTTTTGGCGGGGACATGTCCCCGCCAAAAGCCAGAAAATATTGGCGGGATAAAGCTAGCATTAGGAGGGAAAATGCTCAATACTTTCGGCGGGGACATGTCCCCGCCAAAATTGGGAGCGTGAAAAAACGTGGGAACAATTAAGCGTTCTTAGTTTGGTCAAACTTTGTCGAATATGGGAAACACTCCCCACCGAAAAGCTGCGTTGAAAATTTAGTAAACGGTCAGCGAGATTTTGTGCCAGCTCAGCACAGTTTTTGTCGTTTAGCGACTTTCGGCGGGGACAAGGGCGTCCCCGCCGAAACTTTCCTCGCCCGTCCTATCTTTTGTTGTAGTGTGTCGGTTTTTAGAACTTAGGAGGTGTTGAGCTTAAACTTGAAAAGTAAGTTTAGAGGCTATATAAATACTCCTAAAGCTTTCAAACCATACGACACATACATACTCTAAAACTAAAGGGGATAAACAACCAATCCTTATCTCTCTGTGATATCTTCACTTGGCATAAAAGAACAAAAGCAATATATCTCTTGTATAGTTTTATTTTTGTTTACGCCAGTATTCAAGAACATAAGCCTTTTGTTCATTCGTGTATTAAACACTAGCATCTTAGTGTTTTTGTGCAACGCGTAGTGTGAGCAACCGTAGTTATCTACTTTAGTAACTAGCTTGTGTTTCATGTACATCAAAGAAAGCATACGCGTGTTCATAGCTTCGTTGTTCATTTGCATAAACTAGCTAAAAGTACACAATTCCGTTATTGTTTATGTTAATTATATACATTATACTTTATCTTATCCGTTGCGTATTTGTCTAATATTACATATTAATATGTCTAAATTCCAACATTTACTTGTCAGGTCACCAAAGAAGACTAGGGTTATTCGAACAACGCATTGACTTCATAACTTAGTTACTAGCTAGTTATTCAGAATTGGCACTAGACTTTGCAAGTTAATAACTTTAAATGACACACTTTTAATGTAAGAACAGTTTTTGCAAGACATAAACATTTTCAAATAGTGAATTGAACATCCAAGACAAACCTAAAATGATGGGATAGACAAATTTTGGTGAATGAAGCTTCTTCTAAACTTGTGGTAGTTTCCATATTAATATCAACAATTTGAATCTGCTAAATCATTTACCATTTTCTTATTTCACTCCGCATTCAGTGACTTAACGCAAATAAAACTTCCTGATATAAATGATCATCACGAATAATACTTTTTGATACCACCACGCACAACATATTCTTTACGTCTTTAATTAGTCATCAACTTTGGTTTTGATCCATTTTCAGAACACTGAATCTAAGAAAATAATAACAATGTCTTTTCGTTTTACATAAAAAGATCAAAAAATAAATAAATAACGAGTTACAATAGGAGTATAAGATTTTTCCATCATTGTTTACATTAAAACCCGACAAAACAATGGCTCTAGCAACACTTGATCTTCATCAGTTTTAGCTCTTGTGACGACGAGGAGAAGAATGATCAGAAACCGCGATACTTGAGGGAGTTGATGAGGGGTGAACTTTTTTGAACAAAGTTGGGAAGCAACCTATTGTCGAAGAAACATGATCGTCGTCGTGGAACGTGCTATCGTTTGTTGCACCATGACCTTTTATAGTTGTGTTCTTCATTTTTTCTTGATGGTGTTTCCTCATAACATAAGCTTCAGCAAGGGCAGAAGTTGCCATAGACATTATTTTTAAGAAATAAAGATATGAAATATGAAAGGTGGTGTTAAGGGTATTTATAGGAAACTTTTGACTTGGAGATTACGTTGAGGCTTTCAAATTTGACCACTTTTCTTCTCATTATAGCTTTATCTAGAAATATAATTCCATTCAATGAATTGATGAGAACAAGTCTTCTATTTGTATGATAAAATTGTAATTTATAATAGGATTGAGATCCCCTCAAGTTACTTTGAACATTACTGGTCATGTTTTCTCACATACAAAACTGTGACGTCTACTGTGAGATCCGGTCTTTGTTTTCTTTGTGAGAGAATATGACCAGGTCATATTTAAAATAACTTGAGAGAATCTAAATCCTTTATAATATCTGATAGTATCAATATATTTACGAGGAAAATTTTAATTGATTTAATAGAAATGGTTGAATGTAAATGTTTGTAAAAGTATAACCGTATAACGTTAAAACGTTAAAAGTGAAAATTTTGAAATAAATAGTAAATGATTTGGTAATTGATATTTAGGGAAGATAGTAGGTGAGTCAGTTGCCTAACGAGCGAGATTTTTTTTTTTCGTCTTTATCTCTTAGTTAATTTTAAAAATGGGTTAGTCGCGTTGGCCTCGTTAACATGTAATAGCAAAACAAGTAGAAGTGCGTTTTGGACTAAAATATACTGCAAAGAAGTTTGGTCGATTAGGAGGGCCAAGCACTCTCTAGCCTCCTACTAGCTACCGGGTCACTCTCGTGTCGTGGTCATCAAAGTCTCGGATTAGTAGATGTGCCTTTTGGATTGCTAAAAAGTTAAGCTGATTAGTAAATGCTTTTATATCTAAAAGTGCTAGTATTTTATTCGTTTATGGTTTTTCTTAAAATAATACAATCTTTACTTGTACGCATAAGATTTGATTGTCATTAGCTAAAAATATTACTAAAACAATTTGGATCTTTTGGGTTGTGTTAATTTTGAAGTTATCAAAGTACTTAGAGATTGAACTCTTTTGAGTTGGGTTTAAGTCATACGATAAATACATACTTTTTTTAAATGTACCATTATGGTTCTTGTAAAATATATATTAAAAAAAATAATAATAAAAAAAAAAAAAAAAAAGGAAAAAACACTACTCGTCTTATATCTGAACTTTTTGTTTTGTTTTAATATGTCCAGTTTTTTACCGGCTACCGGTTAATTTTTTTTTTTTTTTTTTTTTTTTTTTTTTTTTTTTTTTTCTCTTTTTGGACCCACATCACTAAAACTTAATGGGTTTAAATCATACAATAGAGACATACTTTTCCAAATATTATGAAATCAATTTGGACCTCTTGGGTTTGGATCTCTTGGGTTGAGTTAATTTTAAACTTATCAAGTACTTATAGAATTAGATAAATCTCCAAACGGGTAAGGCACATAACATATTTTTAGTTTATACCTCACAAGGTATAAATTTGGTGTGCCCAGAGACAAGGGTCGAAAACGGTTACGGAGATACCTTGTTTATACAACCTACATCTGAGTTAAGAACTCGACCTCCCACAGTCCCGGATGCCTGAATAGAGAAACACTTGCAAATATAGATGATAAATAAATATTACATTGCGGGTTTGTACAGTGTGCATCGTGGTTTGTACATTTTGAACAAAACCCCTTATTGTCACATCATAGGAGGTCTTAATAACATAACCCATAAATATACATGTGATTGTGGGCATGCAACCCGGCCTGTTAGGCAGCCATATATTTTGGTGATTTGGACCAGGCCACATCTAGTGTTGGTCTACAAAAGTCAAACTTGATTTCTTATTTGATTTTATCTTGGGCTAAAAGAAAATATTATTTTTGACATCATCAAACACGTATCTTAACAAAGTTAACATAAAAAGTGTTGAATCTAACAGTTTCAATATTTTCAGTGGTCGAGACTTGAAATTTCATATAACCTTGTTATCATTTGTAAGTTACACAATTACTAGGAGCACGTTATTTAAAGACGCTAAATATTGTTACGAAAAGATCATTCTTAATAAACACGAGAACTGGCTTTTTATACGTATAATGATGATACATAACCGGACACGAAAACTGGCCTTTTATACTTATAATAATGATCGATCGTGAAAATCAGTAAGTTTTCACGATCAATCATAGGGAAAATATGCTATCATGATACAGAAAACACAAACTTAATGTTGATACAAAAGTTGGGCGTTCCTTGATAGGACTTCTATTCTCGTACCAATTGAATCTTAATGCTCGATGGAACCTGCGCACTAAGAAAAGAAAACAAACACCGTTAGGCTTATCGAGGGATTGTCTCCCCCGATTATCCTCCGGCGTGAGAGTAAGTAATCGAATGTAGGGTTTAGTAAAGGGTTAGGGTTTATTGAAGATTGTACCTCTACCGAGGGCTGGAATGCCCTTTATATATGCACGAAACCCTAGTAGGTTTCGTGTTCCCTACTCCTCGGCTTGTTAGCCGACATCGGATATTTGGTATATATCCTCTTTATTTAGAAGATACTCCATATATTATCCGGAAATAACTTTGGGCTTGGGCCTTGTCGACCCAAGTCGCATAACTGGTAGTCCAGTTGCGGCCCATACGTGGTGGGCTTAATTGTTAGTGTTGTTTACTAGTCGGGTTCGTGACCCGGGTATGGACTATACGTCATCATGTCCCCCCAGTCTAGTATGCGCAGGGTAAAACCTGCGGATGCTAGACTAAAGTCGTGTCGAATTAATTCCTCACGCGTACGCGGGAAGCTTTCAAAAATATACCGCCTAAAATACACGTATCATGTATCTAGTCCAAAAAAGTGCAATTTGGGTACCTTGGGAAATGGAGAGGTTGCCCACTTGTCTTGTACCGTCTTTTATCCTAGCCACACGATTTGAGATAGTGGGGTACACGTGTCGCTCATCTGTGGTGGATAGGAAAAGTATATAAACTACCGCCTCTCATTCACTGTGACGTCCACAGTTAAAAAATCGCAATTCCACCATTTTTACATCTTCAAATCTGCTTTCAAGAACGATAATTCATAGGTAATAGCGCGTGCGCACATAGTCTGAATCACAAAATGGTAGCGCAACTTCATGATTTCCATTCTAATATAACCGAGGATGAACTGATTCAGTTCACCTCGGATTACTTTATACCCATGGGTCTGCACCCAGAGGTACCCAGTCCGAATGACACCATCGCGGATTTCCCTGCTGGGAAGGTGGGGTTATATACGCGCTTTTTCGAGTGGGCGAATCAGCGCGTCCCCATCTCCGTGTTATTGAGTGACATACTCCATTATTACGACCTCCATATCTCCTAGTTGCATTGTATTGGTGCTGGGAAGGTCGCTAATTTTGAGGTGAACTGTCGCTTGTTAGCGGTTCACCCGACCCTCCATTTATTTCGCGCGTTTTATCACGCAACGTGGTCAAATGGGTGGGTCACCTTCTCGAAGCGCGTAGGAAAGTTACAGTGCTATGTGCAGAAGGTAGATAAGCTCAAGGATTGGAGGGAAAAGTTCTTTTGGGTTGATGACGCCGTCTTCCCTTCCCATTTTCCATTCTACACCCGTGCCAATCTGCCCAAGGATGAGCGCCCTCCTGAGACGTGGTATAATGTGGATTACGCGGCGATAATAGATGAGAATCGCCTACCGATCAAACCGTATCCGGAAGCGTTCTTGGTGCACATGGGCATCAGTCGCAATTATTTTGAGCATGAGACGGAAGTTCCCACATTCTTGGATGCGGATGGCACGGGTGGGTGCTCCTTCTGTCGCCTTACTATCGTTATTAGTGTAAGCGTTTCTTCATGTTTCATACTTTATGTAACTTGCTTTTCTTTGTTTACTTGATGCGCAGAGATGGATCTGTTTGCTGTTGTGAGACTGGAGAATCCGCGTTCCGTGGCGGTGGGAGTGCGCCCTTTGGGGGAGGGTGAGCAGACTATTCTGCAGGCGATGGCAGGGCGCGTCGTGGATTTGGTTATCCCAGATCCCGAAGGCTCCCCTGATGTGATAGCAGCTGAGCCAATACAGGAGGTGGCTCCTCCTGTGCAGCCAGGTCCTGACGCTGCGCAGCCTCCTCTTCCTGAAACGGTGATCCATTTAGAGGAGACTGACAGTGAGATGGAGGAGAGCTCCCTACTGACGCGCAAGAGAGCGCTTGGCAGTGATGGTGAAGGGCCTTCCAAGAGGCCGCGAACTGATGTTGGGGAAGGCCCGTCTTTTACTGGGGTGCAGATGAAGTAAGTATTTTAGTAATGAACTTTTGTCAAGTTATACTTTATTCTAACTTTGTTTCTGCGTGTCCTCAGTGTGGATGCTGAGAAGTCTGGTGGAGGTGCGTCCACGGCTGAGACTGAGACTGAGAGGGATGTGCTCTCAACTCCTCCCCCTATGTAAGTATTTTGTAGCAATTCCTTAGGATTTTGTGTATGCTTGCCTGTGCGCTAACCTTGCCTCTTGATCTTTTGTGCAGTAAACAGCCTGTGGAGGACGCTGGCGTCCTAGATGGGAGTGCGCCACCCGAGGTGAGTCATGCTCTGGACGGGGCGCGTTCACCGAGGGATGTTGAAGTGGAGTCAAGTCCATTTGACTCTACGATGGAGGAGCTGGCCTCCATCGCTGTGCGCCAGTCTGAGCTGGTGGCGCAGGCAAGGGTGCACAAGTCTGAGGAAATTTCCAGACTGCAGGCGCAATTAGCGTCTGTGCAGGCTGAATTAGCAAGCTCTAAAGCTGAGCAGCTGAGCTCCAAGGCTAAACTGGAGCGCGCAGAGGCGTCTGCGCGAAAAATGGGTGAGGAGAAGGTCATGGTGATGGCTGAGCTGGGGAAGGAGCGTGCTGCTGCGGATCTTCAGAGGCGAAATTCTTTATGGGCGCTGAAGTACTTGCAACAGAATAGGAGCAAGCACTTTGCCAATATTGAAGAGTTCCGTAGCAAAGTGGAGCTTGCGCTGAAGACGCAGGAGGAGAAGCTCCGCAAGCTCAGCATCGAGTATGATGAGGAGTTGTATCCTCACATGGTTAAGGCCGTAGCTGAACGCAGGTACATGATGCTTTATCTCTTTATAGCTTGTGTATATTTGAGACTCTTTTTTCTTATTAACACTTGTGTTATTTCGTAGGTGGTTGATCAGTAATGGTCTTCGCCTGGCCGCCATGTGTACGCTGGAGCATCCTGAGGTCACCGCATCCTTTGGGAAGGTTGTGAACTGCGCTATTGCGCACGGTGAGACCTCGGCCGCAGACAAGCTTGCTGAGGCCAAGTTGCTGACTGTGCCGCTTGCCGAGGTGCCTGGGTATAAGGCGAATGCCCATGCTGAGCTTGTTGCTGCCATGGAAGAGCTAAAGAAGCTTGAGCTTCCACATATCGGTAGCTTGGAGCGTGATCAGGATCAGCCTATCAGCGTGATCATGGTGGGGCTCACTCTTCCTAGGCATCTGCAAGATGATGCAGATCAGCAAGTGGACTTCTACTTGAAGCCTGATGTGGCGCAGTTGAAGGTACCCATTTTTGCTCAGCCTCGTGACATTCTGAATCCTTTCCGTCTTGAGAAAGAGATTTATTTGCAAAGGTCGCTAAATGCGCATGTTTCCAGGGTCGCACGAAAGAAAGGCGAGAAAGGAAAGGCCATTCTGTGCGGCATAGGCGCTGCGCATCAGCCTAGATCCGATGGTGTGCCTGTCTGCGTGGCCACTGTTTCTCTTGATGATGCAGAGTTGTTGAAGAGGCTTGCGGATGCAAAGGAAGCGGCTTTGAGCGGGGGCTCCAGCCAGTTAAGGCGTACATATAGTATTTAACTTTTTTGTACAGGTCCTTTTATAGAAACGTATTCTATAAATAAAAGGTTACTTTTTGTGCTTAGTGTTTTTGTAACTTCTAAATACTTATGCTTTAGGCCTCGTAGATCTTGTATGACTTGTGTATCTTTGCGTGAAGATATCTTTAAGTGGCTAAGCGTATTTAGAAAGAGAAGAATCATAATCGTGTATGAATTTCCTTAAATAATGACCGTAGTCGTGTATTGAATTTGTCTAACTTATTGTAAAGAAAGAAATCATAGTCGTCTATGTATTTACGTAATTTTACTTGTCGTATTTTACTTTAAGGAGTCGAGAGTCTTGACTTCCTGAGTTGTTAAACGCGCACAGTGTGCCCTTTTGCGCATCCGTCGTGGGGTGCGTAAGGAACTTGCGCCAACGTCTTGAGCGCAAGGTGTTTAACAAGGATTCGTGATCCAATGTTGATGGGTTTGCAACCCTCTTACTCAACGAGTTGTTTATTAGGTTAACTCATCCTTTCTGCCATCGTGGGTCTTAGTGTGTGCATGCACGCCATGTAGGCAAGATTATAACAATATTGAAACACGATGATAAAAATGCAAACAATAAAGTTAAATGTGTTATGGAGTTAGCTAGAAACCATAACGTTTTATTAATACTTGCAAGTTTTGAAAAAGAATACTTATCTAGATAATACTTAAAAAATAAAATTACATGGATCTTTATTGGGGGCGCTTTCTAAAGCGCATGAGTGTCCATGTTGGGCCGTGGCCTTCTTCAAAGATAGCACCGTTTAAGGTTGCGGACGTTCCATGTTCGCTGTAGCTCACGTCCGTCCTTGTCGCGTAGCTTGTACGCTCCGTTGCCGAGTGCTTCTATGACCTCGTAAGGTCCTTCCCACTTTGGTCCTAGCTTACCAGTGTCTTCTGCGCGGCTTGAGTCATTGTCGCGGTATACGAAGTCGCCTGGTCTGAATGAAGTGCTGCGTACTTTGGTATCATAGTATTTTTTCATTCTCGACTTAGCTTTTTCTTCGCGTATTGCTGCGCGTTCACGTCGCTCTTCTAATAGATCTAAGTCTATGCGCCGCTCATCGTCATTGGTTGCCACGTTAACTTCCGCAGTACGGATGGTTGGCATTCCAATTTCAGCTGGTATAACAGCTTCTGTCCCATAGACCAAAGAGAAGGGGGTGTCCCCGTTGCTAACCTTGATGGTTGTTCGGTGCGCCCAGAGAACATGTGATAGTTCTTCTACCCATCTACCTTTGTGTCTGTCCAGGCGCGCTTTGATTCCTTCGCCTAGGCTTCTATTTGCGCGCTCAACCAGACCATTGGTTTGTGGATGAGTTACTGATGCAAAGTGTTGCGTGATGTTCAGCTGTTCACACCAATCTTTAAACGGGTTATCACGGAATTGTTTTCCGTTATCAGAGATAATTTCTCCAGGTAATCCAAAGCGACATACTATGTTGTCCCACACGAATCGTTTCACCTGGTTACCTGTTATAGTCGCTACTGCCTTTGCTTCGATCCACTTAGTAAAGTAATCGATTGCCACAATGAGGAATTTCAATCCTCCTGCGGCAATGGGGAAAGGTCCAGCGATGTCGATACCCCATTTGTAGAAGGGCCATGGCGACGTAATAGGTGTTAGTTCATGTTGTGGTCGGCGCGGAATAGGTCAGTGAACTTGGCAATCATTGCACTTCCGTACCAAGTCGCGTGCGTCACGGTGCATAGTAGGCCAATAGTATCCAGACCTTAGGGCGCGCGCTACAATGGACCATGGTCCTGAGTGCATGCTGCATGAGCCTGCGTGGATCTCTCGAAGTACATAGTCTGCCTGGAGAGGTCCAACACACCTAAGCCATGGTTGTAGGAATGAGCGTCTATATAAGACGTCGTCTCTGAGCTCGAATCGCTGCGCTGTGCGTCGGATTCTTCGAGCTTCCTTCTGCTCTTGGGGAAGTATGCCCTTGCTGATGAAGTCAATGATTGGTGTCATCCACGTAGGATTTTCCTCTTCTATCACCGTGGATATTTCCATCTCTGTGATTGACTTGTTTTTCAAGGTTTCCACCAAAACTTGTTTTGATAGATGCGCAAAACTGGTGGATGCAATCTTGCTCAGCGCATCTGCTTTCCTATTTTCACTCCTGGGAACCTGCTTGATGATAAATCTATCGAAGTTTTGGATCAGAGATTTGGTCTTTTCGAGGTATTGGATCATGTGTTCCTCCTTTGCTATATATTCTCCTGACACGTGGTTAGCCACTAGCCGCGAATCGACGTTTACTTCTAGGTTGCGTGCACCCATTTGAGTTGCGATGCGTAACCCAGCTAGGAGTGCTTCGTATTCTGCCTCGTTGTTCGTGGCTGTGAATTCAAAACGCAGTGCGTAGGTGAATTCAACTCCTTCTGGGTTGGTGAGAATAAGGCCACCTCCTGATCCATCTACGCAAGAGGATCCATCAGTAAATAGAATCCATGGTTCTTGAAGTTCCTCCTTGCTTGTCGCAGGTGGAGTGTCTGTATCCGGCTTCTCAATGATGAAGTTGGCCAATATCTGCCCTTTAATTGCAGTGCGCGGTCTGTATGAAATGTTATGCTCACCCAGTAACACACTCCATTTTTGTAGGCGTCCCGATGCGTCGGGTTTAGATATAACCTGTTTGATGGGTTGGTCTGTGATAACAGCGATTGGATGCGCCTGGAAGTACCTGCGCAGTCTTTTCGCTGCAAACACTAGGGCTAGGACCAATTTCTCCATTGCAGTGTAGTTAATCTCCGTTTTCTTCAGCGCCTTACTAACAAAATAGATGGGTGTTTGGATGGAGTTCCTGTCTGTCAATAGCACCGCGCTGACTGCTCCTTGGGTCGCAGATAGATACATGATCATCTCTTCCCCTGGTCTGGGTGCGACAAGTTTTGGGAGTGCTGCTATGTGTTGTTTGAGCTGTTGGAAGGCTTCTTCTGCTTCCGCAGTCCACCTGAAGTCTCCCTTTTTGGTGCACTTCTTGAGTGTCTTAAATAGGGGAAGTGACTTATCTGCTGATTTGGATAAGAATCGGTTCAGTCCGGCTAGCTTGCCGTTTAGTGACTGAACTTCTTTCAGTGTGCGCGGTGAGGGGAGGTCAATGACTGCTTGAGTCTTCTCTGGGCAAGGCTTGATTCCATCGGGTTCTATCAAATACCCGAGAAACATGCCTTCCGTAGCGCCAAACGTACACTTCTTGGGGTTCAATTTCATGTTGATTCTCCTGAGTGTTTTGAACATTTCCTCCATGTCGCGCACTAGCTCTTCCTCTGTATGGCTTTTGATGACGAGATCATCGACGTAGACTTCCAAGTTGCGTCCCACTTGCTTCTCGAACGCAGTGTCCACCAATCTTTGGTATGTTGCTCCTGCGTTCTTTAGGCCGAAGGGCATCTTTGTGTAGCAGTAGACCCCTTGACTTGTGTGGAAGGCCGTCTTTTCTTCGTCTTCCTCCGCCATTTGAATTTGGTGGTATCCCTTGTATGCGTCCAGGAAGCATTTGAAGGGATATCCACACAGAGACTCGATCTTCCAGTCTATCTCTGGAAGCGGGTAGCAGTCCTGTGGACATGCTTTATTCAGGTCTGTGAAGTCTACGCACATTCTCCAACTGCCATCGCTCTTCTTCACCATTACTGGGTTGGAGAGCCAGTCATGGTAGTACACTTCCCGCATAATGCCTGCGTCTACTAGTTTGTGTACTTCTTCCAGGATGGCTTTTGCGCGGTCTGGAGCTTGTCCGCGCTTTTTCTGTCGTATTGGAGAATATCCTTGTCGGATTTGTAGCTTGTGTTCCGTGATGGAACGTGGTACTCCTGTCATATGCTTTGGCTCCCATGCAAAAATATCTAGGTTATTTTGCAAGCGTGCGCATATAGCTGATTTGCCTTTGTCAGACAGAGACCCGCCAATAGATACCTGTTGATCCGGGTATTCAGGGTGAATGGCGACCGTTAGGTTTGGGACTTTAAATGCGCGTTGTTCTGGAACAACGCTTGCATCCCTTGTCACTGCGTTGCATTCTTTGGGTGGTATGGTGGTATTGTAAAGAGTAACAATACCTCCTTCCACTGGGAACTTTAGCATTCCGTGCGCTGTGGATGGCACAGCGCGGATGGATGATATTCCAGGTCTCCCGATGATGCCATTGTATGGAGAGGGGGATCTGATTATCATAAAGTTCATCCAGGTGACTGTAGAATGTGGTTTGTCACCAACTTCTACAAATAGACGTAATTGCCCCATGGGCCATATCTTCTCCCCTGTGAAGCCAGTGAGCGACGTTGTGGCTGGGATCATCTGACTCTGTATCTCAGGTCGCAGCTTCTTGAAACAGTGTTCATATATAATATCGGCGGATGCACCTCCATCTATATACATGCGACGGATGTCGTGACCCCCCGTATGTATTTCAATGGTGAGTGGATCCATTACTGCGTTGTTCGCAGTCAGGGAGGGGAAAGAAATTTCGTTTCCCTTAGAAAAACGCTGACTAACTTTCTGTCTTATCGCGCGCAGCCATGGCTGTATCATGTAGATGATGTCTGCCTTTTCTCTTGGCGTCTCTTTCTTGGCCACTGATTTTGGTTTGTCTTTCCCTTCTCTGATGTTTTTTACGAGGTGGTCCATCTTTCCTTCCTTTACTAATTTGTCAATCAATTGGCGCAGTTGGACGCAATCGTTAGTTGTGTGGCCCTTCTGTCCATGGTATTCGCAATAACCATTCCCTATGCGCTTATCCTCTGGGGTGCGGATTGGTGGTGGTTTCGGGAAGTTCGCACCCTCCGTCACAAATATCTCCCTTGGGGTTTTTGTGAGGGGTGTGTATCTGTCATTGTCTCTTCCACTCCCTTGGTTGCGATAGCCTCTGTTGCGGCTGTTACGATTGCCACCCTGGTCATTGGATTGTCTCCTTGACTCTTCGTGTGGTCTATGGTTCGAATAGCCTTTTTTGCTATCCGCAGCGGCTTCTTCTCCTTGGACGAAAGACCTCGTGCGCTTCATGAGTTCGTCAAAGGTTAGGGGAACCTTATCGTTTAGCTTTTTTATCAAATCTGGGTTATTGATTGCATTCATAAAACCCGATATTTTTAGTATCTCTGGACACGCCTTGACTTTCATACACTCGTCCTTGAAGCGTTCCATGAAAGCGCTTGTGGATTCCCCTTGTCGCTGTTTAACCCTAGCGAGTTCGACAGGGTTTTTGGCGCACTTCTTCCTTTGAGTGAAGTTTAAGCGAAACGCTCTGCGCAACTCTTCAAACCCACCAATGCTTCTGCGTGGAAGCTTACTAAACCAGTTGCGCGCATTCCCTACTAATGTGGAGTTGAACATATGGCACCACACAGGTTGTGGCCAATTTTCGATAGTAGCTGCTGATTCGAAAATTTTTAGGTGATCATCAGGATCACCTGTCCCATCATATGTTTTGACATTAGCAGGCATGCGCCTTTTCTTATTCTCAGAAAAGTCACTGATGCGCCTAGTAAACGCATCAATCTTTTGGCGACGCCAGGGAAGAGACATGTCTTCATCATCCTGGTCACGGTATTTCCCTCTTGATTTCCAGTGTCCAGTCTCGCTGTCCGAGGAATCTCTTGAAGATGAGTGGACTCTTTTGTGATGCTTGCGTCGACTGTCATCAGAGTCTGAGCTTGCTCCTCTGTGGCGCTTGCGCCGACTATCCTCCGAGTCAGAGCTTGAGGGGCTTTCACTTGGGGAACATCGTCGCCCAAGCCTATCTTGGATCTTGCGTCTGCCAAGCCTAGCGTGGACATTGGCGCGCCGCTCCCCCTCTTCAGGCTCTTCCAGATGTTGAAGGTCGGCTGCTTCATCGTCCACAACCTTCCTTCCAATCCTGGCAAACACTGGTTGTTTGCGACTATCCTTTTCGCGTCTCTCCTTTTGATAGCGCGGTGGAGATGCGTCAGGATTAGGGTCAAAGTTGAGTCTGGCGTGCAGACTTTGGCTTGACCTCTTCTTTGCCTCCTCTCGCATGAGCGCAGTCAAGGCTTCATAGTTTCGAGATACGAAGTCACTTGGGACCAATTCGGAGGTAACTCCTTCTAGCGCGATAGAGTCGGTTTCCAAAACTGGATCCTTGTTTCGTACAGGCGCGTTGGGAGGCTCAGTGAAGTTCACTTCTGGCATGGCAAGAGGTGTGCGCTCCAGTTCTATCTCGCTAGTACTTGTCGTAATAGCGGGGGTAAACCTGGTAAGCGATTCCACTGCAGGAAAGACCAGATTTGGGTGCGCTCCTAAGCTTTGAGGCGTACTGGTTGTCCCAGAGGCCTGCTTAGAAGCCGTATCAATTTGATGCTTCTTCCCTAATGGATCGTCCTGCGTTTTCTTCCCATGCGGACTCTTATGACTTCCGTGTTTCGTCATTCTAGTTTTTTGGTAAAATCCTTAGTGTAGGGTCCCACGGATGGCGCCACTTGTTGATACAAAAGTTGGGCGTTCCTTGATAGGACTTCTATTCTCGTACCAATTGAATCTTAATGCTCGATGGAACCTGCGCACTAAGAAAAGAAAACAAACACCGTTAGGCTTATCGAGGGATTGTCTCCCCCGATTATCCTCCGGCGTGAGAGTAAGTAATCGAATGTAGGGTTTAGTAAAGGGTTAGGGTTTATTGAAGATCGTACCTCTACCGAGGGCTGGAATGCCCTTTATATATGCACGAAACCCTAGTAGGTTTCGTGTTCCCTACTCCTCGGCTTGTTAGCCGACATCGGATATTTGGTATATATCCTCTTTATTTAGAAGATACTCCATATATTATCCGGAAATAACTTTGGGCTTGGGCCTTGTCGACCCAAGTCGCATAACTGGTAGTCCAGTTGCGGCCCATACGTGGTGGGCTTAATTGTTAGTGTTGTTTACTAGTCGGGTTCGTGACCCGGGTATGGACTATACGTCATCACTTAATATACTGATTCATACATACAAGGATACCATGAACTACTATGTACTTATTATACAGTCATTTGTAACGGCCTATATGTTGCAAATGTAGGTATTTGCGTTAGATAGGTACTTAGTTTACAACTTAACAAACGTTAGGGCCAAATCCCATTAGTCCATTTGCAGAATCGAAAAAAGAAATTTGGATGCCTTCTTGTTGGATATTTCCAATAATGGAAAGTCCTGATGAAGTTGGAGCGAAGGCGAAACAAAATGTTCCCACATCATCCATCGGTATCAAAAAGTTGCTAGCCGGGAGAGTTAAGATTGGTCCTCCTGTAAAGTAGAGCGCGAATGAAATAGTTGGGACTCGAACTTGGACAAACCCGTTTAGGTTGTAACATGTGTCAAATATGGAAACCGGTCGTGCACAAGGTAGATTTGTTGTTTGTGCGACAAAGGCGTCACGAAATGTGGTATAAGCAGCGATTGGGAGCCTCGTGACTGCTGTCCCCGTGTCCATCACCACTCCTCCATGTCCCATGTCGCTTAGTTTGAAAATGAGTTCAGGTATGCTCACTTGAACCCCTCCCACACCAAGACCCAAGAGCCCCACATAGTAAAATCATCCTTAAGATCTTCTTTAAATTCTAGCATGCCCAATCTTGTGGGGCTCTTGTTGTTCTTAGTCTGGGTTTCAGCTCCGTTACTCTACTTGATTGTGGAGTTGGGATGCCGTTATGTTGTAATAGTTTACTCTTAGTCGTAATTATAATATATATATCTTCTTGCCTCTAAAAAACTAGTATATTAAAAACCATGACGAAGAAAAAAAATTATATCAAGGTTCTATAAACCCAACAAAATCCGATCTTCGATCAGATTTCCCTAAGATTCTAAAGAATTATGCTTGTTAGTTGTTTGGTTATTTCAAGATATGGCGATTTAAGACCCATATTTTAAACATTTATTTATAGGGCGGGTCTAGTGGGTCCAAATATGTTTTACCTGAAATAAAGAATTCTTTTTTGGTAAAAACAGCTGGGTCAACCCGACCCAAGACCCATTTGACCCGGACCCATGTTTTGAAAAACTCGTTTAGGCCCCACCCGGCCCACATATTGCGTATGGGCTGGGATTGAACAAGGAAAATATATATGGTCTCTCTTCAATATACGTATTGTATTGTGCGTGAGTGTTGCAAGGGTTTGAATGGTAGCGATGGTTGTGTTTGATGTTGTTGAGGAGATACTCCTAAGATTGCCTGCGAAAGATCTTCTCCGATGCAAAACCGTTTGTAAGTTATGGTATTCTTTGATTTCAAGTCCCTCTTTTGTTAAAACTCATGAAAAATTTATTTGCAACAATGAGGACAATAGAATAACGATCGCTATGAGATCATATCGGTATCATTCTCGTTCTTGGAGTATCGAAGGTTCTTCCAATGGCCTTGTATGCTTATATTCATGTTATTGCCAGATGATTATGTGATTAAGGATAATCTTGTACACTATATGAATATGATTATGGATTGTGATCATAGGAAAAATCCGACTTTCTTTTGTGATGATAATATACATCCGTCTAGGGATGGGAAATACATTTGGTCTCCTATCTTTGTGCAAACCCTTGTATCTCCTTATTCTAATAACGGGAAATCAAGCCACACAAAGAATAAGAACAGGGGTGTTAAGGTGGGTTCTGACTGCTTTTTCACCGTCTTTTCTAAAAATATACTATATTTTCATTAACGAAATCTTCTATATGTTTTACTCGTACTAGAATTTGTTAATAAACTCCGCCTGTTTAATTCTAGGAAAACTTCACTGCAGTAAAAAAGAGAGATCGATGAAATCCTTCTGGAACAAGGGGTGGGTGGGAAGAAGAAGAGAAAGAGGAATACGAACAAGTCAAATACGGAGTAATTAATATTTGAATAAGAAGAGTGTCGTGTTTGATAGTATGATCAATTTTGTTAGAGTTTATGTTTAATGAATTAATATATGTATGTCCGGTTTCGAACCCGAGACTCGGGATTGCACACAATACGTGAGAGTTCCAATGGATTGAATAATTTAAATATATTTTATATTTATATTTATTCATTTCACTTAAACAAACACTTAACGATAGTTAGTACTTAACGGGGTTAGAGATAACGACCGTTAAAGGACTAAATATGCAAGATTGGAAAAGAAGAATCTTGAAACCAACAAGGGTTGTTTGGGCTGGCCGATTGACCCATGTTGTAGGGTGGGTCGGTTATGGTGATGGCTTAGGGAACAAGTTTTGTGTTTTAGGTTTTGCCTATAAATACAAATTCACTTGTTTTGATTTTTACCTAATCAAGTATCCCTAACTATAGCCAAACTTCTCTTCTTCTCTTCTTCTTGCTCACCTTGTTCGACCCTCTTTTAATACCACTAGGTATTGGCGAATCAAGTGTAGCAAATAAAGTGTTTGGTTTGTTAGTGATTCTTGAACCTAGCTTTCCCATTGGAACGCTACTATCGCGTGTGTACAAGAACGAGTGACAAGCTTATTTTAGCTTGTGATTCTTGGTGTTTTTCCCTTAGTTGGTTCGACATCTTCATAAACCAAATTAGGGTTTATATTGTTCTTGGTGGTTACGCGAGAAAGGTACGTGTTTATTTAGTTGAATTAATTACATGTTCATTAGATCTTTCCGCTGCGTGTTCTTGATGTAAATATATGTTTATAGTATTTATATGATTCATATATTCCAACAGTGGCATCATGAGCCTCGTTTAAGAACTTGTAATTAATTACTAAAACCTAAAAATTGAATCTTTATTAGATACATGCAATTAATTTTTTAGGGTTTTAAACCCTAATTGTTTCTTCTAAAAGTAGGTCGACACCCTCCATGGGTCGACACCTACATGTTTTGGTTAGGGTTTTATGGTTGATTTAAAATCTTGATAGAAACCCTAGGATTGCATGAAATTTTTAGGGATTAATTTGTGAATACCGTATGTGATGTCACTAAATTAATTAAACACGTACAAGTTTAATATTGATTAATAATATGGACTACATGATTATGTGATCAATATGGTATCCATGACAAGATCTTGCATATTTTGTCATGGTTGGATTTGTATGTTTTGTTTTGTATTTATTTGCTACATGATTTAAATAAATCTTAAATTGGGGAAGACCTCAATATATATTAATTAATAAGTTATGTGCAATGTGGTATCTAATTAACTAAAACTTACGCGGCCAAATTTTTTTGGCGTCTGTGGTCCATTGGGTACAATGAGCTCGAAAACCAATGGGAGTTTTGTTAATTACATACATTTAAATTACACATAGAATTATTAATTAGGATTTATTGAAAAAGGTTTGCATGTGGCTATATGATATCGTGGATGATCATATATTTGTTATTATGTGTTTATTTATTTATTTTTGTAATTACTTGATCTTTTGTGTTTAATATTATGATGGATTGTAAACTACAAAAGAGGGTAATTTTTCAAAATAAAAATAAATAAGACTAATAACTATGAAACCTTTGTAGTAATTTTATTTATTGCCAAGTCTTATGTGCCGACAGTGGTTCGCTTCGCACGGTTATTTGCTCCCAGGCGAGACTAGCAATAATAAATTTACTACATTAATTGTTTTAGAAAGAAAATCATATTTTTTAGTTGATTGATTGCGACTGTACTAAGTGGTCGAAGCGGCGGACCTAAAATTGGCAAACTAAAAAGTGGGTTCTAGTTGGTACGCATTAAATTGTGACCTTAGAGGGGCACGGTTTTAACCAGCTTCGGTGGCTGTCGTCCCTACGCCCGCCTGTGCGTCAATTTTAGACTTACCAAGTACACCACGATAAATACGAAGCATCTTAAGGCAATGTTGTAATTTGTTCAACGCCTCAATTAAAAGATTTGATGGTTTGAGCTACGAATGAGTAAACGGTTTTGTTTTTGAAAACATATATGATACAAAGATGAATGCATGACATCTTTGTACATATTTTTTGATTTAACACATCAAAATTTATTACCCTGATAAATTTAAGTAATATGCCACCCAACTACAAAAAGAAACACCTAAGGTTTCATCCTACATCACTAGCAGCCAAAGCTGAATGTTGATGTTCAAAGGGTGGTCATCTAAGGGTAAATTATGTACTTTATTGCTAGCAGCCAAAGCTGAATGCAATAAATCGACGTCAATTTACTGTTTCTTAAGTTGGTTAAACTTAATTGGGCACTTTCATTACTAGCAGCCAAAGCTGATGTAATGGAACGGCGCCAAGGCATAAAGATTTGGGGATGAAACATGCTTACATTTTGCAACCGAGGTTGGCAATATAATGTAAGTCCCAAGATTTCTAGGAATTGCAATTGGATATTGGCAATTGGGTGATCCCGTACCTTATTGAGCACTTTCATTGCTAGCAGCCAAAGCTGATGTGATGAAATGGCGTCAATTTGGATCCTAATTTTCAATGAAAATTAAATGGTGAAATTTTATTTACCATGGGTGTTTAATTTTCTTGAAAAGTTATTATCAATAATACTAAATTGAATTTTGGAAATTTTTTAAAGTATTTAATGCAACGTTAAAACCGTAAATATGGAACATTCTTTTAGTAGTAAATTGATCTGCACCCTTAGGGGTCTTTGGATAGAGTCAATTTTTACTGAAAAGAATAAACCAAGTCTGCTTTCCGTGTGAAGAGTAAGACTTAATCCTATTCCTTTTCATGAGTGAGAAAGGTATAATAGGAAAATTGAATCGTCTAAATTCTAAGAAATAACTCATGGCGAATTTCTTCAGAAATTGCATGGTTAGGAGTTATTAAATTAGAAACTAGACTAATTACCGCAAAATTGGTAAAAGGCAAACTAGAATGTTTGATCTAGTTATTATGCCTTAGCCATTTAAAGGTGCTACATACCATGATGGGGATGGTAGACCTAACTAAGGAAGAAATTGCATACCCAATTCTTTCAAGTTAATTGCATTGATGGATATTCCATCATTGACAAAGTAGAATACATTCTTTGAAGTACCTTAGTATGCATTACGTAAGGAATTACTCAAAGATGTAGGAAAGTAAACAGCACGCTATTTGCTTTTACTGGTGATGCAACACTTAAAATGTTGTCAAATCCAGTGGGAGCATTGTGTTGTCATTAACTGAATAATGAGTTCATGTAGTGATCTTAAATTCAGTGGGAGCTACAAGTCTTAGTAGTTACCCGGATTATCTCTAGAATCTCTTGAGATGACTACTTTCCAATTATAGACACTTGTGGTATTAAGGATAGTCGTGTACAGTTCCTTACTAGACGAGGTGATTCTATATCTACTTATATCTATGACACAATCATATTGATCAAATAAGCAAACTATTGACGTGTTGTTTATCTGATACGTAATGTTGTTCCATGCACAAGTGGGAGAAATCTTATTGTGTGCAAGCAACAACATAAAGAAATATGATTTAAAGGGTTATCTTGACTGTAAGGTAAGAGATCAATGTTCTAATGTGTTTTATACACATTCTAATTTATAGAACACTTGGAGTTAATATCTACTTTCATTACTAGATATTAATAACAAGGTAAATTACATACTTTTATTATTATCAGTCTCGGCTGATGAAATGAAACTATGTTAATTTACAAGTTCCTAAATTAGATAATTATTAGAACAAGTGTCAATATGATAATAAGACTACTTCAAATGTAAATATTTATGTATTGATGTAATGACATAAATAAATGAAGTAATCTTATACTACTTCATAATTTGAATGTTTATGTATTCTTGGAATTACATAAATATATGAAGTAATAAATTAACTTGAAATACTATTGAAACTAAGTTGTGGGTTTCATAATTACTTTAGTTATGCATATTTGTATTTCATATAAAGATATAAATATGAAGTCTTTTATTGCTAGAAAGACTTATAACAAAGTAAGACGTTATCTTGTTATGTGTTTTAATTAAGACATATACAAGGAGTCATGGAGTTGATCAATGATTTGTAACGGAAATTGGGATTATAACAGTTTATGTCTTTTTGGTAAGACATAGAAATTAAGTGGCTTGGGCTAAAAGGCACTTATGTTATAAAATATGCAATTGGCTTTGAAAATCTATTGTACCATTAAAGTGATTTAGTTGGTAAATAGGTAAGCCAATACGATATGTATATTTATCTTATATATTGTAAGATTAACTTACAATATTAATCCTAATGAATTACATAGTGTTTATGGTATGTTCAGTTAGGAGAATCAAACTCTTGAAACATTGTTTGATTAAAGATAACTATATCTTCTAATCTTCCTAAATATATCAAGGTTAGAAAATTGAGTATGAATTGGATATACTCAATTAGACTCCAACCTAGAAGATTAATAAGACACCATTGATTATGGAATGTGTTGAATCACATTAAGTCTTAAAATTAAAGTTCAGAATTTGTTAAACTACTTGTTGGGTAGGTTAATTAACAAATTAAGGTTAGGAACTGTCAATTTGTATTTGTAAAAGTCCCAAAAGAGAACAAGTTTATGTTGCTCTATTTGCTAAGCATTTATAGGAAATCTATAAATTGCAAAAGGCGAGTGGGAGTTTTATCTTCAAAAGATAAAAATTACAAGATACATAATCTTCTAAATACACTAGCAAAATCATAATGAGGATTTAACATGTTAGTGTTAAATCTCAAGATGATGGAATTCTCATTCATAGATCCGTAAGGGTATCTCAAATATTTGTAGAATATGTTGAGGGTTATGAGTTACAGGATAGTGATATGCCTGTTAATAAATTGCAAATGTTATTTGGCAAATTACTCATACTATGAATAAATTAGATGCTGTCCAAAAAGATAACTAGTTTGGAAACGTAGTTAATCTTGAACTCTATAGTTACACTATAGAATGTAAATGAATTTCTGCAAAGGAAATGAAAATCCTAGAGATTTAAATTCTTGTGTAGAAATCATAATGGACAAATTTGTATACATATTTGATATGTGAAAAGATTATCAATCGCAATTAAGCAATTAAATGTGATTGAGATTCTTTCTAAGCACATTAAATATATAAAGATTATGATTGTCATTATTAGTTTCATTTATATGAAATTAATAATGGAATGTCAAAACTCTTTCTTTAATAATTACTTGAGCGAGGACGAAAAGTAATTGAAAGGAGTGTTTGAATTCAAATAATCTTTAGTAGTATGCAAAATGCAAATCATTCGTGAATGGATTAATGCATGCATCTAGGAGATATACTTATTTTTAGTTATTAAATCTAGTTTTGATTTATAATTAAAATTAAGATATTTCTTAATATTCCTGAAAGCTAGTGGGAGTGATGTATTTATTTTCTTATTTCATATATGTTGTATAACATATAGGAAGTAACGTTCCATTAACATTTATATGTTAATTTGTAGTTTGGAATGAAACTTCATATAGAAAATAAAACCTTGACATATATGTTTATTTGATTATAAACATAAGCGGTAAAATAACTGATTCTAAAAGAACATGATATTCTATTAGAAGATCTAGATAGAAACATATCTTTGAAAAGATATGACATGAACAAAATCTAAGTTTGACACAAGGATTTTTCTTGTACATCATGTTGCTTGTTGTATCATGCTTGGATGCAAGATGATTGACAACATTAGTATCTAATTAAAAATTATTAGATAACTAAGTGTAATGAATATGGTTTAGAATTTACATCCTCAGCCTGGATTTGCTCCAAAATTCTAAATATGAACCATATGGCAAGTTATTGCTTGATTGATATTGTGCTCAAATCTTGAAGGATTTGAAGATATCAAAACATTACACGATGGATATTAAAGTTTACGGTACTTTAAAGGAGCATATTGTTGTTTGATACAATGATGCTAGTAAGATTGAGATGACACTCAATACTAGTCATGGTGGGAGCTCATCCTTATTAGGAAACCATGTGTACTAGTTATGCTCATAATGAGCATAGTTGCATTATACATAAAGAATTAGAATACTTTAACTACAAGTTTTGGTAGTTTAATTGTCATAAATTTGCGGTTGAGGATGTCACGCAATTTATGGAATGTTATGTGGCAATATCTAGATAGATGGATGCACACATACATGAATTTCATTTTTTGAAATAAGTATTCTCAAAATTCCAATAGATCAAATTAATTGTATTATGCCTTGTCAACAAGTATGGTGGTCATGACTTGTGGCATAATTCATTAATGGAAATTATCATGCTTGATCTGGTTAGTATTTGGATAAGGGACATGTAAACAATTATTATTTTAATGAAATAAAGTGCGGATAACGTTTATTCTCATTATTAATATTTGTGTCCTATATTTGCATGTTTAAATCCATGAATAACTAATGTTATTCTAAATAGTCCGTTGTCGATCAATAATATGGGAGTATTATTGAATTAAGACAAATGTGAGGATTGGTAGAATGTACTGTAAGGTTGAGACACCAATGTCACATGATATTCAATATTGGATAAATTGAATATAGGACTTATCCCAACTACATGATTATACTTTATGGATCGTCGTCATTAAGTATATCATGAATATTTATCCTCAGACTTGAGATACCAGGTGACCTGCCAAGGATGTAGTTCATTTTCTGTAAGGTAGTCTAACGCTATCCGTAAAAGGTAGTTATAAGGGCTATTTTCGGAGGTGATGCAAAGTTCAAGGGTCACGCTCGTAGTCAATAAAGGATTTGTTCCTTCAACTTTGTGTTGAAGTATAATACTGCTGGGCCACTCGTAGGGTTGACAAGATGTTTGTGCGGCCGCACCCAAAGTCTATCTGGAAGACGTTCAGATGTTTTGGTAATCTTGTTCAATTATGTATAAACGAGAAACTACTGTTAATTATGGAATGACAAAGATCCATATCCAAATTAACGCAGTGTTAGTAACAAAAGGATAAGTATGATGATTTAATCATCACGTGGTTTTTTCCAGGAGAACCATACTCGGATCAAGCTGGGGGCATTAGGATCTGTTAAAGCTAGACTAGCCCATGTCATTACAATATTAATCATTATCCAAGTGGGAGCTGTTAGAGTTTATGTTTAATGAATTAATATATGTATGTCCGGTTTCGAACCCGAGACTCGGGATTGCACACAATACGTGAGAGTTCCAATGGATTGAATAATTTAAATATATTTTATATTTATATTTATTCATTTCACTTAAACAAACACTTAACGATAGTTAGTACTTAACGGGGTTAGAGATAACGACCGTTAAAGGACTAAATATGCAAGATTGGAAAAGAAGAATCTTGAAACCCACAAAGGTTGTTTGGGCTGGCCAATTGACCCATGTTGTAGGGTGGGTCGGTTATGGTGATGGCTTAGGGAACAAGTTTTGTGTTTTAGGTTTTGCCTATAAATACAAATTCACTTGTTTTGATTTTCACCTAATCAAGTATCCCTAACTATAGCCAAACTTCTCTTCTTCTCTTCTTCTTGCTCACCTTGTTCGACCCTCTTTTAATACCACTAGGTATTGGCGAATCAAGTGTAGCAAATAAAGTGTTTGGTTTGTTAGTGATTCTTGAACCTAGCTTTCCCATTGGAACGCTACTATCGCGTGTGTACAAGAACGAGTGACAAGCTTATTTTAGCTTGTGATTCTTGGTGTTTTTCCCTTAGTTGGTTCGACATCTTCATAAACCAAATTAGGGTTTATATTGTTCTTGGTGGTTACGCGAGAAAGGTACGTGTTTATTTAGTTTAATTAATTACATGTTCATTAGATCTTTCCGTTGCGTGTTCTTGATGTAAATATATGTTTATAGTATTTATATGATTCATATATTCCAACAAATTTGTGATTGCCGTACAAATCCATGTGTTCAGTTCTTTATACTTCTAAAAAATTGATGATAGCAGGCTTGGTCTAAAGCTCTGAATACGTTTCTTGAGATTCGTATGTGTAAACCTTAAGTAATCTACTCGAACCAACCTTAAACTACAACTAATAACTATGTGAACCGTGACACTCAAAGTAGAATAGTATAGATAAAGAGAAACATGGATCGTATGATATAAAATATGAGTCGAATGATTATAACCTTGAAAGAGAAATAATACTACCTCCGTCCCATATAAAGTGTCCATAATGGAATCTTTTGATGTCCCAAATTAAGTGTCCAGGGAATATTTTCAACCAATGAGAAGAGACTTTAGTGGGTAATAGTGATATTTGATTGGTGGAGAGTGTAGTTAGTGGAATTTCCTAAAACTTTGTGCATTTGGAAAGTGGACACTTAATATGGGACGGAGGGAGTACAAGACACACAATAAAAGCACACACACTCTCACACCTATACTAGACCAAGAGGCACCGCTAAACTTGTGAGAGTGTATGGTATTTATAGTAAACACAAGGAGATGGGACGCCTTAGGTTACTATCCTTGGGCTTGGTGGGCTTTGTGTTTGACTTGGGCTTTTGTATGATACTCAAACTTTTCTATTACAAAGTCCAACACAATGCCCTCTTGTTCAAACACAGCTACACGACACACTATCTTAACATATTACAAATGACCATCACTTTTCTAAAATATAAATGCTAACAATCTCCCCTTAAGGGATGGTCATTTCAATGATGCTCCCAGTGATTGGCCTTTTATCTTTAACGTCTTGATCTTCGTGTGTCGTTGTAGAGTAGACTTCTTTTCATTCCTTCATGCAATGTGATCTTCAAAGTAATCATCTTTTGAGGTTGTTCTTGCCTTGATCAAAATCTTCTCGTGATGATGCCTTAGTGACCTCCAACATAATCATACATCTTGGATTGTATACTTATACTAACAATCTCCCCATAATCTTCCATCATATGAACTTGTTCTTGACATTTTGATTAGCTTCTTGACTTTGTCTTTAACACTTGGTCTTTAACTTGATCTTCTTGTCTTGAAATTTGAACACTTGAGCTTTGATGAGGGATGTTCTTCATAAGTATGAGTATGCTGAGGTGAAGATGTTTGTTGAATCTGATGATGGTTGATGGATGTTTTTGGGTAGCTGCATAAAAACGTTAGTAATAAACATCCAGCACTTACAGGTTGGGACTTCAAGATCGTCAACAGCATAGTGTGAAGACTTTCTCTAATCCTCTCCCAGGCCGTTCTGAATCGGATACCCTCGAGAGGGCTTACACGGACACACCGAAGTGCACCCACGATTCAGTGAGTTGCTGGAGATCACCCCACGAATCTAGACCGTTTGAAGCACAATAACCATCATTGATAAAGATGGCAAGATCCTTGGATCTCATTAAGACTCTTGTACACCTTGTGTCCTTTTTGGTGAACACAAGGGTATAGCAATGGAAGTGTTCCTAAGAGATTTTTGATGAATCTCATGGCTCTAGACTCTATTGTGCGTTTTAGTTTTAGTAGTCTGAGGCATAGAGCAGAGTGCCACCTTTTCAATATCAACACATCTCGGAATGAAAGGCCGATAGATTATGTAGTGTTCTCCGTGAGAAATGAAACAAATATCTTTTAAGAGATATCTGAGTGGCTAGGAGGGGTGGTGCAGCGCGTCACTGGGTCCATGACGTCTTATCTTCAATATCAGTATCACCTTAGTGAATACCGGTAGCAGATGTATTGACCCGGTTTCTGCCCTAAGTTTTCATGGAGGGCTATTTCTTTTCACCCTTTCATTAAACTTTTCTTTTTCATTCTTCAACCCCTTCTTTCTCCTTTCTCATTTACTCCTTTTTCAGTCTTACCTAAGGACTTCTAATTCTAATCTATTGGAATTGTCCTTGGGTAGATCCCTCCGGCTCTTGCGGATCATTGGACATTACCTAACCATAATCACCTTATTACTCCATGATTATCCTAGATTTGTTGATCACTTGCCATAAAACCTTTTGTGAAAATCTCTCAAAGTGTTTATGAATTAACACATTTAGTTAACACTTCGAGAGTTTTATATTTTTGAAATACTCCCCCTTCACATGTGCTCATGCATTTTTGGTATATTTGCACATGTTGGGTAGAGATCGCACATTTTGAATTGATTGATTTTCAATTAATATGACCAGCTTGAAATTACTAGTTAGACTAGCTTGAAATTATTACCTGCCCCGGTCATATCGAAGAGAATCTCTCGAATTGGTACATTCTACTCAGACAAGTCCTTTGCGAGACACGCTTACATGACTAGTTAGACTAGCTTGAAATTATTACCTGTCCCGGACAAGTCTTTTCGATCTGACATTTGAGTTTCGTCAATTCGTTGGTTTATACAGAGTTGAGCTCTTATGAGATTCAATCCACGATCTTTAAACTTTTTGATCACATTTTAATCACGTCTTCTCCCCCTAAAAAATAGCATGCAGTGATATTTTTGATATCAACTGATTAAAATGAGAGCTTTTTGGAGAGATAGACGGATCATTTTAGCATGATTTGGAACATTTTTGGTTTTATTTTTATACTCGCCCTTAAATAAAGGATATTTTTAAACTGTAGAGTTTAAAATCAATTTAAGGGTATAGAGGGAGTTTTCTTTTTATGAAGAATCTTGAGTACAGATTTTGAGAAAGATTTTGAAAGATCTTTTTGAAAAATCCTGATCATGTACTCAAGGATTCTTTATATTATTTTGCCATTAACAATACGAGTCCTGATCAGAAATAATCAGAAGTCATCATTGTAGCGCGGGTTTCGTACTGAAATATACGAAAGCCGTGAAGAAGAAAATTTGAGAAAAATGACATGTTTTGAAAACATTAAATGAACTCTCGCTCAAGCATCTGTACATGCCCGTATCAGTAGGGTACACCCTACATTTCACGTATCCCAACTTAAGAAATGCCTATCGGACGAGACTCTCGTCATCCCGCTAAAAGAGATTAAACTGGACGACAAACTTGTATTCACAGAGGAACCCGTAGAGATAATGGATAGAGAGGTTAAGCAGCTCAATCAAAGCCGTATTCCTATTGTGAAAGTAAAATGGGACTCCAAGAGAGGACCAACGTACACATGGGAACGCGAAGACCAAATTCTTGAAAAATATCCCCATCTATTCCCGTAAACCACTCTTAGTAGCCATTTTAGACTTGAATTCCGGGACGGAATTCGAATGAGGGAGGAGTACTGTAAGATCCTGTGAAAAACCCTTGTAATCAATCTTAACGATTAATGATAATCTCGTATTACCGTTTACTAACGCCCATTTTTGCTAGAAATTTGAACTTTTCTATTATCATTTATTAATAGCATGATGCATTATTTATATATAAACATTGTACACACCGACACTAGAGATAATCTTTCCGACGCAACAATACATTTTATGATCGACGACAAGTGACCATATTCACCTAGATAATATACTACACTTGACAAGAATTAATATCACCAAACAATATTTAACCAAAATCTAATTACAACACTAATTCTAATTTCACCCTAAACTAGAACCAATCGGACCCTAAGTAATTCGGCCCAACAACAACCACTCAACCCTATTATCACTAGTCCATCAAGCTAGCACAACCCAAGTGGACATCACAGCCCACCCAACACACCAAATTATATTATTTTCACTTCTTTGTTTTATTTCTTTCAACCGATCGCTAATGCCCTCCAAAACCCGATCGTGTTTTTAAATGTCGAATATGGCAGTTATACATTTTAAAGAATAAAACCCAACTCAAACTTCACATGCCCAATCACCACAATACTTATTTCATTTCATTTTCCTTCCTTTGCTTCTAACACCGATCGCTACTCCACTTCCAAAAACCCGACCTTATTTTCTTATATCGAACGTGACTTTCATTTATTTTTACGAGTTCAAATGCACCACTTAACTAACTGCTGTGACACAAAAACCCATCCAAGAATAACAAGTATTAACACAATAACAAAACTCACTTTGTTGTCCCATACTCGACCTATACATATAATTACAACAATCGACACAATATCACTTCGCACCCCACTTGATCTTATGAACTCTCAACCATATTTTTAATTTATGCTAATGCTTCAAACGAGGAACTAAACCTCAGTACATAACTAGTATCTAGCAAATCTAAAACTTGTGCTAACATATTGTAGAAAACGAATACAAGAAACATACAAGAACTAGAGGCCAAAACTACAACTACCAATACTCATTCACACACCAATTTGGGTAGCCAAGACACACAAGTGTCCCATAGATATAGTGACATCAATGATTAGTCAATAAGTCAATGCAAAAGTAAGATTTTTTGCTTATATAAGCTACTTCATTTGAGCTCTTCTATCTCCCATCATTTTCTATCAAAATCACCACATTCCTTAAAAAGCATAAGCTACTTTCTGTCGAGAACCTTGGAAACTAACTTAGTAAAGTCAAGTTATATAAAAATCATTCGAACTCACTGTCCCTTTTGGTGTTTCATTCGAATCACACAACCTCCTTCACACCCATTTCACTATCATTATACCTTCACCCAAATCTCCCCTTTCACGACAGAGAACTCTACTAGTTTCGAGTAAAGGAGTTTGAAGCAAGTGGGTTGTCTCTTTTTCGTGTTCCAACCGGTTACTGCTAAGCCTCCACCACCTTTTCAAAAGGTGTAGTAAGTCTTCTCACATTCGTTATAATACACATCTCACGTACTCACTCACACATGCATATCTCATATTACATTCGAACATATTTATTTTTATTTACAACACACAGTTATAAACTCATGTCGCATGATACCAAGTAAGGTTTAAGAACCACTCACATCTTGCTAATACACGTTTAATACACCACACCATGCATTATTATGTTCCTCATTTAAACGTATATACATTTCACTAAGTTACACGCATCATTTTACTCGGACACGTACACATGCATTCCATGCAACCCTCATACGTCACGCTATAAATAAAACGAGCTAAGTATTCATATGTAAGCAAACAGTCCCAAGAATGTCTCCAAGGACGACTTCATACCTCACTACATAACTTAATGACCATGTCCTCTCTAAACACGACTTAATATACCACGTATCTACCGACACTTTTCATTTAGATAACTTTGAACACACTCAAGTTTCGACTTTAAAAATGAACCATCTTAATTCGATCGGACCATGTAGACACAAATAAAAATCTAAGTAAGTAATTCAACCAAAAAGAACCCTTCGACATAGCCAACTAGCGACATGTTTACTTCAAATCCATGAAAATGACACACATATATTTTTACTTCGCTCGACAGTACACATGGGAAACAACATTTTTCATATTCTGAGATCCCACCCATAATATCATATCGACACTCAAAATAAACCCTTTTGAATACTACTCGACTAGTGTAAAACACTTAGAAAATTTCATGGTACATTTCAAAAACTTACTTCATTCGACCAGGCCAAAAACCACCATTTTATTTTTAAAATCTTGTATATAACATATCTAAATTATTACATCACTCGATAGACAAGCTGGCAAACTATATTTTTCATGTTCTAAGTTCGACCTCATGAGCTTGTTAACACGCTCAAAATACCTCCTTTTGATCGACCCTCACTAGTAACTAGCAAACATTTTCAGAAATTATATAAACATTCGGTTGGGTCAAACCAAAGCCCAACAAGACTTTACGATAGGAAGGTCCAACAGGCCCATATAAAATATATTTTAGAATCCTAAAAATAGCCCAAGTTCAAGCCCAAAACTATTTTCACGCCCTCGCCTCTAAATTTATTAACGGGCCTTAAATAGATTCGATACATGGCCCAATAATGTAAAAATAAGCTCTTTCCTGGAATAAGCATTTGAAACAAGTTAAAATAAACTTAATAAGGTTATAGAAATTTTCAAAATATTTTTCCCGTCATTTTTATGCAAAAAGGACTAAAAATGTAACGCGACTTAACCGAAAAGGACTAAAACTGCCAAACCTGGAAACTAAGGGACTGAAAGCTGTGAAAACAGTTGTAGAGGACTTAATTTGACATACCATTGAACTCCAAGCCTTATATGGACTTATGAACAATTATTGGACTATTATTGGACTATGGACTGGACAAGGACTAACGACGTAGCGCAAACCACGGTTAGGGTAGAAAATGTAAAATCTGGAAAGATCAAGGACCAACTGTTATAACTTGTCATTCTTATCTTCTTTTTTATTTTTGCACCATATCTTCACTTCATATGCATATTCGCATTATAATTGCATATTAGTATTAGCGATAGAAATATTTCATATTAATATTTCATTTACTCGTTGAAGTTATGATCTTACGATAGTACGAGCACCATAATCATATAACATTTTCACTCTCAACGATTAGATCGTTGTATATCATTAGTTAGTCATCATCCACCACTCATACACACACACCACTAGAAATTAGTCAGATTCTCAGCCATTTATATATTTACCAGGTTCTATATCGAAGTTGTTATAATCACCTCTGAATTTATTTTCACCATCACCAGTAACGCTTAAGGTGAGTCATGGCCTCACTTTTTAAACTCTTTATACTTTTTAAACTCCGTGAGGGGGATACATGCTATAAACTGATCACAAGTATTTTTCTGTATGCTACCTGACTTGATATATGCCTAAGTACACCATATTGCCATAAGACCCTTTATCATGAGCCATTAATCACTGCGGTGAACGTGAATATAATGAATAGATCTATTAGAGGACTGACAACCTATCCCACTAATACTAGGACGGAATGCTTTTTGCTAGTCGTATTAGTCGCGATGCATTATATTTGAGAAAAATAGGAATTGGCAAATCACCTATTACACGAGGGCAAAACCTTCATCATTAATTTGATGATCACCTCCGTTTATGCGGTACTTTGTTAACGTTTGCGTGTCATGAGACTTAGGGCAATATATGAACTGCGATATCAATTTCTAAACTGATTGTATCTCCAATGCAATCTTACTTGTGAATCGAACTGATATTTAAATTACAAACTCCATGATTTCACTCAACATTATGTTGACTTTTAAGCATGTATTTCAGGGAACTAGAGGAGCAAGGCAAGGCATGGAGCAAGCATACCCTATCATAAATAAATGGTGTAAAATAAAGTTGTAATTCAGTTAAATTGATGTTTCTTTGGAGAAACCTTAGCACTCTGATGTAACGCTTTATAACTGAATTTGTATTATGGACCTATGTAAATTAAAAATGCCGTCTCAGGCTGTTTTACTATGATTTTGTTTTCGATCCTCACAGTAACACCCAAATTAGTCTTCCGCTGCTATGTTTAAAAATTTGGGGGTGTTACAGTTTGGCATCAGAGCTTCGGTTATAGAGAACCAAATGTTTTTAAACGTTGGACTATAACTACATTTTTCAAACAAATTAATTATACACCATGTTACCTTAAACTCTCCATGCCTGCTTGCTGCCGATCGGTATGTTATACATTAGGATTATCATATATAAGCCTCTGCATACTTGATAGTTACTGTGCACAACTAGATCATCTTATGCTTATACTACACCACTTGATGTTAGTAAGTTACTTATTTTACTATATATGGATTATTACAGTACTATGTCGTTTATCACCCACTTTAGTGTATCATCGGAGCCGGACTCCGAGGGATCACTAGCATCAGTCACGTCCCCCGTACTTCCCGATGCTGTAGCACCAGAGATTGTGCCTGACGCGATTGAGCCCTTTGTAGAGGGTAGAGCCGCCGCCATACCTTTATTAGATGACCCCCATGTGCCAGTTTTGCCAGCACCTACGTTACCACCACATTTTGTCTATGACACCTACTCTCCTTTCTATATACCACCCCCTGACGACTTGTACTATGAGAGTCAGCAATGGCTCCCTGCTGATGATTTACCCGAGCCCCATCATGTTACACCACCATCACTACCTGACCATGTGCTTGACATACATACCCAGACATATCCACTATCACCTCGACAGCGGGATCCGATTCCTGCAGAGGATATTCCTTCATCGAGTAGACCTCGCATCTCGGACCAGATACACCCATCCTCACCATCACTGCCTTACCCTCCTGGTTTCACTCCCCCAGCTCAGACTCATGATGCTTGGGAAGGATTTAGACCAGTAGTCACCCACACCCTTATACCATCCACAGTAGTGACACGACTCGAGAGTCACGGAGAGCAGATTGAGTCACTTCTTCGGATGATCGACCATGTGCCATTGGATTCCCCGGGTACTATCACTGACACTCTACATAGGTTGGCTTCCAACAGAGCATTGGTACAGCAGTGCTTGAGACAGATGCAGACAGACTTGGCAGATACCCGATCCCACGCGATATCCATACGTAGAGAAGGCCAGGACTTAGCTTGGGAGGCTCACCTGGCACAGCGTAGAGCTGACACATTGGAGAGACTCATGGGAGACATACAGATGGAACATCAGGCTGAGATACAGAGACTCAGAGACCAGATCTCAGAGCTCACGAGGCGTACGGATAGACCTGAGCAGTAGACATAGTTAGCATGATTGTATAGTTTGAGACATTGTAGTCTACCGCATGTGGCAATTAATAAAGACTCTTGTATCGTTTTGTTGTATAACTCAACTGATCAAGTTATTAATGTTGTAATGTTGGTAGTAATGTACTATATATCTGTTAACTTATGTATTATGGTTGTTCGTATGTATTGTAATTGTATCCAGACATGTCGTGATGTTACCTGTTATTATTATGATTCTCTAATTGTGTAAATATTGTAAAAACCTGAACACATAAAATATGGTGACATGAAATTCAGTTTGTATGATTAAATCGATTGTTCCTTAACAATCCCACATCTGTAAATTGATAGATTACAGAGACATCATAACTATGGGAAAATATTCAATTTAATCATCATTTCACACCATGATTACATTGTGCATATACTCAGCTATTCTATCCAAATTCTAAATCTGTATTCTTGTGCCATTAATAGAAAATGGAACATAGCACACACGAAACTACCAACCAGACCGTAGCATTGACGCTTGAGGAGGTTCGAAGAATGATTGATGATGGCATCGCCGCAGCACGCGAGGCCGATGCAGCAAACCGCTCAAGCAATACTATGGGAGCAACAAATGAAAGTGAGGCATCTACTCCACGTAAATGCACTTACAAAGAATTCGTGAGTTGTCAACCCACCACCTTCAGAGGCGTAGAAGGAGTGACTGAATTAGCCCAGTGGTTTGAATGCATGGAAACGGTATTCATGAGAAGCAACTGTGCAGAAAACAACAAGGTCACTTTTGCCACTGGAACCCTAAGGGGAGATGCACTATCTTGGTGGAATGCTACTGTCAAAATAATGGGTGCTGAAGCAGCATTCTAAATCTCTTGGACCGAACTGAAGAATAAAATGCTGGAAAAGTACTGTCCTCGGACAGAGGTCAGAAAGCTTGAAGATGAATTTCACGAGTTAGTGGTGAAAAACTGTGACGTCAGTGCATACAACAGAAGGTTTCTAGAATTATCTCTTCTGTGTCCACACATGGTACCTGACTTGGAAAAGCTGTTGGAGAAATATGTGGAAGGACTACCTTCAAGCATTGAAGGAGATGTTACCGCATCCAACCCAAAGACCCTCGAAGCCGCATTCGTGTTTGCTCAGCGAATGATGAGTCGAGAGCTTAAACGAGGTTCTAAATCCACAGTCATTGGGCAAAAGAGGAACTATGATAACCCTGGCAGCAACAACCGGAACAGCAACAGTTATTACAATCAAAACAGGAACTACCGCAACAATGACCGAAACAACCGCAACAGAGATTACCAACAAAGCCGAAATGACCGTCATCGTCAACTGAACCGTCGTCAAGAAGCCGCAAGGGCTTACGTAGCTGCACCTGCTGAAGGAAAAATGTATGCTGGGACAAAACCCCAGTGTAACCGGTGCAAGATGCATCATACCGGACCATGTACCGCCGTCTGCGGTAACTGTCGGAGGATAGGTCATGTGACCCGAGATTGCAGAGCCACGGGAGCGAATGCGCACCCAGTAGCAGTAAAGTGCCACGGCTGTGGTGAGACAGGTCATTATAAAAGTCACTGCCCCAAGAATGTCAATCAGGTTGCACGAGAAAGAGCTTACGTACTCGGAGATGGAAACATGCCACAGAATCCCAACGTCACCATGGGTACTTTCTTACTGAATCAACATAGTGCTAAGATATTATTTGATTCTGGAGCTGATAGGAGTTTTGTATCTACTTCATTTGCTTTATTTCTTAATATTACACCCGTAGAATTAGATACCGCGTACGAAATTGAAATAGCCGACGGAAAATTGTTAAACACCAAAACCGTACTCGAAAACTGTACCCTAACCCTCCAAAACAAAACATTTCCAATTGATCTCATGCCCATTCAACTTGGAAGCTTTGACGCAATTGTGGGTATGGATTGGTTATCCAAACATCGTGCCCGAATCATCTGCGACGAAAAAGTTGTCCAAATTCCCATAGACAATGAAATGCTCACCGTTCGTTGTGATCACTATAAAACCCAACTCAATATCATCTCATACGTCAAAACGGTGAAATACATAAATAAAGGATGTCACGTCTTTTTGGTCCAAGTAACGGAAGATAAATCGAAATAAAAAGAAAAACGACTGGAAGAAGTGCCAGTTGTAAATGAGTTTGCAGAAGTATTCCCCGAAGACTTGCCAGGTATTCCACCTATCCGGCAAGTAGAATTTCGAATCGATTTAGTGCCTGGAGCAGCACCCATTGTAAAAGCACCATATCGATTAGCCCCTTCCGAAATGAAAGAATTATCTGAGCAGTTGAAAGAACTGTCAGATAAAGGATTCATCCAACCCAGCTCATCACCTTGGGGAGCACCAGTCCTGTTTGTCAAAAAGAAAGATGGAACATTCCGAATGTGCATCGATTATAGAGAGTTGAACAAACTCACGGTGAAAAATCGATACCCATTACCAAGAATCGACGATCTATTTGACCAACTGCAAGGATCGAGTGTTTACTCAAAAATCGATCTAAGATCAGGATACCACCAACTAAGAGTCAGAGAAGAAGATGTTCCCAAAACAGCCTTTCGAACACGATACGGACATTACGAATTCCGCGTAATGCCATTTGGTCTTACCAACGCACCGGCCGTGTTCATGGATCTAATGAACCGCGTATGTAAGCCATATCTGGACAAGTTCGTAATCGTATTCATTGACGACATTTTGATCTACTCACGTAACGAAAAAGAGCATGCGAAACATTTGAGAACCATTTTGGGTGTACTCAAACAAGAAAAACTGTATGCAAAATTTTCCAAATGTGATTTTTGGATCTCCACCGTTCAATTCTTAGGTCACATCATCAACAGTCAAGGTATTCACGTTGACCCCGCCAAGATCGAAGCAGTCAAAGGTTGGGCTTCGCCCACCACTCCCATTGAAATTCGACAATCTTTAGGACTCGCTGGTTACTATCAAAGGTTTATAGAAGGTTTTTCCAAAATCGCAAAACCTTTGACAGAACTCACTCAGAAAAACAAGAAGTATATCTGGGAAGAGAAACAAGAATCAGCATTTCAGCTCTTAAAACAAAAACTCTGTGAAGCACCAATTCTAGCACTACCGGACGGAAGCGAAGACTTTGTAGTATATTGTGACGCATCACATCATGGTTTAGGTGCGGTACTAATGCAGAGAGACAAAGTCATAGCTTATGCGTCTCAACAACTCAAGAAAAATGAGGAAAATTATACCACTCATGATCTAGAACTAGGAGCGGTAGTATTCGCTCTTAAAATATGGAGACATTACCTATATGGTACAAAGTGTACGGTATACACCGATCACAAAAGTCTTCAACACATACTGGATCAGAAAGAGTTGAATATGAGACAGCGCCGATGGTTAGAACTACTCAACGACTACGATTGTGAAATTCGCTACCACCCCGGTAAAGCGAATGTCGTGGCCGACGCATTGAGCAGAAAAGAAAGAACCAAACCTCTTAGAGTTCGATCATTAGAAATGACAATTCATTCACCACTCCCATCTCAAATTCTCATAGCCCAATCGGAAGCTCTTCAGGAAGAGAATCGAGCTCACGAGAAAATTAAGGGCATGCTAGAAAGTGAGAACGGATTCATACGAAGAGCCGATGGAATGTTATGCTTCAAGAAAAGATGCTGGATTCCTCTCTATGGAGGTATTCGAGATTTTATCATGCATGAATCTCACAAGTCTAAATATTCCATTCATCCCGGATCCACTAAAATGTACCAAGATCTCAAACAACTCTACTGGTGGCCAAACATGAAAGCCGACATTGCAACATATGTTGGGAAGTGTTTGACTTGTTCAAGGGTCAAAGCCGAAAGTCAGAAACCATCTGGACTACTTGCACAACCCGAGATACCAGTTTGGAAATGGGAAAGAATCACTATGGATTTTATTACCAAGTTACCAAGAACATCGACCGGATATGACACCATTTGGGTTATCGTCGACCGTTTAACCAAATCAGCTCATTTTCTGCCCATCAAAGAAACTGACGAGTTGGACACACTCGCTCAGTTGTACTTCAAAGAAATCATAATCCGACATGGAGTCCCAGTCTCTATCATCTCAGACAGAGACAGTCGATTCACTTCAGGATTTTGGCAATCCCTGCAGAAAGCCCTCAGTACTCAATTGGACATGAGCACCGCTTATCATCCTCAAACTGATGGACAAAGTGAAAGGACAATCCAAACCTTGGAAGATATGCTTAGAGCATGTGTAATTGACTTCGGAAAAGGTTGGGACAAACACTTACCATTGGTTGAATTCTCGTACAACAATAGTTACCAAGCTAGCCTAAAGGCTGCACCTTTTGAAGCACTTTATGGGAGAAAGTGCAGATCACCTATCTGTTGGACAGAAGTTGTTGACATGCAGCTTACCGGACCAGAACTAATCCACGACACAACAGAAAAATATTCAAAATCAAACATCGTCTCCAAGCCGCTCGTGACAGACAAAAGAGTTACGCAGACGTGAGGAGGAAACCCATGGAGTTTGAAGTCGGAAATAGAGTTATGCTAAAAGTTTCACCCTGGAAGGGGATGATACGCTTCGGAAAGCGTGGAAAACTCAACCCAAGGTACATTGGACCATTTAAAATCCTCGAGAGGATTGGTCCAGTTGCCTATAAGTTAGAACTTCCAGAAGAACTCAGTAGGGTACACCCTACATTTCACGTATCCCAACTTAAGAAATGCCTATCGGACGAGACTCTCGTCATCCCGCTAAAAGAGATTAAACTGGACGACAAACTTGTATTCACAGAGGAACCCGTAGAGATAATGGATAGAGAGGTTAAGCAGCTCAAGCAAAGCCGTATTCCTATTGTGAAAGTAAAATGGGACTCCAAGAGAGGACCAACGTACACATGGGAACGCGAAGACCAAATTCGTGAAAAATATCCCCATCTATTCCCGTAAACCACTCTTAGTAGCCATTTTAGACTTGAATTTCGGGACGGAATTCGAATGAGGGAGGAGTACTGTAAGATCCTGTGAAAAACCCTTGTAATCAATCTTAACGATTAATGATAATCTCGTATTACCGTTTACTAACGCCCATTTTTGCTAGAAATTTGAACTTTTCTATTATCATTTATTAATAGCACGATGCATTATTTATATATAAATATTGTACACACCGACACTAGAGATAATCTTTCCGACGCAACAACACATTTTATGATCGACGACAAGTGACCATATTCACCTAGATAATATACTACACTTGACAAGAATTAATATCACCAAACAATATTTAACCAAAATCTAATTACAACACTAATTCTAATTTCACCCTAAACTAGAACCAATCGGACCCTAAGTAGTTCGGCCCAACAACAACCACTCAACCCTATTAGCACTAGTCCATCAAGCTAGCACAACCCAAGTGGACATCACAGCCCACCCAACACACCAAATTATATTATTTTCACTTCTTTGTTTTATTTCTTTCAACCGATCGCTAATGCCCTCCAAAACCCGATCGTGTTTTTTTTTTAAATATCGAATATGGCAGTTATACATTTTAACCAATAAAACCCAACTCAAACTTCACATGCCCAATCACCACAATACTTATTTCATTTCATTTTCCTTCCTTTGCTTCTAACACCGATCGCTACTCCACTTCCAAAAACCCGACATTATTTTTCTTATATCGAACGTGACTTTCATTTATTTTTACAAGTTCAAATGCACCACTTAACTAACTGTTGTGACACAAAAACCCATCCAAGAATAACAAGTATTAACACAATAACAAAACTCACTTTGTTGTCCCATACTCGACCTATACATATAATTACAACAATCGACACAATATCACTTCGCACCCCACTTGATCTTATGAACTCTCAACCATATTTTTAATTTATGCTAATGCTTCAAACGAGGAACTAAACCTCAGTACATAACTAGTATCTAGCAAATCTAAAACTTGTGCTAACATATTGTAGAAAACGAATACAAGAAACATACAAGAACTAGAGGCCAAAACTACAACTACCAATACTCATTCACACACCAATTTGGATAGCCAAGACACACAAGTGTCCCATAGATACAGTGACATCAATGATTAGTCAATAAGTCAATGCAAAAGTAAGATATTTTGCTTATATAAGCTACTTCATTCGAGCTCTTCTATCTCCCATCATTTTCTATCAAAATCACCACATTCCTTAAAAAGCATAAGCTACTTTCTGTCGAGAACCTTGGAAACTAACTTAGTAAAGTCAAGTTATATAAAAATCATTCGAACTCACTGTCCCTTTTGGTGTTTCATTCGAATCACACAACCTCCTTCACACCCATTTCACTATCATTATACCTTCACCCAAATCTCCCCTTTCACGACAGAGAACTCTACTAGTTCGAGTAAAGGAGTTTGAAGCAAGTGGGTTGTCTCTTTTTCGTGTTCCAACCGGTTACTGCTAAGCCTCCACCACCTTTTCAAAAGGTGTAGTAAGTCTTCTCACATTCGTTATAATACACATCTCACGTACTCACTCACACATGCATATCTCATATTACATTCGAACATATTTATTTTTATTTACACCACACAGTTATAAACTCATGTCGCATGATACCAAGTAAGGTTTAAGAACCACTCACATCTTGCTAATACACGTTTAATACACCACACCATGCATTATTATGTTCCTCATTTAAACGTATATACATTTCACTAAGTTACACGCATCATTTTACTCGGACACGGACACATGCATTCCATGCAACCCTCATACGTCACGCTATAAATAAAACGAGCTAAGTATTCATATGTAAGCAAACAGTCCCAAGAATGTCCCCAAGGACGACTTCATACCTCACTACATAACTTAATGACCATGTCCTCTCTAAACACGACTTAATATACCACGTATCTACCGACACTTTTCATTTAGATAACTTTTGAACACACTCAAGTTTCGACTTTAAAAATGAACCATCTTAATTCGATCGGACCATGTAGACACAAATAAAAATCTAAGTAAGTAATTCAACCAAAAAAACCCTTCGACATAGCCAACTAGCGACATGTTTACTTCAAATCCATGAAAATGACACACATATATTTTTACTTCGCTCGACAATACACATGGGAAACCACATTTTTCATATTCTGAGATCCCACCCATAATATCATATCGACACTCAAAATAAACCCTTTTGAATACTACTCGACTAGTGTAAAACACTTAGAAAATTTCATGGTACATTTCAAAAACTAACTTCATTCGACCAGGCCAAAAACCACCATTTTATTTTTAAAATCTTGTATATAACATATCTAAATTATTACACCATTCGATAGACAAGCTGGCAAATTATATTTTTCATGTTCTAAGTTCGACCTCATGAGCTGTTTAACACGCTCAAAATACCTCCTTTTGATCGACCCTCACTAGTAACTAGCAAACATTTTCAGAAATTATATAAACATTCGGTTGGGTCAAACCAAAGCCCAACAAGACTTTACGATAGGAAGGTCCAACAGGCCCATATAAAATATTTTTAGAATCCTAAAAATAGCCCAAGTTCAAGCCCAAAACTATTTTCACGCCCTCGCCTCTAAATTTATTAACGGGCCTTAAATAGATTCGATACATGGCCCAATAATGTAAAAATAAGCTCTTTCCTGGAATAAGCATTTGAAACAAGTTAAAATAAACTTAATAAGGTTATAGAAATTTTCAAAATATTTTTCCCGTCATTTTTATGCAAAAAGGACTAAAAATGTAACGCGACTTAACCGAAAAGGACTAAAACTGCCAAACCTGGAAACTAAGGGACTGAAGCTGTGAAAACAGTTGTAGAGGACTTAATTTGACATACCATTGAACTCCAAGCCTTATATGGACTTATGGACAATTATTGGACTATTATTGGACTATGGACTGGACAAGGACTAACGACGTAGCGCAAACCACGGTTAGGGTAGAAAATGTAAAATCTGGAAAGATCAAGGACCAACTGTTATAACTTGTCATTCTTATCTTCTTTTTCATTTTTGCACCATATCTTCACTTCATATGCATATTCGCATTATAATTGCATATTAGTATTAGCGATAGAAATATTTCATATTAATATTTCATTTACTCGTTGAAGTTATGATCTTACGATAGTACGAGCACCATAATCATATAACATTTTCACTCTCAACGATTAGATCGTTGTATATCATTAGTTAATCATCATCCACCACTCATACACACACACCACTAGAAATTAGTCAGATTCTCAGTTATTTATATATTTACCAGGTTCTATATCGAAGTTGTTATAATCACCTCTGAGTTTATTTTCATCATCACCAGTAACGCTTAAGGTGAGTCATGGCCTCACTTTTTAAACTCTTTATACTTTTTAAACTCCGTGAGGGGGATACATGCTATAAACAGATCACAAGTATTTTTCTGTATGCTACCTGACTTGATATATGCCTAAGTACACCATATTGCCATAAGACCCTTTATCATGAGCCATTAATCACCTCCGTTTATGCGGTGAACGCGAATATAATGACTTTGTTAACGTTTGCGTGTCATGAGACTTAGGGCAATATATGAACTGCGATATCAATTTTTAAACTGATTGTATCTCCAATACAATCTTACTTGTGAATCGAACTGATATTTAAATTACAAACTCCATGATTTCACTCAACATTATGTTGACTTTTAAGCATGTATCTCAGGGAACTAGAGGAGCACGGCAAGGCATGGAGCAGGCATACCCTATCATAAATAAATGGTGTAAAATAAAGTTGTAATTCAGTTAAATTGATGTTTCCTTGGAGAAACCTTAGCACTCTGATGTAACGCTTTATAACTGAATTTGTATTATGGACCTATGTAAATTAAAAATGCCGTCTCAGGCTGTTTTCCTATGATTTTGTTTTCGATCCTCACAGTAACACCCAAATTAGTCTTCCGCTGCTATGTTTAAAAATTTGGGGGTGTTACATACTCGGCTTCAGCGGTTGATAACGCAGTGCAATCTTGTTTCCTTGATGACCAGCCTGCTAGCTTTTCTCCCAAAAATTAAGCTCCCCCGGATGTACTTTTTGCGGTAACTTGACAACCGGCATGGTCCGCATTTGAAAATGTTGTTAGTCTAAACTCTGAATCCTTCGGATACCAAAGTTCCATGTTAATGGTTCTTCGTAGGTACCGAAAGATCCGTTTAACCTCTTGGAGGTGATGTTTGGTTGGCCTTGCCTGAAACCATGCTAATAAGCAGACAGCAAAATGAATATCGGGTCGACTAGCAGTGAGATACATGAGAGAACCAATCATGCTCCGATATTTCTTCGGATCCATGGGTTTCCCATATAAATCAACGACTATTTTGGGTGAAGTGACCATTGGAGTACCAAAAGAGTCACAATTTTCCATTCATGTTTATTTAAAATCTCAATTGTGTATTTAGCTTGATTTATGAAAATGCCACGATGGGATTGATAGATTTGAAGTCCAAGGAAGAATTTTAATTCGCCCATCATAGACATTTCAAATTTACTTTTCATGAGATTTTCAAAATGTTTTGAATGTTTCGGATTAGTGGACCCAAAGATTATGTCGTCCACGTAAATCTGAACAATCAAAATGTCATCTTTGAATGTTTTAGTAAACAAGGTCGGGTCAATTGTTCCTTTGGTGAAATGATTATTTAGCAAGAAAGATGATAATTCGTCGTACCACGCCCTTGGGGCTTGTTTCAAACCATAGATAGCTTTCTTTAGCTTGTAGACGTAGTCTGGATGATCTTTGTCAACGAATCCGTCTGGCTGACTCACGTACACCTCTTCCTTCAGAGTTCCATTCTAGAACGCTGTCTTGATATCCATCTGATAGACTATGATGTTCTTGTGAGCTGCATAGGCTAAGAAAATCCGGACTGCCTCAAGTCTAGCTACGGGCGCGAATGACTCTTCAAATTCAATCCCCTCTTACTATCTGAATCCCTTGGCCACGAGATAAGCTTTGTTGCAAATTACAGTCATCTCTTCATCCTTTTTGTTCTTCCATAACCACTTAAGATCAATGAAGAGTTTGTCAATTGGTCTCGGCACTAAATCCCAAGTGTCATGTAATTTATATTGGAGAAGTTCTTCCTGCATCGCTTCAATCCAAGCATTATCAACCATTGCCTCACGAATGTTCTTAGGCTCTTTTAAACTGACTGAGTAGACATAGATATACATATCGCAATCAGTGGCGAGTTGTCTTCTCGTTTGTAGTGGCCGTGAGGGTTCACCAATGACATGTTCTATTGGATGGTCTTTAGTCCACTTTAACGTTGAAGGGTACCTTGGATTTGACGAATGCATGTTAGATGGTTCTTGTAACCTAGAAGAAGATTCAGCAGAATCCATTGCAAATGGGTTTTCAAAAGGTTCTTCTTCTAACACTGCATCGTTTTGTTGTTGTTTTTCTTGAATTGGCGTATCGTGGTTTTGCTCGTCAACTCTTGGTAACACAATCTCAATCACTGGAGTTGCTGGAGTAGATGTTGATGATGTTGAGGGAGTTGGTGCATCAGCTTCGAATGTAGTAGATGCATCTTGTGGTGGTGGTTGATGTTGTTGAGCGGGTGCAACAGAATGTTGTTGTGATGCATTTGTCGAAGCTCCACCATAGTATTCATCATACATAAACTCGAAGAAGTTATCCAGTTCTTGATTTGTAGGTTTATCAGTATTAGTTGACTTAGCTCCTTGGGGTGTGAGTCTTGCATTGATATGTCCAGAAGTTTCAGCGTTTGATGCGGGTCCTAATCTGGTATAATTAGAAGCCATTGGGTTAAGTGCGGGTTCTAGAGCGAGTCTCTCAGAAGCCATTTGTGAAATCTCATCAAATTTCACATTCATCATCTCCATTACTCTTTTTGTCCTTCTATTATACACCCTGAATGCCCTCGAGTTGTCTAAATAACCAATGAAGATACCAATATCACCCTTAGCTTTCAGCTTCCCCAGATCTTCTCTGTCATTTGTAGGATAGCACAAAGCGCCAAATACATGAAGGTAAGAGATATTGGGTTTTCTGTTGTTCACTAGTTCATATGGGGTTTTATTGAATCTTGGATGGATAAGGGATCGGTTCTGAGTGAAACAAGCAGTGGAAACAACATCAGCCCATAAGAATAACGGTGCACTGGAATAAATCAGCATCGTGCGAGTAGCTTCCACAAGAGTTCTATTTCTTCTTTCAACTACTCCATTCTGCTGTGGAGTTCTAACAGCTGATGTCTGGTGAGTGATTCGAGTTTCTTCAAAATATGTTCTTAACTCCTGATTTGTGAATTCCGTGCCATTGTTAGTTCTTACAATCCTAACTGGAGCTTGAAGTAGAACTTGAATCTGCTTCAGAAAGGTGATGATGTTGCCTGGTGCTTCGTCTTTTGACCTCAAAAACCTTACCCACGTATATCTTGAGTAATCATCGACAATCACAAGAATATACTTCTTTCCATTGATACTTTCAACTCTCATTGGGCCACATAAGTCCATATGCAACAAATGTAACTTATCGACCGAACTAGGTACAGTTTTAGGTTTAAATGTTGCCCGTTTGCTTTTACCTTGCTCACAGGATGGACATAAGTGTTCTTTGGTGTATTTGAATTTTGGGAGACCGGTGATGATGTTGTCTTTGGCTAGATTGGTTAAGGTGTCGAAGTTTAGATGGGATAAACGTCTGTGCCACAACCAGGACGTACTTTCGTCAGCTCGTGTCATGAGACAAATTGGTGATGAAGAGGCCATTTGGTTAATGTCGATAGCATAGAGATTGGTTCCACAATTTCTGGTTAAGAGATCATCTCCAATCAAATTCCTAACGAAACATGTATTCCTTCTGAATGCAACCTCTAAATCTGCGTCAAAAAACTATCGAATAGAGAACAGATTGTGTCCCAACCCTTCGACATAGTAAACCCGAGTGTTAAGACATTTTTGAACTGAAGGTCTCCATAACCCAGAATAGCTGCTACATGATCATTTCCAAATAGAACAGTTCCCATGAACTTCCATACAAAGTTGATCAGCAGCTTCAGATTCCCGGTCATGTGCTTGGAGCTACCCGAGTCGACGATCCAAAGACATATTTCGATAACCTGCCAAGAACAGAAGATTTTATGTTTGGAAACCGTTTATCATTTGGTTCCATGGGGTTAGGGGTAACAGATGAATCATACTCATAGAAGGTTTCTTCTTGTTCATTTGGAACAACTTTTAATTTGCCATTCTTAAGTGTAAACTTTCTACCCGTTGGTTTCCATGCACACATCTTAAGATAGTCCCTAGGCAATAAGCTATTACTGGTAGACCTAGATGATGCAATAAATCTTTGAATATATCTAGACTTGGCACTAGGTACTGAAGGGACATCTTTCTGTTCAGGCTTATCATTCACATTCACATCATTAGAAACACTATCATCACATACATTTTCAGACAAAGATTTCTTTCTCATTAAACAAACAGATTCATTACATGCACTTGTAATATTGTCCTTAACATTACATCCAGATGACTTATGTTTCTTATTCGAAAGCGATAAAATCCTAGGTGTTCTTCTACTTCTTCCATTTTATTCTTGATTTCACTCTTAGAGGCAGTCGAGACCCTATTGTTCCTTGTATTGCTCCTAGAGGTACTTTCTACTCCTGTAGAAGGTAAGACACACTCATTAGAATTTATCTTGTTGTCTTTTGATGTTTTAGTAGCATTCCTAGTCTCTTTTGGATTATCTTTAGTACTTTTGTCTATCGCCCTATATGTTTGAGATGTAGAGGCAGACGCAATAGTAGGATTAATCCTATAAAGGCCAGGTACTATCACATTTGGTGTTTCGACAACTGCTTTCCCTTTATCAACACTTGTTGATTTTTCACTTTCCTTTGGTAAGGGTGTTGGAACACATTGAGAAATTGACATTTTTGGTTTTGCAACCTTAGTTTCCACACCCTTCCCTTTTTGACTTTCAAGCTGAGACTTCAAAAGATCAAATTGATCTTGCATGTTGTTATAAGAACGCTCATACGACAATTTGTCATACTTGCATTCTTCCTTTTTGCGATCAAGTTGTTTAAAATATGTTATATTTTCTTTTTCAAGCTTAGCAAGTGCATTCTCATATTTTTAAACAATTTCAGAAGTCTCAGCTCGAAGTGTTTCATCATCCTCTACAGAATATGTTTGATAAATAATGGACATAATGTCAGTTGATAGAGCAACTTCGAAGAGAGTGTCATTGTGTCTTTCTAAAACTTTGATGTGTTCAATGTTTTCATTAGATTCCTTTACCAGGGATTTGTGGTCCTTGACAAATTAGGCTGTTTCTTTTAAAATTGCAGTTTCAACATGAATTACTCTTGCATGAATTGCAGTTAATGTAGGAGTAATTTTTGTTTCAAACATCTTTTTCTGTTCTGTATGAAAACTTGAAAACCAGTCATTGTAGATTTTATTTGTTTTGGATGCCACAGTCATTTGAAGCGTTTCAACTCTCTTTTTAAGATCATCCAAAAGTAGTCTAGCTTCACTTGTGTGACAAGCGTTTGTAGAGTACATTTGTTCGATGTTAGAAAGATGTTTCGAAACAACTTTTCTTTTTGTGACAGCCACTAGTTTTTTGAAAAACAATAGTGACACTTTTTGAACCTGATGAACACCAGAAATTTTGTTAAGCTCATTATAATCAGTTGGTCTGATATCTGGGTGCTTCTGGCTCATTTTCACACGACTCTCTTCGGCAAGCTCAATCGTTTCATAAGAATCCCGAACTTCGGGAGGATCATGTTTATCATTTAGCACACTACCATTATATAACACATTCTGTTCCTTCTGAGCTTTCTTGACATGATAAGGGTTTGTACAACCGATAGCCATTTTCTTCATTGTATGAAAAATTGGGTTTGGATCGTTAATTAACAAATTAATTGTTTGTGTTGAATGACCCATTTTTACAAGCAATTCTTCCAACTTTTTAATGCTTTCTTGTTTGTCAATGATTTCATCAAGAAGATCATTTTCTCGTTTTGAAAACCTTATATTCAACTCTTTCTTTTCTTTTTCAAGATTAGAGCAAGTTGATTTTTGTTGAAAAAGTTGGTTGGTTAATTCCGAAATTTCCGTTTTTAAGGATTTAATTTGCATGTTCAAGTTGACATCGAGAGTGTCGTATTTGATTTGCAAGTGTTTTTCCCTCAAAACAGAGTCTCTATAACCTATTTCAAGTTCTGACTGTCTATTGTTGTTAAATTCAAAAGCTTGTTGATTCACCTTATAACGCTCAAGCTCAGCGGTCAATTTGACATTCGCGGCCTTAACTTCGCGATTGATCATTTTGACCTTTTCAATCTCACTACCACATTCATGCAATAATGATTCAAATAAAGCACGTGTTTCCTCTTCATTCTCAGTATGCTGTGACTCGAAGCCTCCATTAGGATCCATAGCTGGAGTTGCCAAATTAGTATTGCTACAACTTAGGTTGTCCATATATGTATCATAAGTGAGTTTAGGAGTCGCAGGATGCTGTTCATTTTGAGGTGACATATCAAACATTTCATTATTGTGACATGTAGCATATGGTGGTACTTCAGAGATTCCATTGATATCATAAGCAGGAGGTGTGTCAGAATCCGTATCATATTTAACCTCCTGAAGATTAGCCATGAAAATGCAGTTAGCATCGACATCCTCAAGGTCTTCCATATCATCCATCAAAGCCATGAAATCATGCTCTTCTGCATTCAACTGAAACCCTGCCTTTTGCTTCTGAGCTAAGAGCAATGCTTTTTGAAGATACTCCGGATCTTGCTTCTTTGGCTTGGAGGGACAGTTTCTTGCCATGTGACCAGTACCCTGACAGTTAAAACACTTCAACACATTCCTTGATTGATATTCCCAGCATTCCCAGCAACTTGAGCAGCAACATTCCCAAACTTATTACCCATGTTCTGACCACTTTGGTTTCCAACAACTCGGCCCATCTGATTCCCCATTTGATTTCCAACATACTGCCCTTGATTCTGATTCCCCATCTGGTATCTAGGAGCATATCCCTGCTGATTCACATAACCTCCAACCATCTGTCCTTGTTGACCCATGTTGAAACTTGGCTGAGCAATCTGCCTGTTTCTGGTATTTGATGAAATCCTTTGGTTGTTGTTAGTGGATTGGCGTCCTTGGAATACCTTTGTTAGAAGGGTAAATACTTGAGTCAAAGCAGCACTGTCATCATTTTCATCATATTCTGATTCTTGGTATTGTGGGTATTGTGGAATGACTTGTTGTTGAGGGTAGAATGGTTGTTGTGGGACATATGATTGTTGCATGATGTTTTGGGTGGAAGATGATGATGGTTGTGTGTTTACTGTTGTTGGTGTTGGTGCTTGAGCAATCAATGCTAGAGGATCATGTTGTTTAGCAAGCTTTTCTTTCCTAACTTCATCTGCCTCTTTCTGGTTTTGCTTCAAAAAGTCATAGAGCTGATCATAGTTCACCTCATGAAGGTTCTTTGTTTGGTTGACAATAGTGACATATCGTCCCCATTCCTCTGGAAGGTTGTTGATGAACTTGATGTTTTGAACAATTTGCCTTGGTGCCAAGTTGTTCCTGATGAGCTCATTCATGATAGTACAAAACCTTGTGTAGTAGGATTCAATTGGTTCAGCTGGAGTGGATGTGAATTTCTCCCATTCAGTTAGAAGCTTGTTTTCAATGTCTTGTTGTCCAATTTCCGTACCATGACAGAGCCTTCGAACTCGTTCCCACATATCATAAGCAGTTTCACAACTGTCAACAGCACAAAATATTTCTTGTGGTAAACCGAGTTGAATTAAGTGCATAGCTAAGTCATCAGCTTCAATTTGCTTCCGATCATCTTCTGTGTATTCCTCCTCTTTCTGATCACGAAAGGATGGTGGAATGGGAGGTGTATGATTTGGATCACCAGCTACTTGAATCTGACGAGGTTTGAATGGACCTTTTTTGATGGAATTACTCAAGAGTTTACCTTGTCCATGAGGTTTGGTTTTCAAATATCGAAGCATACGGTTTGTCCATGGAAGGTAACTACCTTTTTCTAGCATTGGAGGACGGTTTTCTGCATCAGCTGCATGAATATCTTTTTGAGTAGTCATTGTTGATGTTGTTGTATGATAAAGTTGATTCAGTTGATTCAGGATCGTTGCAAAGAAATAGGTGTTGTGGATGATGAAGGTTAAGCTTTGTTGTTGTTGTGAAGTGATGCGTGGTTTTGCGACCTTACAACAGGTTTTACCTCTCGAGGGATCTCAAGAGGCTTACAACCCCACCAGGCAGTGTACCTGACCGATGTAGTATAGTGTAGTGGTAAGTACGGGGGATTGATCGTTCTCCACAGGGAATAGTGTCGTTAGGATTGAAAAAACTATTCTAATAGGTCTAAGGGTGAGGGAAGATTCTTTTTGTATTTTTTTTATTTTTTATAAAAGCAAGTAAAATCTCGGGTTTGAAGGAGTGGGCTGAATTAGTTGCTAGTCAACCAACCCAAATAACTACGATTGCAAATAAAATAAAATAACTGAAAATGAAAAGGTTGTGAAACTTATGTGGAGAGAAATGTGTTTACTTAGATTTCCTTACTCCCTAACTATCTTTTACCGGTTGATTAGTGTGCATTAATTGCGTGGATGACGGGTGTATTCCTTAATACCAGTCGTGGGGTGGCGTACGTACTTCCCCAACTCTACAAGCTCCTACTTCACTCCTATGTCGAGCCGGCTAGGAAGCTCCTAACATGGGATCACTAGAATTCGCTCGTGCATTAAATACAACCATAAAAACCTCAGTACGCATTGGTTCATGTTTCTTAAGACGTTCAAGCAAGTTACCGAATAGGAAGTTAGCCAGTTTTCTTAAGCCTAACATAGATAAACAATCATCCAATACAACTAATAACACACTAATAACCAATAATCAATAGCTAGGTTTCATTAGATCTAAGCAAACACAAGATAAATCTAGCCTAGCATGTTAATCAAAAGACAAGAACGAGACATAATCAAACAACACATAGACATATTGAATGATTAAACGATTACTTATCTTCAATTAAACATGGGAGATTTGCTTGTCCTCAAGCAAATGCGCTTTTATTCTAATCAAAATACAAGTTAGGGGTCATTTAATGCTAATATAAAAGTAATTACAACAAATAGTCGTTCCACTTTAATCATAATAAGCACGGAGATTACAAACTAGCACCTCACAAGTAGTGTTTAGATACTCACATCTCTCAAGTGTCATCAAAATAAATCTCATAAATGAAAACGGATAATATCTCTCACTACCTGTCATAGCAAATAGATTATCATAGGCTTGGGAAAGGATCAAAAACCTCCTCCACTAGGCGTAAGCACCTAAGATAAACTATCAAAGAGGGCTTTTAAACGGGTTATAACGTTAGGTGTAGGGATATGATAAACACGGTTTTGTTGGATAAGGGATATTTTACTGGTGGCGAGTTAAAGATCTTGATTAATTACATGTACAATATGGCGTTGCTAAGCCAAGACTAGACTCGACTTAAGCTAAAAACAAAATATCAAAGACATAAAACAAACATAAAATGAAACGGGATGGTAGTCCGTATGTTTTTTCTACTTTTCTTTTTCTCATTTTTTTTCTTGATTTTTTTTTTTTTTTTTTTTTTTTTTAGATTTTTTTTTTCATACACTCTTACCCTACCATCCAAAATAATACATCATAGGGGCGTTGCATTCCCCTTACACTTGAACTTTTACATAACTTTACAAATAAATATTCTAATGACTCGAATTAAGATAATTGAAAAACTTGGAGTACTTTTAAAATATTTAGCACATATGGGGGTAATAAATGATGTTCTTCCCCATTACTCCATTACACTAGTACTTTACTCATGAGTCCCAATCGTCCCAAAACAACATGTACAAGGATATGACTCGACTTAGCAACCATGTAATCAATTAGATAATTAACTTGGGTTTAAACAAATGTTGTCACAATAATGCACTAAAAATGAGTGCATACAAGGTAGGCTAAGGCGATTTGGGTGTACATTTAAGTGGGGTGTAACGAATTCTTCCTTTAAGTAAAATGCTTAAAGGTCGAAACGAAAAGATAGGCTCTGAGGGGTGTACTAGGGGTATCGTGTACTAAAAATGAGTACAACGCAAAGGGTGTGGGAGAATTACTTGACCAATGTAGCCAAAGTAATTATAACAAAAACACAGGTGTAAAACAATGGGTTAATCCTAATGCCTCTTATCATGTAGTAAATCTAACTACACGAATGTAGTCTCACTTGTGGCCTCGGAATGGTCCTAACGCAAGTTCTAGAATCTAAGTGCTACCGGTACACACATCATAGCATAAATGCTTTTCCTACCAATTCTAGGGGCGAACCTCACATTTTTGGGGTGGAAAATTTTTTTAGTGGTACGGTTTTTGTGCTAGTCATATAACTCCTATCCGTGAGACGCTTATTAGAACTAAAGTTTCACTCCTAAATGTTGTAAAAAATTTTAAATTTGGCACTAAAATTGCCCTAACAGGTATTTATCTCAGTTTTATTACACATCTACCATCAAACAAACAAAAATCAAGTGCAATTGCATTCTCTAAAGTATCGTACTTTTACCCTCCCTTACACTTAAGATGAACATTGTCCCCAATGTTCAAATAACAAGATATAAAAGTAATAAGGTAAAAGAATGAAATCAAATACTCCCCTGATTCGTTCGGTGGATAAAGAAGTAACATGGTTAGATCTTCTTCCAAGAGAAAGTAGAAGCTCCAAGACTAATGCATTGCCATAAGCTTGATTCTACATACATTTCCTTGTCCAAAATAACCTGTTAAACCTGAGAAAACAAACATGAAAACCTGCATAACATCGGCGGGATAAATTCTATATATAAGGATATAATGCTTGTTGAATGATAATTTTGCAGATTCCTGGAGATTATAAGTTAGAGATTTAATAAAAACTTTTATGAAAACAAAACTTTCAAAAATTTTCAGAAAATTAAAACTTGACGCCGTCAGGTTGTGAATCCTGACGCCGTCAGAAATTATTTGACAGAATTCTCATGTTACGTTTCCGGAAAATTTTTGGAAAAACCTATACCTTACTTCCTGGAAATCCTGCAAAACATCATCATGACTCGATACAAGCATTTGACTCAAACAAATACTAATATGTATGTTAATTTAATATTATTATGATTCATGTTCATTTGTTCTAATAAACCGATTTGGATTTCCCTTACACTTAACTTTTGCAAAATACCTTTATATGTAGTTAAGACGAAGTTAAAAACAAAATAAAGCATTTTCACAAATTAGTTTTGAACATGAATCAATAATAATAAAAATTTAATCATACATACGGAAACAAATAAAATCAAACAAACAAATAAATAAACACACAAAGCAAATAAAGCTTGGGTTGCCTCCCAAGAAGCGCTTTTCTTTATTAACGAGTCTTGTAGCTAGACTCAAAGTCACGGGTTCTACGTTTTTCCATCATTCATAATGACGTATCCCTGATAGATATAATCCTTGTTATCAGGGTGGTGGTGTCTCAATCGCCCGACATTCGCAGTCACTTCACCTCCTCCCTTGCTGGTCAAGCTTACTACCCCATCTTGGGGTAGACTTTTAATTGTGAATGGTCCGTACCACCAGGGACTTGGTTCATCGGTAGGTGCTTTTGTTTCTGAATGCCTTAGGGCACTGAGTCTCCTTTTGTAAATTCAACGGGGTTATTGGTCTGCTTATCAGCCTCAATATAATCGTTATTTCCGCCCTTACATTCTCTAATCTCATTTTCCTTGTAATTCTTAATCCTTGCCTCCCATGCATGGATTTTCTCTCGAACATTACCACGGATTATATTGGGGTTCGCCTCCATCTTCTTTTGTAGAGCAACATCTCGTATGTGACGTGGGATCGTTGGGAAGTTTATTATTTTCTTCCCCTTCTTCATTAGGATGGCACTATTTCCGTAATCGATTTGTGTCCTCGTGGTAGCGAGAAAGGGTGCCCCAAGGATTATTGGCATATACATATCATTCCTCTCAATAATCATGAAGTCGACCGGATACAGGAATCTGGCAACGTTGACCAACACATCTTCTGCAATTCCTAACGGGTACTCATAAGAGTGTTTTGCAAAGGAGAGTTTAGTACGGGTGATGGATGGCAATTTGTCGGTTAACTGGACATAAACGGATAAAGGCATCAAATTTACGTCGGAACCTTGGTCGGCTACCGCATCCAGATACTTGAGTTTTCCAATGCTGCATGGTATTTCGAAGACCCCGTAGAATTCCTGCTTTTCCACTAACTTTTGTCTTATGAGGCACTCATATAATTGCCCTCCGGGTAATGTGTCGGATTCATCATCCGGTTCCATTCTCTTGGACTCCTTGTTGGGTAGATGAGTACGTCGATAGTTTCTCACCCAATCGTTTATGGTCTCCTTGTTTATATCGTGCTTCAAGTAATGCCTCACTTGTTGTGACTTTGGCGGTTCTACCAATTGGCGCTCCTTAGAGGGCGCCTCCTTGCCTTTGTCTGAATCGCAGTTGCAGGCATTGGTGTTTTCATCATTAAGTGGGACGAGGTCAATTTTGTTAACTTCCATAGTTATGGATTTCCCTCTTTCATCATTTTCGCCCTCTTGGACGACGGAGATAGCCTTGACAAAATTAGTGTTGGGAACTCTAACGTCATTCCTCACCAACACTTTTTCAGGAGCTTTTGTATTTGTGTATTCTTTCAAAAGGTTCATCATCTCCGCCATCTTCTCTTCCATTTCCTCCTTCTGTTTGTAGACGGCTTCCTCAAATTTTGCCAACCGTTCGGAGTGTTTTGACATGTATTCTCTCATTCGAGCTTCGAATGTTGGACTAAGTTCCTGAGGTGGTGAGCTGGGTTGAGCGTGCTTATGGAAGGGTTTAGTATTTTCCCTAAGGGGTGATTCGGACAATGGTATTTGCTTAACGCTTGAGACCGAGTTAATTGTTTCTTTTTGTGGACTTAAGGGTCTCTTTTGCTTTTCAATAAGATATGCAAGCCTTTTCTCAAGTTCACTAACGCTTTCCTCAGTGATTTGATTGGCTGTATCGGGCAATGAATATGTCTTGACCGCCGAGCGTACGTCGTGGGAAACTTGCCACAATTCATCATCGTCGGATGCAAGCTCATCGATGATTTCCCATGATTCCTTGGCGCTTTTGTCGCGCAATCTGCCCCCGGCGGCTTGATCGATGGCACGCTTGGTGTGGTAATCAACATGGTCATAGAAGATTTGGATTTGAAGCCAGAGATTTATGCCATGATGAGGGACTTTTTGGAGTAAGTCCTTGAATCGAATCCATGCCCCGTAGAGGGTTTCGCCTCGACGTTGTTCAAACATCAAGATATCCTTCCTTAGCTTGGTAGTTCTTCCCGGTGGGAAAAACTGAGCAAGGAAACGAGTGGTGAGATCATCCCAAGAGTTGATGGATCCTGCGGGTAGACGCTCTAGCGATTGACTAGCTTGGTCCCGCAGAGAGAATTGAAAGAGACGCAGTCGGGTCGTCTCTCGAGTGGCAACATCAAGGTCTATAGAATCAACGATTTTGAGAAAGTCATTGAGATGTTGATTAGGATCTTCGGAACAAAGTCCATGGAATGCGCATCCGCTTTGCACCAACCGGATGGTGTCGGATCGCAAGGGAGTGACATTGGCTCATTGAGTGAGCTCAATTGTGTTTCGATAGCCATGGTGGCTAGGACGGGAGTAGTCTCCTAAGGTACGGGCTCTAGGAGGTGGTGGTGGTTGTTGTGGTGGTGGGTTGTTGGGATCAAGGATATTACCATCTTCCATGATGTCGAATGGTAATGGTTACGAACAAAGAAACGAAGAAAAAAAGATAGATTAAAGAAAACCTAGAAAAATAAAATAAAAATCTTACTAGAAAGGAATCTAGTGAGTAGACCTATAAAATAAAAATTCAACCTAAACAATAACTATTCCCCGGCAGCGGCGCCAAAAACTTGATGCGTGGTTTTGCGACCTTACAACAGGTTTTACCTCTCGAGGGATCTCAAGAGGCTTACAACCCCACCAGGCAGTGTACCTGACCGATGTAGTATAGTGTAGTGGTAAGTACGAGGGATTGATCGTTCTCCACAGGGAATAGTGTCGTTAGGATTGAAAAAACTATTCTAATAGGTCTAAGGGTGAGGGAAGATTCTTTTTGTATTTTTTTTATTTTTTATGAAAGCAAGTAAAATCTCGGGTTTGAAGGAGTGGGCAGAATTAGTTGCTAGTCAACTAACCTAAATAACTACGATTGCAAATAAAATAAAATAACTGAAAATGAAAAGGTTGTGAAACTTATGTGGAGAGAAATGTGTGGACTTAGATTTCCTTACTCCCTAACTATCTTTTACCGGTTGATTAGTGTGCATTAATTGCGTGGATGACGGGTGTATTCCTTAATACCAATCGTGGGGTGGCGTACATACTTCCCCAACTCTACAAGCTCCTACTTCACTCCTATGTCGAGCCGGCTAGGAAGCTCCTAACATGGGATCACTAGAATTCGCTCGTGCATTAAATACAACCATAAAAACCTCAGTACGCATTGGTTCATGTTTCTTAAGACGTTCAAGCAAGTTACCGAATAGGAGGTTAGCCAGTTTTCTTAAGCCTAACATAGATGAACAATCATCCAATACAACTAATAACACACTAATAACCAATAATCAATAGCTAGGTTTCATTAGATCTAAGCAAACACAAGATAAATCTAGCCTAGCATGTTAATCAAAAGACAAGAACGAGACATAATCAAACAACACATAGACATATTGAATGATTAAACGATTACTTATCTTCAATTAAACATGGGAGATCCAAGGGTATGAAAACCCTTAAAAATGGCAGAAATTCGTCCTTAGGGTTTCTCCTCACAAAGTTGCACACTAAGACAAAAAATTGCAAAACTATATATAGAGTTTAAGGGCTGACGGCGTCACGTTATAGGACTTGACGCCGTCACCTCGCCGTGTCTAGGGTTCCCGGATGGCCTTCCTGACGCCGTCCCTCTTTAGACCTCCAAAATCCGCTCTGGCTTATCAAAGCTTGACGCCGTCAGAATAAGGCTTGACGCCGTCCCTCTTTAATTTAAACCGTGATGGCCTTGATCACTTCAAAGGGTGACGCCGTCAGATTTTCCTGTGTAAATTTCTCTGGCTTATCATGAGTAATTTTCATATCCACCTTTTTTGCCAAGCCGTGACGCCGTCTGGACCAATCCCTGACGCCGTCAAAGGTACTTTCCAGCATAATTTTGAGACTTTGTCGTTTTCTTCACTTTTATGCTCCAAAAACGTCCAAAATGCTTCCTTTTCCAGATTTCTTCTCAAAAGTACCTAAAATGACAAAAGGAACGATTTAAGGCAATATTTGATCAAATAAATACGATTTAGGGCTTAAATGACCCCCTAAAAGCGGTACACTTTTCGCTTCATCATGAAGTCTTGGTTCTTTGATGTTACAATTTAGATAAACGAAACAAGTTAATTAAAGTTACTAAATTTGACTAGACAATAATTTAGACGAGATCAAAAGTTCACAAATTCGACAATGTTACGTAAATTATAATTTAGATAAAACGACAATTTCTATATAAATTTCAATTTAACCAAAATTTATACAAATTATGGCAAAATTTCAATTTAGATAGAATTTATCTAATTTATATAAATTGGTAATTTATATAAAAAATCTAACTATTTAATACAAAATAGTAGATATCCGGATGTCTAAGTATTTTGCACACTTATACAAGCGAGAAAATACCGAGTTCACTTTTGGTGTTATAGAAATTACGTTCGGATCAAATTTATAAAAGTTATTTAAGTTGGAATGCTTTTAAGTGAATTGCGAGGGACTGATTCTGCCAATTCTGAAACTTGAACAATTGCCAATTGCGACAAGTGCTGGTTTATCCGAGATCCGATTGCGAAACAGCTTTGTCCGATAACCAATTGCGAAAGGCTGCTGTATTGTCCGAGAACCAATTTCGATAAGTAGCACCCAATTGCGAAAAGCAGGAAATTCCGAAAGAATGGTTGATTTGCGAAAACTTGTGATTTGCGAAAGCTGGCAATTTCTAGAAGTCCACGCAATTTTGAAAAAATTGAATTTCAAAAAACCCTTTTTAGTCGAAAATGAATTTCGGAAAACCCTCTTTAGTAGAAAATGAATTTCGAAAAATCCTCTGTTATCGAAAATCTTTACAAGATTTCGATATATTGCACAAGTCAAGTAGCCAACTTTTATCAAGTTTCTTATACAAGAAAATTGATAAAACTCCAATGCAAAGAAGATTCGAACGAGAGTTTCCAAACCATAACTTCAAACACACGTAAAAGCCAAAAAAATTTACAACTTTTTCTTTAAAACTTTCGATAAACACAAAAAGCTCTAAACTTTTTATCTAAAACTCACGATCCAACAAAAAGCTAACACCTTTTTTCACTTAAGCACTCGTTAAACCACAAAAAGCTATAACCTTTTTGTCAACAACTCACTTAATCCACAAAAAGCTACAAGCTTTTTCGTTAATACGTACGTTAACACCAAAAAGCTACAAACTTTTTCTATTAAACCCACGATAAGACCAAAAAAGCTACAAGCTTTGACTGAATAACGAGTAAATAACAACACAACTAATACCTAAATCCTTGTTTGGCGTATTGATACCACTTGTAAACCTTAAGTAATCTACTCGAACCAACCTTAAACTACAACTAATAACTATGTAAACCGTGACACTCAAAGTAGAATAGTATAGATAAAGAGAAGCATGGATCGTATGATATAAAATATGAGTCGAATGATTATAACCTTGAAAGAGAAATAATACAAGACACACAATAAAAGCACACACACTCTCACACCTATACTAGACCAAGAGGCACCCCTAAACTTGTGAGAGTGTGTGGTATTTATAGTAAACACAAGGAGATGGGACGCCCTAGGTTACTATCCTTGGGCTTGGTGGGCTTTGTGTTGGACTTGGGCTTTTGTATGATACTAGAACTTTTCTATTACAAAGTCCAACACAATGCCCTCATGTTCAAACACAACTACACGACACACTATCTTAACATATTACAAATGACCATCACTTTTCTAAAATATAAATGCTAACAATATGTATAGTTATAAAATGAATCGAGTCTGCATACAAAAATGGAAAACACGTTCAGATTCATCAACAAGCTCCTCAACACTCGTAAGATCAGTTTGTCAACCTTGTCAACCTGTAGTCAGGTCATGAAGTGTGACCACATGTAATTAACACTTTCACATTGGCGCCCGACTTATATAAATCAATGAGCGCATATGCCTTGACCATTTTGTATGTGCGTATGGGTTTTAGTTAATTTTCATCTTTCTCATTTTAATTATCCTTCTCATTTGATCTCAGATCGGCGAATGAGTTGCCTAAGAGTAAAAGATAGTTTTTCTTAGAATAGTAATTTCTTGATTAATTTTAAAAATGGGTTAGTCTCGTTAGCCCGGTTAACATGCAATTTTCATATAAATGTCTCGTAGAAAAACTAGTAGAAGTGCATTTTGAACTAAATTAAACTACTAAAAAGTTTGGTCGATTAGGAGGGCCAAGCACTGTCTAGCCTCATACTAGCTCCCGAGTCACTCTCGTGGCCATCAAATTCTCGTATTAGCATAAGTGCGTTTTGGACTAAATTAAATTGCTAAAAAGTTAAGCTGATTAGTAAATGCTTTTATTAGTTTTATATCTAAAAGTGCTAGTATTTTATTCATTTGTGCTAGTATTTTATTCGTTTGTGAGTTATTTTATCAAAGCATTTAGAGGAACTCTTTTGAGTTGGGTTTAAGTCATACGATAAATACATACTTGTTTAAATGTACCATTATGATTTTTGTACCAAAAAAAAAAAGAAAAAGAAAAAGCTTGTCTTATATATGAACTTTTTGTTTTTTTTAACATGTCTGGTTTTCTACCGGCTACAGGTCAAACCAGTAAAAAAAAAAAATAATAAATAAAAAAAAGAAAAAAAAAAATCTCATTTTTTGTTGGGCCAAATCACTAAAACTTAATGGGCTTAAATCATACAACAGAGACATACTTTTTTAAAGAGTAAATTACGGGGTTCGTCCCTGTGGCTTGGGACAAATCCCTAATTGAGTACCTATCTTATTTTTGTAGCATGATTGATCCCTATATTGAAACTATTGGACACCGTTCATCCTTATTGCTAACTGTCGTTATTTTCTTCGTTAGCTTTCAGTCGTCAAGTGGCAACGTTAGTTCATTAACCAAAAGATCGTTTGCAATGTTAGTCCTTTACACTAACAATCGTTTCTAATTAAATAAAAATTTGGTTTTCTTACGTAACTCGTCCATTTTCTTACGTTTTTATCCGTTCTTATATGTTTTCGTTCGTTTTTATACGTTTTCGCCCGTTTTCTTCCATTTTTCTTAAATTTTTACGCGTTTTCGCCCGTTTTTACTCGTTCTCGTCCGTTTTAACACGTTTTCGTCCGTTTTAACACGTTTTCGTTCGTTTTCACATGCTTTCGTTCGTTTTTCATCTGTTTTTATGCGTTTCCCCCGTTTTTCTTACGTTTTCTTACAGAAGGTACTCAAAAGGGAGGAGCGAAGTGGTATCCACGATTCCACGAACATCCATCCAAATAGTTATGGCTCAAACCTTTAAAGATAGCGCAGCTGCAAAAACGGACAACGACGAACGAACAATGCTAAGGGGTTGTTTGACTTAGTTTATTTGATGGGTTTACGAGCTTATTCATAGTTTGATGAGCTCATTTGTAATGGCTTATAAGCTTATCAAAATGACTTTACAACTTAATTAAGTTCATAAGCTCGAGTAGATAAGCTCATAAGCCAAGCTTACCTACTTGTCAAACTTTAAGCTTATAAGACCATCAAATAAGCTAACTAAAGTCACTTGTATGAGCAAGCAGGTTGTTACACCCCGTACCCACTTAGACCAAAAACTTTGAACTTTTACGCGGAAACACTTGACTTTTAAGAACATCCTGTTACTCTTTTGACCATTTCAAAAAATCCATACTCATTCAGACCTTAAGACTATTTTTAAATGAAAGTAGACTCAATTACCTTCAAAACGACGGGTGGCACGACCCATAACAACTTACGATTTAAAAGATATGATTTTTCAAAAATCCCCAAAATCTGGAAAACACTGCCCAACCACCGGTTGGGCCCAAAATCTGGTCTGAACCGCCGGTTGAGACCCCAACCGGGGCGGTTCAGACCTGCTGTTTGCCCAAATTTGGTTTTCAAGTCCTGCGACTGAAAACCCGACCTCCCGAACTCGGTGTTTCACTAAACTTTCCAGGTTCACTTAGTATATCATTGAGCTCATTTTCATACAAAAACGTTTACCGTTTGACTCCCCGAAATAGTACTTTACATTATGACGGGTTATGTATAAAACCCATTTTTGACCCATTTACACATCAAGACCACTTATACCACTTCAATTTCATACCAAACTTAACCATAACCATTAACTTAACATAACAAACGTGTTCCATACACACTTGACCCATGTACAAGCCAAAATGGGTACGTTTACACTAAATCCAAGCGCCCCTTTAACTTTACTCATAAACACATAAACCATACTTGGACACACCGTCGACCACTCAAACTTTATGACGACCTTGACACACACTATACAAATCATAAGGAAGACTCTCGGGGGTACAACCCTGCTTCGAGCTCGGTATTCTACCTAGCTCCTAATGCTTATTATCTTCCAATCCGCTACTAAATCCTTAAGCTATAATCCAAGTACTTTCTTCCGTCGCGCATAAACTTACAAGGACATTGAAACACTAAAACGTAAGCTTTTTCTTAGTAAGTAACTAGATTAATATATGATCAATACTTCCATTCACATTCATATGCATCAAGAACGCCTTTAACCATTTGGGCTCAAGCCAAACCAATCTCATTACCATTATCATAATAACATCATAAACATATCACATTAGCATAAAAACATTATACACATAACAAACATACACTTACCTTAGACCTCTCAACTCCATGTCCTATCTCTCAAACCTAGCTCATTAATACACCTCCTATTAACCCCCTTACTAATCCAAGGATTAAATCCTATCAACCCATTCATTCACACATAACATGAGAACATTCATATTAAGCATATAGAAATCAAAGTTACTTACTTCATATCCAAGCTAATCTACCATTCATGATTTCACCACCATCATCATCATCCTCACTAGTCATCATCATTATCATCTTCATCCTTTATCATCATCATCATTATCATCATTCTTACTTCCTAACCATAACCATAACATCAAGACTTATAAATCACAACACATCATGATCAAGGGTTATAAAACCTATTTAAACCTACCCATCTTCCATTTTATATCATCATATGATCATACTTTAATCATATGATGAAAACCCACTTCAATCATAAATCTTAACCTTATTAATAACAAGATAGAAATACTTACTTGTGGGTTATTTTTGCTTGTGATCTTAACCTTTGATTGAAACACTTGAACTCTTCATAAGCTAAGCATCAAACTTAGCTCTCTCCCTTATTTTTCTCTCTTGAACCGGCCTTCACAAACACACCTAAATAATTCGTGGGAAATCTCTAGAAATTCCTAGATAAGGTTAGCTAGTCACAAGTTTGGCCATTGGGCAAGATTGGTCCCTCTAGTCTCTTTCCTTCTATTTTGGCTACAACACACTTTATAACATATTAACACTTGGCAACTTAAGTCCCTTTTGTTAAAACATCACATTTTATATAACTACATTAATCGTACTTGACTATTAATTCACCATCGGGTTTGACTAAAACGCAACATTCGTTGACTGGCCAATCACATAAGGCCTTAACCCATTTTCATCTAGGGTGGGGTACAAGTACTCGCAAATGGGTCTAACAAGGATAACCGACTATGGATCAATGGCATGGCATGAATCTCATGCTCAGCTGAAAAGGAGTCGGTTTTAAAATCTAGCCAGGTGAGAAAAGTAAAACAACATGTCAAAAATCCTGTTCGGGTCATCTTCCAATTTACGAGTCAGACCCACGTATCTCATCATCACTAATTCAAGCTAGTTAACTCGAAAAAAAAAAAAAAAAAAAAAAAAAAAAAAAAAAAAAAAAAAAACTGCAATGGTATTATTCTATCTGATTCAAACAATGGTATCCATCTAACGATTATTTTCATTTATCTCATCTCAATCACTTCCACATTAAGGTTTTGTCTCAATATCCACTTACGACTCTCATATGGTGCTCAATGATCAAATTTCGACGTGGTCAAATCTTTTGATGGCCAACATTGTTTTCGCAGAAAGACGCTAAAAGTTAACTGAAAAGTACTATTTACAGCAACAGGTCATATCTTTCAAAACACGTTACAATAGCTGATAGTCAAAACTTTCTCAAATGAGTACTTGTTCCATCATAGAAATGGACATAAGAAAACTGTCTTTACAAATAGATCAAGAAATTTGTCTTGTACTATCATTAATGACTTTCAAGAACAAGTAATGGATGTTGTACTATGTCATCATTATTACATATGTTTGATTGTAATCAAGTTAGGTATGGAGTAAGAGGCATGATTTATAACATAATCGATCGGGTTTAGACATAATATACGTTACATGGTGACTTGTATCATAACTGTATGCGAAGTTGCTGTACATATGTATGTATCACCCGTTTTGACCCATTTCACCCATTTTATCCCAAAAATGTACTAATAAGTAACTTTGTCATTTATTTGAGTCGTTACACACATGTCACACGTTTTGACCCATTTCACTCATTTTAGCCCAAACATGTAATAATAATTAACTTTGTCGTTTATGTTACTCCCATTTCACCCATTTTGACCCATTTTAGCTGTTTTGACCCATTTTAGCCCAAATATGTACTAATAACTATTGTGTAAAAAAAATCAACTATTTCGCACATTTGAGCCAAAACGTGTAAAATTAAGCGACCAAATCACCCGTTTCACCCGATTTGACCAATAAACTCCTGCTGCAGTAGCAGGAGTGTTTGGTTACTGCTGCAACAACAACCAAAATAAATAAAACAAATTGTATTGAATTTTTGAATTTTAAGTACTTATTGTCCTTATATATAAAGTTCAGTATAATGCGTATCATCTTAGTATGTGTTAGCATTGAAATTATATTGAAGTGATGGTCATTTGTATTTTATCAACTTTGTAGCATGTGTGTCATTTTTGTATGAAATAGAATAGATCAAGAAGGCTTTGTGTTGGACTTTATTAACATGTAATAGAAATGTTCAAGTAAAGTGTATAAGCCCAAGTCCAACACAAAGCCCACCAAGCCCATGTAAAGCCACTTAGAGCGTCACCCTATGGCAATATATAGCACACTCTCACAACAAATTTAGTGTACCTCATGATAGTGTATAGGTGAGAGTGTGTAGTGTGTGTTTGTTATTTTTAGTGTGCCTCATAGTGTAGTAAAGGTAAGAGTGTGTTAGTGTGTGTGTTTTGTATTTTGTTCTCTCAAGGTTTTATTAATATACATTCAGCCATTAATATATTTCATACGCCTCACACATCTTCTTCTCATCTTTGTATTTCTTATTGTTGAGTGTCACGAGTAGGATAATAGAGTAGTATTAGTTGTGTGATAAGGTAGGATTCTAGTCTTAACAAGTGGTATCAATACGCCAAACATTAAAATAGTTACAAGTTGTGTTCGGTTCTTATAAAGAAATACAAAAGTTGCGTATTTTTATTCTAAAAAACGTGTCCTTTTTGTGTTCTTATTAAGTTTTATGCAAGTTTTTAAGCTAAAGGTTAGAGCTTTTTAGTTGTAACGTGAGGTTTATTAAGTTTTAGTGTTAAAAAGTGCTACAAAGTTGCGGTTTGAAGTTTATACGTGTACTTTATAAGTTATACGTAGTGTTTGAAGTTGGCTTTGTTCGAGAAAAAGAATATAAAAGTTGTGTTTTGGAATCTTCATTGTCTTGCGATTTTATCAATTTCTTGTATAAGAAGTTTGATAAAAAAAAAAGAGGGTTTTTCAGCTTCTTGTATAAGAATTTCAAAAACTTTGAGGGTTTACTGGAATTGTTGGAGCCTCATCGACTTGGAAATATATGATTTCTTGTATAAGAATTCCTATAGAAAAGGGTTTATAGGAATTGTGATTCTTATAGAAATTGTAAATCTCTATAGGAATTGTGGTACCTTTTGCAATTCTGGAAACAAAATCCTTATCGTAAATCTGGACACAGCAAGTTTATCGCAATTCTGAAATCAAATTCCTTTTATCGCAATTCTGGGAACAAGTTTTATCGCAATTGTGGTCTAAGGTTTTTATCGCAATTGTCAAAAAGGTGGTTTTATCGCAATTCTCAGTTGAAGGGCTTATCGCAAATCTGACCAACTCAGTTTATCGCAATTGTTATAAAGTCAAAGCTTTCGCAATTCTTTGGTCAAACTCCTATCGCAATTGTCACCTTGGAATCTTATCGCAATTGCTTCAAAGACCTTTCGTAATTGTCATTTGGAATTTATTTCAAAATTGTAGAAAATCTTAGCAACTTAAATTACTTTTAAAATTTTGATTTGAACTTAATTTCTACAACATCGAAAGTGAACTCGGTATTTTCTCACTTGTATAAGTGTGACAAATACTTCGACAAGGGAATATCTACTAGTTTGTATAAATTAGTTAGATCGTTTATATAAATTGCAAATTTATATAAATTACATATTTCTATATGAATTGAAATTTTGCCAAAATTTGTAGAAATTTTGTCTAAATTGAAATTTCTATTGAAATTGTCATTTTATCTAAATTGTAATTACATAACTTTGTTGAATTTACCTTTGATCTTGTCTAAATTATAGTCCTGTCAAATTTAGTAACTTTATTTAATTTGCTACGTTTATCTAAGTTGTCATAGTTAATCTAAATTGCAAGTAACTTCAAACGATCTTCAGCAAAGGACCAAGACTTCACAACAACAACTCAGTTTAACCTTCATCAACCACTACTCCTATTTCTTTGCAACGATCTTGAATCAACCTTATCATACAACATCAACAATGACTACTCAACAAGAAATCCATGCAGCCGGTGCAGAAAACCGTCCTCCGATGCTAGAAAAAGGTGGTTATCTTCCATGGACAAGCCGTATGCTTCGCTATATCAAAACCAAAGAAAATGGTAAACTCCTACTTCACTCCATCAATCATGGACCATTCAAGCCTCGTCAAGTTTTAGACCCTGGGGATCCAAATGGAACACCTCCCACACCACCATTCTATCGTGATCAAGATGAACATGAATACACAGAAGAGGATAGGAAGCAAATTGCAGCTGATGATCTAGCAGTGCACTTAATTCAACTTGGTTTACCACGGGAAATATTTGCTGCTGTTGACAGTTGTGAAACTGCTTTTGACATGTGGGAGAGATTTAGAAGACTTTGTCATGGAACTGAAATTGGACAACAAGATGTTGAGAACAAGCTTCTAACTGAATGGGAAAAGTTCACCTCCACTCCAGCGGAACCCATTGAGTCCTACTACACCAGGTTTTGTACTCTCATAAATGAGCTTATCAGGAACAAGTTGACACATAGGCCAATTGTTCAAAACATCAAGTTCATCAACAACTTACCAAAAGAATGGGGTCGATCAAAGGACCTTCATCAGGTAAACTATGATCAGCTCTATGACTTTCTGAAACAAAACCAGAAAGAGGCAGATGAAGTGAGGAAAGAAAAGATAGCAAAGCAACATGATCCTCTAGCATTGATTGCTCAAACACCAACACCTACAACAGTGAATACACAATCATCATCAACTTTCACTCAGAACTTCATGCAACAACAATATATTCCACAACAACCATTCTACCCACAACAACAACAAGAAGTCATTCCACAACCACAATACCCACAATACCCAGAACCTGAATACAATGACAATGACGACAGTGCTGCTTTGACTCAAGCATTTACCCTTCTAACAAAGGTATTCCAAGGACGCTATTCCACACCTACTAACAACAACCAAAGGATTTCATCAAACACTCGCAACAGGCAGATTGCACAACCGAGTTTCAACATGGGTCACCAAGGACAAATGGTTGGAGGTTATGGGAATCAGCAGGGATATGCTCCTCGATATCAGATGGGTAATCAGAATGTAGGGCAGTACGTTGGAAACCAGTATGCAGGGAATTAGATGGGCCAAGTTGTTGGAAATCAGAGGGGTCAGAATGTTGGTAATCAGTTTGGGAATGGTGCTGCTCCAGTTGCTGGGAATGTTGGAAATGTGAATCAAGGGAATGTGTTTAAGTGTTTCAACTGTCAAGGAATTGGTCACATGGAAAGGAACTGTCCCACCAAGACAAAGAAGAAAGATCTTGAGTATCTTCAGAAAGCAGTGCTCTTAGCTCAGAAAGAAAAGGCAGGGTTTCAGTTGAATGCTGAGGAGAATGATTTCATGGCACTTATGGATGATATGGAAGACCTTGAGGATATCGATGCCAACTGCATTTTCATGGCCAATCTTCAGGAGGTTAAATATGATACGGATTCTGAAGCACCTCCTATTTATGATATCAATGGAGTCTCTGAGGTATCACCATTCACTACATGTCACAATAATGAAATATTTGATATGTCACCTCAAAATGAACAGCATCCTGCAACATCTGCATCCACTTACGATACACATATGGACACGCCAAGTTGTAGCAATACTAATTTGGTAACTCCAGATATGGATCCTAATGGAGGCCTCAAGTCACAGCATACTGAGAATGATGAGGAAACACTTGCGCTATTTGAATCATTATTGAATAACTGTAGTATTGAAATTGAAAAGGTCAAAAATATCAATCGCGATGTTAAGGCCGCGAATGTGAAATTGACCGCTGAGCTTGAGAGGTATAAGGAAAATGAAAAAGCTTTCGAATTTAATAACAAACGACATTCAGAATTAGAAATTGGTTATCGAAACTCCGTTTCAAGAGAAAAACAGCTGCAAATCAAGTTTGACACATTAGATGTTAATTTGAACCTGAAAATAAAATCCTTAAACACGGAAATTTTAAAACGAACCAACCAACTTTCTAAACAATAATCAACTTCTTGTGATCTTGAAAAAGAAAAGAAAGAGTTGAATGCAAGGTTTTCAAAACATGAAAATGAACTTCTTGATGAAATCATTGACAAACAAGAAAGCATTAAAATATTGGAAGAGCTGCTTGTAAAAACGGGTCATTCTACACAAACAATTCACATGCTCATTAAAGATCCAAATCCGCTTTTACATACAATAAAGAAAATGGTTATCGGTTGTGAAACCCTTATGCACTCGAGAAAGCTCAGAAAGAACATAATGTGTTGTATAATGGTAATGTGCTTTTTGATAAAAATGATCTTCCTGAGGTTCGTGATTCTGATGAAACGATAGAGCTTGCTGAAGAGGGCAGAAATAAAATGAGACAAATGAACCCAAAACTTAAACCAACTGATTATAATAAGCTTAACATCATTTATGGAGTAAATTTTTTTAAACAACAACCAATACCAAATGTTTTCAAAAGACCAGTTGTTTCAACAAAACCAAAAGTTGTCTCCAAGAATCTTTCTAACATCGAACAAATGTCCTCTAGCAACCCTTTTAAAACAAGTGAAGCTAGACGATATTTGGATGATCTTAAAAAGAGAATGGAAAATTTTCAACGTCATGTTAAAACAAAAACAGAAATCAATATCAACAACTGGCATTCAAGTTTTCATGCTGATCAAAGAAAGATGTTTGAAAAAGACATTATTCCTCCACTAAATTCAATGAGTATAAGAATTCTTAATGTGGAAAATGCACTTTTAAAAGAAACAACCGACTTTACCAAGGACCACACATCCCTGGTAAAGGAAGAAAATGAAAACATTGAATACATCAAAGATTTGGAAAAACACAATGACACTCTCTTCGAAGTAGCTCTGTCAACTGCTATTATGTCCATTATTTATCAAACATATTATGTGGAAGACGATGAAAGACTTCGAGCTGAGACTTCTCAAATTGTTTCAAAATATGAAAATGCACTTGCTAAACTTAAAAAGGAAAATGTAACATATTTTAAACAACTTGATCGGAAAAAGGAAGAATGCAAGTATGACAAATTGTCGTATGAGCGTGCATGATTTGCTTGAATCAATACATAAATTTTTCCCAAGGATTACACAGGAAATTATGTAAAACCTGGGTCGTTTTCCCCAACGAAGGATTTAATGAAATTCGTGATTCGGATTATGAGACGTGTTTGAATAGCGATGATGAAGCGAAAAGTGTACCGCTTTTAGGGGGTCATTTAAGCCCTAAATCGTATTTATTTGATCAAATATTGCCTTAAATCGTTCCTTTTGTCATTTTAGGTACTTTTGAGAAGAAATCTGGAAAAGGAAGCATTTTGGACGTTTTTGGAGCATAAAAGTGAAGAAAACGACAAAGTCTCAAAATTATGCTGGAAAGTACCTTTGACGGCGTCAGGGATTGGTCTAGACGGCGTCACGGCTTGGCAAAAAAAGGTGGATATGAAAATTACTCATGATAAGCCAGAGAAATTTACACAGGAAAACCTGACGGCGTCACCCTTTGAAGTGATCAAGGCCATCAAGGTTTAAATTAAAGAGGGACGGCGTCAAGCCTTATTCTGACGGCGTCAAGCCTTGATAAGCCAGAGCGGATTTTGGAGGTCTAAAGAGGGACGACGTCAGGAAGGCCATCCGGGAACCCTAGACACGGCGAGGTGACGGCGTCAAGTCCTATAACGTGACGCCGTCAGCCCTTAAACTCTATATATAGTTTTGCAATTTTTTGTCATTAGTGTGCAACTTTGTGAGAAGAAACCCTAAGGACGAATTTCTGCCATTTTTAAGGGTTTTCATACCCTTGGATCTCCCATGTTTAATTAAAGATAAGTAATCGTTTAATCATTCAATATGTCTATGTGTTGTTTGATTATGTCTCGTTCTTGTCTTTTGATTAACATGCTAGGCTAGATTTATCTTGTGTTTCCTTAGATCTAATGAAACATAGCTATTGATTATTGGTTATTAGTGTGTTATTAGTTGTATTGGATGATTGTTCATCTATGTTAGGCTTAAGAAAACTGGCTAACCTCCTATTCGGTAACTTGCTTGAACGTCTTAAGAAACATGAACCAATGCGTACTGAGGTTTTTATGGTTGTATTTAATGCACGAGCGAATTCTAGTGATCCCATGTTAGGAGCTTCCTAGCCGGCTCGACATAGGAGTGAAGTAGGAGCTTGTAGAGTTGGGGAAGTACGTACGCCACCCCACGACTGGTATTAAGGAATACACCCGTCATCCACGCAATTAATGCACACTAATCAACCGGTAAAAGATAGTTAGGGAGTAAGGAAATCTAAGTAAACACATTTCTCTCCACATAAGTATCACAACCTTTTCATTTTCAGTTATTTTATTTTATTTGCAATCGTAGTTATTTGGGTTAGTTGACTAGCAACTAATTCCGCCCACTCCTTCAAACCCGAGATTTTACTTGCTTTCATAAAAAATAAAAAAATACAAAAAGAATCTTCCCTCACCCTTAGACCTATTAGAATAGTTTTTTCAATCCTAACGACACTATTCCTTGTGGAGAACGATCAATCCCCCGTACTTACCACTACACTATACTACATCGGTCAGGTACACTGCCTGGTGGGGTTGTAAGCCTCTTGAGATCCCTCGAGAGGTAAAACCTGTTGTAGGGTCGCAAAACCACGCATCAAGTTTTTGGCGCCGCTGCCGGGGAATAGTTATTGTTTAGGTTGAATTTTTTATTTTATAGGTCTACTCACTAGATTCCTTTCTAGTGAGATTTTTATTTTATTTTTCTAGGTTTTCTTTAGTCTATCTTATTTCTTTGTACTTTTGTTTGTGATACCTTCCACTTACCTCATGAGTAATAGTGATCGCTTGATCTCTGTTATTCGTGTTTTCCGCCGTGCAAACTTTCAACTACCCGTTCCCGCCCCCATCGTGGAAAACAACAACCTTTCACCAAACCACCACTTTGGTAACAATTTTGAGATGGAGGAGTCTGACCATGAGAATGACTATGTTAGTCCATTTTACTACTCAGACTCCGATGAGGATGTTGGTAATGGAGAAGTGGTTAACGAGGAATGGGGAAAAGAGGAAATTGATCCCTTTAAGTATGTTGACCCTAGGACTAAGATCGAAAAGGATAGCCTCTTTAACATGAAATTTCCGTGTAAGATTGGTTATCATAGTTTTCATGCTTATCTTAACTCATCTTTGCCTATGAACATTATCCCTCGCGCTAATTATAATAAAATCATGGTGAATGAGCTAGAATATCAAGGAGATAACATTGTTGCTAGGATTAAGCCACTACACGTATTCGTAGGAAGTTTTGTGTATTTGGTAGATTTTATGGTTATGGAGAACCTAGGAGAATTTATTGATAACAAATTAACCCAAGTCATTTTTGGAGAACCCTTCAAAAGGTTGACCAACCTTGACGAGAAACTTGCGGACGGGTTAGTTACGTTCTCAGATGGGGACGAAGATTTTGTTTACCAAATGCCCCGAGCACATCCTAGGTTTAAGAACTTCTCCATTGAATCTTGTAATAGACTTGTGCCTCTTGATTTGTTAAGTGAGAATATGATAAGAGGAAGGGGCTCAAATATCCACATGAGAAAAATAAGAGATATTATCATGGATGTTTGGAGCTAAATGATGAATACAAGAAAAATGAGGCCACAATTAGATGGCTCACACTCGGATACGTGAGCATAAGCGACACTAGATAGAAGGACTTTGAGTCTAGCTACAAGACTCGTTAATAAAGAAAAGCGCTTCTTGGGAGGCAACCCAAGCTTTATTTGCTTTGTGTGTTTATTTATTTGTTTGTTTGATTTTATTTGTTTCCATATGTATGATTAAATTATTATTATTATTGATTCATGTTCAAAACTAATTTGTGAAAATGCTTTATTTTGTTTTTAACTTCGTCTTAACTACATATAAAGGTATTTTGCAAAAGTTAAGTGTAAGGGAAATCCAAATCGGTTTATTAGAACAAATGAACATGAATCATAATAATATTAAATTAACATACATATTAGTATTTGTTTGAGTCAAATGCTTGTATCGAGTCATGATGATGTTTTGCAGGATTTCCAGGAAGTAAGGTATAGGTTTTTCCAAAATTTTCCGGAAACGTAACATGAGAATTCTGTCAGATAATTTATGACGGCGTCAGGATTCACAACCTGACGGCGTCAAGTTTTAATTTTCTGAAAATTTTTGAAAGTTTTGTTTTCATAAAAAGTTTTTATTAAATCTCTAACTTATAATCTCCAGGAATCTGCGAAATTATCGTTCAACAAGCATTATATCCTTATATATAGAATTTATCCCGCCGATGTTATGCAGGTTTTCGTGTTTGTTTTCTCAGGTTTAACAGGTTATTTTGGACAAGGAGATGTATGTAGAATCAAGCTTATGGCAATGCATTTATCTTGGAGCTTCTACTTTCTCTTGGAAGAAGATCTAACCATGTTACTTCTTTATCCACCGAGCGAATCAGGGGAGTATTTGATTTCATTCTTTTACCTTATTACTTTTATATCTTGTTATTTGAACATTGGGGACAATGTTCATCTTAAGTGTAAGGGGGGGGGGGTAAAAGTACGATACTTTAGAGAATGCAATTGCACTTGATTTTTGTTTGTTTGATGGTAGATGTGTAATAAAACTGAGATAAATACCTGTTAGGGCAATTTTAGTGCCAAATTTAAATTTTTTTACAACATTTAGGAGTGAAACTTTAGTTCTAATAAGCGTCTCACGGATAGGAGTTATATGACTAGCACAAAAACCGTACCACTAAAAAAATTTTCACCCCCAAATATGAGAGGTTCGCCCCTAGAATTGGTAGGAAAAGCATTTATGCTATGATGTGTGTACCGGTAGCACTTAGATTCTAGAACTTGCGTTAGGACCATTCCGAGGCCACAAGTGAGACTACATTCGTGTAGTTAGATTTACTACATGATAAGAGGCATTAGGATTAACCCATTGTTTTACACCTGTGTTTTTGTTATAATTACTTTGGCTACATTGGTCAAGTAATTCTCCCACACCCTTTGCGTTGTACTCATTTTTAGTATACGATACCCCTAGTACACCCCTCAGAGCCTATCTTTTCGTTTCGACCTTTAAGCATTTTACTTAAAGGAAGAATTTGTTACACCCCACTTAAATGTACACCCAAATCGCCTTAGCCTACCTTGTATGCACTCATTTTTAGTGCATTATTGTGACAACATTTGTTTAAACCCTTAGTTAATTATCAAATTGATTACATGGTTGCGAAGTCGAGTCATATCCTTGTACATATTGTTTTGGGACGATTGGGACTCATGGGTAAAGTACTAGTGTAATGGAGTAATGGGGAAGAACATCATTTATTACCCCCATATGTGCTAAATATTTTAAAAGTACTCCAAGTTTTTCAATTATCTTAATTCGAGTCATTAGAATAGTATTTGTAAAGTTATGTAAAAGTTCAAGTGTAAGGGGAATGCAACGCCCCTATGATGTATTATTTTGATGGTAGGGCAAGAGTGTATGAAAAAAAAAATATCAAGAAAAAAAAAATGAGAAAAAGAAAAGTAGAAAAAACATACGGACTACCATCCCGTTTCATTTTATGTTTGTTTTATGTTTTTGATATTTTGTTTTTAGCTTAAGTCGAGTCTAGTCTTGGCTTAGCAACGCCATATTGTACATGTAATTAATCAAGATCTTTAACTCGCCACCAGTAAAATATCCCTTATCCAACAAAACCGTGTTTATCATATCCCTACACCTAACGTTATAACCCGTTTAAAAGCCCTCTTTGATAGTTTATCTTAGGTGCTTACGCCTAGTGGAGGAGGTTTTTGATCCTTTCCCAAGCCTATGGTAATCTATTTGCTATGACAGGTAGTGAGAGATATTATCCGTTTTCATTTATGAGATTTATTTTGATGACACCTGAGAGATGTGAGTATCTAAACACTACTTGTGAGGTGCTAGTATGTAATCTTCGTGCTTATTATGATTAAAGTGGAATGACTATTTGTTGTAATTACTTTTATATTAGCATTAAATGACCCCTAACTTGTATTTTGATTAGAATAAAAGCGCATTTGCTTAAGGACAAGCAAATCTCAAGTGTAAGGGTATTTGATGAAGCGAAAAGTGTACCGCTTTTAGGGGGTCATTTAAGCCCTAAATCGTATTTATTTGATCAAATATTGCCTTAAATCGTTCCTTTTGTCATTTTAGGTACTTTTGAGAAGAAATCTGGAAAAGGAAGCATTTTGGACGTTTTTGGAGCATAAAAGTGAAGAAAACGACAAAGTCTCAAAATTATGCTGGAAAGTACCTTTGACGGCGTCAGGGATTGATCCAGACGGCGTCACGGCTTGGCAAAAAAAGGTGGATATGAAAATTACTCATGATAAGCCAGAGAAATTTACACAGGAAAATCTGACGGCGTCACCCTTTGAAGTGATCAAGGCCATCACGGTTTAAATTAAAGAGGGACGGCGTCAAGCCTTATTCTGACGGCGTCAAGCCTTGATAAGCCAGAGCGGATTTTGGAGGTCTAAAGAGGGACGGTGTCAGGAAGGCCATCCGGGAACCCTAGACACGGCGAGGTGACGACGTCAAGTCCTATAACGTGACGCCGTCAGCCCTTAAACTCTATATATAGTTTTGCAATTTTTTGTCATTAGTGTGCAACTTTGTGAGGAGAAACCCTAAGGATGAATTTCTGCCATTTTTAAGGGTTTTCATACCCTTGGATCTCCCATGTTTAATTGAAGATAAGTAATCGTTTAATCATTCAATATGTCTATGTGTTGTTTGATTATGTCTAGTTCTTGTCTTTTGATTAACATGCTAGGCTAGATTTATCTTGTGTTTGCTTAGATCTAATGAAACCTAGCTATTGATTATTGGTTATTAGTGTGTTATTAGTTGTATTGGATGATTGTTCATCTATGTTAGGCTTAAGAAAACTGGCTAACCTCCTATTCGGTAACTTGCTTGAACGTCTTAAGAAACATGAACCAATGCGTACTGAGGTTTTTATGGTTGTATTTAATGCACGAGCGAATTCTAGTGATCCCATGTTAGGAGCTTCCTAGCCGGCTCGACATAGGAGTGAAGTAGGAGCTTGTAGAGTTGGGGAAGTACGTACGCCACCCACGATTGGTATTAAGGAATACACCCGTCATCCACGCAATTAATACACACTAATCAACCGGTAAAAGATAGTTAGGGAGTAAGGAAATCTAAGTAAACACATTTCTCTCCACATAAGTTTCACAACCTTTTCATTTTCTGTTATTTTATTTTATTTGCAATCGTAGTTATTTGGGTTAGTTGGCTAGCAACTAATTCCGCCCATTCCTTCAAACCCGAGATTTTACTTGCTTTCATAAAAATATAAAAATACAAAAAAGAATCTTCCCTCACCCTTAGACCTATTAGAATAGTTTTTTCAATCCTAACGACACTATTCCCTGTGGAGAACGATCAATCCCCCGTACTTACCACTACACTATACTACATCGGTCAGGTACACTGCCTGGTGGGGTTGTAAGCCTCTTGAGATCCCTCGAGAGGTAAAACCTGTTGTAAGGTCGCAAAACCACGCATCAAGCGAAAAAAGAGATTTTGGGTTTTTACGCTAAGTTTGATGAACATAAATTAAAAACAACTTAATGAGCAAGTGAGACAATAATATAAAGCACAAATAAGCTAAAACTTAAGAAAAACTAAAAACGCACAAATCCCGGGCTAATCCCGAGCTTAAAACGTGAAATCTAAGAAATATTGACTGAAGGAATGTAAAACTAATTTTCCTAAGTTATAAATGATAAAAGAAAATTTTGAAAAAAAGAATTATATTTTTTTGACTTTTATTTAATTAATTATGAATTAAAAACTGAATTTAAAAGAAAAATACATAAAAAATACCAAACGAAAATGGAAAATTATGAAAATTTGCAGGAAAGTCCTAAAAGGTGTTTGAATCCTAGGAAAAATAATCTTGAGGTGCCAGCTTATCCAGATATGCTGGAATAAGTAGAAAGGTGGAAATAGGCTAAAGAAAGAAAAATGGGGTTAAGTAAATAAATGTGTATGATTATAAATGAAAAAGACCCAAGGGCAGTTGGTGTGTGTGTGGCTAGTGAGTGTGCAGACCAGTGTTCGAATCCCTGGTCTTGCACTTTTTGAAAACTATTTTTTTTTTCTTTTTACAAACTAAATAAGCACAATAAAATAAGCATTTTCTATAAATACGACAATTTATAAAAACTTACAATAAGCTCAGAATTAAGCCCTAATGTCTGATCAGTAGGCCAAAAATGAGAAATAAGCTAAGGCATTAAGACAAAAAGTTGATAAGCTACTAATAAGCTGAGGCAAAACTGAAATAAACTAGATAACTAATAATAAGCTAAAAGGACAGCTAAAATAAGCCACAAGAGGGGAAATAAGCAATGATCAAAGCAATTAAGCAAATAAGTCTGCTGATATACTATAGAGCAGGGCAAAAATTGGCTTTTCCAGGCTACTAAAAAGCCATGATAAGCTGTTTCTAAAAATCTACAAAAATGGGAATGACTAGATGACCAACCAAACTCTATCTGTGCCAATTTCTAGCTTATAACAACTTATATCTAAGAAATTAAAAATCAAAGAAAACTGATGAAAATAGCAAAATCCAAAAATTGCAGCCTGATATAACTAATGTGGACTGATATTGGCTAATCTTGAACAAATGCCTTAAAGGGCTTAACTACTACTAACTTTAGACTACATGGATCCTAGAAATGCCAAAAACAAGTGACTGAGACTGTATAAGCTTATAGCAAGCTTATTGGATCAGCAACCACTCTAATATTACACTATTAACTTGAAAACTGTCTAACCCTCAAATAAGCTCAAATATCCTAACAAACAGCTTATTAGAGCTACATTAGTGAAGCTTAAAACTAACCCAAAGGAAATTGAACAGTTACAACCCATATTGACCCATTTTCAAGTCTATTCCAAACACCCCTTTCAAGGGCTGTTTTGGGTGCTTTCTAATGAAATAGCCTATCTTGATCCTAGACTTGGAGAGATACCAATGTACTAGGTTTCCTTAAGTCCTAAAAAGCAGTTTTTAACAGAAAATAAGCTCCTAAATAAGCTAAGTCTATATCAACTGTTTTTGGCTTATTTAAGCTATAATGGGATAAAACTAGTATAAGCTCTAATAACCTATCAAATTAACTTCAAATATCTTAAACTAGATCAAATAAACAAGGAACAATCAAATAAGCACAGAAAATAAGTAAATAAGCTAGTTTGACTTTATTTGACTAATTTTGACTTTTTTTGGTATTTTTGGAATCAAACTGATTTTAAAACTAACATAAGCTTACAAAAGCTATGAAGAGCTTATATAGGCTTATAGAAAGGGTAAGGAAGCTTGTGATTGGTTTTTAACAACTAAACTGCTTAATTCGAATTAATAAAAATAACTTGAATTTTTATTAAACTTGAAATTGAGTACAAAGCTTGATAAAATTAGAACAAATAACTTAAAAAGACTTAAATTGATCACTAAAAACTTGAAATTACAATTTCTAATAATTAAGCTATATGTTTGACTACTACTAAAAACTACATATCCATCAAAGGCTTAAAAAAGGTACTATTTATGCTAAACTGAGGTGGGATCCTCCTTTTGTGCTTTTCTGATCATTTTCCAGCCCTTGGATTGACTTGGATTAATCTAAGCCTTCAATCTCATATTTTGGCGCCAAAATGTTCTTGAGTGGATTGCTAGCATAGATGGAATCACGTGAAGAGGTATTTACATGTGAAGGGGTAGGTGTCTGGCTATGTAGAGGGGGGTTGGAGTGTAGCAGAGGAGAAGTAGGGTGGCAGCCAATGATGGTGGTGAGGGTGGTTTTGGCAGCAAGTGGTAAGGAAGTGTTAGGAATATAAATATTCAGATGAAGGCTCGGTCACCCCGAGCATCTAATTAGCATTTCTATAGCTCGTAGGCTTATCTATATTATCTAAGTATTATTAGTATTAGTATTAGAATTAGTCGTATCTATATTTGTGGAGTGGGTCGGGGCTTTCCCCACTGTCAGCTCGCTCCACAGTCCACTAGGGACATATTATGTAGTACTATAAATACCCCTTCCCACCCATGGGAAGGGTTGGACCTTTCACATTAATCTAACACTCATTTGTTTCTCTCACTAAAAGGCTCCCAACTTCTAACTACCTCTCTCTAACTTATCTTCTAATTCGATCCATAAGTAACCCTCAAACTAGTGTTTCTTGCTTAGTGAATACCCTACAATTGGTATCAAGAGCCATGGTTAGGTCCATGTGAGTTGGTATTCACGAATTGGTGTAGTTTGTGAGGTGTTTTTGTTTTTGGGTCGATTTGGAGTTTTCAAGATTTTTCTTTTCGGTTTGATTAGTTGCATACGCTTCATTTTGTGTTTTGTTTAGTGATTAGAGGTTGTCTTATATTGTATTTGTGTAGTTCTTTAAGTTTTTCTTGGGTAGATTTGTTTAGATTTGTAGTTTTCTTTAAGTTTTGGTTCGGTTTGAGTAAGTAGCTTAAATTTCATCTTTGTACCTTGTTTAGTGATTAGAAGTTGGTTTTCTTTGTACTTTCTAGCTTAAGAATAGTATTAGAGTGGTATTTAGTGTTTGGATTCACAGATCTAAGAACGGTGTGGTGATTTTGGGAAAATTCGTGGGTTGTAGGTGAGTTGTTCTTGGCAGCGGTTTGTCCATTTTGGTCGATTATTGGACTCGGTTTGTGTCAATCTTGGACACGGTTTGTCCTTTTTACCCGTTTAGGCAAAAGGACAAAAGGCAGTGATAGTGACGTGCCTGGGAGTTTGTGCCTACTCGGTTTGTCCCTACTGCGCGTACTCGGTTTGTCCCAGCTGCGTGTACTCGGTTTGTGTAGACTCGGTTTGTCTCAGAGAAATTTACTCGGTTTGTACCTACTCGGTTTGTCCCAACTGCGTGTACTCGGTTTGTGTAGACTCGGTTTGTCCCTGAAGAATTTACTCGGTTTGTGTAAATTTACTAGGCTTGTGTCTACTCGGTTTGTCTCAGCTGTGTGTACTCGGTTTGTGTAGACTCGGTTTGTCTCCAAAGAATTTACTCGGTTTGTGTCTACTCGGTTTGTCTCAGCTACGTAGACTCGGTTTGTCTCTAAGGATTTTACTCGGTTTGTACCTACTCGGTTTGTCCCAGCTGTGTACTCGGTTTGTGTAGACTCGGTTTGTATAGACTCGGTTTGTCTCTGTGGAATCTACTCGGTTTGTATCCACTCGGTTTGTCTCTCAGACTTGTATGCGGTTTGTGTCTTGGTGATTTTAGAAATTCCCGCGAAAGATTCGATTTCTCGGTTAAATCACAAGATCAGTAAAATCCCGTAGTTACTATGGCTACCACATCAAGTACATCATCAGATGATATTCAAGCAGCAGGATCTGACACTCGTCCACCTATGCTAGATAGGACGGATTATGAGTCCTGGGCACAACGAATTAGACTTTACTGCTTGGGCAAAGATAATGGTGTTAACATTCTTAAGTCAATTGACGAAGGACCTTATCAGATGGGTACCACCAGAGACGTGGTTACAACTGGTGAAGATGGAACAGTAACTTGGGGCATCGACAGACCTAGGAACTACAATGATCTTAATGAAGAAGAAAAGAAGAGGTATGATGCCGATATTAGAGCCTCCAACATAGTTATTCAAGGTCTTCCAAAGGATGTGTACAAGCTCATCAATTTCAACACTGAAGCCAAAGCTGTGTGGGACAACGTTAAGATGCTGCTAGCAGGGTCAGAACTCACAAAGGAAGATCGTGAGTCACAGCTGTATGATGAGTTCGAGCATTTCAAAATGAACCCAGGAGAAAATGTCACAGATTACTATGTGAGATTTCATAAGTTGGTGAATGATATGAGGATGATCAGAATGACTATGCCCAATATCCAACTTAACTCAAAGTTTGTGAACAACATGACTCCGGAATGGGACAGATTTGTTACTGCTGTCAAACTCAACAAAGGTTTAAGGGAGACTAACTATGAACAGCTGTACGCCTACCTGCAACAACATGAAAAGCATGCTGCCTATGATCGGGTGTTGAGAGAAAAGTTGAATCCTTCAACTACAAATGATCCACTGGCATTCATGACAAACATACAACCAACAAACCAATCATCATCCAATCCAAGCTATCACCAACTTCACTCACAAGTACCTGCTATGAGCTCACAACTTGACTCAGGCTACTCTCAGACCAACAAAATGATTGACAACCTCACCAATCAAGTATCTCTACTGGTTCAACAGTTTCAAGCATCACTCCCTCAGACCAACAATCAGTTAAGGAATTCTTCCAACCCACGCAATCTAGCAATGGTGGAGGACGGGAAAATTGTGGTCCAGAATGTGCAAGGGAGAGCTGGTAGAAACATGGGTCGAGGTTATGTGCAGAACAGAGCAGGAAATGCCAATCAGGGGCAAGGGAAACAGATCAAGTGTTATAATTGTGGGGGGCTTGGACACATTGCTAGAAACTGCAATCAACCTAAACGTCCTCAGAACTCAGATTACTTCAAAGACAAGATGCTGTTAATGCAAGCTCAAGAAAATGGAGCTGTATTGGATGAGGAAGAGTTATTGTTCTTGGCAGGAGATGGAGGAAATACTTTTGATGAAGATGTGGATGAGAAACCTGTTCAGGATCTAGCACTTAATGATCCTAACATCTTCAAAGCAGATGACTGTGATGCATTTGACTCTGATGTGGATGATGAACCTACTGCTCAAACAATCTTCATGGCTAACTTGTCTTCCCTGGCCTCATCTCGTCAAGCTGGTCCTTCTAATGCATCTGTGATATCCGAGGTACTAAAAATTTATGACACATATAATATTGTCGAGGGACAACAGATTCCCGAAGAAGTACATCAGGCAGTTGTTTCTGACTCAAGTAATGTTGATATGGAAAATAGCAATATTGTCTCATATGAACAGTATTTGAATAGCAACAACTCTCCTGATGTATCAAATGGTGAATCCTTTGTCAATAATGATGTGTGTGCTATGAGTAATGTATGTGCCTTAGATAATGCGGGTTGTGTAGATAATGCATGTGTGTACCATGAGAACAAATTGCCTGTCCCTGATGATACCTTGATCACTAGACTAAACATCTATAAAGAACAAGTTGCTATGTATGAACAGCGTGCTAAGTTTGAGCTTAATGATCGTGAGCAGAAATTAGAAGGTCAAATGAGTACACTTATTAAAGAGTCTAGAGTGCGAGAAGAAACATTAAAATTAGAGTTGAGCTCTTTGAAAAGTCAACTAGAAGAGTCTGTCAAACAGAAACAGGAAGCACATAAGTGCGTAACCACACTTAAGCAAGAATTCAAACAAAAAGAAACAACTCTTTTAAATGATTTCTCTAGACTCAAGACGTTAAAAAATAAGCTTGAAGATAAGTTGTACACACAAAATCAAACCATACAAACTGCTCAAATGATTCATAAGCACAGAAAGTTGAGTGATAAGCACAGTAAAATCATGATAGGTGAACCTAAGTCAACCATCCTTAGGGACATGCAAGTACTTCAACCAGCCCTATATGATGGTAATGTGATGCTTAAGCCTATTCATGACCAACCTGAGCATATCTACACTGATGAAGAGGATGAGTTGAGTGATAAAACGAAAGAAAAAATGAATGAGAAAATGAGGGATCCCGAGTGCATAGCCAGACGAATAATAATCAAACCCCATGATTATTATGAGGAAAATCGTTTGACTGTGTTTGCTCCTCAAACGAAGTTAACACCTGAGCAGATATTTTGGAAACAAGATAATGAAAAGCTTAAGGTAGAAAAACTTAAGGCCAACACCCCCCTCATTAGAAAAGTTGCGTCCATAACGGTGTATCCTCCTAATACACCTAGGAATTTGGTGCCTTTGTCTCTTCCCACTGAATGCAAAACCTTTATTAGCTTATATGTGCTTTGGCAACTGTTTGCTGATTTCGATAAAACATGTAAGAAGAGAATCACACCCACTGGCATTACTGAGGGGGAAAGGTGTTTTGAACATGCAAAAAGGTGTTATTTAACTGAGGTCATGCCATTCTTTAAACTACTTAAAGAACACTTTGAAGGGTTGCAAACTGCCCTTAAAGCCGAAATAAATGAAATGAAAGTAGTGTTTAAAGATATGGAAAATGAGGTGAATGAACATGCAATAGAACTTAAGAGTCGAGAGATTGAAAGAAAAAACATGCTCATTACTAACGACAACTTGATTGCTAAATGTATTGCACAAGATGTATTTTACACTGTCACTGATTCTGCATTATCTGCTTGTCAATTTAATGAGTATGCTATTGCGTTAAATGTCACCCAGAATCGTGTTGTTGAGCTTGAGGGGGAGAATTTGAAATTGCTTGAAAAAATTCAAAATGACGACCATGATAACATGGTTAAACGTTTTTCAAAACTAGAAGTTGATTATCTGAACTTGCAACTTAAACATCAACACTTAGAAGAAAAATGCAAAATATCAAATGTCAAGACATCCACGGATGTTCCTGAGTTTGATACATATTTTGAATTAAGCAAACGTGATGAAACAATTCAAGCTCACACGAACACGATTCGACTGCTGAGGGCCCAAATTGCCCAATTGAAATCCAACAAGTGTGAAGTATATGGCACCAATAAACCTTCGTCTTCAGATTCTCAGAATTTTCAATATCAAAACACCATAAATAAGCTACATTATGAAAATGAGTGTTATCGAGAAGAAAATTCAAAGGTTAAACAACATTTCAAAGAGTTATATGATTCTATTAAAGTTACAAGAAGCAATCATAATGATCAAATAATCTCTTTGACAAATGAAATTGAGAATCTTAAGGCTCGGGTGAAAGGTAAAATGCCATGCACCACGTGTAATTGTGATGCACCAAAGGGTACTGATAGGAAAAAGTATGATGTTGATGTTGGGCGTATTCCACTTAAGCTTAGAAATAACAGCCTTGCCCATCAAACATATCTCGATCATCTTAGAGAAGGCCTTGACACACTTCGTGAGATAGTTGAAGAGGATAGGAATGATAAGCCATTCGATCAAGCAGCGGTCTATGCATGCAAACTCACGAAAAGAATTCAGGAAAACTTAGAATATGCCATAGGCTCAATTCCTAAGTTTAGAGGCCATAGAGATAGATTTGTTGCATCATCATCTAATGTTGTGAACAAGCGTGTAGCCTTTGATTTACCACCCAAAACATCAGAACCCAACACATCATTATCAGGAAGGCATGTGACAGAAAAAACAAACTAATGTTACCTTCGATACTTCTACAGGAGTAAAAAGTGACACACAAGCTAGCGGGTCAAGGTCTAGAGGAAATGAAAGAAAGGATATGACTGCGCCAGCTAAGAATGTTCACTTGAAGAATGTAGAAGCCCAACCTAGGAACAATAAGTTTACAATGAGTAGGATGAATCGTGTTGATTCTAGTATCAAAAGTACTGTAATTAATTCGAATTCTAATGCTATCTGTAAAACATGCGACAATTGTTTAATTTCTGCTAATCATGATGAATGTGTTGTGTCTTTTCTGTTGTCTTCTGCATCATCCCATGTTAAGAATGGTAGGATAACTAAAGCATGCAAAAAGGTTTGGAAAGCAACAGGAAAAACATTTGCTAGCATAGGCTATCAATGGAGACCCACTGGAAGGAAATTCAATTTAGGAAAACAGTGCACGTTACCTAAAATGAATAAGCATAAAATTGTGAAAGTTAAGGAATGGAGACCCACTGGAAGGAAATTCAATTTAGGAAAACAGAGATCATTACCTAAAATGAATATGCATAAAATTGTGAAGAATAAGGAATGGAGACCAACTGGTAGAATCCTGCCTTTAGAATCACAATGCCTTCCATCTAGGTCTTGTCCTGCCTCTAGTTCTGTCTCCTCACCAAAGACAGTAGCATCTGTGAAATCTGTGGCCTCTGAATATGTATGTGCTGACCAAATGGACCCCAATTGTACGTGGGGATCCACATTTTTCAGTTATCCATTGTTGTCTGGTTTCAAATGCAGGTCGTACAAATCGTCCTGTGGTATTTGGACTCAGGCTGCTCAAAACATATGACTGGGGATCGCTCACGGCTCAAGAACTTCGTGAAAAAGTTTATCGGGACAGTTAGATTTGGGAACGACCACTTTGGTGCTATTATGGGTTATGGAGATTATGTGTTTGGTAACAGTGTAATCTCAAGGGTATATTATGTGGAAGGACTAGGACACAATCTGTTTTCTGTGGGTCAATTTTGTGATTCAGATCTGGAAGTGGCTTTCAGAAAGCATACATGTTTCGTCAGAGAATTGGATGGTTTAGATCTCCTCAAGGGCAGTCGGGGCACCAATCTATACACCATTTCAATTGAAGAAATGCTGAAGTCCTCTCCCATATGCTTGCTCTCTAAAGCCTCTAAAACAAAATCATGGCTGTGGCATCGACGTTTGAACCATTTGAACTTCGGTACCATTAATAATCTTTCCCGTAAAGATCTTGTTAGAGGGATGCCCAGACTAAAGTATGAGAAAGATCATCTCTGCTCTGCATGTCAACTGGGCAAAAGCAAGAAACAAACCCACAAACCTAAAACCATCAACACCAACTTGGAAGCTCTTCATACCCTTCACATGGACTTATGCGGTCCAATGAGAATACAAACCATTATTGGAAAGAAGTACGTTCTGGTGATAGTTGATGACTATTCTCGGTTCACATGGGTAAAGTTTTTGAGAACCAAGGACGAAACTCCAGAGGTTATCATTAAACTGATAAAACAGCTGCAAGTAAGGCTCGATAAAACTGTCAGAATCATCCGCACAGATAATGGTACGGAGTTTGTTAACCAACAACTCCGTAATTTCTATGAAAGTATTGGCATCACGCATCAGAAAAGTATCCCTCGCACCCCTCAACAGAACGGGGTGGTTGAACGAAGGAACCGTACTCTGGTGGAGGCTGCAAGAACTATGCTTATATTTTCAAAGACCCCGATGTTTCTCTGGGCAGAGGCTATTGCAACAGCATGTTACACTCAAAACCGATCCCTAATTCATCCGGTTCATGAGAAGACTCCCTTCGAGTTAATTCATAACAAGAAACCAGATCTTTCCTTTCTACGTGTGTTTGGTGCACTCTGCTATCCAACTAACGATAGTCAAGACTTGGGAAAGTTAAGAGCTAAAGCAGATATAGGTATTTTCGTGGGATACGCACCAAACAGTAAAGGGTATCGAATCTACAATAAAAGAACCCGTAAAATCATGGAAACCATTCATGTTACGTTTGATGAGCTGAGTGAGCTACCTGTTTCAGGACAAATCAGTTCTGGACCCGATCTTCACCTTTTGTCTCCTGGACCCATTAGTTCAGGACTTGTACAGAATTCCACGCCTGAAGATTCTTATGTGCCACCTACATGTGAGGAGTTGAAGAAGTTATTCGATCCCATGTTTGATGAATACTTTGAGCCAACAAATGGAACCATCCCGAGTGAATCAGCTGTAATTCCTATGGATGAGGTTCAAGCCCCACAAGATTCAGAAGGACCTGCAGCTTCAGTATCAGTCAGTCACAATGCTCCTGCTGCCAGTCAATCGCCTTCGTCATCAAACACTCAAACTTCTCCAGTAATGCAAGAATCTTCAGATAATAACTCTTTGGAAGTTGATCCTTTTGCTCCTGTTGAAGAGGTTCCTTTTGAAAACATATTTGCTCCTGAACATCCATCAGACACATCCTTACCTGAGGAACACAGCACTGCTACTTCTGTTCATAACCATCAACCTCACGACCATCTCAGGAAATGGACCAGTGATCATCCAATCGACAACATCATAGGCAATCCCTCACGTCCAGTATCCACACGTAATCAACTAGCGACTGATGCACTATGGTGCTTCTTCAATTCCGTACTGTCTAAAGTCGAACCAAAAGATGCCAAAGAAGCAATGACTAAAGATTGCTGGTTCCAGGCTATGCAGGATGAAATCCATGAATTTGATCGACTTGAAGTATGGGAATTAGTGCCTCCTCCGGAGCGTGCAATGATCATTGCTTTAAAGTGGATCTTCAAAGTGAAGCTTGATGAGTATGGTGATGTCTTAAAGAACAAGGCACGGCTAGTTGCTAAAGGGTTCAGACAAGAAGAGGGCATTGATTTTGAAGAATCGTTTGCTCCGGTTGCTAGAATTGAAGCTATAAGAATCTTCCTAGCTAATGCGGCTAGTCGTAATATGATAGTCTACCAGATGGATGTCAAAACGGCATTCTTGAATGGTGACTTAAAGGAAGAAGTTTATGTGAGTCAACCTGAAGGATTCGTGGATGCTGAACACCCTACTCATGTTTACCGCTTGAAGAAGGCTCTTTATGGGCTAAAACAGGCGCCAAGGGCATGGTACGATACATTGTCCAAGTTCCTCCTAGCAAACAAATTCTCCAAGGGTGTTGTTGATCCTACACTATTCACCAGGAAATCAAGAAACCATCTACTGCTAGTTCAGATATACGTAGATGATATCATCTTTGCTTCAACAGATCCTGGTGAATGTGATAGTTTCTCAAAGGAGATGAATTCCAAGTTCCAAATGTCCATGATGGGACAAATGTCATTCTTCTTAGGACTACAAGTTTCTCAAAGTCCCGGAGGCATATTCATCAATCAATCCAAATACGCCAACGAGATCCTGAAAAAGTTTGGATTCCATTCAAGTGAACCTGTTGACACTCCTATGGTTGATAGAACGAAGCTGGATGAAGATCCTTCAGGGATTCCAGTGGATATCACACAGTATCGAAGCATGATTGGATCTTTGATGTACATCACGGCTAGCAGACCAGATCTTCTGTTTGCTGTGTGCATGTGTGCTCGGTATCAATCCAGACCAACCAAGAAGCATGTTGAAGCAGTGAAAAGGATCTTCCGATATCTTCAAGGCACGGTTCATATGGGTCTCTGGTATCCTAAGGACACTGCAATGGAGTTAACGGCATACGCAGATGCTGATCATGCGGGATGTCAAGACACTCGTCGAAGTACTTCAGGAGGAGCTCAATTTTTAGGGGAAAAGTTGGTTAGTTGGTCTTCTAAGAAGCAGATGAGTACTTCCATATCATCTACTGAAGCTGAGTACATTGCTATGTCTGCTTGCTGTGCACAAATCCTTTGGATGCGATCACAGCTTTCGGACTATGGATTCTCATACAACAAAATTCCCCTATATTGTGACAACAAAAGCGCCATTGCTCTTTGTTGTAACAATGTTCAGCACTCCAGGTCAAAACACATCGACATCAGGCATCACTTCATCAGGGAACAGGTGGAAAAAGGAATTGTGGAGCTATACTTCGTGAGGACAGAGTTTCAGTTAGCTGACATCTTCACCAAGGCCCTCCCAAGAGAAAGGTTTCAGTTTATTCTCCCACGCCTTGGCATGAAAAGCATGACTCCTGAAACCCTCAAGTGTCTTCAGGAAGATAAGGAGGAGTAAAGGATTGTCTTCTTATATCCTTGTACATAGTTGTATATATCTTAAATCAAAAAGAAAAATACAAAAATATAAAACCTATAAAAACCATAAAAATCGAAAAAATCAGAAAATACCAAAAATAGTTTCACCTAGGCATGTCTTCTGTTTATCGATAACATTTACGGACTTAGAAATGTCATTCAATAATGGCACGGGTCTTTAAATGAAGCTCGAGCAGAAGTTAAAATGGATTGTTAAAACATGTCTAAATGGCTTGCTATTACTTTAGATAGCAACCCGCGCTTCAAACTGGGGAAAGCACGTCGCCAAAAAGACGGCTGTTCCTCCAACTGGGTGATGTTCACCTGGGCATGGATTACTTTATATCCATGTTTCCTGATTTGATGTACGTTTCAGTGCATCATTTCTTGTAAAAGAAGAGAAATCTTCTTAGTATAACAAATAGTTTTCATTCTATGATTCTTCTGAAAATTATTTGTGAGACACTTGGTGAATATGTGTTGTATGAAAGTTGTTTATACTTGGATTATGCATAAAATTTGTCACTCAATCAACGACTACAAAACCTCATGACAGTTCTTGTTTGATGAGTTGTGGGGTTAAGCGTGATTTTAGTTGAGGTTCAACTAGAATACGGGTCATTGATTGAGGGGGAGAGTGAATTCAAATTTTATATCATCAAACGGATTTATTGGTTAAATCATACTTGTTAGAAATGGTTTTGTAGTTAATGGGGAATTAGTTGAAGAGGATCTTGCTTAAATATATCAAATGACCAAGTGTGTTAGTTGCTAGAAAGTTTAGGACATTATGTGCAACTTGCTTATAGTATCCTAGCTTCATATAACTAGAAGGTTCATTTGTATCTCTTTGGAATCCTCGTTTAATCCCCTAAACACCTTAAGACTCAAAACCTAAAAGAAGTTAGAAAACCAGTTGTGTTTGATGTTTTTGAATACTCCACTGGCATTTGTATGATCTAAATGAATGAGTTTCAAATGTTGTTTGTCTCTGCTGCTTAATTGTTGATGATATTGTGCATATGTTCTCAGGATTCGCTTAGGTAGATTGCTATTATGTTAGAATCATGTTCCTAAGATCCTGAATTGAATATTGAAATCCGTGTGAATTGCCATGTTCATGATTGCTAATTGCTCTTCATGCTAGATAGTGGTTTGACGTAGCTCCTGATTGTGGTTTGATTATAAGATGAACTTGGTATTATAATGTGGCAAGCTGCTGAAGGGTAGCTATTAAGGAATAGGGTATTTGTATGCATGTATATCTGTGTTGATACTCTTATGCAGATTCCATAGCCAAAATGAATGTACCAGTTCCCATTCTAACCATTTGATCAGACGTTCAAACTCTATTGATTGGCTCGGAATTCACCTCAACAACAATGTCGGCAACAACAACAACAACAACACTTTCACCACCATCACCACCATTCATCTATTTTGGTCTCGCCAAGTGGGGATCAACGACATTTGCGAAAAACTTGTTGGTGGATGGATAGTTGATGTTGACTACTAACTCAGAAAAGCGGGTGATTACATCATCTGCACAAAAAGGTCAATATCATTTGTGTCATAATAATCAATTGTGCAAAATAAGCAGTGAATCTCCCTCTTAGATTAAGGGGGAGCAAAGTATGTTTCATCATCAGAACATGTTAAACCTGACCACATTTTCTCCCATGTTTTTCTAAATTATTTAAATCAATTGGGATCACAAATCTCAAAAGGTTTGAAATTTTTGATCGGGGGAGAGAATGTGATTTAAATATGAAACCTGATGAAAATGTGATGTTTTGGATTTACGTGTAAGCTCTCCCATATGTGCTAAACTCTTTTGTATACCAAGGCACATATTGAGGGGGAGCAAAATGTTTTGGATGTGAATGAAAGCTCTCCAGTAAGTGCTAAACTCTTTTGTATACCAATGCACTTATTGAGGGGGAGCAAAGGATTTGGCATGCATCTCATGTGAGCAAGGCTCAGAAATAACCAATGAATTGACGATAGCTAAAGTCAGTAGTCGAAAGGACATGTCCTGGACGGGTAATAATTTCAAGCCAGTTTATCTGGTGATGTAAGCGTGTCTCGCAAAGGACGTGTCTGAGTAGAATGTACCGATTTCGAGCGATCTTCCTTGAATGTGATCTGGACGGGTAATAATTTCAAGCTAGTTTACTAGTGATGTAAGCGTGTCTCGCGATGATCATGTTCTTGGAAAATCAATCAATTCAAAAGTGCGAGCTTCACCTGACATGTGCAAATTTATAAAACAATCATTTGAGCACATGTTGAGGGGGAGCATTTGAAAAATATAAAACTCTCAAGTGTTTGCAAAAATGTATTTCAGAATCATGAACACTTTGAGAGATTTTTTTAAAGATTTGGTTTGGCAATCGTGGATGAATACCAAAGACCGACCATTTTAATTAATGCATGGAGTTATAAGGATGGTTAGGTTAGGCTCAAGTTCCCACGATCCCGCCAGAGCCGGAGGGATCTACCCAGGGACAATCCACTAGTTAGTGTAGAAGTCCTTAGGTATGATTAAAAAGGAGAAAAGTGAATAAGGGAAAAGTGCCGACTGAGATGGAGCTAGTACTGGAACAAACCCAACAAGGTACTAGTAAGGAAGTCTCGGTAAGCACTGAAGGGGTTGAAGAATGAAAAAGAATTGTAAAGATACAGGGTGAAAAGAAATAGCCCTCCTTACAACTTAGGCAGAAACCGGGTCAACACATATGCTGTCAGAATCACTTAGTTGATTGCTGGCATTGAAGACAAAGTATCATGGACCCAGTGATACGCTGCACAACCCTCCCTAGCCACTCAAGGTCCCTCAAAGGATTCTTGTTTCAATTGTCACGGAGTTCAATACATTCCTATCGTCTCTCTCACTCCGAGTTAGATGATATTGAAAAGGTGGCAGTCCTCTCCAGCCTCCGATCACCAAATCAAAACGCACAATTGAGTCTAGAGCCACGAGATGCATAATAAGATCTCATAGGGACACGAATCATTTCTACACTGGTTGTTCAACATTAAGGACACCAGTTGTAATCTCATGAGTCCTACGCAGATCTTAGCAATCTGCCAGAACATTTATGAGAGAATTTACTTATGTAATTCTCAATGATTGAATGGAAATTCCTGCCAGGGTCAACATCAAGCAGCCCTGAAAGCAGGTCACTTCGGTAATTCCTCGTGAATTACGCTTAGTGGTCGCGGCGGTTTCAACCAGTCTACAGTCGTGGAGTGATCTCCAGCGACTCACCTAATCGTTGATTTACTTCGGTAAAATCTTAAAAAGCTCTCTGTGAGTTTTCGATTAGGAACGGTCTTGGTAAGGATTAGAGATAGTTTTCACAATATGCTGTTGACTATCTCGAAGTCCAAACTTGTAAGTACCGGTCGAATTATTGCTAACTGTCGTATGCAGGAACTTCTGGCGATTGTAGCAGTGGAATGCTGTAGCTGGTTGCTGTTGTAGCTGGTTGCAGAAAAGATGCCAATCCATCACCACATATTCACACTACATCATCATCAAAGAAGTCATGATCAACCTAAAAGATCTTTAACACGGCTTCTGCAAACTCTGATGCTAAAGATCATGACACCAAAGAGTGTGAGCATGTCGGCTCAAAGATTTACACATCACATGGAAACATACTGTTGAAAGATGACTTGGAAACAAATGTTGGATGATAAAGTCGACGAATACACAAAGATCATCCAAGACAAAGAAAGGTCATCACAAGATCACTGCTGAAAGCACAAACATACAAGATTTAGAAGAATCAAAGTCTACGAGCTACAAAGACAAGTTCAGAAGAAAGAATGCTAGAACTCGAATTATTATTTCCGGGGTGACCTCCCTTAGGGGGAGATTGTTAGGAATATAAATATTCAGATGAAGGCTCGGTCACCCCGAGCATCTAATTAGCATTTCTATAGCTCGTAGGCTTATCTATATTATCTAAGTATTATTAGTATTAGTATTAGAATTAGTCGTATCTATATTTGTGGAGTGGGTCGGGGCTTTCCCCACTGTCAGCTCGCTCCACAGTCCACTAGGGACATAATATGTAGTAGTATATATACCCCTTCCCACACATGGGAAGGGTTGGACCTTTCACATTAATCTAACATCTCATTTGTTTCTCTCACTAAAAGGCTCCCAACTTCTCATTACCTCTCTCTAACTTATCTTCTAATTCGATCCATAAGTAACCCTCAAACTAGTGTTTCTTGTTTAGTGAATACCCTACAGGAAGAAGGGTGGGTTTGACTGGGGTTGACCCTGGTATTATTAATAAAAAGGTTGGGTCGGGTTGTGGGTGGATCCGGGTTTGGTTTATTAGTGATTTAAATGGGCTGACTTGGCCCATTAAGTTTGGTCGGGTTGGCCCATAAAAATTAGTTTCGGGTTCGTTTCTCCATGCTCATTGCAAGTCTAATCCCAGGGTTGACTTTGACTTCGTCTTCACTTGATCAAAAGCACAAATATTGTCGAGTTGATCAAAAAATGCCCGTTTTTGCTCCGTTTTCAATCATTTCTCAGTTTTGTCCGTTTTTACCCTGTTTTCAATCCTTTTGTGCCTGAAACACATAAAAACACAAACCAAGAATATTTGCAACAATATTTGGTCTATTTAGGTGTTTTTGGTCATTTTTTTGTCTTATATGGGCATAAAATGATGAGTAAATAGGCACTCATCATCCCCCCACACTATCAATTGCTAGTTTCTAGCAATTCGATCATATAAAGTAATGAAAGGATCAAAAGAAAATACCAAGCATACCCCATTTTGACTTTTTATTCAATGCAAGAAATTTAAACTAGAACAAAAATAGATAACATGCTTGATTTTCTAAAATGGTATCATGGAATGGGATTCACACAAAATGGGTGTCTCCAGGGAATTGTAATCGTCATCCTGTTTTTTATACTCCTAACTAAGCTTAAACTCAATGTTCAAATGTTTTTGTAAAATGCTAACACTACTTATACTAATCTATGTAAGCCGAAACTTAACTTTTCACTCCCACAATTTATTCAAGTTAGGTGACTGTGCTCATTTTCAAAATTTTGACCGCAAAAATCGACATTTATTATGGTTGTTATTTGTTTAAGTCAAATACTAATTTACCGGGAACCTCAAAAATCTAAGGATTGAAAAGGGCCTTTTCCATGTAGCGGCTTTCTTCTCGGCACATCCCAAACCAGTTGGTTTTAGGTGACCAGGCTTTTGACACTCCACAGAGAATAGTACCAGAATCAGCGAAATTTTGATTTAAAAGATTTTTTATATTCCCACTAAGCTAGTATAAAATACTTAAACAGATAACAACAAACGACCATTTAGAGATTAGAGACTCAAAGGTGAGATCACTCCATGTAACGGCTTTCTTCTCGGCCCAAACCAGTTGGTTTTAGGTGACCAGGCTTTTGACACCCCACAGAGAATAGTACCGGAGTTTTCGGGGTCTTTGAAATCAACAATCTACTAAATTACCGTTTAACCTTTATGACAAAATTGACGAACCAAGTTCAACTTCCGATTTAAATTTAAGAAAAAGCAATGTTTCCTACATTTATTAACATATACATCTTTATTTTTGCAACATCAAAACTTATTGCATTTTGCAATATCATTCCATTTTCTTATTTTGCAATATCATTCCATTTTTTTTTTCAATATGTATATATATATATATATATGCTTTCTCAAAAATTAAAATAAAAAGTTGAACTCGGACTTTATATCAAAATTGTATAAATATTTGTTTTGCATAACAAAATGATTTTAACGTTCAAAAGTTTTAAAACAACACATATTTTAGTCAGATTAAGAGCTTCTGAGAGGAAAAGCCATAGATTACTTATATAAGATCTAAAGAGAACCAACTACTCTACGCTTAGCATTTTCATTTGCACAATTCATAAAACCTTAGTCTAACCATTAAGGAAGCAGCCAGATCAACACTCTCGTAGAGTCGGAATTCCCCTTGTTCTAACCTAATCCAGACTAAACACATTTTTTTTAATGTGCAAAGCACTTCTTTTTCATGCAATTTCTTATTTAAAAATGAAAAAAAAATTTAAAATTTTTGTCAAAAACGGGGGTACTAGGGCACTAGGAGGTACATGTGACAAAATTCGTGAGAATTCCCCCCACACTTAGAATTGAATATTGCCCTCAATATTCAAAGTACCGGCTATTATGCCGACACATAGAACATAAAAAGGTAATACTAATAGCCAAGTGTGTGACAGAATTCTCTTTTTCACAAACAGGATTAAAAAGATATCCCTAGATAATCGTTAGCAAAAAGATCGGATATTGGGCGGCTGGATTGAAAAGAGGCGCATCAATCATCACGATCTAAGGGAAACCTGCAAACAAGAGCAAACAACACACAAAAACAAAGCACAACAGAGGAATTCCCCCATACTTAGTGTTAGAAAATAGAAAGAAGTTAGAAACATGGGTTGTCACCCATGAAGTTCTAATGTTTTTGTTAACCGAGTCACTAGCTTGACTTGACCCCGAATTCATTGGTCCGTGGGGAAGCAAGTAGAAGAGCCATCGGACTTTCATTCAAAATGTATGGATAAACATTGAAGTACTTGAAAGTTCCACTCCGATGAGATACCCGCGGCTCTAAAGAATGATAAATGGAGATGCCGGGGTCAAAACTTTGTCCTCATTTCCAAAGGAGAGAAGGATAGGACAAGTCACAGTATAGGTAAAGAAGGGTAAAAAACTCGAATGACATATGTGAAGTCAATATAATGACGATCCTCAATGGGAAATGTCACATATGTCGGAGAAAGAATGTCCTTTTGAACTCGGAATTGAAAATTGAGGTCATATCATCAAGTTTAAAAATAATAGAGTCTTTGACCTCATCGTTCTCTAACACTTCATCAAAAATAGGATTTACGTTGTTAGAATGGTACTCGTCATCAAATTCAAAAAGAGAGTTCGAATAGACTTTGAGACTTTCATTTGGAACGTCCGCATCGAACAGTGATTAGTCATCACTAGAGGAAAAATCATTTTTGGAATTGAAAAGAGGGTTAGAGAAAATCCCGAAAAAATCTTTCGCAGTGTCAAGAGGATAATCACTACGAAAAGTCCAATCACTTTCACTGTCAGATATATCCTCAGACTCACTTAGGATTGGGATAAGGTTCTCAACACTAGACTTTATGAATTCATCCGATTCCTTTTCAGGAATAGTGCTAAGATGCTCATCCCCATAATGAGAGAGTCCTCGGAGTCCAAATTTGGTAAGATGGATGTGATTACAATAGACTGAGGGAGTTGAGAAATGATATCCTTCAAAGGAATAGCACTCTCCTCGTCGTCCTCCTCATCATCGTCATCGAGAATGGCAGCCTTGAGAAATATGGAACGCCTTTGTGATGCTCGTTCTTCGGCTAGTAATTCTTCCATAGATTTTTCATGACGATCTTCTTGGGGAAGTTTATTAACCAAATCCTTAACTTCTTTTAGTAAATCTAGAACATGGAGAAGTTCTTGAGGAAGTGGTTGATGTTGTGTTTGAATCGTTTGACACTGTGGAGGTTGGTCATGATAAGAATAGTCATAATTGTTACAAGGGCCATGCTCATAGACAAGCGGGTCCCTCGTTTGACAATCGGAGTTATAATGCGGACCTCCACAGTACTCACAACAATATGATTGTTGTGATTGATTCAGTGATGTATATGGATATTGGTCATAACCGAAATTTTGATTGTTACACGAAACCTGCTCATAGACAAGCATATTACTTGCTTGACAATCAAAACTTTGGTGAGGACCTCCACAATTTGCACAAAGATCATTTGGCACATTTTGAAATGATGTATCATTGAAGTTTTGATAGCACGGTTCTTGCCCAAATGAATTCTGAGGAGGGTTGAAATCGTTTTGAAAATTTGGATAAGTAAGTGTATTTCCGATTTCAGGAGTGCAACACATGCAAAGTCCATGAGTAAACCCACATTCTTTGCAAAAACATCGTTCACAAAGTGAATTATTTCCCAACGGATCTCCACAATTAAAGCAATTTTGCTGATTGATTGGAGATGGCTGGGATTGTGGAGGGTAGTCGGAAGATCCTTGGGAATCATTGAAGGAAGTTGGATTTGTATTAATGGTAATTTACACCAATTACAAAATCCATTGCTATAATTACCTCCACACCGCTCACACAAACACTTGTAACAATGCTGATCATCACCTAGTGGACTTTTACAGTGAAAACAGTGATAGTCGAGTGATGACATAAGAATTAAACATTAAGGAGGGATAAGAAGAAAATAGAATTAAACGGATAGAGGGTGAGAGATAAAGAATTAAACGAATAAGAGGAATAAGAAGAATATTTTTGGATTTTTAAAATTTAGAAACATTTGAAGAACACAAAAGAAAAAGGAAAACAGATTTGAAAAGAAAATCTTTTTGGGTTTTAATAATTAGAAAATATTTACTAATGAAAACGATAACTTCACGAGGAAGGTTCTTCAAAACACGAATCGACAAACGGGAATTTAAAAATTCGCTTCAACCTTCCCCGGTAGCGGCGCCAAAAATTGATTTGCTTGAATCAATACATAAATTTTTCCCAAGGATTACACAGGAAATTATGTAAAACCCGGGTCGTTTTCCCCAACGAAGGATTGAATGAAATTCGTGATTCGGATTGTGAGACGTGTTTGAATAGCGAAAAAAGAGATTTTGGGTTTTTACGCTAAGTTTGATGAACATAAATTAAAAACAACTTAATGAGCAAGTGAGACAATAATATAAAGCACACGTAAGTTAAAACTTAAGAAAAACTAAAAACGCGCAAAACCCGGGCTAATCCCGAGCTTAAAACGTGAAATCTAAGAAATATTTACCCTAGGAATGTAAAACTAATTTTTCTAAGTTCTAAATGATAAAAGAAAATTTTGAAAAAAAGAATTATATTTTTTTGACTTTTATTTAATTAATTATGAATTAAAAACAGAATTTAAAAGAAAAATACATAAAAACACCAAACGAAAATGGAAAATTATGAAAATTTGCAGGAAAGTCCTAAAAGGTGTTCTAATCCTAGAAAAAATAAGCTTGAGGTGCCAGCTTATCCAGATAAGCTGGAATAAGCAGAAAGGTGGAAATAAGCTAAAGAAAGAAAAATGGGGTTAAGTAAATACTCCCTCCGTCCCATATTAAGTGTCCACTTTCAAAATGCATAAAGTTTTAGGAAAGTGGGGCCAACTACACTCTCCACCAATCAAATATCACTATTACCCACTAAAGTCTCTTCTCATTGGTTGAAAATATTCCCTGGACACTTAATTTAGGACATCCCAAGATTCCATTATGGACACTTAATATGGGACGGAGGGAGTAATTGTGTATGATTATGTTAGGATCTCTGGGAAATAAGAGTTCATTGTTGCTGCCGATAGTGTAAAGTTGGTTGCTGCCGATAGCTTTGGTTCCTGCTGAAATCTCATTGCTGCCGACAGTGTTATCTTGTTCCTGCCGATAGTATTGTTGCTGCGGATAGTATTATTTGTTATCCGTATATTTAGAATGTTTGTTATGATTTATTTTTAGAAGAGATTGTTGTTAATCTCTTTACACGTTTTCTTGTAGAACGGGTTAGGGTTAGGTGATCTTGTTAGTATAAAAGATAAACCCGTCTATGAGTTTATGTACGCCTTGAACATCTATTAACATTCAATAAACGATTCTTAGTTCATTAGTTTTGATCCATAGAGGATCATTGTCCTTTAGAGTTTTCTTCTTTATAATACTTGCTGTTTAGTTTCCGCATAAACACTTGTATTGCAGAGGTTCTTGTTTATACCAAGCTCAATCAAGCTCAAAGTACTCGATCCTACAAGTGGTATCAGAGACTGGTAAGGATCTCTGATAAAGAAGAAAAAGGTCGATCTCATATCTCTTAACCCTCTCTCAATGGCAGACGATAACCCTGAAACCAATGTCATTAACCCGGAAGATCAACAACCCAAACCAGAAACCACTCAAGTCCAAACACAAATCGTCACCACCATGTCCACCAACAATGCTAAATTCCCGTATCTGAAGAAAGATGAGTATGAAGTCTGGGCTATGAGAATGGAGTATTGGATCACAAACACTGATTACAATCTGTGGAATGTGATTCTTAAGGGAAATAGCAAGAAGAATATTGGAAGGGATGATGATGGCAATATTTATATAGAGCCACCTGTTACAGCAGAGGAACACCTTGCTGTTCAAAGGGAAACAAAGGCAAGAACTCTTCTACTTCAAGCTATTCCAGAGGATCATATGAGTGATTTTCATCACTTGGATGATGCTAGAAAGATCTGGCATGCTGTAAAGACCAGATTTGGAGGGAATGATGAATCCAGGAAGATGCGAAAGTCTATGCTCAAGCAAGAGTTTCAAGAATTCAAGATTTCTGAGGCTGAGGGAATTCACAAAGGCTATGATAGATTCCACAAGATCTTGAGCCAACTTAACCAGTTGAAAGCTAGGCCGGACGATGAGGATTGTAATACCAAGTTCCTGAGGGCCTTGCCACCATCCTGGTCGCAGGTTTCCATAACCCTCAAGGCCAAAGGAGGACTGGATTTTATGAGCTTTGATGATCTGTACAACAAATTGAAAACCCTTGAACTTGATATCAAAGGGTATTCCACCTATTCACCTCATACTCCAACCCACACTGCTTTTGTTAGTAACTCTGGTCCTAGCAAAGCATTATATGGAAACAGTCCAACACCATCAACATCATCAATCTCCTACTCATCTCCTACACCAAAAACTCAGCCCAGATCTGATAATCTTGTAGTGGATGTGCTTCACTCTTTTGTTGCTGAAAGTACACCACAGCAGAAGATTGTGTATGATGATTTTAAACAGGTTGATGAATTGGATCTGGAAGAGATGGACTTAAGATGGCAGGTGGCTATGATATCGTTGAAGTTGGATAGGTTTGAAAAGAAGGCAGGAAGAAGGGTCAATTTTGATGGACAAGAGCCTGCTAGGTTTGACAGAAGGAAGGTGAGGTGCTATAAATGTTCTCTAACAGGACATTTTGCCAGGGAATGCCCAGACAAGAAGGTGGATGATAAAGCACGGTATTCTGCTTTCAGAATTCAAGAGTTGGAATCAGACGACCCCAAGGCTTTGGTATCTGTGGATTCGATGGTGGACTGGGAGCATCATGAGAAGGCTGCTGGGAGTGGATCAGATAAAGTCTTTGGGATGGTAGCTGGATATGGTGAAAAGAAACAAGTGGCTGGTCAGTTTGGAATGATGGGTCATCCATCTCAGGTACAAAACTGTCCATTTGGATGTGAATCTATATATTCTAAATTAAAACAGGAATTTGATGATATTGAAAGTGAAAATAAGGATAACCTTATTCAACTTAAGGCTCATAAAAAGGCTGTTAAGACATTAGAAGAACAAAAGGTCTGGTATCAACAACAACTGTCTGCATATGAAGTAAAAGTAAAGGTTTTGGAAAGAGATTTAAAAAATGCCACTAATGAGTTTAAACATTCTGAAAGAGAAAAAGCTAAGGTAGAATTGGAAAATCAGGATCTTCAGTCTAAGCTAGATAACTCATTGGCTAGATTTGATAAGTGGAAAGACTCATCCAAAAATCTTAACATGCTTATTGATAGTTCTATGTCTACTAAAACTAAAAAAGGTTTAGGATTCGGTAACCTAATAGGGACAAATCAGTATTATGACCCTAATGAGTATAGTGTTTTTAATCCGGAACCTGTAGATTATAGAAAACCTGTTAAGTATGTAAAGGAGGGAGGAATGAATGATGTTCCTCCACCCATAACTGGAACATTTAAACCTGCTGATCCTTTTGTTGACTTTGATGATTCACAAATGTGCTATGGCAAAAAGGCAAATGAATTGCCTAATCTTGATTGTGACTCTAATGAATTTGTCTCTTGTTCTTACAGTGACAAATCTTCAGAAATCAAGACTGATGACTATGCCACATGTGGATCAAGTGACAAGTCTGGATCAATAAAGTCAGAAGACCTCTCCTCAGAAGCAGCTACTGATGAATCTCAATCAAAGAAAGCTGCATTTGAAGATGTTTCTTTTGATAATTTTAAGAACAATAATGTTTCTAGTTGTAGTTTTGTTTCAAACAATTTTGGTTGTGGTTTTGTTTCTGTTAAGGATAATTCTGTTTCATGTGTTGGTTTGAATAATTTTGTTTGCAATGAGAATGTTATTGTTAAGAAAAAGTCCCCTAGAAAGAAATCTTGCTTTGTGTGTCGTAGTTATGATCATCTTATTAAAGACTGTGACTACTATGAAAAACAGATGGGTTTACATGCTTGTAAAAATAGGTCTGTATGGAAAAATGTAAATGATATTCCCCCTTATATTCCTCAAACAGCTAGGAGAACTTCAGTTGCTTATGGCAAACCAGTTTCTGCTGGTAAGCCTGTTGCTGCTGAAAAGTTCATTCCTGCCGATAAGCCTATTCCTGCTGCTTATTCTGTTCCTGCCGACAGGAGCAATCCTGCTGGTTGGAAAAACAATAATATTAGATCTTTCAGACCTACTAGTACTTACTTTCAAAATGCTTTGAGACCTGTTTGTTTTGACACAATGCACAAGGGAGGGGCAAGATGGAACACTGCTGTTAAGTCCTCAGCAGGTTGGTCTTGGAAAATCAATAACCAACGTATGAAAATGGGATCCAAGATCAATGGTGGATCTTATCAATCTCCAGGGTTTAATTCTTATTGATCCACTAGGCAGGCTCAAGTCAGCAATGGCTTGAGTCTCTCTTGTATCTAATGTTGTATATGTATTCTTTATCTCAGGATTTTCCTTTTAGAAGCAAAGATGTTGGAATTGTTGACAGTGGATGTTCCAGGAGTATGACAGGGAATTTGGAAAGATTACATGATTTTATTCCTTTGAATGGAGGTACTGTAACATTTGGAGGAGGAGATGGAATGATCTCAGGGAAAGGAACTATCAAGACTGCCAAGCTTGACTTTGAAGATGTGCTGTATGTGAAGGAACTCCAAGACTTCAATTTGTTCTCTGTCTCTCAAATCTGTGACAAGAAGAACAGTGTTCTATTCACTGAGAATGAGTGCTTTGTGTTGTCTAAAGACTTCAAGTTGCCTGATGAAAGTCAGGTTGAACTTAAAGTTCCTAGGACTTACAATCTTTATAGCTTCAATCTTAGTGATGTTCAGCCTGAGGGGTCACTTGCTTGTCTGGTTGCAAAAGCTTCTGTGGATGAATCTAATAAATGGCACAGAAGAATGGCACATGTAAATTTCAAGACCATTAACAAGCTGGCTAAGAATGGTCTGGTGAAAGGGCTTCCTTTGAAAATCTTCTCTAATGAGCACAATTGTGTTGCCTGCAACAAAGGAAAGCAGCACAAAGCATCATACAAGGCCATAACTGCTGTGAGCACCATCTCTGAGCCTTTGCAGCTTCTTCATATGGATCTTTTTGGTCCTACTTCTATCAGAAGTATTGACCATAAGAATTATTGCCTGGTGATTACAGATGATTTTAGCAGGTTTTCTTGGACTTTCTTTTTGAGTACTAAAGATGAAACTTATCCAGTACTTAGGGATTTTATTGCTTTAATAGAAAATCAGCTAAATAAAAAGGTTAAGTCTATAAGGTGTGATAATGGTACAGAGTTTAAGAATTTTAATCTTATTGAACTCTGTAGGTCTAAGGGGATAAAAAGGGACTATAGTAATGCTAGAACTCCACAACAAAATGGGGTTGCAGAAAGGAAAAATAGGACCTTGATAGAAGCAGCTAGGACTATGTTAGCTGAATCTAAGATGCCCACTATGTTTTGGACTGAAGCAGTTTGCACTGCTTGTTATGTGTTGAATAGGGTATCTATTACTAGGCCTCATAATAAAACACCTTATGAACTTTTGTCTGGGAAGGTTCCAAACATTAGTTACCTTAAGCCTTTTGGATGTCAGGTCACTATTTTGAACACTAGTGATTATCTAGGCAAGTTTGATGGAAAGGCTGATGAAGGGTTTATTGTTGGGTATTCTGCTCATGGTAAAGCCTATAGGGTTTATAATCTGTCCTCTAAGAGAATAGAAGAGACTCTCAACTTAAGATATCTTGAAGATAAACCTAATTTGCAGGGTGCTGGTCCAGAGTGGTACTTTGATCTGGATTATCTATCTGACACCTTAGGGTATACTAGATTCAAATCAAATCTGTCTGGTGGTACAAATGTTTCTCAAACTAACAATGCAGGTACCTCAGATGATGATTCTGATGCAGAGAGTGATGAACGACCTATAGTTGTTCCTTCTTTTCCCTTTAACAACATTTCAGGTTCAAAGCTCAAAGATTCTTCTGATATGGCTGGAAGTGATTCTAGTTTTGCAGAAGATCTTGCTAGGCTTCAAAGACAAGAGTTTAATGCCAAAAGAGCTGCTGAGATGTTTGGTTCTGGATTTTCTAAAGAGACAGAGGAGATCCTGAGAAAGGCTGAAGCTGAAGTTCGAAGGGAACTCAATACAACTAGTAGTATTCCTGTTCCTGCTGATGCTGTTCCTGCTGATAGTGGATCGGTTCCTGCCGATCCTTCTAATGTTTCTGCTGATATTCCTGTGTCTTCTCCATTTGTTGACAAGTTGGGAATTGATAACTCCCCTGAAAGATTTCCAATCCCTTCTGATCTTGGAAATTCGGTCTCTTCAAGAGATAAGCTTAATGATCCTCATCATCAGTCCAGATCTGGCATTTTCACTTCTTCCTCATATGATGATGACTTCAACCCTTCAATTACTAATCAGGCATCCTCCATTGCTGTTAATCCCATTGCTACCAAGAGGATCAATACAGTTCATCCTCAGTCTTTGATTCTTGGAGATCTTAATTCCCCTGTTCAAACAAGGAGTAAATTGCATCCATCTAAATTTGGAGAATCTGCTTTTCTCAGTTATATACAGGATCAATTGAGGAGCAATCATACTGATTACTTACATTGTCTGTATGCTTGCTTCTTATCTCAAGTTGAACCAACTAGCATAGCTCAGGCACTTGCTAATGATGATTGGGTTGAGGCTATGCAAGAAGAGATGCAGCAGTTCCAGAATCAGAAAGTATGGATGTTGGTACCTTTGCCTGCTGGCAAACATGCTATTGGAACTAAATGGATTCTAAAGAATAAAAGAGATGCTAGGGGAATTGTGGTTCGAAATAAAGCTAGACTGGTTGCTCAAGGTCATAGACAAGAGGAGGGGATTGATTATGATGAGGTGTTTGCACCTGTGGCAAGAGTTGAAGCCATTCGGTTGTTTTTGGCTTTTGCTTCATTTATGGGATTTGTCGTCTATCAAATGGATGTGAAGAGTTCATTTTTGTATGGAAGGATTGAGGAAGAGGTTTATGTTACTCAACCACAGGGATTTGTAGATCCTCAGAATCCTAATTTGGTTTACAAAGTGGTTAAAGCACTTTATGGTCTTCATCAAGCACCAAGGGCTTGGTATGCACGGTTATCAGCTTTCTTGCTAAAACATGGGTACAGAAGAGGGGCTATTGATAAAACTCTTTTTATCAGAAAGGACTTCAAAGATATCATTCTGGTACAAGTATATGTAGATGATATCATCTTTGGCTCCACTAATGAAGCTTGGTGCAGGGAGTTTGAAGAATTGATGAAGAGTGAATTTGAAATGAGTGCTATGGGTGAAATGACTTTCTTCTTGGGTCTTCAGGTTAAGCAGACATCAGATGGGATCTTTATTTCTCAGGAGAAGTATGTTTATGACATGCTTAAAAAGTTTGATATGGAGAATGGGAAGATTGCTGTACCTCCGTTTGAACCTCCAAAACCTAAGTCCAATAATGAACCTGATGCTGCTGTTAATGTTCATTTATATCGATCCATGATTGGCTCCCTCATGTATTTAACAGCTTCACGACCTGATATCATGTTTGCTGTTGGTGCATGTGCTAGACATCAGGTTACACCATTGACTTCTAACCTTAATGCAGTCAAGAGAATCTTTAAGTATTTGAAAGGACAGCCAAAATTGGGACTTTGGTATCCCAAAGACTCTCCTTTTGTGTTAGAAGCCTATAGTGACAGTGATTATGCTGGGGCTAACTTTGATAGGAAGTCTACAACTGGAGGTTGTCAGTTTCTGGGTAGAAGGTTAGTTTCTTGGCAGTGCAAGAAACAGACTATAGTGGCTACATCTTCTACTGAGGCAGAATATGTTGCTGCTGCTAGTTGTTGTGGACAGGTTCTTTGGATGCAAAATCAGCTGTTGGATTATGGATTCAACTTCATGAACACTAAGATCTTTATTGATAATCAAAGTACTATGTGTATTGTTAAGAATCCTGTTTATCATCAAAGGACAAAGCATATTGAAATTCGACACCATTTCATAAGAGATGCTTATGAGAAGCATCTTATTCAGGTGGAAAAGATTCACACAGATGATAATGTGGCTGATTTGCTTACTAAGGCTTTTGATGGACCAAGGTTTAAGCATTTGGTGGTTCATATTGGGATGGTCAATCCCTAGCTACAGGGCTTAAGGGGAGGATTGCAGCTTAAGGGGAGGAATGCAGCTTAAGGGGAGGATTGAAGCTTAAGGGGAGGATTTTTCTTGTTGTTGTTGTAAAGTTTCTATCTTTCTTTCTTATTTTTTTTATTTTCTTTTGGTGTGTTTTTGTTTGTGTTTCTTAGTTCAAAAAAAAAAAAAAAAAAAAAAAAAATTTTGTATACTTTGTGTGCTAATAAATTGGTTTTGAGCAACACCTTGCAGGTACAGTGTTGGTGTTTACACCTGCACAATAAATGGTGCTCAACTCACCATGTCTTGCAGACAAGAAAGAGTTGACTCACCATGAGGGTACGGCTCTGGTGTGATCATCAAATCCGTTGATAGCTGTAATAGCTTGCTTAAAGCTATAGGGTACTTCAACTCACCCATGATTAAGTTCTGAGAGTTGAAAATGGTTCTCAATTCACCATGGATGTAACCCTTATGGGATCCAAAGGATTGGCTAGTCCACAAAAGTATGGTTTGTGGTAAAGACACTTGGTATCCATATTTGGTATTCAATTCACCAAGGTTTGCTGTAACCTAAGAATTGGCTAGTCCTGAGCAAACGGCTACAGGTAAAGACAAGTCAAATCCGTTTATAGTTGCTGATTTGCTAATAAATCAGATGGTTATCAATGTACCATGGTCTAACACACCTAAACATTGGCTACTCCAGTAGTGATGGCTATTGGTAAAGAGACATCAAATCCATTAATTTTCAATGATTCACCTCTCACAGGAGTTAACACACCTGGATGTGATGAGAATAGTATGAAACTTAAAGAGATTTGATGTACATTTTGTCATTAGTAGCAGCCAAGTTCAAGTGATGTTATGGTGACCAGTAAATCTATTTTGAAGAAGATTTCATGTTCCTGCTGCTCTATTGAAGTTGCTGCTGGATGCTATAGAAGTTGGAATCTTAAAGTTATTGAAATTGCTGCTGGTTACTTCTTATTGTTGCTGCTAAGTCGCAGTCCTCAAGCCTGAGTTTATGAAAGCCTTATCACATGGGAATCTTGCAGGTTAACCTAGTCAACCTCAAGATTAGGGGAGGATTGTTAGGATCTCTGGGAAATAAGAGTTCATTGTTGCTGCCGATAGTGTAAAGTTGGTTCCTGCCGATAGCTTTGGTTCCTGCTGAAATCTCATTGCTGCCGACAGTGTTATCTTGTTCCTGCCGATAGTATTGTTGCTGCGGATAGTATTATTTGTTATCCGTATATTTAGAATGTTTGTTATGATTTATTTTTAGAAGAGATTGTTGTTAATCTCTTTACACGTTTTCTTGTAGAACGGGTTAGGGTTAGGTGATCTTGTTAGTATAAAAGATAAACCCGTCTATGAGTTTATGCACGCCTTGAACATCTATTAACATTCAATAAACGATTCTTAGTTCATTAGTTTTGATCCATAGAGGATCATTGTCCTTTAGAGTTTTCTTCTTTATAATACTTGCTGTTTAGTTTCCGCATAAACACTTGTATTGCAGAGGTTCTTGTTTATACCAAGCTCAATCAAGCTCAAAGTACTCGATCCTACAGATTATAAATGAAAAAGACCCAAGGGCAGTTGGGGTGTGTGTGGGGCTTGTGAGTGTGCAGACCAGTGTTCGAATCCCAGGTCTTGCACTTTTTGAAAACTATTTTTTTTTATTTTTCTTTTTACAAACTAAATAAGCACAACAAAATAAGCATTTTCTATAACTACGTCAATTTATAAAAACTTACAATAAGCTCAGAATTAAGCCCTAATGTCTGATCAGTAGGCTAAAAATGAGAAATAACCTAAGGCATTAAGAGAAAAAGCTGATAAGCTACTAATAAGCTGAGGCTAAACTGAAATAAACTAGATAACTAATAATAAGCTAAAAGGACAACTAAAATAAGCCACGAGAGGGGGAAATAAGCACTGATCAAAGCAATTAAGCAAATAAGTCTGCTGATATACTATAGAGCAGGGCAAAAATTGGGTTTTTCAAGCTACTAAAAAGCCATGATAAGCTGTTTCTAAAAATCTACAAAAAAATGGGAATGACTAGATGACCAACCAAACTCTATCTGTGCCAATTTCTAGCTTATAACAACTTATATCTAAGAAATTAAAAATCAAAGAAAACTGATGAAAATAGCAAAATCCAAAAATTGTAGCCTGATATAACTAATGTGGACTGATATTGCCTAATCTTGAACAAATGCCTTAAGGGACTTAACTACTACTAACTTTAGACTACATGGATCCTAGAAATGCCAAAACAAGTGGCCGAGACTGCATAAGCTTATAGCAAGCTTATTGGATCAGCAACCACTCTAATATTACACTATTAACTTGAAAACTGTCTAACCCTCAAATAAGCTCAAATATCCTAACAAACAGCTTATTAGAGCTACATTATTGAAGCTTAAAACTAACCCAAAGGCAGTTGAACAGTTACAACCCATATTGACCCATTTTCAAGTCTATTCCAAACACCCCTTTCAAGGGCTGTTTTTGGTGCTTTCTAATGAAACAACCTATCTTGAGCCTAGAATTGGAGAGATACCAATGTACTAGGTTGCCTTAAGTCATAAAAAGCGGTTTTTAACAGAAAATAAGCTCCTAAATAAGCTAAGTCTATATCAAGTGTTTTTGGCTTATTTAAGCTATAATGGGATAAAACTAGTATAAGCTCTAATAACCTATCAAATTAACTTCAAATAACTTAAACTAGATCAAATAAGCTAGGAACAATCAAATAAGCACAGAGAATAAGTAAATAAGCTAGTTTGACTTTATTTGACTAATTTTGACTTTTTCGTATTTTTGGAATCAAAGTGATTTTAAAACTAATATAAGCTTACAAAAGCTATGAAGAGCTTATATAGGCTTATAGAAAGGGTAAGGAAGCTTGTGATTGGTTTTTAACAACTAAACTGCTTAATTCGAATTAATAAAAATAACTTGAATTTTTATTAAACTTGAAATTGAGTACAAAGCTTGATAAAATTAGAACAAATAACTTTAAAAGACTTAAATTGATCACTGAAAACTTGAAATTAAAATTTCTAATAATTAAGCTATAAGTTCGACTACTACTAAAAACTACATATCCATCAAAGGCTTACAAAAGGTCCTATTTATACTAAACTGATTTGGGATCCTCCTCTTGTGCTTCTCTGATCATTTTCCAGCCCTTGGATTGACTTGGATTAATCTTAGCCTTCAATCTCAGATTTTGGCGCCAAAATGTTCTTGAGTGGATTGCCAGCATAGATGGAATCACGTGAAGAGGTGGATACATGTGAAGGGATAGGTGTCTGGCTATGTGGAGGGGGTTGAAGAGGTACCCTTCTATATTACAGTGGACTAAAGACCATCCAATGGAACATGTTATTGGTGAACCTTCGCAGCCTGTTCAGAGGAGAAGAAAACTAGCCACCGATTTTGACATGTGCATCTATGCCTGCTCAGTCAGTTTAAAAGAACCAAAGAACATTCGGGAAGCGATGGCAGATAATGCTTGGATTGAAGCGATGCAGGAAGAACTTCTCCAATATCAATTACACGACACTTGGGATTTGGTGCCCAGACCAATCGACAAACTCGTCATTGATCTTGAGTGGTTATGGAAAAACAAAAAGGATGAAGAGATGATTGTCATTCGCAACAATGCTCGTCTCGTGGCTAAGGGATTCAGACAGGAAGAGGGGATAGATTTTGATGAGTCATTCGCGCCAGTAGCAAGGCTTGAGGCAGTCAGGATTTTTTTAGCTTACGCAGCTCACAAGAACATCACGGTCTATCAGATGATATCAAGACGGCTTTCTTGAATGGAACTCTGAAAGAAGAAGTGTACGTGAGTCAGCCAGACGGATTCATTGACAAAGATCATCCAGACTACGTCTACAAGCTAAAGAAAGCTATCTATGGTTTGAAACAAGCCCCAAGGGCGTGGTATGACGAATTATCATCTTTCCTACTTCTTAATAATTTCACCAAAGGAACAATTGACCCGACCTTGTTTACCAGAAAATTCAAAGATGACATTTTGATTGTTCAGATTTACGTGGACGACATAATCTTTGGGTCCACTAATCCGAAAGATTCTTCCTTGGACTTCAAATTCATCAATCCCATCGTGGCATTTTCATTAATCAGGCTAAATATACAATTGAGATTTTGAAAAAACATGGAATGGAAAATTGTGACTCTGTTGGTACACCAATGGTCACTTCACCCAAAATAGGTGCTGATTTATATGGGAAACCCATGGATCCGAAGAAATATCGGAGCATGATTGGTTCTCTCATGTACTTAACTGCTAGTCGACCCGATATACATTTTGCTGTCTGTTTATTAGCACGGTTTCAGGCAAGGCCTACCGAACTTCACCTCCAAGAGGTTAAACGGATCTTTCGGTACCTACGAAGAACCATTAACATGGGACTTTGGTATCCGAAGGATTCGGAGTTTAAACTAACAGCCTTTTCAGATGCCGATCATGCTGGTTGCCAAGTCACCGCAAAAAGTACATCCGGGGGAGCACAGTTTCTGGGTGAAAAGCTAGTAGACTGGTCATCGAGGAAACAAGACTGTACGACATTATCAACCGTAGAAGCCGAGTATGTGTCTCTATCTGCGAGTTGTTCCCAAGTTCTATGGATGAGGACACAACTCACAGATTATGGTTTCACTTTCGACGGCTTACCTATGTATTGTGACTCGAAAAATGCCATAGCCATCTCGTGCAATCCAGTACAACACTCCAAGACCAATCATATTAGAGTTCGCTATCAATTCATAAAGGAACACGTAGAAGAGGGCACTGTGGAACTATTTTTCATGAAGACTGAATACCAACTCGCCGATCTATTCACTAAAGCTCTTCCAAAAGAGAGATTTGACAATTTAGTTCGACGAATTAGCATACGAAGCCTAACTCCAGAAGAGTTAGAAAGTCTTCTCGAAACTTCTTGAAACTATTTTGCTGTAAATATATAGATATAGATAGACATATATAGATATAAATATAGTTAGATAGTTTAAAAAAAAGGTTAGGTATAGGTATATGATAAAGCGAAAAGTGTACCGCTTTTAGGGAGTCATTTAAGCCCTAAATCGTATTTATTTGATCAAATATTGTCTTAAATCGTTCCTTTTGTCATTTTAGGTACTTTGGAGAAGAAATCTGGAAAAGGAAGCATTTTGGACGTTTTTGGAGCATAAAAGTGAAGAAAACAACAAAGTCTCAAAATCGGCTGAAAAAGTACCTTTGACGGCGTCAAGGATTGCTCTTGACGGCGTCATGGCTTGGCAAAAGAGGTGGATATGAAAAATACACATGATAAGCCAGAGAATTTTGCAATGGGAAATCTGACGGCGTCACCCTTTAAGGTAATCAAGGCCATTACGTTTTAAGCTAACGTCTGACGGCGTCAAGCCCATTTCTGACGGCGTCAAGCCTTGATAGGCCAGAGAGGATTTTGGAGGATTAAAGAGGGACGGCGTCAGGAAGGCCATCCGGGAACCCTAGCCGCGGCGAGGTGACGGCGTCAAGATCCACAACGTGACGCCGTCAGCCCTTTATGTCTATATATAGTTTTGCAATTTTTATTCATGGTGTGCAACTTTGTGAGGAGAAACCCTAAAGACGAATTTCTGCCATTTTTAAGGGTTTTCATACCCTTGGATCTCCCATGTTTAATTGAAGATAAGTTATCATTTAATCATACAATATGTCTATGTGTTGTTTGATTATTCCTTGTTCTTGTCTTTTGATTAACATGCTAGGCTAGATTTATCTTGTGTTTGCTTAGATCTAATGAAACCTAGCTATTGATTATTGGTTATTAGTGTGTTATTGATTGTATTGGATGATTGTTTATCGATGTTAGGCTTAAGAAAACTGGCTAACTTCCTATTCGGTAACTTGCTTGAACGTCTTAAGAAACATAAACCAATGCGTACTAGGTTATTATGGTTGTATTTAATGCATGAGCGAATTCTCGTGATCCCATGTTAGGAGCTTCTTAGCCGGCTCGACATAGGAGTGAAGTAGGAGCTTGTAGAGTTGGGGAAGTACGTACGCCACCCCACGATTGGTATTAAGGAATACACCCGTCATCCACGCAATTAATACACACTAATCAACCGGTAAAAGATAGCTAGGGAGTAAGGAAATCTAAGTAAACACATTTCTCTCCATATAAGTTCCACCAACCTTTTCATTTTCAGTTATTTTATTTTATTTGCATTCGTAGTTATTTGGGTTAGTTGACTAGCAACTAATTCCGCCCACTCCTTCAAACCCGAGATTTTACTTGCTTTCAAAAAAATATAAAAATACAAAAAGAATCTTCCTTCACCCTTAGACCTATCAAAGTAGTTTTTCAATCCTAACGACACTATTCCCTGTGGAGAACGATCAATCCCCCGTACTTACCACTACACTATACTACATCGGTCAGGTACACTGTGTAGGTCACGTATAAATCTCAAACACACACTCGATATGTCAAATAACACACGATCTACTACTATATTAAGCTACGTATGAAGAGAGAATAAGCTAATAAGCAATACTAAATAAGAAGAAGAAGAATAAGAAGAGTGGTCGGATTTCACTTAATCAAACATTACACGGCCAGAGCTTTCGCTATCTTACATGAAAAACCAACAATGAAAATGTATCCCTTGCCTTGTATTTATAGGCAATGGGAGGGGGAATCATTCTAAGAATATTCCCTTTGCATGTGACTAGAATATTAAACCTCATATGACCGGTCCATGGACTACTAATGGACCGGTCCAAAATTACAAACAATATAGTCCTAATAAACGTGCAACATTATAAATGAACAAGACTTGTAATTATTTAAAACATGTTCCTAACACACTGCCTGGTGGGGTTGTAAGCCTCTTGAGATCCCTCGAGAGGTAAAACCTGTTGTAAGGTCGCAAAACCACGCATCAAGTTTTTGGCGCCGCTGCCGGGGAATAGTTATTGTTTAGGTTGAATTTTTAATTTATTAGGTCTACTCACTAGATTCCTTTCTAGTGAGATTTTTATTTTATTTTTCTAGGTTTTCTTTAGTCTATCTTTTTTCTTTGTTTCTTTGTTCGCAACCATTACCATCTGACATCATGGAAGGTGGTAATATCCTTAATCCCAACAACCCACCACAACAACCACTACAACCTCCTAGAACCCGTACCTTAGGAGACTACTCCCGTCCTAGCCACCATGGCTATCGAAACACCATTGAGCTCACTCAAGGAGCCAATGTCACTCCCTTGCGATCCGACACCATCCGGTTGGTGCAAAGCGGATGCGCATTCCATGGACTTCGTTCCGAAGATCCTAATCAACATCTCAAGGACTTTCTCAAAATTGTTGATTCCATAGACCTTGATGTTGCCACTCTAGAGACGACCCGATTGCGTCTCTTCCAATTCTCTATGCGGGATCAAGCTAGTCAATGGCTAGAACGCCTACCCGCAGGATCCATCACCTCTTGGGATGATCTCACCACTCGTTTCCTTGCTCAGTTTTTCCCACCGGGAAGAACTACCAAGCTAAGGAATGATATCTTGATGTTCCAACAACGTCAAGGAGAAACCCTCTACGAGGCATGGACTCGATTCAAGGACTTACTCCAAAACGTCCCTCACCACGGCATAGAACTTTGGCTCCAAGTCCAAATATTCTATGACCACCTCAATCTCCCCACGAGGCAAACCATTGACCAATCGGCCGGTGGTAAGCTACGTGATCTAAGTGCGGAACAATCATGGGATCTCTTGGAAGATCTTGCTCTTTATGACAACGAAAGTTGGAATGATCCCCGTGATTTGAATAAAACGGTCAAGGCAATATCTTTGCCTTCGAACAATTCAAGCACTTCCGACCGTAGGATCATAGAACTTGAAGACCAAGTCAAGTTTCTTATGAAATCCTACGAGGCTCCTAAACCTTCAAGCCAAGTGAACAAAATCACTTCTTCGTGTGAATTATGCAGTGGTCCCCACGACACTCATGATTGCATGGAACTCCCCGAACAAGCTTTTGCGGACTACGCATCCTCACGTACCGACGGAGCGGGAGACAAGTGGTACACTTTTAAACCCGAGCCAAGTCCCTACGGTGATTCATACAACCCCTCATGGAAAAATCACCCAAACCTTAGGTGGAAACAAAGCCAAAACACACAACAACCCAATTCTTCCAACCCACCTAATCGTTTCCAATCAAGCGGTTCCAACTCGAACCGTACTTCCAACAACAATCCTTCCAGCAATGGTAGTACCAATAACTTTGAAGGGTTGATGTCTCAATTTATGGCCTCTCAAGAAGCTCGTTTGGCCAAGTTTGAAGCCGATTTCAAACAACAACAAACGGAGATGACCAATAAGATTGACACTTTGTTGAAAGCCCTTAATGACCGAGAAATGGGAGCACTCCCTAGCAACACAGTCAAGAACCCGAAACTAAACGTCAATGCCATTTCATCAGTTTCGTCTCCTAGTTCTTGTCCACAATATTACTCGGTCAATTCCATGAGCTCGTGTTTCAAACAAACCCAAGTCGTTCAAAATGACCAAGAAGTTATGATATCCAAATTGGTCAACAACATAGTTGAAACGCCTCCCACTCAAAACCTTGACAATGAATCCAAGGAGCTCCACCTTGAAAGTCCGGTTATTGATGTGTTGGATGAGAAGAAGCTCAAGTTAGGCGAAAAAGGGACCGCCTTTGTTCAAAACAAGCTACCTAAGAAGTTAGATGATCCGGGCTTATTTGTTCTACCTTGCAAGATCGGTAATTCGGAGGCTTATGACACATTAGCCGATCTTGGATCAAGCCTTAACCTACTTCCGTTACCTCTCTACACCTCTCTAAAATTAGGAAAACTTGAAGAAACCGAGGTGATAATAGGCTTAGCGGATGGAAGTGTTGCTTACCCGGTTGGAGTAGTCAAGGACGTGTTAGTACACATTGGAAAACTAACCATTTTAGCCGATGTCCACGTCCTTGATATTGTTAGCGACCCTACATGCCCCTTGTTGATAGGTAGAGGATTTTTGGCGACCGCTATTGCTATGATTGATTGTAAGGAATCTAAGATAGCGGTAGGAGAAGGAGATACTTGGTCAGTCTAGGATGTGAAGAAACATGCCTATGATACTAATGAGGAACCAACACCCCATTGGTTAGAATTAAATAGGAGACCATCTAGATATGGACCTTGGATCGATAGAGACTTCATAGGACCCCAACGCCCATTTTACCTAGAAGAGGACTTTGTGAACCGAACACATGCGGTAGAACAACTCTTGGCTAGGGACACTGAATTGGATCCATTTGAAGACCCTCTAGTTTTTAGGAAGATGATTGATTTCCTAGGAGTTTTGCCAATTAACCTAGGGATGAATAAGTGGACTTGTGAGGACGATGATCATAAGTGGGATTGGGAAAAACCACCCAAAGATGGAGATGGGTCATGGCATATTAAGATGACATTGTATGACCCGGATGGAGAGAAGTTTGAAAAGATATATTGTACTAAGCGGACCAATAGGAAATTTCAATCCAAGCTTAACCCTAAAGACGTCCTCGATGACGAACTCACTTACATAGGGTAGAAGGACTTTGAGTCTAGCTACAAGACTCGTTAATAAAGAAAAGCGCTTCTTGGGAGGCAACCCAAGCTTTATTTGCTTTGTGTGTTTATTTATTTGTTTGTTTGATTTTATTTGCTTCCGTATGTATGTTTAATTTTTATTATTATTGATTCATGTTCAAAACTAAATTGTAAAAATGCTTTATCTTGTTTTTAACTTCGTCTTAACTACATATAAAGGTATTTTGCAAAAGATAAGTGTAAGGGAAATCCAAATCGGTTTATTAGAACACAAATGAGCATGAATCGTAATAATATTAAATTAACATACATATTAGTATTTGTTTGAGTCAAATGCTTGTATCTAGTCATAATGATGTTTTGCAGGATTTCCAGGAAGTAAGGTATAGGTTTTTCCAAAAATTTTCCGGAAACTTAACATGAGAATTCTGTCAGATTATTTCTGACGGCGTCAGGATTTACAACCTGACGGCGTCAGGTTTTAATTTTCTGAAAATTTTTGAAAGTTTTGTTTTCATAAAAAGTTTTTATTAAATCTCTAACTTATAATCTCCAGGAATCTGCAAAATTATCATTCCACAAGCATTATATCCTTATATAGATTTATCCCGCCGATGTTATGCAGGTTTTCGTGTTTGTTTTCTCAGGTTTAACAGGTTATTTTGGACAAGGAGATTTTTGTGGAATCAAGCTTTTGGCGATGCTTTAGTCTTGAAGCTTCAACATTACCTTGGAAGAAGATCTAACCGTGTTACCTCTTTATCCACCGAACGAATCAGGGGAGTATTTGATTTCATTCTTTTACCTTATTTTACTTTTACATCTTCTTATTTGAACATTGGGGACAATGTTCATCTTAAGTGTAAGGGGGGGGGGGGTAAAATACGATACTTTAGAAGAATGCAATTACGCTTGATTTTTGTTTGTTTAATAGTAGATGTGTAATAAAACTGAGATAAATACCTGTTAGGGCAATTTTAGTGCCAAATTTAAATTTTTTTACAACATTTAGGAGTGAAACTTTGATCTTAATGAGCGTCTCATGGATAGGAGTTATATGACTAGCACAAAACCGTACCACTAAAAAATTTTCCACCCCCAAATATGTGAGGTTCGCCCCTAGAATTGGTAGGAAAAGCATTTATGCTATGATGTGTGTACCGGTAACACTTAGATTCTAGAACTTGCGTTAGGACCATTCCGAGGCCACAAGTGAGACTACATTCGTGTAGTTAGATTTACTACATGTAACACCCCCGTTTTCGATATTCGCAGCGGAAATATAAGTTGGGGTGCTACTTCACGCTCCACAGTCATGATAATAGAAAACGACTCGAAAAGAGACGTTTTAGATAAAATATATTATCATTCATTATTTAAATCAGAGTACATAAGACAGGTCCTACAGAGTAGTTTAGTAAAAAGTTACATTATTCATTTGAATGATAACATAGTGGACACTCTTGTTATAAGAAGAAAGTCCACAGTCACTCCGTGCCAAGATCAGTCCTTTAATTACCTGAGATAAACATGCTAAAAAGTCAACACAAAGGTTGAGTGAATCCATAGTGTTTATATTATAATCAATTTGAACACAAGCTAAATGGAAAGTTCAGTTCAGAAAATATATATATTGCCCTAAGTCTCATGACACGCAAAGCCTTAACAGAACATCAACAGTCATGAACTAATGATGTAATAATTACCCCATAATTAAATGTAGGTAACTTTGCCCCCGAGTAGGAGATTGCCAGTCTCTTTATTCTTCTCAAATATAATGCTTTGTATTACGTTACGGTAATACAAAGGGGTTGTCAGCCCAATAGTACTATCCACAATATTCGTGCTTACCCTAAGTACGGGTAATTAGAGGTTCATGATTGGGGGTCTTTTTGGGCAAAAGGTAACTTAGTCAATATCGATCAGAAAAATACTTGTGTTCGGTTTAATAGCATGTATCTCCCCACATATTTGAAAACAAGTAAAAAGTGGGACTATGAACTCACCTTGATGTTCCGAATGAGAAATAATATTAAATAAAGCTGATAAACGTCTCCGGCACGCAACCTGATTTGTTATTCTAAGTTTCAGTAATCGGATTCAAATATAAACGGAGATTGTCGATGAAGCCGAAAGTTAGATTTTACTGTATTGGTTAATCCTATGTTTTCGTTTGTTCGTTGCCAAATTAATAGTATATTTATTTAAGAATTATATATGGATTTACACTTGTTACCCTATAGTTTTAGGTATTGACAATTTATACCCCTGAACTTTTATAAAATTACAATTTTTACCCCTGGACTTTAGTTAAATGACAACTTTAACCCTTATACTTTCGAAATTGACACATTTTCCCCTTGAACTGCTGGTCGACAACACCACAAGTCCTTTTTATAAAACTTACTTTGTTTTTGACAGAAACACCCCCTGAAACACTTGGGTTGTTACACCCGACATCCTTTGTTTCATTAAATACGTTTTTGATTGTACAAAACAACGAGACTTCACATGTTACTTGACATACTTTATTTCTGCCATGTTATTAGCTTATTTCTCAAAACTTAGCTTATCATTCGAGCTTATGAGGCTCGAATGAGTTTTTAGTGTTTCGAACAAAGCAGAAAAATGGGACAATCTTTAGACATGGATAACTTTGTGAATACTCGACCAATTTCACTAATTCTTTTTCCAGTATTTAACCCTTTAAGAGGTTTACCTTGTGGCAAAAAACTAGAATTTTTAATGATCATTTGATACTCGAAATCGGGGCTCAAAGTGTCAGACCTGTTCGATGAAGCGACTGACCAAGTTTTTACAAAATGATTCGGTTTTTGTTTCTGAGTTAAACGACTCACTTAATTGACTCATTATCATTAAAATCAGCACATTCAAGTTGTTTTAGACCTGGTTTAAACAACACTCATGATGCTAAATAAATTCTTATTCGAAAATGGGTTTTTAGGGTTTTCGAGAGGTTATAAAAATAACTAAGGCAACTTAATTGATTTCTGGGTTTTATTACTATATCATTTCACTAGTTTCTATTACTACTTACTGATTTTAATGTTACTCGTTTTAAATTACTTCCTAGGGTTTCGACTAACTAGGGTTTCATTCGACTAGGAAGTCTAAAACATATCATTAGTTGGTTTTTAATTTATAGTGATACTAGGCGACTTATATTAGTTATCTAATGATGAAATAAATGAAATGAAAAGTATTGAAAATAAAGTTTGGACACTTACTTCAAAGTAGGCTCGATAGGGTTCAACTAGATGAAATGGATTTGGAACCGAGACCCTCGAGTTTCTCCTAATTCTTGACCTTCGAATAGGGTATTGTGAGAATGGTTGTGAGTGTATTTGATCAGAAGTGAAAGGGTTTGGCTGTGTTTAGTGAGTGTCGAATGGTTTGGTTCAAAAGGGAAGCTAGGGCTCGTTATTTATAGGAGGATTTATTCTAGGGTTTTCTTATGGTGATATTATGGGACAAGAGCTGACAAGATCTGCAAGGAATGCCACTTGGGAGGAGGGGGAAACTATGGTGATGTGGCTATACCCTTGCCATACAATTGAAGCTTATCTTTTAACCTAGTATTTGCAAAATAGAGACAAGGAGATGTGTTTACAGGAAAGGGCTGCCAAATGGAGGTATTGAGAGTTTAGAAATTGTTTTATGATGTCTAGGTTGGTTCTATTTTAGTCGAACTCCAACTAGAAAAGAACTAGGGATCGAACTATGCACAAAAGGGTTGTATCGTGGGCTATCTTTGGTGTACACTAGAGAATTAGAAGGCAACTAACTTTGGTTCTTAGATTTAATTAGTTCCTTGTGATAAAAATTATTTTTGAAAAATATATATGTAATTTCATATATATCGATTTAGGTTTTAGTATGTAGAAATCGACTCATGCTTAGGAAAGGTTGTACTTTAGGCTTAAGATGTTAGTACTTAGGTTTAGAAATTAAGAAAAATATATTTTTAACGTTTCCCTAATTATTGTAATTTTTATGAAATTTTTAATAAGCTTTAAATATAAATAAATGTGATTTTTAAGTTTTGTGCATTAAGGGGTTGTACCGTAGGTTTTATGGACTTGTACAATTATTTATTAGGTTTACATATTTATTAGGAAAAATAAATATGAGTTTTAGATCTTAAAATAAATAGTTTTTAGAGTTACATATATATTAATAAGAATAAATGAATTTTGTGCTTTAGGGACTTGTACCTTGGTTTTATGATTTAGTTATACCTAATTTGTTATTGTAATAATTTAGGGTTTCGCTAGAAATGCTAACTATTGACAGAAGTTAAGTTTATACGTTCTTTCGCGAGTTATCGTAAAATGGCAAATGGTAAGTTGTAATATCTTATAGGGAAATGTTTATAATGAATAAACATTATATTTGTTAAGTTGGGTTGCGTTGCGTAGGAGCACGTTCATCGAAAATGTGAGTTACGTCACATTTACTAGATATCATAGTCAAATAGAAATAATTAATAAAAAAAAAATATATATATATATATATACGGTAAAATGGTAATATGAAATCTTATTAAAATGAGAACCTGTTTATTACGAGGCGAAAATTTCACAGTGGTTAGATTTACTACATGATAAGAGGCATTAGGATTAACCCATTGTTTTACACCTGTGTTTTTGTTATAATTACATTGGCTACATTGGTCAAGTAATTCTCCCACACCCTTTGCGTTGTACTCATTTTTAGTACACGATACCCCTAGTACACCCCTCAGAGCCTATCTTTTCGTTTCGACCTTTAAGCATTTTACTTAAAGGAAGAATTTGTTTACACCCCACTTAAATGTACACCCAAATCGCCTTAGCCTACCTTGTATGCACTCATTTTTAGTGCATTATTTTTACATGTTTAAACCCTAAGTTAATTATCTAATTGATTACATGGTTGCTACGTCGAGTCATATCCTTGTACATATTGTTTTGGGACGATTGGGACTCATGGGTAAAGTACTAGTGTAATGGAGTAATGGGGAAGAACATCATTATTACCCCCATATGTGCTAAATATTTTAAAAGTACTCCAAGTTTTTCGATTATCTTAATTCGAGTCATTAGAATAGTTATTTGTAAAGTTATGTAAAAGTTCAAGTGTAAGGGGAATGCAACGCCCCTATGATGTATTATTTTGGATGGTAGGGCAAGAGTGTATGCAAAAAAAAAAAAAAAAAAAAAAAAAAAAAAAAAATTCAAGAAAAATACAAAAAAGATGAGAAAAAGAAAAGTAGAAAAAACATACGGACTACCTTCCCGTTTCATTTTATGTTTATTTTATGTTTTTGTTATCTTGTTTTTAGCTTAAGATTGAGTCGAGTCTTGGCTTAGCAACATTGTATAGTACATGTAATCAATCAAGATCGTTAACTCGCCACCAGTAAAATATCCCTTATCCAACAAATCCGTGTTTATCATATCCCTACACCTAACGTTATAACCCGTTTAAAAGCCCTCTTTGATAGTTTATCTTAGGTGCTTACGCCTAGTGGAGGAGGTTTTTGATCCTTTCCCAAGCCTATGGTAATCTATTTGCTATGACAGGTAGTGAGAGATATTATCCGTTTTCATTTATGAGATTTATTTTGATGACACCTGAGAGATGTGAGTATCTAAACACTACTTGTGAGGTGCTAGTTTGTAATCTCCGTGCTTATTATGATTAAAGTGGAACGACTATTTGTTGTAATTACTTTTATATTAGCATTAAATGACCCCTAACTTGTATTTTGATTAGAATAAAAGCGCATTTGCTTGAGGACAAGCAAATCTCAAGTGAAAGGGTATTTGATGAAGCGAAAAGTGTATCGCTTTTAGGGGGTCATTTAAGCCCTAAATCGTATTTATTTGATCAAATATTGCCTTAAATCGTTCCTTTTGTCATTTTAGGTACTTTGGAGAAGAAATATGGAAAAGAAAGCATTTTGGACGTTTTTGGAGCATAAAAGTGAAGAAAACGACAAAGTCTCAAAATCGGCTGAAAAAGTACCTTTGACGGCGTCAAGGATTGCTCTTGACGGCGTCATGGCTTGGCAAAAGAGGTGGATATGAAAAATACACATGATAAGCTAGAGAATTTTGCAATGGGAAATCTGACGGCGTCACCCTTTAAGGTGATCAAGGCCATCACGTTTTAAGCTAAAGTCTGACGGCGTCAAGCCCATTTCTGACGGCGTCAAGCCTTGATAGGCCAGAGAGGATTTTGGAGGATTAAAGAGGGACGGCGTCAGGAAGGCCATCCGGGAACCCTAGCCGCGGCGAGGTGACGGCGTCAAGATCCACAACGTGACGCCGTCAGCCCTTTATGTCTATATATAGTTTTTCAATTTTTATTCATGGTGTGCAACTTTGTGAGGAGAAATCCTAAAGACGAATTTCTGCCATTTTTAAGGGTTTTCATACCCTTGGATCTCCCATGTTTAATTGAAGATAAGTTATCATTTAATCATACAATATGTCTATGTGTTGTTTGATTATTCCTTGTTCTTGTCTTTTGATTAACATGCTAGGCTAGATTTATCTTGTGTTTGCTTAGATCTAATGAAACCTAGCTATTGATTATTGGTTATTAGTGTGTTATTGATTGTATTGGATGATTGTATATCGATGTTAGGCTTAAGAAAACTGGCTAACCTCCTATTCAGTAACTTGCTTGAACGTCTTAAGAAACATGAACCAATGCGTACTAGGTTATTATGGTTGTATTTAATGCATGAGCGAATTCTAGTGATCCCATGTTAGGAGCTTCTTAGCCGGCTCGACATAGGAGTGAAGTAGGAGCTTGTAGAGTTGGGGAAGTACGTACGCCACCCCACGACTGGTATTAAGGAATACACCCGTCATCCACGCAATTAATACACACTAATCAACCGGTAAAAGATAGCTAGGGAGTAAGGAAATCTAAGTAAACACATTTCTCTCCATATAAGTTCCACCAACCTTTTCATTTTCAGTTATTTTATTTTATTTGCATTCGTAGTTATTTGGGTTAGTTGACTAGCAACTAATTCCGCCCACTCCTTCAAACCCGAGATTTTACTTGCTTTCAAAAAAATATAAAAATACAAAAAGAATCTTCCTTCACCCTTAGACCTAGTAAAGTAGTTTTTCAATCCTAACGACACTATTCCCTGTGGAGAACGATCAATCCCCCGTACTTACCACTACACTATACTACATCGGTCAGGTACACTGCCTGGTGGGGTTGTAAGCCTCTTGAGATCCCTCGAGAGGTAAAACCTGTTGTAAGGTCGCAAAACCACGCATCAGTATATATAAAAAAAATGATGTATATTCTTTTTCCGATATGTCTCTCGTATAATCAATATTCTGTACGTGTCTAGAAATGTCATTCAACAATGATACGGATGTGTACATATGCTTGAGCGAGAACATATCCTCTCTCAATTTCTTCACTATGGCTTCGGAACAATTCAGTTTCGAACCCGCACTTCAATGATGGCTTCCGTATATATCAGTACGAAACCCGCACCTAAAGGAAGACTTCTGATTATTACTGATCAGGACTCGTAATCAAAGACAAAATATCCCAACTTCATGCAAATCCGTCTATCTCTTCACAAGGACTCTCATTTAATCAAGTTGATATAAAAAATATCACTACATGCTATTTTTGAGGGGGAGAAGACGTGATTAAATGTAATCAAAGATCGTGGAATTGAATCTCAGGAAAGTTCTTATCCAAAAAAAAAGACTCAGCATGAACCCTCGAATTGACGAAAATAAATGTCCGTAATCGAAAAGACTTATCCGGGACGGGTAATAACTTCAAGCTGGCCTAACCAGTGATGTAAGCGTGTCTCGCAAAGGACTTGTCCGAGTAGAATGTACCAATTCGAGAGATGATCTTTTAATATGACCGGGACGGGTAATAACTTCAAGCTAGTCTATCTAGTGATGTAAGCGTGTCTCGCGATGGTCATGTTAACTGAAAATCGATCAATTCAAATGTGCGAACTCTACCCAACATGTGCAATTTTTCTTAAAAATGCATGAGCACATGTGAAGGGGGAGTATTTCAAAAATTCAAAACTCTCGAAGTGTTAACTAAATGTGTTTACTCATAAACACTTTGAGAGATTTTCACAAAGGTTTTATGGCAGGTGATCAACAAATCTAGGATAATCATGGAGTAATAAGGTGATTATGGTTAGGTTACGTCCTATGATCCGCCAGAGCCGGAGGGATCTACCCAAGGACAATTTCAATAGATTAGAATTAGAAGTCCTTAGGAAAGATTTAAAAAAAATCGTAAAATGAGAAAGGAGAAAGAAGGGGTTGAAGAATGAAAAAGAAAAATTTAATGAAAGGGTGAAACGAAATAGCCCTCCATGAAAACTTAGGGCAGAAACCGGGTCAATACATCTGTATCGGTATTCACTAAGGTGATTCTGATATTGAATACAAGACGTCATGGACCCAGTGACGTGCTGCACCACCCCTCCTAGCCACTCAGATATCTCTTAAAAGATATTTGTTTCATTTCTCACAAAGAAAACTACATAATCTATCGGCCTCTCACTCCGAGATGTGTTGATATTGAAAAGGTGGCACTCTGCTCCATGCCTCCGACTACTAAAACTAAAACGCACAATTGAGTCTAGAGCCATGAGATTCATCAAAAATCTCTTAAGAACTTCCATAAGAATACCCTTGTGTTCACCAAAAAGGACACAAGGTGTACAAGAGTCTTAATGAGATCCGAGGATCTTGCCATTTATATCATGATGGTTACTATGCTTCAAATGGTCTACAGTCGTGGGGTGATCTCCAGCGACTCACTGAATCGTGGGTGCACTTCGGTGTGTCCGTGTAAGCCCTTTCGGGGGTATCTGATTCAGAACAGCCAGGGCGAGGATTAGAGAAAGTCTTCACACTATGCTGTTGATAATCTCAAAGTCCGAACCTGTAAGTGCTGGATGCTTTATCACTAACGGTTTTATGCAGCTACTTATAAATGTCCATCAACCATGATCATATATCAAACATTTGAGTCTGCTAGGTCCAAATTACGAAATAGCTAGCATTGGAAAAAGCCTTTCTACCGGCTTAATGAACCTATCCAAAAAAGGGTCATACTTGATGATACATTTGAGATGTGATGGATCTGTAATCCAAAAAACCATTTGAGACAATACCCATAATTTTATTCTTCCTTCTATTTTTGTTTTAAATAAGCATGAGGATAGCGAGTGTTTTCGTCCCCCCCCCCCCCCAAACTGCCCATTTTACACAACATTTTTGACGAATCTTACTAGTGCTAATATGTTGTAAACTCATTTTGAGATAGCAGACCCCTATTACCCTTTTTATCCTACATACCAACACCAAGCACTGCACGAACATCGGCCACACCATCACCTTTCCAAGAATTCCATTATCTACTAACCAAAGTGCAGAATTCCTCATTTCTGAGCCATGAGCCAAACACCCTAAAAGGCTTAGGTCTGAAATCGACACAAGCACTGGACAAAAGGATGGGAGAATGGTCCGAGATAACACGCTCCGACAATTGTCCAAGATAACACAGTCCAATACTGTAACAGAAGTGTTGCTTCAGTGAAAAACAAAAGTTACTGTAACAAGGAACCGGTTTAACTTGCTCAATTTTCATCTTTGATCCACTTCGATTAAAATAAGTATTACTTCGCACACCCATGTTAAACTCGTGAAATCCCACATTTGCAATGAAATTACTGAAAGACATGGCTTCATTTGCATCGAATTGAGAGCCTTCTCTTTCAGATCTGGACTTAACTGCATTGAAAATACCTATAGCTATGCAAATACCATCCATAGAATCAACAAGATTTGCAATGTCTTCCAAAGATCCAACTTTAAACGCCCCAACTAATCCCCAGCCACTTTCCATATTCTATTAAAAGGTCAATATATTATAACTCTAATTAAGAAACCTTACAACTAATTTCCTATGGTATATTCATAGTACAAATATGGTGATATGACAAATCTCATATTTGCACAAGATAAACCATACTTTATTGTAATTCGATGGCTCAATAAAACGTTATAATAACAGAGGACTTATACAGCAGAACACTTTACATATAGGAACTACATATCATGCTTAACACACAAATTGAAAAAACGGAAAAGAAACGTCATTGATACACAAGCTGAAAAGAATGAAGAAAAAAAAACGAATTGTTTACGATCCTAACTCACTTTCGCAGGAATCGCGGTTGCATTTAGCATAGCAACAAGCCTTTGAACCCCTAGATGATCCCTAGTGGACGAGTGTTGTCTCGTGAGGGTTTACAGTGAATATACCCACAAAATTCACCTAACAGAAAACAACTTAAAACCATAAAGCAACACCATCTTCACATATCATACCAAACTTCGATTCTACTCCTCATCCCTGTAGCTTCCTGCAAACAATTGATAATAGAAGAATTGGTGAACAAATTATTTGTGTTATTCAGAGAAATACAGGTTAACAATTTTTATTATGGATTTGGCTTTATCTTTGTTATCATAAAGAACATTTGACATTTTAAAACAGTACATTTTCTTTAACTTTGACTATATTCATCATCACGAAAAGCAACAATTAAATACTTTTTAAAAGAAAGAAGAAAAGGAGAATATTACTCATTTCCAAAACAATGAATGTCGAGATGTGGAATGTGAGAAATTTTTGGCCAATCCTCTCCGATCTCCTTTTCACACCTTCTGCTTAGAATTTCACAATCTTCAATTGTAATTTGATTGAGATCCTTGAAACTTTGTATCTCATCTGGTAGAGAACATAATTTGTCACACCATACTATTTTCAATGACTGCAGTTTTGGGAAGTTATTAGGCAAAGAAACCAAAGATGAACACCCAAATATATATAACTCTTGTAAACTAGGAAAGAGAATCTCATCGTTTGATGTAGCGTTGTCGGCATCATGGAAACACTTTAAATAATGCATTGACGACAATTGAATTATCTTGAGGCTGGGTAATTTCCCAAGTGGTGGAAGTTGTTCACACTCTTCAAGACGATAAAATTTAATACTAGTCAAATTGACTAATTTGACCATCCAACTTGGAGAAAGAACCGTTCCCTTGTAATCCCGTATAGTCAACTCCTGGACACCCGAATTTGGTTCCAATCCCTCAAGAACCTCTTCATCAAATGTTCCTGATATATCCCATTTTAATATCAAAGACTTTAGATTTGTTTTGTCTTTCAACTTGGCACTTTTGGCATCCCTTAAACCTCCAACATTCTCTAGTTTTGATAACGTCAACGCCCTCCCAAGAAGATTTAGATTTCCCAGTTCACCTATTCGGGCCCCATAATCTTTTCCTACAGCAAATTCTGAAAGCCTTCGAAGGTTGGTTAGTTCTTTCATTCCAACAGGCATATGGCGGAGATTGGGGCAGTCACGGGTGTCTAGACGTTGAAGATTCCTCATGTACCTCAAACCTTTAGGCAACTCACGGAACTTTGGACACCATTCTAGAATCAGAACTTGCAAGTTTTGGAGATAAATAATCGACTCTGGTAGAACTTCTATAATTGACTCTGTTATTTTCAAGTATCTCAAATGTATTAGCTTGCAAATTGATTCGGGCAACGTTGAGCTTTTAATTTCGTTCAAGTGCAACACCCTTAGATAAACATGGCTGGAGATTTGTCTAATGCTACTTTGATAATAATCATCAAAGACCAACATTGATCGTATTGGTCTTAGCTTTTTTAAATCCTGTTCTGAAAACTCAAAATCTTCACATGATAAACTTAGATGAAGCACATTATCCGACCTTATTAACTCCTTACCCGGCCCTATAACTGCACAATCATCTCCCATTACATCTAGCGCAAGATCATGCATTAAATCATGCATTTTGCATATCACACCCGTGTCAATATCCTTCTCGACGACATCTTGGAAAAACGACCTCTGGACCAAAGAAGTAAAAATTTTCCCACCAAGCACATACGAGCTCATACCATCTTCAGATGGAATAAATCCATTTGCAATCCACAACTCTATTAATGAATCCTTACTCATTTCCTCCCCTTTTGAAAATACACAACAATAAGCGAAACATATCTTCATACGTGGAGGCAAATCATTGTAGCTTAACCTCAAAGCAGGTAGGACGATGTCATCGTCTTGCTCCCACTTGAAGTTGTCATTTACATCCTGCCATTCATTCACCTTTTTTTCTTTTGTCAACATTAAACTACCCACAGTGATCACCGCTAGAGGTAAGCCATTGCATTTCTCTACTATCTTCTTTCCTACAAGCTCCAGCTCGGAGCTTACGTTTTCCCTCTCTCCACTGTCTGGGAACGCAATCATCTTGAATAGCGCCCATGACTCCTCTTCTGATAAATTTCCCACATTATGTTGCAACTCAGGAATCTTAGCCATTAGTTGGGCGGTATTTTTCTTCCGTGTCGTCACCATAACCGTGCTGCCTTTTTCTGCGCAACTTAATGCTTTACATAACTCGTTCCACTTTTCATTGTTTTCGACCCATATGTCATCCATTACAATGAAATATTTCTTTCCTCTTAACTTGCTTTGAAGTTGTATTAGCAAATCATCCAATGACATCTCATCCAACTTCAAATCTTCTTGGCCACATATCGCTTTAATTATTTGTTTAATTATTCGTTTGATGTCAAACACAGAAGAGACATACACCCAACACTTCAACTCGAAATGTGTCTTCACCGCTGGATGGTTGTACACATATTGAGCTATTGTCGTTTTTCCGATGCCACCCATGCCCCATATAGCATAGACCCGAACATCATTATCGCCATGTCGGATGCCTATATCTTGGTTACAAATCTTATCAACGATCTTCTCTTCATCCCTTCCGATCTTCACTAGTGGCATAGGTGAGCTAGTTTCCCTGTTTGAAATCTCACCACCGATTCCCCCGCCAACTTCAGTTATGGTATTGGGAGTCAAGTTAAACTTGGATCTATCAGCATGAATGACATCCAACTTTTTCCTTATGTTCTTAACTTTATGAGCAATCCTAGTTTTGACCACAAGCGGATTATGGTGGAAGGAAAAGAAGGTTCTTACCTTATGTTTGATACTGTGTAGGCTTTGTATCTTAGCTTCAGTTGAGGCTTCATCAAGAACATTCTCCACCTCTAAAGAGGCGGATTTGAGAGTCTTTAGCCATTCTTCCACACCCTTTTCGTTTGTTTGTCTCAGCTCCGCATCATGAAGAACACCTTGGATCAGTTTGAAAGTGTTCTCGAGAGCTAAAAGATCATTTTCAACACCCCTAAGCAAACCAACCTCTTGGAAAGCTGCAGAAGTTAATCTCCCTACCACATCACTCACAAGAGCCGAAGTAATGGGATCAGCCATGAATAATGCTATAATTTAGAACCAAATGTAGAACTCACACAGTGTTTACACAATTACACACAAATTCTGATTCAAAATGACCTACAAAGACCAAGACTCAAGTGTTTGTGAGAGAAAGACTTTAAAGTTGACTTGGTGATTGGATAAGTGTAGAGGGTGTGGTTGAGTTTTTTTGTTCATATGATGCTAAATTTTAACTCAGCCACACGAATATCAACTTGGTCTAGCTATACATAAGACTGTTTGGATAATTATACATTATGATGCATCGGCAACTCGAGCCAAACAACCTTGCATGACAAGTGATTGCCAAAGGTCATGCTCATGCTTGATTTAGCCACGGATCGACTCGACAAGTCATTGATACTAAAGTTCAAATGTCTTTAATTTTTTCATGTTTAACTTATGGGAAAAGTGAATATGGTTTGAATGTTAGACTAATATGGGAAAAGTGAATATGGGGCTGTCTCACATCTAAGCTTACATGCGAAATCATTAAAAATCACTTAAAAATACCTATTATTGTAAAATGTACTAGTTTATGAACTTATGTAATACAGTACATGGTTTGAATGTTAGACTAATATTAGTACGATAATAAGCTAAGTAGTGAAAGAGTCTTTATAATGACAAGAAAAATACAATCAAACACTTTGTAATGTATGAATTTTCTTTTGCGACTCTTAGGCATGTTCGTAAATGTTTCGTTCATGTGGGAAGACATATATTTCAAAGTATCAAATGTAAAATTTTTTAATAACCAAAACTTTTTTGTAGTCGCCTTACTTCTAGCGATTACATTGTAGTGATGGCCTAATTAAGGTAAAGGTCTAGGTAAGGCTTGAACTCGAAACAATTCATTGACACTAAAGTTCAAGTGTCAAAAGATTGATTCTTCATATTGAATATACTTAATGCAAAAATACACTAATCCTTATTGTAAAGAGGCACTTGCATGCTTAAAACTTTTGTAATATATACATAGTTCTGAATGTAAAACTAGCATTAGTACGATGTCGAGTTGAATATATAGTGAAATACATATTATAATGACAAGGGAAATACAATTAACCAATTTGTCCAACTTAGATATTTGGAAGACAAATGTTAAACAAAATGAAACATAATACATACATCATAAATTACATGAACTAACCATCCAAAAGTGTTGGTCATGAACCTATACCCTTATATTAATCATCATAGTTTTTTTTTTTTTTTTTTTTTTTTTTTTTTTTTACTCCGATGTTACGAGATCTTCTGCAGGTCTCATTAACCGTGCGCTAGAGGTTGCGCGATCTTTTGTGAAATTCCAACATAAACAACTTCGTGGCGAGGCATTTTCGTATTCCTCACCCTTTGTGATGCATTTCTCGCCTCTTTCTTTTTCGGGTTCTTTGATCTTCTCGTTATGAAGCTTTTTTAGCACGTAAGCTTCACTCAAAACGTAACCAGCCATAGCCGTTGATTATAAGTTAGAACAAAATGAAGAGCTTAGTGAAGTAATGGTATAGTATTAAGTATTAACATGTGAACTTTATGTTTCGGCAAAACATATGTTTCTGAATGCTAATGAACTTCAACTTGATTGGGATGGATGGGTTAAAGTGTTACATATGATCAAGTGCAAATTCTATATATAACTGAGTTAGCTGACAAAGTGAATCGTGTTACATATGACAAAGTTTTGAATGTGACTTCGTTTCTGTATGCATTGAAAATACACATGTAAAACTCATCCAAGAGTAGCTAAACTTACAGAAGGTACTCAAAAGGGAGGAGCGAAGTGGTATCCACGATTCCACGAACATCCATCCAAATAGTTATGGCTCAAACCTTTAAAGATAGCGCAGCTGCAAAAACGGACAACGGCGAACGAACAATGCTAAGGGGTTGTTTGACTTAGTTTATTTGATGGGTTTACGAGCTTATTTATAGTTTGATGAGCTCATTTGTAATGGCTTATAAGCTTATCAACATGACTTTACAACTTAATTAAGTTCATAAGCTCGAGTAGATAAGCTCATAAGCCAAGCTTACCTACTTGTCAAACTTTAAGCTTATAAGACCATCAAATAAGCTAAGATAAACTCCCCCTAAAGTTACTTGTATGAGCAAGCAGGATAACCGACTATGGATCAATGGCATGGCATGAATCTCAGGCTCAGCTGAAAAGGAGTCGGTTTTAAAATCTAGCCAGGTGAGAAAAGTAAAACAACATGTCGAAAATCCTGTTCGGGTCATCTTCCAATTTACGAGTCAGACCCATGTATCTCATCGTCACTAATTCAAGCTAGTTAACTGGAAAAAAAAAAAAAAAAAAAAAAAAAAAAAAAAAGAAAAAAAAAAAAAAAAACATAAAAAACTGCAATGGTATCATTCGATCTGATTCAAACAATGGTATCCATCTAACGATTATTTTCATTTATCTCATCTCAATCACTTCCACATTAAGGTTTTGTCTCAATATCCACTTACGACTCTCATATGGTGCTCAATGATCAAATTTCGACGTGGTCAAATCTTTTGATGGCCAACATTGTTTTCGCAGAAAGACGCTAAAAGTTTACTGAAAAGTACTATTTACAGCAACAGGTCATATGTTTCAAAACACATTACAATAGCTGATAGTCAAAACTTTCTCAAATGAGTACAAGTTCCACCATAGAAATGAACATAAGAAAACTGTCTTTACAAATAGATCAAGAAATTTGTCTTGTACTATCATTAGTGACTTTCAAGAACAAGTAATGGATGTTGTACTATGTCGTCATTATTACATATGTTTGATTGTAATCAAGTTAGGTATAGAGTAAGAGGCATGATTTATATCATAATCGATCGGGTTTAGACATAATATACGTTACATCGTGACTTGTATCATAATTGGATGCGAAGTTGCTGTACATACGTAACTTTGTCATTTATTTGAGTCGTTACACACATTTCACACGTTTTGACCCATTTCACTCATTTTAGCCCAAACATGTAATAATAAGTAAAATTGTCGTTTATGTTACTCCCATTTCACCCATTTTGACCCATTTTAGCTGTTTTGACCCATTTTAGCCCAAATATGTACTAATAACTAACGTGTAAAAAAAATCAACTATTTCACACATTTGAGCCAAAACGTGTAAAATTAAGCGACCAAATCACCCGTTTCACCCGATTTGACCGAATAAACTCCTGCTGCAGCAGCAGGAGTGTTTGGTTACTGCTGCAACAGCAACCAAAATAAATAAAACAAATTCTATTGAATTTTTGAATTTAAAGTACTTATTGTCCTTATCTATAAAGTTCAGTATAATGTGTATCATCTTAGTATGCTTCAGAATTTGTGAATGTTGCTGAATGCTGATAAGCATCAAAAATGAATCTTATGCGTCTTGCACGTTATGTTGATAAGTATACTGATAACATCATCTATAGTGTAGTAGCACACTCATTAGTTAGTGGTTCTTCCGGGCAAGAAGAAGGTTGGGGCAGGAAAAGGCTAGAATACTTGGGAGTTAAAGTTATAAACTGAATTTTGATGTAGCCACTTTTGGGTAATTGCAGTTTGACCTTTCAACATCATTGGTAGCGAACTGGATTATATACAGATAAATATTACACTGCCATTTGGCCTTCATTAGTTTCGGATGGATGGGTTAAAATATAACATCTGATCAAGTTGCTAAAATTACATAAGGTACTCAAAAGGGAGGGGCAAATATTACACTTTTGTGTAAGAGGCATGCTTGTAGGCACTGAACGGCTGAACCTGCACACTCCCACACCACTTTTTAATTTCATCCATAGTGAATTCATTATCCAAAACATTTGAGTCTGCTAGGTCCAAATTACGAAATAGCTAGCATTGGAAAAAGCCTTTCTACATGAGGCTCAATGAACCTATCCAAAAAAGGGTCATACATGATGATCCATTTGAGACAATACCCATAATTTTATTCTTCCATCTATTTTTGTTTTAAATAAGCATGAGGATAGCGAGTGTTTCGTCCCCCCAACTGCCCATTTTACACAACATTTTTTGACGAATCTTACTAGCGCTAATATGTTCCAATCTCATTTTGAGATAGCAGACCCCTATTACCCTTTTTATCCTACACACCAACAACAAGCACTGCACGAACATCGGCCACACCATCACCTTTCCAAGAATTCCATTATCTACTAACCAAAGTGCAGAATTCCTCATTTCTGAGCCATGAGCCAAACACCCTAAAAGGCTTAGGTCTGAAATCGACACAAGCACTGGACAAAAGGATGGGACAATGGTCCGAGATAACACGCTCCGACAATTGTCCAAGATAACACAATCCAATACTGTAACAGAAGTGTTGCTTCAGTGAAAAACAAAAGTTACTGTAACAAGGAACCGGTTTAACTTGCTCAATTTTCATCTTTGATCCACTTCGATAAAAATAAGTATTACTTCGCGCACCCATGTTAAACTCGTGAAATCCCACATTTGCAATGAAATTACTGAAAGACATGGCTTCATTTGCATCGAATTGAGAGCCTTCTCTTTCAGATCTGGACTTAACTGCATTGAAATCACCTATAGCTATGCAAATACCATCCATAGAATCAACAAGATTTGCGATGTCTTCCAAAGCTCCAACTTTAAACGCGCCAACTGTTAACCATAAATATTTGAAATGCAGACACGCTAACTAATCCCCACTCAGTTTCAATATTCTATCAAAAGGTCAATATACTATAACTCTAATTTTCCTATGGTATATTCATAGTACACATAGTACACATATGGTGATATGACATATCTCACTTTTGCACAAGATAAACCATACTTTATTGTAATTCAATAGTTCAATAAAACTTTATAATAACAGAGAGGACTTATACAGCAGAACGCTTAACATCTAGCAACTACATGTCATGCATACATACACAAATTAAAAAAAAGGGGGAAAAAACGTCATTGATACACAAGCTGAAAAGAATGGAAGCAAAAAACAAATTGTACATGATCCTAACTCACTTTCTCAGGAATCGTGGTTGCGTTTAGCATAGCAACAAGCCTTTGAACCCCTAGATGATCCCTAGTGGATGAGTGTTGTCTCGTGAAGGTTTACAGTGAATATACCCACAAAATTCACCTAACAGAAAACAACTTAAAACCATAAAGCAACATCATCTTCACATAGCTTCCTGTAAACAATTGATAATAGAAGAATTGGTGAACAAATTATTTGTGTTATTCAGAGAAATACTGTTTAACAATTTTTATTATGGATTTTTCTTTATCTTTGTAATCATAAAGAACATTTGACATTTGAAAACAGTACACTTTCTTTAACTTTGGTTGGAAAATTTAGTACACTTGAGGGATAAGTTTACACTTGGTAATGGGCTTGGAGGTATGGAGTATACACCCATCAGGTCAATGAACACCCTGACTCAATAGTGGTTATGTCAAAGTACTGCTTGTTCAAAGTACTGCTTGTTCAAAGTACTGCTTGTCCAAGGTACTGTTAGTTTGATCAAGGTACTGTTAGCTTAGTCAAGGTACTGCTAAGTATAAATGACAATGCTGCTGATGCAGTTGATTCTGCTGATAGCATTATCTGTTCCTGCCGATAGCATTGTCATTCCTGCTGATAGCATTATCTGTTTCTGCTGATAGCTTTATTGCTACTGATGCAGAACAACTCTGCTGATAGTGTATCAATTCTGCTGATAGTGGTTTTGACTCTGCTGATGGGCAAAATTGATAGTATACTAACTCTGCTGTTTGGGCAATAGACTCTGCTGTTTAGGCAACAGACTCTGCTGTTAGTTATAACCACCGACTCCTACATTTATGAAAACTATTATGGATAATTAATGGGCCGTTAATTATACATAATTCCATGGGCTAGGGTTTTGAGTAAACTCTATTATAAATAGAGATCATCACATGGCATGAAGGAGACGATACAAAAACCCTAAACACTAAATACAATCGGTTCTTGATCTGTGCCTAGAACAAGAACATCACTTGGTTTTATCCCATAGAGATATTCGTGCAACCCAGGCATAGGGTCGAATAGTTTCTATTGGAAAGTGATACCACGACTTCAAGTGAATATCCGGTACCCTTGATTGATTATCTTTACCCTGTTACTGGGAGCACTACGACACACATAAACCAACAATCAATAGAAACTATTAAGTGATAATCAATGGCTGCTGCTATGAGACAAATAGCTGCTAACTTTTCCAAGTTGGAAAAGTTTGAAGGTGTAGATTTCAGACGATGGCAGAAGAAGATGAAGTTCTTGTTGACTAGCATGAACGTGGCTGATGTTCTGACCACTACTATTCCTGCTGATTATGGGGATGATGCTACGATGGAACAGATGAGGGCCAGAAGCAAGTGGGAGAACGATGACTATGTCTGCAGAGGTTTAATCCTCAATGGTATGTCTGATACTTTATTTGATATTTATCAGAATGTGGAATCTTCTCAAGAACTATGGGATTCTCTGGAAGCCAAATACATGGCTGAGGATGCATCAAGTAAGAAGTTTCTTGTAAGTAATTTTAACAATTACAAAATGGTCGATTCTAGACCGGTCATGGACCAATACAATGAACTTCTTAGTATACTTGGTCGTTTTACTCAACACAAGATGAACATGGATGAGGCTATTCAAGTCTCTTGTATCATCGATAAGCTACCTCCTTCTTGGAAAGATTTCAAGCACATGCTTAAGCATAAGAAGGAGGAGTTAACTCTTACTGAGTTGGGCAGTCATTTGCGCATTGAGGAATCACTCAAGGTGCATGAAAGTGACAAGCCAAAGAGCAGCACTGCTGCTGGTCCATCAGTTGTCAATATGGTGGAGCATAACAACTCCTCCAGGAACAATGACAACAAGGGCAAGCGTAAACATCAGGATAATACTAAACCTGATCCTAACAAGAAGTCAAAGGCTACTTGTTGGAAGTGTGGTAAAACTGGACACTTCAGGAAGGATTGCAAAGGTGGTAAAATTGGCAATAAAGCCAATGGATCAGGCACAAGTGGATCTGGGAATGGTAACACCAACTCCCTGAAAGGTCAGAATATATTTAATAAGTCTTTTTGGATTTATTATGTTACATATATATCTGAATTGTTCTTTGTGCAGGATGATGATGTGGCTTGGTGGGTTGACTCTGGAGCAACAGTCCATGTGTGTAAAGATAGAAGATGGTTCAAGACCTACGAGTCAATGAATGATGGTTCTATTCTTCATATGGGAAATGAGTCAACAGCCCTGGTGCATGGAAGAGGAAGTGTTGAGTTAAAGTTTAGTTCTGGAAAGATTATTACTTTGTTGAATGTTTTACATGTTCCTGATATTAGGAAAAACTTGGTTTCTAGTGGTATTTTAAATAATTGTGGTTACAAACAGGTTATTGAATCCGATAAGTTTGTTTTGTCTAAAAATGGTGTATTTATTGGATTTGGTTATTTATGTAATCACATGTTTAGACTTAATATTGTTCATGATGTGATTGAATCTGCTTGTATGTTGTCATCTAAACTATATGATTCAACCCTTTGGCATGCTAGACTTGGCCATGTACACTTTAAACGAATGCAAGATATGTCTAAGGATGGGTTAATCCCAGCATTTGACATGGACACTAAAAAGTGTAATACTTGTATGTTGAACAAGATAACTAAGAAACCATTTAAAGATGTAAAACGAGAATCTGTGATATTGGAATTAATACATAGTGATTTATGTGATTTGCATGCAACTCCCTCTTTGGGGAATAAGAAATACTTTGTTACTTTTATTGATGATGCTTCTAGGTATTGTTATGTTTATTTATTGCATACTAAGGATGAAGCATTAGATAAATTTAAAGTATTTAAGTCTGAAGTTGAATTGCAACAAGAGTCACTAATCAAAAGATTAAGGACTGATAGGGGAGGTGAGTACATGGATACTCAGTATTTCCAGTCTGTTGGTATAATCCATGAAACGACTGCCCCTTATACTCCTCAGCAAAATGGAATTTCTGAAAGGAAAAACCGAGTGCTGAAGGAGATGGTTAATTCCATGTTGTCCTATTCAGGGCTGAGTCAAGGGTTCTGGGGTGAAGCTATGTTAACAGCTTGCTATTTGCTAAATAGGGTTCCCAACAAAAGGAACAAGACTACCCCTTATGAACTCTGGACTAAAAGGAAACCCAACTTGAATTATCTCAAGGTTTGGGGTTGTAGGGCAGTTGTAAGACTCCCTGATCCAAAGCATAAAACTTTGGGTGAAAGAGGCATTGAGTGCATCTTTGTTGGATATGCTGAGCATTCCAAGGCATATAGGTTCTATGTCATTGAACCTAATGAAGCTGTTTCAATTAACACTATAATTGAATCAAGGGATGCAAATTTTGATGAGAATAGATTCTCTTCAGTCCCTAGACCAAGTCAGAGGATTCCTAATGGAACCAATGATGTTGGTGTATCAGAAGCCTCTGATGAGGTCCCTGATGAGGTTGTGGAACAACAACCTGAACCTGAGCTCAGAAGGAGCACTAGGGTGAGGACTCCAAAATCATTTGGACCTGAATTTCAATTGTAATTAATTGAAGGAACAAGGGATGAGGTCTCTGACCAACACTCCTATTGCTTTAATGTTGGGGATGATCCCAAAACATTTGATGAAGCAATGAAGTCCCAAGATGTTGCTTTCTGGAAAGAAGCAATAAATGATGAGATAGACTCCATCATGGGCAACAACACTTGGGTGTTGGCTGATCTGCCACCTGGTTGCAAGCCTTTAGGCTGCAAATGGATTTTCAAGAAGAAAATGAAGGTAGATGGAACTGTTGAAAAGTTCAAGGCACGGTTAGTCATTCAAGGCTTTAAACAAAAGGAAGGAATTGACTACTTTGATACTTATGCCCCAGTGGCTCGTATCAGTACCATAAGATTGCTGATTGCTTTGGCATCTATTCACAATCTGATTATTCATCAGATGGATGTGAAGACAGCTTTCTTGAATGGTGAATTAGATGAGGAGGTTTACATGAACCAACCTCAGGGCTTCATCATGCCTGGCAATGAAAAGAAGGTGTGCAAACTGATTAAGTCCTTATATGGACTGAAACAGGCACCTAAGCAATGGCATCAAAAGTTTGATGAAGTGGTTTTGTCTAGTGGTTATTCACTTAACCAGTCTGACAAATGTGTATATAGCAAATTTGATGAATCTGGTAAAGGAGTCATCATTTGTCTATATGTTGATGACATGTTGATCTTTGGCACAGACCAAAATCAAGTGGACCTAACAAAAGAATTTTTGTCATCAAGGTTCTCCATGAAGGATATGGGGGAGGCAGATGTTATCCTTGGTATTAGGATTAAACATGAAGGTAACAAGATTTCTATCTCTCAGTCTCATTACATTGAGAAGGTGTTAAAGAAATTTAATTACTTTGATTGTACTCCAGTGAGTACTCCTATGGATGCAAGTGAGAAGCTAATGCCCAATAAAGGCAAGGCTGTATCTCAACTTGAGTATTCTAGGGTAATTGGCTGCTTGATGTATGCCATGACTTGTACAAGACCTGACATTGCATTTGCTGTGGGTAAACTGAGCAGGTATACTAGTAATCCTAGTGCTCATCATTGGCAAGAAATTCAGAGGGTACTGAAGTATTTGAAGAAAACTATGGATTATAGTCTCTCATATACTGGTTATCCTTCTGTATTAGAAGGGTACACTGATGCAAGTTGGATCAGTAACACTGAGGACAATTCGTCTACTAGTGGCTGGGTATTCCTACTTGGTGGAGGTGCAATTTCTTGGGCATCCAAGAAGCAAACTTGCATTACCAGTTCAACCATGGAATCTGAATTTGTGGCCTTAGCTGCTGCTGGTAAAGAAGCTGAATGGTTGAGAAACTTGCTTCTTGAGATTCCATTGTGGCCTAAACCTATAGCACCTATTTCTATCCGTTGTGATAGTGCTGCTACATTGGCAAAGGCTTATAGCCAGATGTACAATGGGAAGTCTAGACACTTAGGTGTCAGGCATAGCATGATTCGTGAGCTTATCATGAATGGGGTGGTATCTATAGAGTTTGTAAGATCTCAACATAACTTAGCTGATCACTTGACGAAGGGTTTGGCTAGAGACTTGATTTTTAAGTCTGCTAAAGGGATGGGTTTAAGTCCTACTTAGTCACTGAATGTAAAGACACCCAACTCCCTCCTGAGGAAACTTTGGAGTTGAGTTCAATGTGGAAAGCTGATCATTTAGTGGACTGGAGCACTGTTTTATTTACATCCCAAGGTTGTGCTCAGAACCTGCTGGAAAGGAGGATGAAGTCTTCACTTCTTAATGGTTGATTTTCTTTGAAAAAGTGCTTTGCAGGGGCATGATTAAAAGATGAACCACCTATGTAAATGTTGAAGTTTTGCCGCTTCAGGAAGCTTTAGGACTTTTAGCTTTTACAACATTTATTAATTGGATATGGACACATGGCTTGTATAGTGTCAGGAGTATTTTAGTGTTTGAAAATGTATGTGTATTTTATATTCAGGTATTCAAATGGGTTGAAGGGTTCAATTCTTAGAACACCCTGATTCTCGAATATTTGAACTTGTAAGGTACTAAGATGAGAATTCAATCTTCAAGATATTTTCATTTATGCATATGTTTGTTTTGTGTTTAATTTTTCATGCAAGGAAGTGAACTAAATTTGGGGAGGATTGTTGGAAAATTTAGTACACTTGAGGGATAAGTTTACACTTGGTAATGGGCTTGGAGGTATGGAGTATACACCCATCAGGTCAATGAACACCCTGACTCAATAGTGGTTATGTCAAAGTACTGCTTGTTCAAAGTACTGCTTGTTCAAAGTACTGCTTGTCCAAGGTACTGTTAGTTTGATCAAGGTACTGTTAGCTTAGTCAAGGTACTGCTAAGTATAAATGACAATGCTGCTGATGCAGTTGATTCTGCTGATAGCATTATCTGTTCCTGCCGATAGCATTGTCATTCCTGCTGATAGCATTATCTGTTTCTGCTGATAGCTTTATTGCTACTGATGCAGAACAACTCTGCTGATAGTGTATCAATTCTGCTGATAGTGGTTTTGACTCTGCTGATGGGCAAAATTGATAGTATACTAACTCTGCTGTTTGGGCAATAGACTCTGCTGTTTAGGCAACAGACTCTGCTGTTAGTTATAACCACCGACTCCTACATTTATGGAAACTATTATGGATAATTAATGGGCCGTTAATTATACATAATTCCATGGGCTAGGGTTTTGAGTAAACTCTATTATAAATAGAGATCATCACATGGCATGAAGGAGACGATACAAAAACCCTAAACACTAAATACAATCGGTTCTTGATCTGTGCCTAGAACAAGAACATCACTTGGTTTTATCCCATAGAGATATTCGTGCAACCCAGGCATAGGGTCGAATAGTTTCTATTGGAAAGTGATACCACGACTTCAAGTGAATATCCGGTACCCTTGATTGATTATCTTTACCCTGTTACTGGGAGCACTACGACACACATAAACCAACAACTTTGACTATATTCATCATCACGAAAAGCAACAATTAAATACTTTTTTTTCTATTAGATTTGTTTAAAGATAAACAACCATAATTAAAAGAAAGAAGAAAAAGGAGAATATTACCGTGGAGGTTCAATAAATCTTGAGATGTGGAATGTGAGAAATTTTAAGCCAATCCTCCCCGATCTCCTTCTCACACTTTCTACTTAGAATTTCACATCTCCAAATGGTAATTTGATTGAGATCCTTGAAACTTTGTATCTCATCTAGTAGAGAACATAATTTGTCACACCATTCTATTTTCAATGACTGCAGTTTTGGGAAGTTATTAGGCAAAGAAACCAAAGATGAACAATATAATATCTTCAACTCTTGTAAACTAGGAAAGAAAATATCTTCCTTTGATGTAGCATTGTCGTCATCATGGAAACACTTTAAAGAATTCATGTCATACAATTTAATGCTCTTGAGCCCGAGTAATTTCCCAAGTGGTGGAAGTTGTTCACACTTTTCAAGATAAAAAAATTCAATACTAGTCAAATTGACTAATTTGACCATCCAACTTGGAGAAATAACCGTTCCCTTGTAATACCATATATTCAACTCCTGGAGACCCGAATTTGGTTCCAATCCCTCAAGAACCTCTTCATCAAATGTTCCTGATAATATCAAAGACTTTAGATTTGTTTTGTCATTCAACTTGGCACTTTTGGCATCCCTTAAACCTCCAACATTCTCAAATCCTGATAACATCAAATCCCTCCCAAGAAGATTTAGATTTCCCAGTTCACCTATTCGGGCCCCATCATCTTTTCCTACAACAAATTTTGAAAGCCTTCGAAGGTTTGTTAGTTCTTTCATTCCAACAGGCATATGGCGGAGATTGGGGCAGTCACCGGTATCTATACGTTGAAGATTCCTCATGTACCTCAAACCTTTAGGCAACTCACGGAACTTTTGACACTGTTCTAGAATCAGAACTTGCAAGTTTTGGAGATAAATAATCGACTCTGGTAGAACTTTTATTTTTGAGTCTGATATTTTCAAGTATCTCAAATGTATTAGCTTGCAAATTGATTCGGGCAACATCGAGCTTTTAATTCCGTTCAAGTACAACACCCTTAGATAAACATGGCTGGAGATTTGTCTAATGTTACTCGTATAATCTCTATTGAACACAAGCATTGATCGTACTGATCTTAGCTTTTTCAAATCCTGTTTTGAAAACTCAAAATCTTCACATGATAAACTTAGATGAAGCACCTTATCCGACGTTATTAACTCCTTACCCGGCCCTATAACTGCACAATCATCTCCCATTACATCTAGCATTTTGCAAGATCACACCCGTGTCTATATCCTTCTCGACGACATCTTGGAAAAACGACCTCTGGACCAAAGAAGTAAAAATTTTCCCACCAAGCACATACGAGCTCATACCTCCTTCAGATGGAATAAATCCATTTGCAATCCACAACTCTATTAATGAATCATCGTCGTCTTGCTCCCACTTGAAGTTGTCGTTTACATCCTGCCATTCATTCACCTTTTTTTCTTTTGTCAACATTAAACTACCCACAGTGATCACCGCTAGAGGTAAGCCATTGCATTTCTCTACTATCTTCTTTCCTACAAGCTCCAGCTCGGAGCTTACGTTTTCCCTCTCTCCACTGTCTGGGAACGCAATCATCTTGAATAGCGCCCATGACTCCTCTTCTGATAAATTTCCCACATTATGTTGCAACTCAGGAATCTTAGCCATTAGTTGGGCGGTATTTTTCTTCCGTGTCGTCACCATAACCGTGCTGCCTTTTTCTGCGCAACTTAATGCTTTACATAACTCGTTCCACTTTCCATTGTTTTCTTCCCATATGTCATCCATTACAATGAAATATTTCTTTCCTCTTAACTTGCTTTGAAGTTGTATTTGCAAATCATCCAATGACATCTCATCCAACTTCAAATCCTTCAAATCTTCGTTTGATGTCAAACACAGAAGAGACATACACCCAACACTTCAACTCGAAATGTGTCTTCACCGCTGGATGGTTGTACACATATTGAGCTATTGTCGTTTTTCCGATGCCACCCATGCCCCATATAGCATAGACCCGAACATCATTATCGCCATGTCGGATGCCTATAAGTGAGCTAGTTTCACCACCGATTCCCCGCCAACTTCAGTTATGGTATTGGGAGTCAAGTTAAACTTGGATCTATCAGCATGAATGACATCCAACTTTTTCCTTATGTTCTTAACTTTATGAGCAATCCTAGTTTTGACCACAAGCGGATTATGGTGGGAGGAAAAGAAGGTTCTTACCTTATGTTTGATACTGTGTAGGCTTTGTATCGTAGCTTCAGTTGAGGCTTCATCTAGAACATTTTCCACCTCTAAAGAGGCGGATTTGAGAGTCCTTAGCCATTCTTCCACACCCTTTTCGTTTGTTTGTCTCATCTCCGCATCATGAAAAACACCTTCAACGCCCCAAAGCAACCCAACCTCTTGGAAAGCTGCAGAAGTTAATCTCCCTACCACATCACTCACAAGAGCCGAAGTAAAGGGATCAGCCATGAATAATGCTTTAATTTAGAACCAAATGTAGAACTCACACAGTGTTTACACAATTACACACAAATTCTGATTCAAAATGACCTACAAAGACCAAGACTCAAGTGTTTGTGAGAGAAAGACTTTAAAGTTGACTTGGTGATTGGATAAGTGTAGAGGGTGTGGTTGAGTTTTTTTGTTCATATGATGCTAAATTTTAACTCAGCCAACACGAATATCAACTTGGTCTAGCTATACATAAGACTGTTTGGATAATTATACATTATGATGCATCGGCAACTCGAGCCAAACAACCTTGCATGACAAGTGATTGCCAAAGGTCATGCTCATGCTTGATTTAGCCACGGATCGACTCGACAAGTCATTGATACTAAAGTTCAAATGTCTTATATATGGGAAAAGTGAATATGGGCCTGTCTTATATCTAAGTTTACATGCAAAACCATTAAAAATTACTTAAAAATACCTATTATTGTAAAATGTACTAGTTTATGAACTTATGTAATACAATACTTGGTTTGAATGTAAGACTAATATTAGTACGATAATAAGCTAATTAAGTAGTGAAAGAGTCTTTATAATGACAAGAAAAATACAATCAAACACTTTGTAATGTATGAATTTTCTTTTGCGACTCTTAGGCATGTTCGTAAATGTTTCTTTCATTTGACTTAAGTCAATTCTGACAATGGAATGTTTGTTCAAACGTTTAACTAATTTCATGTGGGAAGACATATGATTCAATATGTCATTGTACATTAGCAAAGTATCAAATGTAAAAATTTTTAATAACAAAATTTTTTTTGTAGTCGCCTTACTTCTAGCGATTACATTGTAGTGATGGCCTAATTAAGGTAAAGGTCTAGCTAAGGCTTGAACTCGACAATTCATTGGCACTAAAGTTCAAATGTCAAAAGATTGATTCTTCATATTGAATATACTTAATGCAAAAATGCACTAATCCTTATTGTAAAGAGGCACTTGCATGCTTAAAACTTTTGTAATATATACATAGTTCTGAATGTAAAACTAGCATTAGTACGATGTCGAGTTGAATATATAGTGAAATACATATTATAATGACAAGGGAAATACAATTAACCAATTTGTCCAACTTAGATATTTGGAAGACAAATGTTAAACAAAATGAAACATAATACATACATCATAAATTACATGAACTAACCATCCAAAAGTGTTTGGTCATGAACCTATACCCTTATATTAATCATCATAGTTTTTTTTTTTTTTTTTCTTTTTTTTTTTTTTTTTTACTCCGATGTTACGAGATCTTCTGCAGGTCTCATTAACCGTGCGTTAGAGGTTGCGCGATCTTTTGTGAACTTCCAACATAAACAACTTCGTGGCGAGGCATTTTCGTATTCCTCATCCTCTGTGATGCATTTCTCGCCTCTTTCTTTTTCGGGTTCCTTGATCTTCTCGTTATGAAGCTTTTTTAGCACGTAAGCTTCACTCAAATCGTAACCAGCCATAGCCGTTGATTATAAGTTAGAACAAAATGAAGAGCTTAGTGAAGTAATGGTATAGTATTAAGTATTAACATGTGAACTTTATGTTTCGGCAAAACATATGTTTCTGAATGTTAATGAACTTCAACTTGATTGGGATGGATGGGTTAAAGTGTTACATATGATCAAGTGCAAATTCTATAACCGAGTTAGCTGACAAAGTGAATCGTGTTTAGTTGGATGGTGTTTTGAATGTGAGTTCGTTTCTGTATGCATTGAAAATACACATGTAAAACTCATCCAAGAGTAGCTAAAATTACAGAAGGTACTCAAAAGGGAGGAGCGAAGTGGTATCCACGATTCCACGAACATCCATCCAAATAGTTATGGCTCAAACCTTTAAAGATAGCGCAGCTGCAAAAACGGACAACGGCGAACGAACAATGCTAAGGGGTTGTTTGACTTCGTTTATTTGATGGGTTTACGAGCTTATTCATAGTTTGATGAGCTCATTTGTAATGGCTTATAAACTTATCAACATGACTCTACAACTTAATTAAGTTCATAAGCTCGAGTAGATAAGCTCATAAGCCAAGCTTACCTACTTGTCAAACTTTAAGCTTATAAGCCCATCAAATAAGCTAAGATAAACTCCCCCTAAAGTTACTTGTATGAGCAAGCAGGATAACCGACTATGGATCAATGGCATGGCATGAATCTCAGGCTCAGCTGAAAAGGAGTCGGTTTTAAAATCTAGCCAGGTGAGAAAAGTAAAACAACATGTCGAAAATCCTGTTCGGGTCATCTTCCAATTTACGAGTCAGACCCATGTATCTCATCGTCACTAATTCAAGCTAGTTAACTGAAAAGAAAAAAAAAAAATATAAAAAAAAAAAAAACAAAAAAACAAAGAAAAACCTTCAATGGTATCATTCGATCTGATTCAAGCAATGGTATCCATCTAACGATTATTTTCATTTATCTCATCTCAATCACTTCCACATTATGGTGCTCAATGATCAAATTTCGACGTGGTCAAATCTTTTGATGGCCAACATTGTTTTCGCAGAAAGACGCTAAAAGTTAACTGAAAAGTACTATTTACAGCAACAGGTCATATCTTTCAAAACACGTTACAATAGCTGATAGTCAAAACTTTCTCAAATGAGTACTTGTTCCATCATAGAAATGGACATAAGAAAACTGTCTTTACAAATAGATCAAGAAATTTGTCTTGTACCATCATTAATGACTTTCAAGAACAAGTAATGGATGTTGTACTATGTCGTCATTATTACATATGTTTGATTTGTAATCAAGTTAGGTATGGAGTAAGAGGCATGATTTATATCATAATCGATCGGGTTTAGACATAATATACGTTACATGGTGACTTGTATCATAACTGTATGCGAAGTTGCTGTACATACGTATGTATCACCCGTTATGACCCATTTCACCCATTTTATCCCAAAAATGTATTAATAAGTAACTTTGTCATTTATTTGAGTCGTTACACACATTTCACACGTTTTGACCCATTTCACTCGTTTTAGCCCAACCATGTAATAATAAGTAACTTTGTCGTTTATGTTACTCCCATTTCACCCATTTTGACCCATTTTAGCTGTTTTGACCCATTTTAGCCCATATATATAGTAATAACTAACATGTAAAAAAAAATCAACTATTTCGCACATTTGAGCCAAAATGTGTAAAATTAAGCAACCAAATCACCCGTTTCACCCGATTTGACCGAATAAACTCCTGCTGCAGCAGCAGGAGTGTTTGGTTACTGCTGCAACAGCAACCAAAATAAATAAAACAAATTCTATTGAATTTTTGAATTTAAAGTACTTATTGTCCTTATCTATAAAGTTCAGTATAATGTGTATCATCTTAGTATGCTTCAGAATTTCTGAATGTAGCTGAAGCTGATAAGCATCAAAATTAGTGTTGGATAAAAGATGTTTGTAATGAGAATAAAAATGAATCTTATGCGTCTTGCACGTTATGTTGATAAGTATACTGATAACATCATCAATAGTGTAGTAGCACACTCATTAGTTATGGTTCTTCCGGGCAAGAAGAAGGTTGGGGCAGGAAAAGGCTAGAATACTTGGGAGTTAAAGTTATAAACTGAATTTTGATGTAGCCACTTTTGGGTAATTGCAGTTTGACCTTTCAACATCATTGGTAGCGAACTGGATTATATACAGATAAATATTACACTGCCATTTGGCCTTCATTAGTTTCGGATGGATGGGTTAAAATATTACATCTGATCAAGTACTAAACTTCAACTTGATTGAATGTGAGTTTGTTTCTATATATATTCAAGTTGCTAAAATTACATAAGGTACTCAAAAGGGAGGGGCAAATAATAACAAGAAGAAGATTGACCCACCAAATGTGAAAGAGGCATGCTTGTAGGCACTGAACGGCTGAACCTGCACACTCCCACACCACTTTTTAATTTCATCCATAGTGAATTCATTATCCAAAACATTTGAGTCTGCTAGGTCCAAATTACGAAATAGCTAGCATTGGAAAAAGCCTTTCTACACGAGGCTCAATGAACCTGTAATCCAAAAAACCATTTGAGACAATACCCATAATTTTATTCTTCCTTCTATTTTTGTTTTAAATAAGCATGAGGATAGCGAGTGTTTTCGTCCCCCCCAACTGCCCATTTTACACAACATTTTTGACGAATCTTACTAGTGCTAATATGTTCCAATCTCATTTTGAGATAGCAGACCCCTATTACCCTTTTTATCCTACATACCAACACCAAGCACTGCACGAACATCGGCCACACCATCACCTTTCCAAGAATTCCATTATCTACTAACAAAAGTGCAGAATTCCTCATTTCTGAGCCATGAGCCAAACACCCTAAAAGGCTTAGGTCTGAAATCGACACAAGCACTGGACAAAAGGATGGGACAATGGTCCGAGATAACACGCTCCGACAATTGTCAAAGATAACACAGTCCAATACTGTAACACAAGTGTTGCTTCAGTAGTTCAGTGAAAAACAAAAGTTACTATAACAAGGAACCAGTTTAACTTGCTCAATTTTCATCTTTGATCCACTTTGATTAAAATAAGTATTACTTCGCGCACCCAAGTTAAAGTCATGAAATCCCACATTTGTAATGAAATTATTGAAAGACATGGCTTCATTTGCATCAAATTGGGAGCCCGCTCTTTCGGATATGGACTTAACTGCATTGAAACCATCCATAGCTATGCAAAAACCATCCATAGAATCAAGATTTGAGATGTCTTCCAAAGATCCGACTTTAAACGCGCCAACTGTTAACCATAAATATTTGAAATGCAGACACGCTAACTAATCCCCACTCAGTTTCAATATTCTATCAAAAGGTCAATATACTATAACTCTAATTTTCCTATGGTATATTCATAGTACACATAGTACACATATGGTGATATGACATCTCACTTTTGCACAAGATAAACCATACTTTATTGTAATTCGATAGTTCAATAAAACTTTATAATAACAGAGAGGACTTATACAGCACAACGCTTAACATCTAGCAACTACATGTCATGGATACATACACAAATTTAAAAAAAAGGGGAAAAAACATCATTGATACACAAGCTGAAAAGAATGGAAGCAAAAAACAAATTGTACATGATCCTAACTCACTTTCGCAGGAATCGCGGTTGCATTTAGCGTAGCAACAAGCCTTTGAACCCCTAGATGATCCCTAGTGGACGAGTGTTGTCTCGTGAGGGTTTACAGTGAATATACCCACAAAATTCACCCAACGAAAACAAGAGACTTAAAACTGCAAAGTAGCACCATCCTCACATATCTCATCAAACTTCGATTATAATCCTCATGCTTGTGCTTCTCGGCATTCTCATACTCTAAACACAAACCAAAATTACAGATAAATCCCGCAAACTCCATTCAAAATTACAGATAAAAATTAAACCAAGTAAATCAAACAATTTATACTAGAATAGCTGGTGAACAAATTATTTGCGGTTATATAAAAATAGTGAATCACATTTGATACGTAATTTTTCATTCACTTTAGCTATATTCATCAACTTGAAAATCAATAATCAATATATAAGCTAAAAATCTAAGAGAAAAAAAAAAAAAAAAAAAAAATTGATTGAGATCCTTGAAACTTTTTTCTATTAGATTTGTTTAAAGAAAAACAACCATAATTAAAAGAAAGAAGAAAAGGAGAATATTACCGTGGAGTTTGAATGTCGAGATGTGGAATGTGAGAAATTTTAGGCCAATCCTCTCCTATCCCCTTCTCACACCTTCTGCTTAGAATTTCACAATCTTTAATTGTAATTTGATTGAGATCCTTGAAACTTTGTATCTCATCTGGTAGAGAAGGTAATTTGTCACAATTTTCTATTTTCAATGACTGCAGTTTTGGGAAGTTATTAGGTAAAGAAACAAAAGATGAACACTCAAATATATCTAACTCTTGTAAACTAGGAAAGAGAATCTCGTCCTTAGCGTTGTCGTCATCATGGAAACACTTTAAAGAATCCATAAATGACAAATCAATTCTCTTGAGGCTGGGTAATTTCCCAAGTGGTGGAATACGTTCACACTTTTCAAGACCATAAAATTGAATACTAGTCAAATTGACTAATTTGACCATCCAACTTGGAGAAAGAACCCTTCCCATGTACCCTCAAGAACCTCTGAATCATTTGTTTCTTCGGATCTACTCCACGACCAATATAATAATAAAGACTTTAGATTTGTTTTGTCTTTCAACTTGGCACTTTTGGCATCACTTAAACCACCAACATTCTCTAGTTTTGATAACGTCAACTCCCTCCCAAGAAGATTTAGATTTCCCAGTTCACCTATTCGGGCCCCATCATCTTTTCCTACAGCAAATGCTGAAAGCCTTCGAAGGTTGGTTAGTTCTTTTATTCCAACAGGCATATGATGGAGTGAAGAGGAACCGGTATCTATACGTTGAAGATTCTTCATGTACCACAAACCTTTAGGCAACTCACGTAACCTCAAACAGCTTTCTATAATCAATGTTTGCAAGTTTTGGAGATAAATAATCGACTCTGGTAGAACTTTTATTCTTGACCGTGATATTTTCAAGTATCTCAAATGTATTAGCTTGCAAATTGATTCGGGCAACATCGAGCTTTTAATTCCGTTCAAGTACAACACCCTTAGATAAACATGGCTGGAGATTTGCCTAATGTTACTCGTACAATATCTATTAAACACAAGCATTGATCGTACTGATCTTAGCTTTTTCAAATCCTGTTTTGAAAACTCAAAATCTTCACATGATAAACTTAGATGAAGCACCTCATCCGAGGTTATCGATTCCTTACCCGGCCCTATAACTGCACAATCATCTCCCATTACATCTAGAGCAAGATCATGCATTAAATCATGCATTTTACATATCACACCCGTGTATTTATCCTTCATGACGACATCTTGGAAAAACGACCTCTGGACCAAAGAAGAAAATATTTTCCCACCAAGCACATACGAGCTCATACCTCCTTCAGATGGAATAAATCCATTTGCAATCCACAACTCTATCATCAAATCCTTACTCATTTCCTCCCCTTTTGAAAATAGACAACAATAAGCGAAACATTGTTTCCAATGTTGAAGCAAATTATCGTAGCTTATCCTCAAAGCAGGTAAGATGTCATTGTCTTGCAACTCCCACATGAAGTTGTTATTTACAAGCTGCCACTGATCCACCCTTTCTTTTGTTGACATTAAGCTACCTAAAGTCTTCACTGCTAGAGGTAAACCTTTGCATTTCTCAACTATCTCCCTTCCTACAAGCTCCAGCTCCCTTACGTTTCCCCCCTCTCTTCCGCCTGGGAACGCAAGCATCTTGAATAGCGACCATGACTCCTCTTTTGATAGAACTGCCACATTATGCTGCAACTCAGGAATCTTAGCCATCAGTTGGGCAGTATCTTTCTCCCGTGTCGTTACCAGAACAGTGCTGCCTTTTGCTCCGCAACTTAATCCTTTACATAGCTCGTCCCACTTTTCCATGTCCTTGTTATCGATCCATACATCGTCCATAACAATAAAAAATTTCTTACCACATAACTTGTTTTGAAGGCATTGTTGCAACGCATCCAACGTCGAATCTTCGGAGCCACATATAGCTTTAATTATTGCTTTGACGTCAAACACAGCAGAGACATACACCCAACACTTTAAATCGAAATGTGTCTTCACCGTTTCATCATTGTAAACCAATTGAGATAGTGTAGTTTTTCCAATGCCACCCATGCCCCATAAAGCATAGACCCGAACGGCATCAACGTCATGTCTACAAATCTTATCAACTATCATCCTCTTTTCTTCATCCCTTCCGTAGATATCTATATTGGGCATAACTGAGCTAGTTTCCCTGTTTGAACCGATTCCTGCACCATCTTCACTTGTTTCCAACTTAAACTCGGATCTATTAGCATCAATGACTTTTAACTTATTTCGTATGTTCTTAACTTTGTGAGCAATCCTAAATCTGACCATAACCGGATTATAGCGGGAGGAAAAGAAGGCTCTTATTCTGTATTTCTTGCCCATTTCCCGGTGCAACCTTCGTATCATAGCTTCAGTTTTGGCTTCGTCGAGCACGTTTTCCACCTCCAAAGAGGCAGATTTGAGAGTCTTGAGCCATTCTTCCACATCCTTTTGCGTCTTTTGCTTCTCCTCAGCATCATAAAGTACACGTTGGATTTTTTGGAAAGTATTCTCCAGAGCTGAAAGATCCTTTTTAAGTCCCCTAAGCAAACCATACTCTTGGATAGCTGCAGAAGTTAATCTCCCTACCAAATCCTTCACAAGGGCGGAAATAATGGGATCAGCCATGAATAATGCTTTTGTTTAAATGTAAAACTCACAGTGTTTACACAATTACACACAAATTCTTTAAGGGTAAACTCACACACACAAAGAAAAGAAAATTAAGATCAAAATGAACTACAAAGACCAAGACTCTTAAGTGTTTGTGGGAGAAAGACTTAAAGTTGACTTGGTAATTCAATAAAAGCTCTTTGGTATAGTAACGTTAATGCACAACGTCCTCAAATTAATTTTGTATTCCCTCCGTCTCAATTTATTTGTCAGGAAAGAGAAAACATAAAGTTTAATAAAAGTGGGGGTCACTTTAATTTTCAACCACTAAAATAGAATATTCCTCCACTAGATTCTCTAGTTTTTACTAAATAAAGAAAGTGGACAATTAATTTGAGACATCCATAAAAGGAAATATGGACAATTAAATTGAGACGGAGGGAGTACCATTTTCACATTTAACTAACAAATATCCGCAACTAAAAAAAGCTTTTGACAACATTTTTTTTTTTTTTTTTTTTTTTTGCCAAATTATGTTTCCACAATCTTATATTTATAATAACAAAGCTATACGAATACCCGCGTAAAGTGATAGTGTATAACAACAAACAATTCTACTTGCGAACTTGTATTTTGATGTAACACTTGATACAACACTTGCGAGTTTAATTTGTAGTCATTGCGAGAAAAAAAAAAATTATAAGTTATAAACGAGAAATAAAAAAAGTTTGAGGATAAAATAATATTTTAACTATTAATTTAGTAGTTGATGTTGCTACCATTTTTAATCAAGAGTGTTTTAAAAACTTGGCATTTAAACCGAGTTAATTACAATAAGTAAAACTTTTTATTTGAACTTGTTTTGTAAAGGATATTATAAGAAATTAACATTACTCAAATTTTAGTCATTTTAAGTATAAGAAATAAATATGAATGTATTATAAGTACTAAAGATGTACTCCAATGTTAAAACACTTTTCAAAAAGCTTTTTATCTTCTATATAAAAAAATTATTACTCTACCTTTTACAAATTAATAGGATAGAAAATTGTTTAAATGAAAGTTTCACTAGATAAAAAAATTATCACTCAAGTGAAAAAAAAAAAAAAAAACTTTTCAAAAGCTGTTTTGAGTAGGGCTGGACCGAAAACTGAACCGAACCGAACTGAAAAACGAGCCAAACCGAACCGACCATATTTGGTTTTGTTTTCGGATCTATATATTTATGGTTTTCGGTTTCGGTTCAGGTCGGTTCGCTTCGGTTAACCAAAACCGAGAAAAACACGCCTAAACAATATAAACCAAACCGAACCGACACAAAACTGAACCAAACCGGGTCACTTCGGTTCGATTCTCGATTCTTGTTTTCTACAAAATCTATTTTCGGTTCGGTTCCATTTTAGTCGGTTCGGTTTTGGTCCGATGTTCAGCCCTAGTTTTGAATTTAAAAAAAAAAAAAAAAAAAAAAAAAAAAAAAAACTTTCATTATACCCTACATTGAAGATATCCTTATATTATTTATTAATAATCCTAAGAAAAAGTTATTCTTCTCTAAAATCCCTTACATAAAATAGACGATTACTCGTGCATAGCAGCTATGGTATACATTAACGTTAAATTGTATTTGAAACTTTTTATGTATGTATTCGCATGGAGTAAGTGAAAATGAAAAAAATTGATAGTGTAAATTGTAATTGAATATTTATATATTTTATATATTTCGTTATCTTTTATAAATTAAATGTGTTTGGGGTCCATGGTAAAAAACTTAAAGCTGACATCGTGACTAGACTAGAGCAACACGCTTTTATCAAAGCTTTTATCAAAAATTAAGATCCAAATAACTATACAAAGACCAAAGACTCAAGTGTTTGTTGGAGAAAGACTTAAGGGTAACCTTGGTGATTCAATAAGAAAAATTAACATCCACAAAATTAATTTTTTGTACCATTTTCACATTTAACTAACAAATATCCGCAATTAAAATAACTTATTGATATTTATTTTTATTTTTTTTTGCCAAATTATATTTCCACAATCTTATATATTTTATAACAACTAAGCTTGACGAATACCCCGCATATAATGATGGTGTATAACGACAAATAATTATACTTGCGAATTTGTATTTTTGTGTAACACTTGATACAACACTTGTGAGTTTAATTTGTAGTCATTGGAAGAAAAAAAAATTTGTGATCAGTGTTTTTTGGGGGTTAGAATAACTCATCCATAACTTATAAACGAAAAATAAAAAAGTTTCAGGATCAAACTGTTAAAGTAGAATAATGGAGGGAATAATTGTTGGCCCAATTATATGTGAAAGATAGCTGGCAAAGATGATGGGCTCATTAAAATCATAAAGATGCATGAACCATTTAGTGAAAGATGCATTCCAGGAATTAGGTGAAAATATTGGCGCCTACTATTTTCTTCTTGTGTTCACACGGAAATGTCAAAACTTTAATGCACACTGTCCCTTGTGACTTTCTTGTCTCTTTCGTTGTACTATTTTCTCATTCATTTCAAACTAAATATATGAGCATGTTCGATTCAAAAAGTTTTATAAATATTTTAATTTGTAAAAAATGTTATTCACAAAAGCATGAGTTATCTATGATACATCAAGCTTTGTCAATTGCTTTTAGTTTTGTCATGGGTGATGTTATCCTAACACCCCTGTAGGGGGTGTTTCAATGATTGGGTGCTGCCGCCGCTTGTATTATTTGCTTTACGGATTGTACAATTTGACCAAAATAGAAAGGCCCCACATAGTAGGGGGTGTACCCCTAACACAACCCTTTTGTCATACAAAAACTATTTAGGGCATTGTCAAAATACGCGGTATGCACACGGTATAGAACTCATACCGTGCGGGAACACCGCCGCCACCAACACGGTGTGGGGCACGGTATGGGTTTCACGGTACGGAAGCACGCACGAGATGGAAGAGAGAAATTGGACCGTTGGGATATTTTATGTAATGTTTTTAATTTAGTAAGGTATGGGATGTAGTGTGGTATGAGATGCCAACAAAATAAGGGAATGTGGCATGAAAAAGTAAGGGAATGAGGTGGCATAAGGGGATTGAATGGGAGTATGGTATGGGATATAGTGTGGGTAATGGGTTACCAACCCCCTTATCAAAATGATCTCCGATGCAAAAAAACCTATGTAAAGCTTCCTCTCTTTTTTTTTCTTACTTTATCTTAATCTTAATTATATATAATAGGTCCATTTAAATTTTATACAATTGGACATCAAACATCTATATGATAAGAGATATCAAATGGGTTGATTGTGATTATGGTTTTGGTCGTCGATTTCGATTATGGATGATTCTAAATAAACCGTTCGAGGTTGCAATAATTAAAACTGCTTATTTGTTTACTGTTTATTCAATTTTAGTTGTCCATTGGACCCAAAATTGAATGATTGTTTGTTTTGTAGTAGCTAGTTGTATTTTTTGGATACATTAATTTAAAGTTTTAACAGCTTCAACATGTTTAAAAAACTTCATGAATTAGCTTTTCATTTAGGAGCTATTTGTTTGAAATAAAAGCTTGAAGTTAGTGTATTCAAACGGAGCTACTTATTTTAGACGAGATTATTTTTGTAACAAAAAGCTAATAGCTCCTCAAAAAACTCCTACCAAACAGGCACAAAGTAAGAAGAGTAAACTCCAAAATACATCCCTGTGGTTTGGTCAATTTCACATGATACATCCCTCCCAAAAAAATTGCGCCATACGCATCCCTCCGTTAGTAAAAGTCAAACACAATACATCCAAGAGGACGAACGGTGCAAAGATTGTCTCGTTAAGTTGGACACGTGGCAGTTAACTCTTTTTAAGCAAGGGTATTTTAGTCATTTTATCTCTCTTCTTCTACAAATCTAGATCCACAAGCACAAATCCACAAACACGAACACAAACACAAATCCACAGACACAAACACAAATCCAAATCCAAAAATCCAAAACAAAAATTCAAAACACAAACGAAAAACACAACCCAACTCACCTTCACAAAGATCTCAGTTATATCTAACAACCACTACAACCCAACTCACCTTCACCCATCACTGTTTCGAACTAAATAAAAAAATCAACAAAGATCTTAGATTCTTCACTTGTTTTCAAATCTTTAAAAGATTTACAAGTTTTACAGAACACATCCTAGATCCTTTTAGAAGTATAGAACAAAAAGAAAACGTGTTGTTTCATTCTTCTTTCTATCGGTTCAACGAAAAACACAAGAACAAGAAAAAAACAAAACCTACCCGAAACCTCTTTCAAGATTTTGAAACTCTGCACTTCGTTTGCTTCGAAAAATAGAGGGTGTTTGTGGTTCTGTTAATTTGCAAAAAGAGACAAAGGTGTGTGTTGTTTATCATTTGGATGCGAAGGAATTATTGTGATTTGATTGTTGAGAAAAGAACAAGGGTTGGAGGAAACTGGGATTTTATCTTGGTGGCTGCGTTTTCTTAAAGACAACAAGGATTTGTGTTTTTGATTTGATTTTATTTAAGATCTCAGTTCGAAATAGAAAGGATTTGATTTGATTTTAATTAAAGATAACAAGTATCTAAAAGAGGACTAAAATATGGGGATAGTAGGTGGCACTTAAGATATTTGGATCTCAGTTATATCTAACAAACTAAAATATGGGTGATTTGATTTGTGTTTTTGATGGGATCTTAAAAGAGAAATGCAGTGATAGTTGTTTAAATAAAAAAATCAACAAAGATCACTGTTTTTTATGGGATCTTATATCGAACTGAGATCTTAAAAGAGAAATGCTTGTTTGTGAATTGTGTTTGTGTTTGTGAATTGTGTTTGTGAATTTCGTTTGTGTTTTGAATTTTTGTTTTGGATTTTTGGATTTGGATTTGTGTTTGTGTCTATGGATTTGTGTTTGTGTTTGTGTTTGTGGATTTGTGCTTGTGGATCTAGATTTGTAGAAGAAGAGAGATAAAATGACTAAAATACCCTTGTTTAAAAAGAGTTAACTGTCACGTGTCCAACTTAACGAGACAATCTTTGCACCGTTCGTCCTTTTGGATGTATTATGTTTGACTTTTACTAACGGAGGGATGTGTATGGCGCAACTTTTTTGGGAAGGATGTATCGTGTGAAAGTGACCAAACCACAGGGATGTATTTTGGAGTTTACTCAAGTAAGAATGCAAGACAATTAGAAAACATGTCTATAAGTCTAGTTTGATCGTGCTGATAACGTATTGTGAAAGTAATGAACAAGAGTAAAGAGAAGAGAACAATTATTATTGAATAAATAATCTCTGGAGGTTATAAATAGATGTATTTATAAGAGTAATAGTCTAAACCCTAACATGCTCCTAAAGAATATGATGAATAGATGTAACCCATAAACACATACATAATTTATAATAATAGAAATATTATTAGTAATAATGGAGATATTTTTTACATAATTTATAATAATAGAAATATTATTAGTAATAATGGAGATATTTTAGGATTGACCAGGATTTTAAGAACAAGAGAGGAAGAAAACTTTAGGTTTAGTATAATGCACAAGAAGTAACAAAAACTAGAACCTTAGGTTTGCTTATATAGGCAATGTAACTTGTAGTCCAAGTTGGACTTGGATTAGGAAACCCAAGACCCAACCGATCGGCCCTATTGTTTTAGGGGGATCCGGAATCTTCTTGACTACTAATTACATTCTAGTCCCTTTCCTTTTCTTATTTAACGACCGTTAGTCACTTCCGTTGGTAGTTAAATACTAACGTTCGTTAGTTATTTTGTGATAATTAATAATCAAATATAAAGTTTTACATTTAATTATTAATCTTTAGTTCTCATACGTAATGTGTGCAATCCCGTGATCTCGAGTTTGATCCTAACACACAACTACTATTTTATTTTATGTCTATAAAACTAACATTTAGCAGCCAAAAGATAATCCTATCTCAAACTACAACTTGATATGCATTCCCTCCCATAATGTTTACATTCTTGGCAAGTTAAACGCTTTTTTAACAGTTACAATACTTCAATCTGAAAGATCGTAATTTCCTAGTTGATGTTCTTTTTAGCCCAATATTTAGGCCTCAAAGTCTCAAACAGAAATGTGGAGTAGTGGACCAACTCGACTATAAAACTCAAAGCGTGGGCTCAAATAAAATAATCTATAATTTTGAATTCATTTTGACTCAATTATCCGTATTAAAATGTTTGTGATAATGTCATAATATCAATGAGAAAATGATTGAGATACCTAAAAATGTTACAAATCAAATTATGTGTCTAAATTGATGTGTCAATAAGTTATTTGGTTTGTTCCCACCTGCTGTCACAAACAGAAGAATGCTAACACATAGGTTTAGGTATATAACTAGACATAACATTTGGTTGCAGAGGTTTTTACATAACATGAGGTACCATTAGGATACAAGCCCTTTGGTTGTAAATTTTGTGAGATAGTTATAATTGCTTTTCTAAAAAAAAAAAAAAAAAAATTCCTCTCCTTTCAATTTTTTCCAAACTTAAAAAACTGTTTTCAAAATCAATTTTTGTATTTAGTGAGGTATCAACCTGCGATCTCTTATGAAAATATGTGTATCTGTGTGGTTAAAGAGTGTTTTCAAACTTATTTTATTCATCTTCCCATTAGGTGTATCTACTGAACATGTGACCTATTGAGAAAATGATATAGTGCATAATCATAAGATCAGCTTGTGATGATTAATATAAAAAAAGAAATCATTTCCCTAAAACTTATGATGCATACAAATTATTTGTAATGATTTTTCTGTACAATAAATTAGAGGCAGTGGGTTTAACTTACCTTTATTAGAATTTGGAAACACATTTATTTATTAAACAAGAATTTGTTACAAAAACATATATATAAAATGGGAAGATAATCTATCTAAATACAACTGGCATGGAATACGTAATTTGAATTATTTTTTTTGAAAAAAATACCTATATGATATGGGAATAGTCTACAAGTCTATCTGGTTGTAGGGGGTGTTTGTTTAAGCTAATATGCTGGCTTATGAGCTTATTTGATTTCGGCTTATATTACATAACCCCCAATCTTCCGGCTCTTATTGAGACTTATGGGGTTATATAAGTTTATTATATCATAATAAACTTATACAAGCCCACAAATCTTAAAATAAGCTGGAAAATTGGAGCTTATGAAATATAAGCAGAAACAAAAATATGCTAATAAGCCACATATAAACTTAAACAAACACCCCCGTAATTGCTTGATTAAGCAAAGTTAGTTCCAATTATTAATGATACGGACAATGATTAATTAACTAAGTTTATTTTGATAAAAATGATGATGATGACTTTTTGTTTGTAATGTTTGATATCTTTCGTTTTTATAGCTGTATAACCATACCAGCACCCCAAGTATATAAAATTCACAAAAAGACGATTAAAACATTTTGTATGAAATGTTGACTTGAACTAAAAACAAATGTTAGATGTGATGGTTGCATTTCATATACATTTCTTACTTACAAAAAAATTAATGATAGTTCTCCGAGAGTCTGCTTGTTTCAAATTTTTCATACAGGAAATTGTGTCACGGTGAACTACTTAAATGGGGCGATTATTTGACGATATTTACATTTCATTGTCTCTATGTATGCTAATTCATGCCAATGGGCGAGTCAAAAAGTTTCTTGATGTTTTTTCATCATGTGAAGACGCTGTGACTCGTGTCATACCATCGTTTAAGACATATGTTGTCTTCTAATTAACCGTATAACTAAGGCGAATGGCCATCCCTGAATACTATTTGTATGTAACAAGCATAATGCAATAATCATAATTATCACTATCACATAAATTAAATTAACGAGTGATGGAAAATGATATGAAGACATTTGAAGTATACACTAATTGAGGAAATGCCCATCGGTCACATCATACCAATAATACTTCCATTGGCATTGGTCCGCATAGCTCGACATTAGTAATTAAATCATCTCCAATGTAGTTTCTTAGCGCATGTTCATGATAATATAAAGCTTACATGCAGTTTATGTACAGAAACTTCCATTGTAGCATCAAGTTTATAGTATAAAAGAGAGAAATTAAAGTGGGTCAAACAAATTTATTAACTAGTGATATAAGGTTAAATTGGTTAGTTGAGATATTTATGAAATATATATAGCCGCTACGGAAAAATTGTATTTTAGTGACAAAAAAGAATTTGTCATTAAAAGTCGAAAAATAACGTAAAATGTACAGAAATGTCAACAAAAGTTAAAAGAAGATGTTACTAGATTTTTTAGATGTTTTACCTACACTTAAAAAATGTAGGTAAAAGTGAAGCAGGTAAAAATTTAATTATAATGACAAAAAAAAAAAAAAAAAAAAAAAAAAAAAAGATGAAATTTTATCATTTTATGAAACATATTTTTCATAAAATGTATAATTAAAATTCAAAATTTTGGCACTTTGCCCACACTGTTTATAATACGTCACTAAAAAGTTAGAGTAAATGAAGTACTTTTTTGTATCATTATAACCACCATCACTAAAAGTTTATTTTCTTGTAGTAGTATTGTATATGTATACTATATATAAATAAAAAGCACATTTGATTAAAACTTAAAAACTCAAAAATTAAGTAATGTTATTAGACTAAAATATACTTACTTATAAAAAAATACAATATATTAAATATTAATACTTAATTACAATTCAAAACACTAATTACTCTCACTTACTTACTCCATAACCCTATATACATAAAAAAAATCTACACAAATAGACTTACTTTTTTACTCTTAATTACTCAACAACCATATATACACATAAGAAGAATATGTACAAAAGTAACTCTTAATTACTCAACAACTATCTATACATAAGAAGAAAACGTACAAAAGTAGACGAACTTAAAAAGTTAATAACTTGCATATATGATATATTTCAAGTAACTGTTGTTTGTTATTCAAACTTTATTTTGTATATTGAATAACAACAACTAGCATACCCGAAACATAAACCACCTCTTAACACATATGTTTCATTTAGACTTTATTGGTATATAAGCTAAGAACTTTTTACAACTTTAACCTGTGTGGGATGTATGGTTTTTATCATTAAAAATAAGCAAAGTACCTAAATGTAGTTTCTTAGCGCATGTTCATGATAATATAAAGCTTACATGGAGTTTATGTACATAAACTTCCATTGTAGCATCAAGTTTATAGTATAAAAGAGAGAAATTAAAGTGGGTCAAACAAATTTATTAACTAATGATATAAGCTTAAATTGGTTAGTTGAGATATTTATGAAGGATTTTTCTATAGCCACTACGGAAAAATTGTATTTTAGTGACAAAAAAGAATTTGTCATTAAAAGTCGGAAAAATAACCTAAAATGTATAGAAATGTCAACAAAAGTTAAAAGAAGATGTCACTAGATTTTTTAGGTGTTTTTCCTACATTTAGAAAAGTGTAAGTAAAAGTTAAGTAGGTACTCCGTAAAAAAGTCTAATTATAATGAACAAAAAAAAAAGCGAGGATAAACTTTTGCCTTTTGTGACACATATTTTTCATAAAACGTATAATTAAAGTTCAAAATTTTGGCATTTTGCCCACATTTTTATAATACGTCACTAAAAAGTTAGATTAATGAAGTACTTTTTTGTATCATTATAACTACAATCATTAAAAGTATATTTTCTTGTAGTAGTATTGTATATATATACTACATATAAAGAGAAAATACATTTAATTAAAACTTAAAAACTCAAAAGTTAAGTAATGTTACTATACTAAAATACTATTACTTATAAAATAAAATGCAATATATTAAATATTAATACTTAATTACAATTTAAATCACTAAATTGTTTACTCTCACTTACTTCATAACCATATATACATAAAAACAAAATCTACATGGATAGACTAAGTTTTTTTTTTTTTTTTTTTTTTTTTTTTTTTTTACTCTCAATTACTCAACAACTGTATATACATAAGAAGAAAATGTACAAAAATAGACAAACTTAAAAAGTTAAGAACTTGTATATATTTCAAGTACACTATTGGTTTGTTATTCAAACTTTATTTTGTATATTGAATAACAACTATAGCATACCTGAAGTATAAACCACCTCTTAACAAATACGTTACATTTACGCTTTATTGGTATATAAGCTAAGAACCTTTTACATCTTTGACCTATGTGGGATGTATGGTTTTTATCATTAAAAATAAGCAAGGTACCTAAATGTGAAAAATGCACTTCTAGTATTCTTAATTGATACCAACTGTGTTTATTACACATCGTTTATCTATGAATGTATTCATAGATCATCCTATGGAGTACAATTCATACCCTTGGTTTCATGTGGGTTCACTCTAATTTTTTTTGTCCTTCTATGTTTAGTTGTGTTCGTGGGGAAACTCGACTTAGATGTAACACGTACATCTTTTGTTTCTTGAACATGCCATTAAGTTTAGTTCCGTTGGTATTGTAAAGTATTTTTCATCTAAACTTGATCCGAGTAACTCACTCTGTTATTTTAAATGAATTGTATGTTATCGTTTACGAAAATAATTTGTTTGTCCAAGTGTATAGTGAGTTAAGCACTGCTATTTTTAAGTCTATGGTTTATGATGAGGAGAAGACCGAGGAACTTTTTTTTTTTTATATATATTTTTATTTTTATTTTTATTTTTTTTGGCGAAGAGTATATACCCAACAAAAACAAAAATAACACACCCACACCCAGATAAACACAACTCCACAACTCCGTCGTCTGAATGACCGAGTTCTCCTTTATTTGCATGAAGACTCGTCTTTGAGAGGTGAGTGTAACAATGAAGACTAGTCTTTGGAGGTGCCATGTAGGCACAAGACGTGTGGTAATACCCTTATTACCACTATAAGGGTGTTCATCGGTTCGTTTATCAGTTTCTTTGGTTTGATTTTGACAAATTCGGCTCAATTACAAATTCAGTTCGATTTTACTTAATTACCCTTCAAACAATCACAACATCCAATCCTCTACCCTCACCCACACCACCACCATGTCACACCTCCTCCGCCCCCTAATCCGCTCACCATCATCATCATCATCTGCCACGTGGCACCTCCGCCGATATCTAAATAGGCCTCTAACCATACAACCTTCACTTCATCTTAGAAACCTCCACGTGTCCAGATCACGTGGTCTCCGTCCAGCGGATGCTCCAGCACCGGAGCAAACTGAGAGGGAAACTGACGAAGAAAGGAAGAGTAGAAATGAGAAGAAATGTGAGGCTAAAAGAGGTGTTAAGTGGGCTATGGACATTGCTGCTTTTAACGACCTCCAAATTAAACGTATCTTAAGTTTTTTTATTATTTTTATTTATTTATTTATTTATTTATTTATTTTATTTTATTATTATTTTTTTTAAATTAAACGTATCTTGAAGCCAAGAGAGGTGTTAAGTGGTTTCCTAGTTGAGGTTCGAACCATGGTATCTTCTGAGACATTTAGGACGCCTTACCATTATAGGGGAGATAAGGGTATAATAAGACATTTTAGTATCCGTTATGATGCTGTAATGGTTTAGTAATTGGGTGTAAAGCTTCGTGAGGGTTTATTTCCTATCAACATTCGGAGGCCGTCATTGGGTGTAAAGCTTCTTGGGGGAGCTGTTAGTCGAGACGCTAATTTTATCAGTGGGTTGGCTATGAGGAGAGCCACGAATGTTGTTGATTTGATGAGTCTTCTTCCACAGTTACATGACCCACAAAGTGAGCTCCTTTTGCTTCGATCATGTATGGGTATTGCTAAACTCTTTTTTGGTTTAAGGACTTGTCAACCTGTACACATGAGGATGCAGCTTTGTTCTTTGACAAAGGATTGCATGAGTCGATCGAGAACATAGTGGCTTGTGGAGGACATTTCTTTGGAGGCTTACAGTGGCGACTTTCTTCTTTGCCCATTCGATTGGGTGGTTTGGGTTTGTACTCGGCAAAAGTGGTTTCCTCTTATGCTTTTGTGGCAGCGAGGGCCTAATCTTGGGTGCTACAAAACCACATCTTATGTGACAGTGGCATATGTGGTATGGATGTTGATTATGGTTCTGCTCTGGATTGTCTTCGTCAAGGTTTTCAAGATCGGGATCTTACCTAGGATCGTTTTCGTCTTTGCAAGATCGTGATCGTAAGATCGGATCGGGATCTTAAGATCCTACTCTAATGTTATTTCTTAATAGTTTTTGTAATATTATACAAATCTACAAATTATTATACATTATAAACACAAAAAATATTATAAATATTTCATAGAAATATTGTCCTAAATTATCATTATGAAATGTTTAAAAAGATTAACATGTTGTTTTTTGAATTCTACAAAAAAACAACTCATAAATTTATAGTTTTTTAGTTTGTAATCCGAGAAAAGTAAGATCGGATCGGATTAGATCTTAAGATCGTATGGTCAAGATCGGGATCCTATAAGATCTTAAGCTTGCAAAAATCCTATGTAAGATCTGGATCGTTTTTGCTTTGCAGTATCGTAAAATCGTAAGATCCTAAGATCAGGATCGGGATCCTGACAACTATTCGTGATACGATTCCAAGCTTTGATTTTAGTGGTTTTACTAATAAGGACATCGTCCCCTCTAAAGCCCAACAAACACTGGCGAGTGCCCTTTTTAGTGAAATGGTCAAGGATATGGAAGTTCACTTTGACATGACTGTGAGATAGAAAGCAGTTTTTAAGTGTCTACGTGCACCACATGCTCAGGATTTTCTACTAGCTATCCCCATAGAAGGGCTAGGTCAACATATGTCACCGATGGAATATCGTACTATCCTTAAGTATCGCCTTATGATTCCATTATTTCTGGTTGATGAGATATGCTCTGTTTGTCGCAAGACATGTTTGGATTTCTTTGGGGAACATGCGGTTCGCTGTAAAGAGCTCTCGGGCTTCAAGTACAGACATGATTTTATTAGAGACGTCCTTTTTGATGTGTGTAGGCGTGCCGGGATCTCTTCCAAGAAATAAGCGCTAGTGAACTTTTTGACGGACCCATCGGATAGAAGATCTACATTGAGACCGGCTGACATTTTGGTTTTTGGATGGGTTGGGGGGAAACATACTTGTGTGGATCTGACCGGGGTTTCTCCTCTCGTGGGGTTGAGTAGTCGGGGTTTTACAGCTGGACATGCCACTTTGAAAGCCGCCTTGTGCAAAGTGACAAAACACGAGAAAGCATGCACTGAAAATCAACACGTGTTTATTCCTTTCGCGTTTGATACATTTGGTTTCCCAGCACCTGAGGCAATGGAACTACTAAACAGAGTCCAACGAGTTATGGACAGTAATGTTATGATACATAGATCCACGAATGTAGTTTTCAAAAGAGTTAGCTTTGCAATCCAAAAAGGGCTAGCGGCGCAGCTTATTGCTCGTTTGCGTTTAACCACTATGTAAATTCTATTTTGATAAAAATATAAAATTGAACGTTTTATTTGGTTCGATTTTGCCAAATTCGGGTCAATTACAAATTCAGTTCGATTTTGATTTCTATAGGTATTACCCGATTTGTGGAAACTCACGAATACACTCGATAGTCGATCCAAATGGACCTCAGTATGGGCTACGTCAACTTAATTAGCCTTGAAACAATCACAACATCCAATCCTCTAAACCACCACCATGTAGGGGTGTTCATGGATCGGGTAATATCCGCAGTAACCGAAAACCGAAACCGAACCGAACCGAAAATAACCGAACCGAATTCTTAACCGAACCGAATTGGTAAAAACCGAACCGAACCGAACATTTTAATCGGTTTATGGTTCGGTTATGGGTTTAGCATATTGACAACCGAACCGAACCGAAAACCGAATTATAATTAATATTTAATATTTTTTATATATTAATTAAAAAAATATAACTTGACTAACCCTAGGTCCTATGATGTTAGGGTATTTTGTGTTCAATAGATGTTAAAACTTGTCTAGGTATGTCGTTTTGCATATATTTTGGCATACCGTCATGGGGTCATGTGCTATGATTAGTTATTTCTTAGGAAAGTTTATGTATCTGGATGATGTATGTTCTATTCTCTATGTTTAATCATTTGACATACATATCAATATGTGTATGCAAGACTGTTATGGTTCAATATTAGAGCAAATATAAATGTTGTTCAATATTCAAGTACAAAATTTCGGTTTTCGGTTTTGACCCATAACCGAACCGAACTTCGGTTCGGTTCTCGGTTCGGTTCGGTTTTCGGTTATGACTCAAAAAATTTTTTTAACCGAACAACCCGAACCGAATAAACCAATTAACTGAGAACCGAACCTATGAACACCCCTACAACCATGTCATAATCCTCTCAGCATCATCATCATTTGCCACGTGGCACCTCCGCCGATATCTAAATAGGCCTCTCACCATACAACCTTCACTTCATCTTAGAAACCTCCACGTGTCCAGATAAGCACTTCAGGGAATAGTGTTTTGATTTGCTTATGCTTTAAAAAGATATAAAAATACGCAATAAGCAGATAAAGAAAAGGTATAAATAGTGTTTACTAGAATCCCTCTCCATTTATTTAAGCTCAATTAGTGTTGTACATGTGTATATTATCTTGTTATTATTATATGAGCTTATCGGCTTATTGAAATACGGAAAAGCCAATAAAGCTCAAACTTTCCAGCTTATGACCTTATGGCTTTTGCTTATGCCAAGGCCAAAAGGTAAACTTGATAAGCTGAAAAAAAAGGGAGCTTTATCGGCTTTTTTGTATTTCAATAAACAGATAGGCTCATTTAGTAATAACAAGCTAATATGAACACGTACAACATTAATTGAACCTAAATAAACGGATAAGGATCCCTGTTCGGGCTACCATGGGAAAGTCGAGCTTTTTTTGGCTCTTATGTGTGTGGCCTAATCGGAGTTCCCGTGGCCGTTTCCTAGTTGAGGTTCGAACCATGGTATATCTTCTGAGACATTCAGGACGCATTACCTTTATGCTGAACCAAGAACCATGGATTGTCTTATGCTGAATAAATTCGATATGACCCGGGAACTATTTTATTGAGGGTTTTAGGTTAGATATAAGAGTTAAAGATATCTTTGGGTTTCATCGGAAATAAGCATGTTTAGTCCCAATCTGCTTATTCTGATTTCTGCACCATAATTAAAACAGGCAAGCAGATGCAAAATGTTTTATCCAAACAGTATAAGCTTCTTTAGCAATCACAAACACCTTCTTAGTTCATTTGAGCGTTCGGTGACTTCCCATTATACAAGTAAAGTAAGGACTCATGAAAAGTTAGATTGTGCTTTATCCAAAACTGATTATACAAAAAGTTCCACTACTTGGATCTGCTTAGTGTGTTTGACGACGTAATAATTGGAAAATATTAGCTCTTGGTTAGCTCTGATTAGTTAAGGATTGACATGTAAAATGGCCCTAAATGATTACAGTTGTTAATTAGAATCACTTTTGGTGTAGATACTTGTAAACTCCTTATCCTAATACTGCCCCTTTAATCTCCGATTGGTTGGATAATCAACACTTTAAACTGATTGTCTATGTTGTGAAAACCATAATCAGATAGTCACTTATAAAATGCATTGCCATAGATATTAGCTTCAAACATTTACTTTGCACATAGTACTTTTTTATCAAGAGCTTAACATATATAGAGTCTCGATGCAAATTAGTTCGGATCATCAACAGCAGGACTCAGGAGTAGATAGATTACTTTAATGTGTGTATTTGTATAATTGGACTTTTCCAAAATGTATATATGCCTATGTATATCCATTAATATGTATTTTTATTTAATATGAAAGTGGACTAAAGCTTGTTTTTCGTGTCTAGAGCGGTGTCTCTGGAAAAAGAGGTGTTTGAAGCTGTCATGTTGGTTAAGGTAAGTCTCATGAATAGATTGACATAAGTTTGATATATGGTTTGTCACAATCATAAATAATGTTTTAATTTGCTGCAGAGATTAGGTCGTGATGTGCGAGAGGGGAAGCGAAGGCAGTTCAGCTATATAGGTACGACGAAATCATAAGACGTCTGTCTTTGTCAGCAAGATATTGGCATATTTTTGTCTTCAAATGTTGTTTGAGTAGAAAGCATAATTCTGTTTTAACTTATTATTATAGGAAGATTACTCCGTGATGTGGAACCTTAATTAATAGACGGACTGATAAGAGCAACAAAAGATGGTGATATGCAGAAGTTTCAGGAGGTTCTTGGTTCAGATAAATCCGATCTTGCCGAAGTCAGTGAAGTGGAAGAAGAAAGTGAGGATGAAGACCAGGTATCGATATTCTTAATAGATCATCTTTTTTGTGTTTAAATTGTTCTATTTCACCTTTGATATTTCATTTTGTTGTACTAAAGGTGGCAATTTGGACCCAGTTACTTGTAACTCAGAAAGTCATTCACTAATTATAGAAAACGCAAATTGCAAAAAATTTGTCAACCAACCGTCTTGACCAGTACTTAAATTAATCTGTAACCCGAACTAACTGTATGGTTTATATATAAGCTTATAATGCGCTGTTCACATTTTATGACAGGGACTACTACACAAAAGCTTATATAGATCGGTGGAAAACCCACATATAGATCGGTTTTGAACCGCTCTATATAAAGGTGATCTTTATGAGCGAGTCACATATAGATCGGTTGAGAACCGATCTATATGGACCACATATAGATCGGTTGATAACACATAACCGATCTATATGATACCACATATAGATCGGTTGTATACCTAATAACCGATCTATATAGCTTTTTTCCAAATTAAAAAAAAATATATAAAAACCCATATTTTTTCCAAATTTCTGATCAATCACACAATACACTAATATTACAATACATATATTCAACAAAATAATCATCTTACAATAAGACACCAAATGGCTTCAAAAAAATACACAATATGAAGAGCTATATAACTTTACGAGCAACATGGCAAGCTGTCAATGCTTGATCACCAGTAATCATAACCTGATCACAGAAGTCTTCTCTCAATAAAAAACCTAACCTTAAAACTGTACCCGATGAGTGATTGATCTACACACAGCTTTTAAGAAATTGACAGAAACATGGGTTTGGATTTGTTTGGTGAGAGTTGTGAGGTATATTTGATGTAGCGGAATATTGGTGAATATTGGTGCCTAGGGTTTTTTTTGGTGAGGGTATTTGATTTTGGGGAAATTTGGAGAAATGAGGTGTACTGTGTTTAAATTTTGGGGAATATTGGTGTAGCGGCAAACTAAAATATTTATCCCGCTAAAAATAGCTAAAATATTTTGGTGAATTTTGAGGAGTATATAGATCGGTTGTTTCGTTAATAACCGTTCTATTAAATTTTGAAACTATATAGATCGGTTATTAATTAAAAAACCGATCTATTTATTATATTTTCCCTTATTTTCCCTTACATAGATCGGTTTTTAACATAACCGATCTATATGAAGTGATCTATATAGCCTTTTGTGTAGTAGTTATGGTCATTCCCATGATATAGCAACGAAATGGTTTAATGGCTTAGTTAATAAAGACGCTGACATCACTAGCGAGATATACTCTCCGAGTGCTGTTGACTTTAATCGTCAAGTAAGTTTTTTCTTGTTATGCTCATTTACATTTACTGAAAATAGTGTTACACTTTCGTTGCCTCTCATTCTTTACATATATTGACACTATCTTACTTTTCAGGAGTTACGTAAACTCGTAAGAAATTTCTGCTCCTTACAAGACCGTAATGATATGCCACACCAGTAGAAAGCGAAGGAGAAACAAAAGTAGACAAAAAGCTATTAAGAGCTGAAAAACTCCTAAACCGTTTTCTTGTTTCCCTTGCTAAGCAACTACCAACCGAAGAAGACTACATACTTTAGTTATTTGCATTCCCATACATGGAAATAGAGATATTTTCTAGACTTAAATATGATGGGAGCTTAGCATGCTCTTTGATTGGTGGCGGTTTTTCTGAAGGAAGTCAGCCTGGTATGAGTCCTAATTTTAGTTTTAATAAAGGGTATATACGACTTTATGTTATACTTTTGCCTTTGGTCCGTTTTGATAAATTGTAATTACAAGTTTTCCACCATATATGGTTGTTGCTATTTTTTGTGCTACAATTAGCAAAATGAGTCGTTCTGAACTACGAGTGTAAACAAATAGATCTGGCAATGAATAATTCTTACATTAAAATGACCCAAGGCGAGAGTATATGTCTGTTTTTTGACATTTGACCAAAATTTAAGGAATTACGTAGGATATAACGGTATCTTTTGATATTTCAGTGATGTAGGTTTGAAGGCGACTGGAAACCAACTTTTTAGATGAAAGCTTCTTATATAATCTCAGGTTCGGCTTGTTTTTTGCTGGTTTAGATGTAAAATTCGAGTGTTACATATGTATTTGTACTGTAATTTGTTCATCGAATAAGTTATCAGTGTTTTCTGTATTACAAAAGTAGCCACCGAGGGTGGGGTTTAAAAAAAAAAACATATGTTTCACTGTAACAAGAAAATGTGATGTTCAAGACCAATCATGTTCAATTGTACAAATTTTTCTTTTGTCATTTTATGTTTTAAACTAATAGTATATTTATTTATTAAATAATTATTAATATCTTAAATATATATTTTTCTCTCTCATTTAATTTAAACCTCCAATCCAAATCCAAATCTTTAACTTTATATCCAAATCCTAATCATAATCCTTAACCCACCTACAAACCAAACGGGCCTAATAATCACCATAACTTTTCATTCCATTGCTACTCTACTGCACAAGTTATTATGTTTTCTTTTCATTTTTGTCTTCCTTAACTCGAGAACACATTGTTACTCTAAATTTAGCCAAAACTTAACTAAAAACCCAAAATCTCATACCAATCCTCAAACTAAAATCGGTAATATGCTAATTTTACATTTATTCATCTTAATTATCATCTTTTATCCCATTAAATTTACCTTATTAATCTCTGTTTTTGTTAATTGTTATTAATTTTTTTTGATACTATATGTTAGCAGCTATTTGATTTTAGATTTTTTAGTCATTTTCTACTATTTGGTGTTTAAATTTGAATTTATCGGTTTTATGTTAAGTTTTAGCTAATTCATATATTCTTTCACCTTAACATCAATCGATTGTTTGTTTTAAGCTTATGAGCTTACATGGTTTCGCCTTATGTTTCGTAAGCCCAGTTTTCTCGCATTATTTTGGCACCCATGGGCTTATTATATAAGCTTGTTATGACATAATAATAAGCTTATATATGAGGCTATAAGCCCATAGGTTTCAAAATAAGCCGCGAAAAATGAGCTTATGAAATATAAGCCGAAATCAAATAAGCTCATAAGCTTAAAACAAACACCCCCTAAATATTGTGTTTATTGCAGTATGTTTATGTTATTAAGTTACGTTTTCTGAATTGTTGAGGTTTAATGCGATTAGTTGATGATTTTGTTATCTTTGAGGCTTGTTAAAGTACCTTGTTGATTTTAGTTTTGCGTGTGATCATAGTTGTTAAACTTGTATGAGTTAGAGGCTAGTCAAATATTGGATAAAACGAGGTGACTCGGTTGTCAACTCGCTGCATGATGTATGATGTACACCAGCAATCAGTCGTTGATTGTTTTGATTTATCGAGGTTTGAGAGAATCAATTATAATAGTTATTTCATCAATTGTGATGATATAAAAAACGGGTAAACGGGTGAGGTTAGCCCGGGAGGGCGAGTCTTTGACCCAAATGTCACAGCCTAAGTGGGATCCCTTTGATCGTTTCCTACCTCTTCTGAGGACATCAGGGGTGACTTACCACCAGGCCATTAGGCCACTGTGATGATATAAAACATAGATTAATGACTTGGTACTTAAAAGTAGGTTTTGTGATATATGTTTAAGTTGCGTTAAGCTGATTTATTGGTCTACCTTTTGCTACATTGATCTTAATTTCTATGTTTGTGGCTTTATGCTAAGCTATTAATATCTGTTTTGCTAGTTGTTGAATTTGTGGTTTTGTCGTTTTTGAGATGGCTTGACTTTAGTTGGTTCATCAGTTGTAGTGCTACGAAGCTGTTAACTAATGTTCTGATATTGGTTATTCGTATGCATTCTGATCTGCATAGATATCTGTACTTTTCCGTTTTTGTTTTTTGTATTGTATCTTTATGATTTTCATTATGAATCCTGGTTTTATGTGCTGGTCTGATAAAAATTCAATAGCGATATTGGTTTTGATATTAATGATTCTTGGTTTTGATTTATAGGATATGGATCGGTACTAGAGGGTGGAAAAGCAACGAGCTGAGCAACCAATTCAAGAGAATGAGATTCGAATTACTAGCTAGGGCTGGATGCGTGACTATATCACTTATGCCATGACTTTGCTCGAGGTAATTTCAAAATGATCATTTCTGCTCATGTAATGGTACATGGTCTAAGTATATTGCTAGAATTTTCAAATGCTTTTGGCTTTAGTAAATACAGTAATTTTCTGGAGTTATCTGTATTAGACTTATAGTTAAGATTTTGTACATGTGTAATTGCCATTTTGGTGTAATTTGGATTGCTTATTAAACTGCTTATATTGTTATTGCGTTTGGATACAGTAGACAAGCATGGTGTTTGGGATTCCTTATCTTAACTTCTTATCTAATTATATGTTAAATAAGCTGTTTTAAAAATGCAACTTGGAAACTATTTATTCAAAACATCTTATTCAAGCAGATAAGCAGTTTCAGTAAGCAATCCAATAAGCCCCTTTGTGTATTGAGCAAAACATAAAATAATTGACATGTACTTTTTGAAATATTTGTTGTTGTTGTTGTTGTACTTTTTGAAATATTTCCAATCATTTTACGTATTTGCAGTTGTTATCTATAGCATATCTATTAGTTAACAATTAAGATGATACAGCTTTTAGTGTTCTCACATTTCATCTACTTATCTGGTCCCTAGGAAAAGGGTCATTGGAAATTGTGTTCAAAACAATGGGTAGAGCTATCAACAAGATGGTTACCATTGTGGAACTAATAAAGGTTTTCCATGCTTCTTTGTTGTATATGTACTGATTTTCCACCGCGTATTGGTACTTCTACTGATAAGAGTTATTGTACTTGCTGTATTGCAGAGGTGAATTGTTGGTCTCCATCAGATAACATCCATTGGATCCACAGACATAACTGAGTGATACATGGGAGCCCCTAGAGGAAGGCTTACTTCCGTAAGATCAGTTTTTTTGAGTTCATATTTTGTGAAGAATCTGATCTTATTTTACGTTATATGACTTTTTCTCTTTACTTGATTTTGCTGGTGCTACAGTCTTGAAGCGACAAGGCATGTCTCATTGATCACTATAACCCTCTCTAAGAAGGAGCTCGATACATCATCTACTGGGTGAGTTACTACTTACTACCTTGGCTGCACACCTTTAATATATCACATTTGTATATTAATTGAAATGAATCAAGTCGTAGTGGCCATCAGATTTACTTGGCGGTGAAACTGTACTGTGCTCGTTGGGGTTAGTTAGTATGAAATAATATTTTGATATGGACCCTTGTGATGCTCTTAAAACCTAGTGTAAATTTCTGTTACAATGAGTAGTATTTGATACATTTTTGCTAACTATAAAGCGATAATTACTTGTTAGTGGAGACGATCAGTTATTGTTTTAGGAAACCATAAAAAACAACATATTGCTAAAATGAGCGATTTTGAATAATATGGGTAAATCTTTTATCCTTACTTTTTCTTTCAAACCTACTCGCTTACAATGTGTAATGTTTTCCTTGCAACTTTCACGCTTGATGATATTTAGCAACGAAAAAGACAGGTTTGTTTGTTTAAAAGGTCAACATTTCAGCTGCTAAGAATCTTCTTATGTTGCATGGTCAAAATCGAAGATCGATGTTATTGTTTACTATTCTAGGCCAAGCGTTTTTTTTTCTTTTTTCAAATTGAGTCAGAAATGAGGAGTTTTTTATGGGGTAACAAGTCAAACAGGCAACTTTTAGAATGGGCCAACACGGATAGGGTTGACCGCTGGACTACTTTTTGCCCAAAAGTTTCAAAACTTCATTTGAAGGGTTTACACAAATGAAATACGTGGTAGCAACTTCGCCCTATTCCATGTCAAGCTAATGTTTTCTTTCTTTACTCCTTGACCCGTTAGAGAAAAAAAAGCAATCAAAATTGACCCATTTATAAGTATATGGGACCAAATTGCCACTCACCTATGATGTTTGAATTTGTAGACTTTATTTATGAACTTGTCTATTTGTTGAATTTGTTTTGAACTGCATATGTGACGTTTTTTTTATAGGTTTAAGTTAAAAAGGCAGTACCAAGAAGCCTACAGAACCAATATCTTCATGAACAGAATCGAGGGCAGAATAGTTATTTCAGAACTAACGGTACTAAAAGCAATGATATGAACATAAAAGAACTAAAAAGGTATTCGTAGGTGGATGACTTCAAATTCTACTTCGAAAAATTCGGCCGCATCACCGATGTCTTGGTTATGCACGACAATGTGACCCACCGACCACGCGGGTTTGGATTCATCACTTTCGATACTGAGGATTCGGTCGAAGATGCTATGCAAAAGAATTTCCATGAATTGTGTGGTAAACTTGTGGAAGTTAAACGGGCGGTTCCTAAAGAGATTAGTACAGGTGGGACCACTAGCAGAATGAGGAATATTAACTTTAACAGCAGTCATCAACAGGTCCCATATAGTCCCAGGTACGATGTTCTTCCAAGCTATGCGCCGATCCCAGGATACCCTGATTATCCTTATGGCATGTTTACGGGTGGTTATCCAGTTAATGGTTATGGGTTGGGCCAGGTTTCACCTAGGACCCCGTGGGGCTCATTGCCAATGCCAGTCTATCCAGCTTACTTAAACGGTGGACATGGGCTAATGGGTATAGCAGCAAACGGGTATAATGGGATTGTGGGCCCTGTACCAAATGGGATACCGAGTCAACTCGGTGGGTTGTAGATAACAATTCTTTGGTGTCATCTGGTGCGACGATGGATGGTAACAGAAATGATGTCCAAAATGGCGTTGAAGGTTAACATGGACTACTGACTATGTTTGGAACAGTTATGCCAATGCTGATACTGATTTTCGGGTTAGGGTCGGTAATTTAACCATGACGTTCCTTTTGTTTAGGTGCAACCTCTAACTTTGGGATAAAGTTGTTGGTTTATTTGTATCATTTTCTAGTTTTTTTTTGTTTAAATAATTTATGGACTATGGATTTGTGTTTGTGTAATATAGTTCTTTGTGTTCATGTTTATTTGATTTATGAATTCAATTTTAAATTGTTTGTTTGGGTTTGGATATTACTGGAGGTAAAAATTGTTATGAAAAGTAGCAAATTTTGCAGCATAGTGTGTACCTCAGGTTCAACACATGTGGGTAAGTGGCTTCTAACCATACACAGTATATTTAAAACTTCCATCCAAATACTTATGGTTCAAATGTGTAAAGATATTGAAGCTGCAAAACCGACGATGACAAAGTTACTTGTGAGCAAGCAAATATGCCAATGGCAAAGTTGCTTGTGAGCAAGCAAATATAACTGAATCGAATTTTCTTAGTCGTTAAGACACACGAGGGCATCTCACAAAGCTCAGCTCATGGGGATGAAGAATTGGTTTAACTTGTAAGTGGACAAAAGTGTGAGAAAAGTACAATCAACATGAAGACCCAAGTTCGGAAAATCCTCTTCGGGTCATATTCAGTTTACAAGTCGGATCCATGTATCGTCCGTTTACGAGTCGGGTCATCTTCAATTTTGACTTTCAATTGGCGAATAAGAATGCTCTATTTTTAAATGGAGCTCTCTCATTGTTCCAATGACAATTGATTTAACATTCCTTTGGCACTTCTTGAAAATCTCTTCTTATATAAGAGATTTTACGTGTACAAATCACATCCCATACAGTAGATGATGAGATATAGAAAATGCGTTAAACATAAGATTATTGTATTATCTAACTAGATCATAAGCACAATTCAACTCTATCTCTATCTACAACTCCTACTAGTTTTACACTTTTACCAAGCTCACAACAATCTTATTTCTAACATGGGATTTTATTATCTAATTAGTTATGGGCTCTACAAGACATAGAATGGGCTGTTGGTCCCTTGAGTCCACCCACCACATGATGATAATCATAACTTTAAATAAACTTGATTCTCCTAAGTTTTTAAGTTTTTATTACTATTTGATGGATGTGTAATTAATTGTTAATCTTCACAGAAAATAAATAATACAAATTCAGCCCAGCTAATGAGTGTAGTAGCACAGTCATTAGTTGAAAAAATGGATCTTATGCGTCTTGCGCGTTATGTTGAAAAGTATACTGATAACATCCTTTATAGTGTAGTAGCACAGTCATTAGTTCAGCCAGCTAATGAGTGGTTCTGCCGGGCAAGAAGGTCTATGCTGGAAAAGGCCAGAACCTATTGTGACCCATGTCTTCTTACCTTGTCTTAACAACAGAAGTTAGTTCCACATGACAGTGTATTACATCTTAGTATTTGGGCGATCACCCTTGATAAATACTTAGGAGTTAAAGCTATAAACTGAATTTTGATGTAGCCACATTTGGGACAGTTGCAGTTTGACCTTTCAACATCATTGGTAGCGAACTGAATTATATACAGATAACGGCTATTAGAATCTCACTGCCATTTTGCCAGTCTTTCAATAGTTTTGGCAAAACATATGTTTCTGAATGCTAGTGAACTTCATTTATTTGAGTCGTTACACACATTTCACACGTTTTGACCCATTTCACTCATTTTAGCCCAAACATGTAATAATAAGTAACTTTGTCGTTTATGTTACTCCCATTTCACCCATTTTGACTCATTTTAGCTGTTTTGACCCATTTTAGCCCAAATATGTACTAATAACTAACGTGTAAAAAAAAAAATCAACTATTTCGCACATTTGAGCCAAAACGTGTAAAATTAAGCGACCAAATCACCCGTTTCACCCTATTTGACCGAATAAACTCCTGCTGCAGCAGCAGGAGTGTTTGGTTACTGCTGCAACAGCAACCAAAATAAATAAAACAAATTCTATTGAATTTTTGAATTTAAAGTACTTATTGTCCTTATCTATAAAGTTCAGTATAATGTGTATCATCTTAGTATGCTTCAGAATTTCTGAATGTTGCTGAATGCTGATAAGCATCAAAATTAGTGTTGGATAAAAGATGTTTGTAATAACAATAAAAATGAATCTTATGCGTCTTGCACGTTATGTTGATCAGTATAATGTGTATCATCTTAGTATGCTTCAGAATTAAAGTTATAAACTGAATTTTGATGTAGCCACTTTTGGGTAATTGCAGTTTGACCTTTCAACATCATTGGTAGCGAACTGGATTATATACAGATAAATATTACACTGCCATTTGGCCTTCATTAGTTTCGGATGGATGGGTTAAAATATTACATCTGATCAAGTACTAAACTTCAACTTGATTGAATGTGAGTTTGTTTCTATATATATTCAAGTTGCTAAAATTACATAAGGTACTCAAAAGGGAGGGGCAAATAATAACAAGAAGAAGATTGACCCACCAAATGTGAAAGAGGCATGCTTGTAGGCACTGAACGGCTGAACCTGCACACTCCCACACCACTTTTTAATTTCATCCATAGTGAATTCATTATCCAAAACATTTGAGTCTGCTAGGTCCAAATTACGAAATAGCTAGCATTGGAAAAAGCCTTTCTACATGAGGCTCAATGAACCTATCCAAAAAAGGGTCATACATGATGATACATTTGAGATGTGATGGATCTGTAATCCAAAAAACCATTTGAGACAATACCCATAATTTTATTCTTCCTTCTATTTTTGTTTTAAATAAGCATGAGGATAGCGAGTGTTTTCGTTCCCCCCAACTGCCCATTTTACACAACATTTTTGACGAATCTTACTAGTGCTAATATGTTCCAATCTCATTTTGAGATAGCAGACCCCTATTACCCTTTTTATCCTACATACCAACACCAAGCACTGCAGGAACATCGGCCACACCATCACCTTTCCAAGAATTCCATTATCTACTAACCAAAGTGCAGAATTCCTCATTTCTGAGCCATGAGCCAAACACCCTAAAAGGCTTAGGTCTGAAATCGACACAAGCACTGGACAAAAGGATGGGACAATGGTCCGAGATAACACGCTCCGACAATTGTCCAAGATATCACAGTCCAATACTGTAACAGAAGTGTTGCTTCAGTGAAAAACAAAAGTTACTGTAACAAGGAACCAGTTTAACTTGCTCAATTTTCATCTTTGATCCACTTCGATTAAAATAAGTATTACTTCGCGCACCCATGTTAAACTCGTGAAATCCCACATTTGCAATGAAATTACTGAAAGACATGGCTTCATTTGCATCGAATTGAGAGCCTTCTCTTTCAGATCTGGACTTAACTGCATTGAAATCACCTATAGCTATGCAAATACCATCCATAGAATCAACAAGATTTGCGATGTCTTCCAAAGATCCAACTTTAAACTCCCCAACTAATCCCCAGTCACTTTCCATATTCTATTAAAAGGTCAATATACTATAACTCTAATTAAGAAAACCTTACAACTAATTTCCTATGGTATATTCATAGTACAAATATGGTGATATGACAGATCTCATATTTGCACAAGATAAACCATACTTTATTGTAATTCGATGGCTCAATAAAACGTTATAATAACAGAGAGGACTTATACAGCAGAACACTTTACATATAGGAACTACATATCATGCTTACACACACAAATTGAAAAAAACGGAAAAGAAACGTCATTGATACACAAGCTGAAAAGAATGGAAAAAAACGAATTGTTTACGATCCTAACTCACTTTCGCAGGAATCGCGGTTGCATTTAGCACAGCAACAAGCCTTTTAACCCCTAGACGATCCCTAGTGGACGAGTGTTGTCTCGTGAGGGTTTACAGTGAATATACCCACAAAATTCACCTAACAGAAAACAACTTAAAACCATAAAGCAACACCATCTTCACATATCATACCAAACTTCGATTCTACTCCTCATCCCTGTAGCTTCCTGCAAACAATTGATAATAGAAGAATTGGTGAACAAATAATTTGTGTTATTCAGAGAAATACTGGTTAACAATTTTTATTATGGATTTGGCTTTATCTTTGTTATCATAAAGAACATTTGACATTTGAAAACAGTACATTTTCTTTAACTTTGACTATATTCATCATTACGAAAAGCAACAATTAAATACATTTTTTCTATTAGATTTGCTTAAAGATAAACAACCATAATTAAAAGAAAGAAGAAAAGGAGAATATTACCGTGGAGGTTCAATCAATGTTGAGATGTGGAATGTGAGAAATTTTAGTCCAATCCTTCCCGATCTCCTTCTCACACTTTCTGCTTAGAATTTCACATCCCCAAATGGTAATTTGATTGAGATCCTTGAAACTTTGTATCTCATATGGTAGAGAAGGTAATTTGTCACAGCATCCTATATACAATGACTGCAGTTTTGGGAAGTTATTAGGCAAAGAAACCAAAGACGAACAATGCAATATCTTCAACTCTTGTAAACTAGGAAAGAGAATCTCGTCCTTTGATGTAGCGTTGTCGTCATCATGGAAACACTTTAAAGAATCCATAAATGACAATACAATTCTCTTGAGGCTGGGTAATTTCCCAAGTGGTGGAATACGTTCACATTTTTTAAGACTATAAAATTGAATACTAGTCAAATTGACTAATTTGACCATCCAACTTGGAGAAATAACCGTTCCCTTGTAATCACATATACTCAACTCCTGGAGACCCAAATTTGGTTCCAATCCCTCAAGAACCTCTTCATCAAATGTTTCTGATCTATCCCACGACCAATACAAAGACTTTAGATTTGTTTTGTCTTTCAACTTGGCACTTTTGGCATCACTTAAACCTCCAACATTCTGAAGTTTTGATAACGTCAACTCCCTCCCAAGAAGATTTAGATTTCCCAGTTCACCTATTCGGGCCCCATCATCTTTTCCTACAACAAAATCTGAAAGCCTTCGAAGGTTTGTTAGTTCTTTTATTCCAACAGGCATATGGCGGAGTGAAGAGGAACTGGTATCTAGACGCTGAAGATTCTTCATGTACCTCAAACCTTTAGGCAACTCACGGAACCTGTGACACCTCTCTAGAATTAATGTTTGCAAGTTTTGGAGATAAATAATCGACTCTGGTATAACTTTTATTCTTGACCATGATATTTTCAAGTATCTCAAATGTATTAGCTTGCAAATTGATTCGGGCAACGTCGAGCTTTTAATGTTGTTCAAGTGCAACACCCTTAGATAAACATGGCTGGAGATTTGTCTAATGCTACTTTGATAATAATCATCAAAGACCAACATTGATCGTAATGGTCTTAGCTTTTTCAAATCCTGTTTTGAAAAACGAAAACCGTGGCATGATAAACTGAGATGAAGCACCTCATCCAAGGTTATCAACTCCTTACCAGACTCTATAACTGCACAATCATGCCTCATTACATGTTGCGCAAGATCGTGCATTAAATCATGCATTTTGCATGTCTCACCTGTGTATATATCCTCCTTCACAACATCATGGAAAAACGACCTCCGGACCAAACAAGTAAAAATTTCCTCACCAAGCTCATACAAGCTCGCATCTCCTTGAGATGGAATAAATCCATTTGCCATCCACAACTCTATCAATAAATCCTTACTAATTTCCTCCCCTCTTGAAAATACACAACAATAAGCGAAACATCGTTTCAAATGAGGAAGCAAATCATCGTAGCTTAACTTCAAAGCAGGTAAGATGCGATTGTCTTGCATCTCCAACATGAACTTCTTGTTTACAAGCTGCCACTCATTCACCTTTTCTTTTGTCGACATTAAGCTCCCCAAAGTCTTCACTGCTAGAGGTAAACCTTTGCATTTATCAACTATCACCCTTCCTACAAGCTCCAGCTCCCTTACGTTTTCCCCCTCTCTTCCGCCTGGGAACGCAAGCATCTTGAATAGCGACCATGACTCCTCTTCTGATAGAACTGCCACATTATGCTGCAACTCAGGAATCTTAGCCATCAGTTGGGCAGTATCTTTCTTCCGTGTGGTTACCATAACGGTGCTGCCTTTTGCTCTATATCTTAATGCTTTACGTAACTCGTCCCACTCTTTCATGTCCTGGTTTTCGACCCACACGTCATCCATAACAATAAAAAACTTCTTACCTCTTAACTTTTCTTGAAGTTGTATTTGCAAAGCATCCAATGACATACCATCCAACTTTTTTTGAAGTTTTATTTGCAATTCATCCGATGACATACCATCCAACTTGTTTTGAGGTCGTGTTTGCAAAGCATCCAATGGCATCGCTTCCATCTTCAAATCTTCTAGGCCATATATCGCCTTAGTTATTTGTTTAATTATTTGTTTGACATCAAACACAGCAGAGACATACACCCAACACTTAAGCTCGAAATGTGTCTTCACCGTTTCATGGTTGTAAACATATTGCGCTAGTGTGGTTTTTCCGATGCCACCCATGCCCCAGATAGCATAGACCGGGACATCATCATTGTCATGTCGGATGCCTATATCTTGGTTACAAATCTTATCAACTATCAATTTCTTCTCGTCATCCCTTCCGTAGATCTTCACTAGTGGCATAGGTGAGCTAGTTTCCCTGTTTGAAACCTCACCACCGATTCCCCCGCCAACTTCAATTATGGTATTGGGAGTCACGTTAAACTTGGATCTATCATGAATGACATCCAACTTTTTCCTTATGTTCTTAACTTTATGAGCAATCCTAGTTTTGACCACAAGCGGATTATGGTGGGAGGAAAAGAAGGTTCTTACCTTATGTTTGATACTGTGTAGGCTTTGTATCGTAGCTTCAGTTGAGGCTTCATCTAGAACATTTTCCGCCTCTAAAGAGGCGGATTTGAGAGTCCTTAGCCATTCTTCCACACCCTTTTCGTTTGTTTGTCTCATCTCCGCATCATGAAGAACACCTTGGATTTGTCTGAAAGTGTTGTTGAGAGCTAAAAGATCATTTTCAACGCCCCAAAGCAACCCAACCTCTTGGAAAGCTGCAGAAGTTAATCTCCCTACCACATCACTCACAAGGGCCGAAGTAAAGGGATCAGCCATGAATAATGCTTTAATTTAGAACCAAATGTAGAACTCACACAGTGTTTACACAATTACACACAAATTCTTGAGGGTAAACTCACACACACAAAGAAAAGAAAATTAAGATCACGTATTTTGATTCAAAATGAACTACAAAGACCAAGACTCAAGTGTTTGTGGGAGAAAGACTTAAAGTTCACTTGGTGATTGAATAAGAGCAGTTGGTATAGTATGCACAGCGTCCACAAATTACTTTTTGTAAAGGAGCTTTTACTTTTTGTAAAGTAGCTTTGGATAAAGCATTTTTGAATTAGTGTGGTTTGATGGGTAGTGGCAGTAACCGCTTGAATAGGAATCGTTACTTTCTTCTAATCAAAAGAAATCTCATTAACCCATATTGTTTTGTGGCTTGGGTATACTCAGGTTCAAGTCTGAAGGGGCAAGGTTTACCCCTATTAATCGTCGTGCCTTCGGGCGGATTAATAGGGGGTTTTCCCCCATCAGGTATTTAAATAAGGTTTTCCTACTTCGAGGGAGCTCTCTAGCGCGGACCCGATTAAGACAACGTAACCTAAACATCCCGCTATCGAAACGAAATTCACCTTTCAAATAAAATATGAAGGTCTTATCATTCATCAAAATTGCATAGCTAGTGTAGTCATATCCTCAAAGTCTCTCCATTTCAATGTTTGTAATAAAAGAAAAAGTTACTTTTCCTAAAGTTATATACATTAATAATGTGGTGTTATGTACCCCCGCATATTATTTGCACCCATTGATGTGTTTTTTTCTTTATTTTCATTTTATATTTTTATAATCTTTTTTAATTCCTTAGATTCTTTAATCGCAACTCCCATAAAAGAATTTAATGAGACATGTTTAATTATATACCTTTTACGATTTAAGTGCTTACAAAGCGCATGTTTTAATTTAAATAAACATGCTCTAATAATTTTCTTTCTTCATAAAAATGCTTCTAAAGAGTAACGAAGCCCGCGCGTTGCAGCGGGTTTTGTTGGTTTTTTTGTTTTAATTCAAATATGGTGGTATTAGTTTTTGTATCTTTTTCGTTATTTGAATTATGTTAATCTTTAGATGGAGAAACTTTTAATACAATTTCAAAAATATTTTCGTTACATGTGGGCACCGTTTTTTTTACACAACATTATTTTTGTATATTACAAAGAATCTTAAGGCATGAATTTGTTTTAGTGTACCATTTTATTGGTGATGGGCCAGTTTAGGAAGTAGGATTGTATGAACATAAAACAAGTGTGGATATCAGACCTTATATATAGAGCAATGTTCTTTCAACTGAAATAGGTTTTCGTGATATTTTTTAGGTTTATGTTGTGGAGAAGATTTTTCTGTGCATCCATTGGATAGTTTGAGTAATGATGGCACTTTTGCATAGATTTAGATCTGTATTGAAGCCATTACAAAAGCTAAAGCATCTTATTATGCATAGATTTTAATTTCCTTGGCTCCTATGTTATTGTGTTTGTCTGCTGTAGTCAATGTGCTAAAAGGGAAACCGAAGTGTAAATTACTTACGCATAAACTAATTAGTTCTTGACCATATATGTCTTAAAAGCCGATACTTAGCTCATGCCAGGGCTCATATCTGAAAAAAGTTCGAGAACTTTGTTCTCAGTTATGCCAGGAAAATAATCTAATCGTCTCCACAAGAGAAGTGATCATCACTTTTATGAAACTATCTTTTTTAATGTCCGATAATATTACTAGTTATAACTACTCCTTTGTAACAACTTTGTTGCTTTTGTTGGTATCCTATCATGACGCGGTCATATCCAAGATGTTCTTAAACTAAGAAACACTTTCAAGAACCTGGCCGGTTATCATCAGTTTGGAAAAGAACATTTGTTAAGGTAACATGCTAGTAAATTGTGGCATTACACTTCTCTTATAGCTCTATACTAAAGCGTTATAGAGAGGTTACGACAAGATTTTTTTATGTCTAGTAATCTTTGTTTCATAAACTAGCATTTGTTTACTAATTACTACTAGTAGTATACTGTTAGACTTTCAATACTATATACACATTTTAAAAGTATATATTCAGGGTTTTTTTTTCCTTCTTCTTTCTTCCGGGTAACTATAGTTTCCGACCTTTTGGCCGACTAATCCACGGGGTTTGAACCCACCGCCACCGCCACAAAGACTCAAACCGGGTAAAGCCCTCCCATTTCAGGAGGTTGGCGTGGCCACATCAGGGTTGTTTGCACCTAGCAGGAATTAAATTTGAGACCTCACACATCTTAGAGTGATAGTCACAATCCCTTTTGCCACTAGACACTCGTGAGTGGTTATTCAGGGGTGTTTGGTTTGAGGGTATGAGTATCAAATAATGACACTAATTTCTATTGTACTTGTATGGTTTATGGGTTTGGTACTTATATATGGGTAATAAACCCTTAAAAGTATGCAATTTCTAAACCCACTAAGGGTTGTGGGTTTAAAAACGCATTCTAATTACCACAACCATAATCATTTTCTTGTCTAACCAAACATCCCCTCATTTGGTAAGTTTTTCTAGGAGCGAGTATATATTTTATAACTTTCTAGAATGAATGAAATTTTCATATCTAGTTTACTCGGAAAAAATAAGGGTATGTTTGGCGATATGGGCTCGGCTGGAGTTCGGGCTAAAGCTGAAGCTGTGGCTTATATTATAAGATGGAAGCGCGAGCTTATATTTTTATAAAGTTGTTTGGTGAATTAGTTGGAGATGAAGTTTATTAATGTAAAATCGCATAAATACATCAAATTAAAATTCATATTTAATTTAAGTTTTTGCGTGATAATCCGTTATATTTTGAAGGGCTTTTAAATAATTTGACCAACTGTAAGCTCCCATAAGCCCGTTTCAATGAGCTTAGGCTTATGGAGGTTTGTGACTTATAAAAGCTTCAATAAACCTATGTGACAAACAAAACTTATTTTATAAGCTTAATCCCTATACGCCCTTTATAAGCCCACGCCAAACACAACCTAAATGTTTTTATTTAAATATACGTTGTTTAACCACGGTATTTTTGTTTTCACTAGACATCCCGAAAACATTTCTTTTTTCTTTTGAAAAGGTAGATTTACATATACTTAGAACTATATATACAATCTCACACAAATACAACAATCTCACTTTCATCTATGGCGAAACTTGAACCACAACATTTTATTTAAGGGTATAACTATGTCAAAATTCATCACCTCTTGTAAGGAAATTAGCATCTCAAAACAACAAGTCTACATTAATCTAGAAACTTAAGAGTTTTAACTTTTATATGTATAAGCACTTTATTACACTTTTAAGTGAGAGACATGCACATAGTTATTTAGTTCATGTAAAACTAATGTAGAAAAAGTGAAGAAAAGCAAGACAAATAAATAATGTGATCACATACACATAAGTTAAACGTTTTCTCGATAGATAAAGTGTTGGCCACGTCTTACTAAAATAAAAAACCAAACACATCTTCAAACTCAATATAAATACCCATAAACTTAACCAAGACACATTTTTAGTTATTTCGTATTTTCTGACAAAAGTAAGCAGTTTAAGTGGTCACTGTAAGCTACAGTATGCGAGATAGCTTCCCGAAATGGCCTCGTAAGTTCAGTTATGCTCAGTTAAATAGTCCAGTAATAATAAATTAACATTTATTATTAAATTAAAGTTTGAAAAATTATCGTTTGTCACAACATAGCATACTAAGAATAACCTCGGCTCTTGATACCACTTGTGTGAAATAACCGCGATAATATCCCACCGACTAGGTAAAGAGTGAATATTTGATCACCACAACTATACCTCAAACTAGCTTATCGATAATTAGACAATATGAAAGAAACCCAAGAATGAAACTCCAACAAACTTATGTATTTCTTATACTAGAAACATATTACATAACTACTACTAGAGAGGAAGAACTAGCTACACAACAAGAAGTACTTGTGTGTTATTTTGGTGTGCTAAAACTCAAAGTGAAAGCTTCTATTTATAGGCTTCAAAGAACCTCCCAAGTTGCTACCAAGTTTCCTAGTTGCATCATACAACTTGCTCCCACTTGCTTTGATTCATTGAATGTAAACCTTTATTCAAATATGAGCCATATTCAACAATATGGTGGTGGTGACGGTCAGCAATGGTTGGCTGTTTCGTGGGGTTTGATAATGGTGACTGGAAGAGGCGGCGATGGTGGTGGTTGATGAAGATTTTGTTTGGGGTATGAGGAATTAGTGTTAAATGTAGATGAATGTTGGGTTGCTTTTGTCAGGGTTGAATGATAGAAGCACATGGGTTTTAAATGCTGATAGTAGATATGAAAAGGCGAATATAACCTCACGTGGGTATTACGTGTGAGTACATAACGACCGTTACCGAGGTCTGATAGATGGAGGGACAAACGACACAAAACGTTTGCCACTTAAAGTCAAACAGTGCATTTTTTCTGTCAAATAGCTGTAGGCTGCGGTCAACGCACGCCACAAGAACGAATGATGTATTAAGGAAAAGTAAAGGAATGTAAAGTAAACACTTTACTTTAATAATGGGATAATATATCGGGAGGCCACATAACTTTTAAGTTTTTCTTATATAGGCCGCCTATTTTTTAAAAGTAACTTATAGGCTACCAAACTATGTATTTATCTTCTTTTATATCAATTTCGGTCAAATTTAATACGGATAATTATCAAACAGTAAGAATGAACCTAATACTAACATATTAAACTAATACAAATAAAAAGCCAGTCGCCAAATTTCAGTTTTATCCTTCTAAAGTACTTTTAATTATATAAATTCACACTTAAATTAAGGGTATAATCGGTATTTCACATCAAACTTTTCATTCATATTGCTTGGATAAGTTAGAGGTTGGTTTCTTATTTATATTTAGGTTTTTCTAACTTGTGCCCCGGGCAACAAGTTAAGCACACCAAAAAAATGGTGGAACGCGTGGAAAAGGACGACCGGACCCTCACAAAAGTACATCCTACCCATGTCTTTTATTTGAAAAAAAATACTTTTGTGTTGTCCTTTTCCGTAAGTCCCACCATCCTTTTGGTGTGCTTACTTTGTGCTCCGGGGCACAAGTTAGAAAACCCTTTATATTTTATAGTTTTAGGAGATAAATTTGGCTACAATTTGTGTAAATAAAAACAAGAGTAAATTACACAGATGGTCCATGTGGTTTGTCAAAAATTTCATGTATGGTCCCTCAAAGTTTAAAGTTGCATGTATCATCCCTCTGACTGCAAAATAATAACATCTATAGTCCCTGTGTTGGATGGCCGTCTATTTCTCCGTTAAACATCATCCACGTGATAAACACGTGAGGGTAATAACGTGTTTTCCCCTAAGTACATGACTGATACTTAAATTTTGTCCCAACACAAGATGCTCTCACACAAGATCCTATCAAAACATAACACACAAAACCAAATCCTATCACCAACACACAACAACAACAACAACGAAACAACAACAACAACAACAACAACAACGATTCACAAAATGCTCTCACACAAGATCCTATCAAAACAGATAGTCACTCACCATCAAAACATCAGATTCGAAACATCAATAAAAAATAAACCCAGATCCACGAAATACCTCATCATCTACAACAAAAAAAAAGAATAGATCTAAATTCACATCTATCTCAATCGACACAATCAAAAATCGAGAGACAAACAAAAACATATCCTTTATCAAAAAAAGATCTCAGTTCTGGATCTACAAAATCCACCTCCAACAAAAAACACAACCATCACTATGTCACCGTAACCCACTGTAACAATCCGTAAAAATTCTCTCAGTAATTTGTAACCGTTAAATCATATGCGGCTTAAAATGTTCATAGAGTAATTAAAATGTTTACAATCCGTAAAAAATTCTCTCACTGTAACAATCCGTAAAAATTCTCTCACTAATTTGTTATGTGGATCATTTGCATCAGTAATTTGCAGTTACCGTTAAATCATGTACTGTTAACTATTACTATTCACCACGTCATTTTTGTTAAACTTTTGCATTGCAGATTATATTCATTTCACTTTTTACTATTACAAATTTATCGTTTACACATTTGTGTACACACGACTATTAATAGACAATATGAAGTTGGCAGCAATTATTTTTTTAATGTTAACTACGTTTAATATTTTTCTATCATGTATGTTACATTATGTTGTGTATATTTTATCTACAATTATAACTACAACAAAAACTCACTTCACACATATCTTGTGTCACATATTGATTAAACATTTTACACATGTTTTCTGTGGTAGATTATCATATTGACAACATTATTTTATATACAACTTACATATTTTTTTTCATATACATAAATCATATCAAATTACAGCACCATAATGTCACAGTGATCACGTATACACTAACATTACTGCATATGTTATTTTATTTATATTTGTACAAATTGTACGAAATACTATTCAAATAATATAATACGAATTCAACCTTAAACACACCAAACAAATTACATATCGTGATCCTCAAGACACCCAAGAATCTATAGAACCAAGAATTACGAGATAACTCGATCATTTGACCTTCGAACAAGACCCAAAGTGTTTCGTCTATAACTTAGTCACCCGATATGTATTTTTCTTTAAAAATGGATTCCAAACTCGATCGAATTAGAGTTAATCCCCTCCTCAACTTTACACTTCAAAAGGCCACTTGATGAGATTATCTTGTCTCCCACTTCCAATTAAACAAATAAAAAGAAACTAAAACCGATTGTATATGAAACGTGTAATGTGCATGCACCGTATGCACTCCAACTTACAATTCCTACTCAACTGACTCCACTACCTATTTTTATATTTTTAATACCTAGGTGATCACACATACAAGCTTTCTATATTTATTTCCGTGTCTCGTTAATCCCTAATCTCACAAACACACTTACATGAATCACGACATAACTAAAAAAAAAAAAAAAGGTTGCACGTATTCGTTATACACTCACGACCTCATAATCATACTTAAAATCACACGTTTATAATGTCACTTGGACACAACCTCAACTGCCTAGGTGCATATGTGTTCACGTTGATGATTTTGTCACATTAAAATGGACATGTAAAATCATTTTCATACGTACATAATATCGAACAAAAGCTTTAACGCGTTTCTCTACACACCCAACAATCACGAGATACCAATATAACTCACACACAAGCTTGTTTGATCACTCTCACATGATCAAAGCTTGACTCAGTCGATCGGTTCTAAAACTCTTTTAAAAACACTTAACGGGCTCAAAAGCCCAACAAGCTCGAATAAGCCGTTTGCTTATAAGCTGTGGTTAATTATGTTTCTGTTATTAAGTTACGTTTTCTGAATTGTTGAGGTTTAATGCGATTAGTTGATGATTTTGTTATCTTTGAGGCTTGTTAAAGTACCTTGTTGATTTTAGTTTTGCGTGTGATCATAGTTGTTAAACTTGTATGAGTTAGAGGCTAGTCAAATATTGGATAAAACGAGGTGACTCGGTTGTCAACTCGCTGCATGATGCATGATCGTTTCCTACCCTTTTTCTAATAACCCCCAAATGTGTACTTAAAAGTAGGTTTTGTGATATATGTTTAAGTTGCGTTAAGCTGATTTATTGGTCTACCTTTTGCTACATTGATCTTAATTTCTATGTTTGTGGCTTTATGCTAAGCTATTAATATCTGTTTTGCTAGTTGTTGAATTTGTGGTTTTGTCGTTTTTGAGATGGCTTGACTTTAGTTGATTCATCAGTTGTAGTGCTACGAAGCTGTTTACTAATGTTCTGATATTGGTTATTCGTATGCATTCTGATCTGCATAGATATCTGTACTTTTCCGTTTTTGTTTTTTGTATTGTATCTTTATGATTTTCATTATGAATCCTCGTTTTATGTGCTGGTTCGATAAAAATTCAATAGCGATAGTGGTTTTGATATTAATGATTCTTGGTTTTGATTTATAGGATATGGATCGGTACCAGAGGGTGGAAAAGCAACGAGCTGAGCAACCAATTCAAGAGAATGAGATTCGAATTACTAGCTAGGGCTGGATGCGTGACTATATCACTTATGCCATGACTTTGCTCAATGTAATTTCAAAATGATCATTTCTGCTCATGTAATGGTACATGGTCTAAGTATATTGCTAGAATTTTCAAATGCTTTTGGCTTTAGTAAATACAGTAATTTTATGGAGTTATCTATATTAGACTTATAGTTAAGATTTTGTACATGTGTAATTGCCATTTTGGTGTAATTTGGATTGCTTATTAAACTGCTTATATTGTTATTGCGTTTGGATACAGTAGACAAGCATGGTGTTTGGGATTCCTTATCTTAACTTCTTATCTAATTATATGTTAAATAAGCTGTTTTAAAAATGCAACTTGGAAACTATTTATTCAAAACATCTTATTCAAGCAGATAAGCAGTTTCAGTAAGCAATCCAATAAGCCCCTTTGTGTATTGAGCAAAACATAAAATAATTGACATGTACTTTTTGAAATATTTGTTGTTGTTTTACGTATTTGCAGTTGTTATCTATAGCATATCTATTAGTTAACAATTAAGAATTTAAGACATAACTGATACATGGGAGCCCCTAGAGGAAGGCTTACTTCCGTAGGATCAGTTTTTTTGAGTTCATATTTTGTGAAGAATCTGATCTTATTTTACGTTATATGACTTTTTCTCTTTACTTGATTTTGCTGGTGCTACAGTCTTGAAGCGACAAGGCATGTCTCATTGATCACTATAACCCTCTCTAAGAAGGAGCTCGATACATCATCTACTGGGTGAGTTACTACTTACTACTTTGGCTGCACACCTTTAATATATCACATTTGTATATTAATTGAAATGAATCAAGTCGTAGTGGCCATCAGATTTACTTGGCGGTGAAACTGTACTGTGCTCGTAGGGGTTAGTTAGTATGAAATAATATTTTGATATGGACCCTTGTGATGCTCTTAAAACCTAGTGTAAATTTCTGTTACAATGAGTAGTATTTGATACATTTTTGCTAACTATAAAGCGATAATTACTTGTTAGTGGAGACGATCAGTTATTGTTTTAGGAAACCATAAAAAACAACATATTGCTAAAATGAGCGATTTTGAATAATTTGGCATGTAATAGCTACGAACTTTCCCAAATGTTTACATGTCAGTTATGAACTTTTTAAAATACAACAATACCCATCAAACTTTCAAATTTTGTTTCATTATCAGTTACGAACTTTAAAAAAATACCACAATACCCATCAAACTTTCAAATTTTGTTTCATTATCAGTTACGAACTTTAAAAAAATACCACAATATCCAAACCAAATCTACATTGATAAAACAAAATTTGAGATTTGGGTTGGATATTGTGGTATTTTTTTTAAGTTCGTAACTGATAATGAAACAAAATTTGAAAGTTTGATGGGTATTGTGGTATTTTTTTAAAGTTCGTAACTGATAATGAAACAAAATTTGAAAGTTTGATGGGTATTGTTGTATTTTAAAAAGTTCATAACTGACATGTGAACATTTGGGAAAGTTCGTAGCTATTACATGCCATTAACCCAATCTTTTATCCTTGCTTTTTCTTTCAAATCTACTCGCTTACAATGTGTAATGTTTTCCTTGCAACTTTCACGCTTGATGATATTTAGCAACGAAAAAGACAAGTTTGTTTGTTTAAAAGGTCATCATTTCAGCTGCTAAGAATCTTCTTATGTTGCATGGTCAAAATCGAAGATCGATGTTATTGTTTACTATTCTAGGCCACATGTTTTTTTTTTTTTGCTTTTCAAATTGAGTCAGAAATGAGGAGTTTTTTATGGGGTAACAAGTCAAACAGGTAACTTTTAGAATGGGCCAACACGGATAGGGTTGACCGCTGGACTACTTTTTGCCCAAAAGTTTCAAAACTTCATTTGAAGGGTTTACACAAATGAAATACATGGTAGCAACTTCGCCCTGTTCCATGTCAAGCTAATGTTTTCTTTCTTTACTCCTTGACCCGTTAGAGAAAAAAAAGCAATCAAAATTGACCCATTTATAAGTATATGGGACCAAATTGCCACTCACCTATGATGTTTGAATTTGTAGACTTTATTTATGAACTTGTCTATTTGTTGAATTTGTTTTGAACTGCATATGTGACGTTTTTTTATAGGTTTAAGTTAAAAAGGCAGTACCAAGAAGCCAACAGAACCAATATCTTCATGAACAGAATCGAGGGCAGAATAGTTATTTCAGAACTAACGGTACTAAAAGCAATGATATGAACATAAAAGAACTAAAAAGATATTCGTAGGTGGATTATCTGCTAACCTAGCCGAAGACGACTTCAAATTCTACTTCGAAAAATTTGGCCGCATCACTGATGTCTTGGCTATGCACGACAATGTGACCCACCGACCACGCGGGTTTGGATTCATCACTTTCGATACTGAGGATTCGGTCGAAGATGCTATGCAAAAGAATTTCCATGAATTGTGTGGTAAACTTGTGGAAGTTAAACGGGCGGTTCCTAAAGAGATTAGTACAGGTGGGACCACTAGCGGAATGAGGAATATTAACTTTAACATCAGTCATCAACAGGTCCCATATAGTCCCAGGTACGATGTTCTTCCAAGCTATGCGCCGATCCCAGGATACACCGGTTATCCTTATGGCATGTTTACGGGTGGTTATCCAGTTAATGGTTATGGGTTGGGCCAGGTTTCACCTAGGATCCTGTGGGGCCCATTGCCGATGCCAGTTTATCTAGCTTACTTAAACGGTGGACATGGGTTAATGGGTATGCCAGCAAACGGGTATAATGGGATTGTGGGCCCGGTACCAAATGGGATACCGAGTCAACTCGGTGGGGTTGTTGTAGATAACAATTCTTTGGTGTCATCTGGTGTGACGATGGATGGTAGCAGAAATTGTTAGCTTTAATTTTAGTATTAAAGTGATGGTCATTCACTATTATTAGAACTTTGTAATTAGTGGGCTTGTATTAGATTAAATATCAATTGTAAAAGCTCAATCCAAGAGCTAAAGCCCAAGAGCCCATTTCAAGCCCATCAAAAGCCTTTTAGGGCAAAGTGGCTGTGCTATTTAAAGCACTTTATCACTTCATTTGTAAAGTGGTTCAGTGAGTGTATGTGTGTGTTTAATAAGAAAAAGCTTATCATCCATATCTCTCTTTTAATATACGATCCATACAACTCCACAGTCCCATCTCATCTATTGTGTGATAAAAAGAAATAGCCCTCCATGAAAACTTAGGTCAGAAACCGGGTCAATACATATGCTATCGGTACTCACTAAGGTGATACTGATATTGAAGACAAGACGTCATGGACCCAGTGACGCGGTGCACAAACCCCTCCTAGCCACTCAGATATCTCTTAAAAGATATTTGTTTCATTTCTCACGGAGATCAATGCATAATCTATCGACCTCTCACTTCGAGATGTGTTGATATTGAAAAGGTGGCACTCTCCTCCACGCCTCCGACGACAAAAAACCAAAACGCACATAATTGAGTCTAGAGCCATGAGATTCATCAAAGATCTCTTAGGAACACTTCCAATAAAATACACTTGTGTTCGCCAAAAAGAACATAAGCTGTAAGTGTCTTAATGAGATCTGAACCTGGAAGAGCTGGACTATTTATTGCTAACTGTTTTATGCAGGTACTGAAGAAAGTCCATCGATCATCGTATGTCTCAACATCTACAAATGGAAGAAAAGACGCTGTAAATACATGAAGATGTTGATCAAGGCAAAGATCAATCCAAAAGACAATACGATGAAGATCACAATGCATGAAGGAACAAAGAATCACAAAGTTCAAGACCATGAAGTCTAAAGATCTAATCACGTAGTGCATCTTTTGAATGACCATCCCTTAGGGGGAGATTGTTAGCTTTAATTTTAGTATTAAAGTGATGGTCATTCACTATTATTAGAACTTTGTAATTAGTGGGCTTGTATTAGATTAAATATCAATTGTAAAAGCTCAATCCAAGAGCTAAAGCCCAAGAGCCCACTTCAAGCCCATCAAAAGCCTTTTAGGGCAAAGTGGCTGTGCTATTTAAAGCACTTTATCACTTCATTTGTAAAGTGGTTCAGTGAGTGTGTGTGTGTTTAATAAAAGAAAAAGCTTATCATCCATATCTCTCTCTTAATATACGATCCATACAACTCCACAGTCCCATCTCATCTCTTGTTTAAACGTCATTTATTGTGTGATAAAGAGTGATTTCTAGTCACAACAGAAATGATGTCCAAAATGGCGTTGAAGGTTAACATGGACTACTGACTATGTTTGGACAGTTATGCTGATGCTGATACTGATTTTCGGGTTAGGGTTGGTAATTTAACCATGGCGTTCCTTTTCTTTAGGTGCAACCTCTAACTTTGGGATAAAGATGTTTGGTTTATTTGTATCATTTTCTAGTTTTTTTTTTTTTTTTTTTTTTTTTTTTTTTGGTTTAAATAATTTATGGACTATGGATTTGTGTTTGTGTAATATAGTTATTTGTGTTTATGTTTATTTGATTTATGAATTCAATTTTAAATTGTTTGTTTGGGTTTGGATATAACTTAAAGTGCCCATATAACTGACCCGGAATTGTTATGAAAAGTAGCAAATTTTGCAGCATAGTGTGTACCTCACGTTCAGCACATGTGGGTAAGTGGCTACTAACCATACTCAGTATATTTAAAACTTCCATCCAAATAGTTACTGTTGATATGTGTAAAGATATCGGAGCTGCAAAACCGACAATATCAAAGTTACTTGTGAGCAAGCAAATATAACTCAATCGAATTTTCTTAGTCGTTAAGACACACGAGGGCATCTCGCAAAGCTCAGCTCATGGGGATGAAGAATTGGTTTTAACAACTTGTAGGTGGACAAAAGTGTGAGAATAGTAAAATCAACATGAAGACCCACGTTCGGAAAATCCTCTTTGGGTCATATTCAGTTTACAAGTTGGATCCATGTATCTTCCGTTTTCGAGCCGGGTCATCTTCAATATTGACTTTCAATTGACCAATAAAATGCTCTATTTTTAAATGGAGCTCTCTCATTGTTTCAATTTCAATTGACGCAACATTCCTTTGGCACTTCTTGAAAATCTCTTATTATATAAGAGATTTTAGGTGTACAAATCACATCCCATACATTAGATGATGAGATATAGAAAATGCGTTAAACATAAGATTATTGTATTATCTAAGCAGGTCATAAGCACAATTCATCTCATCTCTATCTACTAACTTGTTGGGAATTTTGGAAGTTCCAACTGATGAAGTTCTTCTGACAGGATTCTGCTGAAGCTATAGATGGTTTCTGCTGACATAGTGTTCGTGCTGATGACTTGTTTCTACGGATATAGTGAATCCGTATCTTTATTATTAGTTTGTTAGGATATGCATGAACTATTTTAGGTAGTGATATGCATTGATATTTTTATTTATTACTGTATTAGTGTTCCTTGTGTATAAAAGGAACATATAGGCTATGTATTTGACACGCTTCTTCAAGAAAAACACTCCAGGAAAAACACCTTTAGTGTGTGTGATATAGATCCATAGAGGATCGTTGTTCTTGTGAACAGAAAAACCTTGTTAAGAAACTTTGATTGTGTTCTTGTTCTTATTCCGCTGTGCAACAATCATTGTCTCTATAATCCTAGAAGAGTTAGATCTTGGATTCTACAATTGGTATCAGAGCGGGTGGCTCTCGATATCTAGGGATTCAACAAGGTTTTTATCTGGGAAAGAAGAGAAGATTCGAAGAAGTCAGTAGCAGATCGGAGGTATTCGTATCTATTTATTTTCGAGCAGATCTGATTGGTTGCTTTACATAAATTTGGTGAGTAGCGTCGAAGAATTAATTCATTTGTGAGGCGCTTGATCTGTTTGTCGTGTTCTATTGGTTAATTATATTTGTCGCTTACTGGTTTGGATCTAATTGGTCAAGGTTTTGGTTTAATTAATTGATCGGTGTGATTGGTTGAATTGTTTCTGTCGTCTTGCGCAAGTATACCAGTATTTGTAAATTCATTGATTATTGTCAAGTGATTCGATTGATGATATAAGTTTGTGGGGCCGGACTGTGATCTGTTTGTCGCATGTTTTAATTAATTAGTCAGCATTAATAAATTGGTTGTGGCTTTCGTGGCTATTGTTGGTATAGTCAATTGGTTTTTGTCGATTGGGAATTAATTGTGGATTGGTGGCAGTGATTGTCTGACATTTGTTAAGCTTGGTGGACCTTTGAAACAAATCTCCTAAACCTTCATACAATGACTACATTTACATTTGGATCTGATGATTCTATTGAGACATTTGTCATGAAGGTTAGAAACTTCCTACCTATTCGTTCTAGAGTAGACTGGTCACAAGATGAAGGAAAAGATGAGGAAAGATGTGCCACTCAAGTGAGGGAAATGGCTGCTGGACATGAGACAAAAGGTGAGGCAAATGTAACTAATGATGAAGCTTCTGGTCCTGAGTTGAGTGGATTGCTGGCTAGCTGTTCTACAGAGGATTAGCATGATCAAGTTGCCTTTATGGGCATCTCTCGGGTACATAATTGTGTTTTTGGTTGTAGTGAAAGATATAATGAACTTAAAGAGGCTTATGATGAATTGAAACCTAAATATAATAAATGTTATGTAGAAGTTGAGTCTTGCAAACTGGCTTTAAAAACTCTAGAAAAACAAAAGGTTTGGTTTCAAAAGAATCAGCTTGCTTATGATGAAAAGATAAGGGTGTTAGAAAGTGATTTGAAATGTACTAGAATTGATTTAAAGCGTACTGAGAAAGAAAAAGCTGAGGTAGTGTTAGAAAAACAAGAAGTGCAGACTAAACTAGACAATAGCTTGGCTAGGTTTGATAAATGGAAAGATTCATCTAAAAACCTAAACAGGTTAGTTAATAGTTCTATGTCTGTAAAATCTAAACTTGGTTTAGGGTTTGGTGACTACATAGGGAAAGATCAATTCTATGACCCTAATGAGTATAGTGTGTTTGACCCTGAACCTGTAGACTATCAAATTCCTGTTAAGTTTGTCAAAGAAGGAGAATTGCATGCTGTCCCTGGACCTATTAGAGGTGAGTTTATGCCTAGCTCTCCTCAAAAAGACTTTGATGGATCACACCATCTTTATGGCAAAAAGTCAAGTGACTTGCCAGACCCTGATTGTAAGTCTACTGACTATGCCTCATGTGATTCAAGTGACAAGTCTTCCAAGGTCAATGTCTCTGCCCCCAGTGTTTTTAATGTTAAAAGCTCAGAGTCCATCTCAACTGAGTCTATCTCGTTTACTTCTACTTCTAGTGTTTCCACATCCAATAGTAAAGTTGAGATTGAATCCAAAGTTAGGGCACCCAAACAAGAACCCATTGTTGTTCAAGATTTACCTAGTTTCACTTGTAGTACATCTGATAAGAATACATACAATTCTAGGACTTCTTGTAATAAGAATGGTTGTTTTAATAAAAAGGCTGGTAATGTTAAGAAGAAAACTTGTTTTGTGTGTGGTAGTAAGTCTCATCTCATTAAGGATTGTGATTTTCATGAGAAGAGAATGGGTGTGTGTGCTAGTCAAAACAAATCTAGACCAATGTGGAAAAATGTTAATGATATACCATCATATGTTCCACAAGCAACACATAAAACCAGCAGACCCAATCCTGCTGATAAGCCAGTTTCTGCAGGTAGATCTTTTCCAGCTCATTGGAAAAGACATGTTGCTAGACCATTCTACATACCTACTAGCACTTACTTTCAGAATGGTTTTTGGCCTGGTTATTATGACCCAAGGTATATGGGGGGAACAAGATGGGATACTGGTGTTAAGCCCTCAACAGGTTGTTCTTGGACAAATAAAAGGAAAGGTTCATTCTGGGTACCCAAGAACAATAGTCCTTGTCAGGTGCACTGATTGAGGGGAGGCATAAGCCTAAGGGGAGGCTTATTGTTGTATATTTTGTGCTAACTAACATTTTTTTTTTCAGTTTGTTTGTGTTCTCTATCTAAAATAATGCAGCTGTTGAATTTGTCGCTTCCTTTTATTGAGTGAGTGGTTACTGATATTGATTATATTGGGAACGCATCATTCATATTATTTATATGGTATGAAGGACTGTCGCTTGCAGTCAATGGTCAATCGAATCATTAAAGAATTGACTGTGCTTGATTTGTTTTTATCGTGTGGGGCAGAGTTTAGTTAATGTCAGACGAAAGCCAATATTGCAATATTATTCTTTTCGATAATTGGGATGGATTGGTTATTAAATTGCACTTATGGATAAGTGCAATATTTTCTTAATATGTTTGTCGTTATGCACTTGATTGGCTGATTCGACAATGATGCTGACCTCGTACGAGTATGAACATTGTTGCAGCAATTGATTGAAATTAATTGGGAAGCTGTGTAATGGTGTTTTCTTTCGATTGGTGTTCACGTGGGTCTAAGTTTGTCGCTTGGTGTTAATGGTCTGATGTTGATTATTCTATTGGTGGGCTAAATTGGTGGGATTGGTATTGAATTTCATTGTTGCTGCTCTCACATGGATTCTGCTGATAGTACTTCCATTCCTGCTGACAGTGTTCCCATTACTGCTGATAAGTAATACCATTTCTGCTGATGGATTCAGATTCTGCTGCTCTTGTTAGTTAAAAAAATTAAAAAAAAAAAAAAAAAAAAAAAAAAAAATCTTGTATTTTTGTACTAACTTTTTTGCAGGTTTGTTGTATATCACTCTGTTGATGGTTATCAACTCACCAGATGTGACTTGTGTCCATCAAAGAGTTGGCTAGTGATGAACTCAAATAAGTACATTTTATTACCATCATTTATCCTATGTATTTGACTTGTTTTATTATATTATATATGAGAATTGATACTTAATTGCTTACTTTTGTAATTCTCAGGTAAAAACAAGCATTTGGTGAAACTAAGCGATTTTGGACTAAAAATGAAGCAAAACAAGCAAGATTGGAAAAGTCTACTGAATTGAAGAGATTAAGGACCATTGCCTGACTTTGAAGAATGCGCCGCATGGATTTATCCCATGCGCCGCATATGAAACCTTGGTCAACGAGAAGAACCAACTTGTTTTACTCTAGATGCGCCGCATGAAGCTCCTGATATGCGGCGTATCAATCTCAAGACTTCACCAGATATCCAAGATATTGAAGAATATTCGCAAATATTATAATCCTGGACCCCACGCGAAGTTACCTTGATACGCCGCATCGGACCAATCCGATGCGCCGTGTCGGCCATATACAATCCTTACCAAGAATTCAAGAGATCAAGTGAAGATTAGAAGCTTAATGAAGAAGTCAAGATTACAAGTCGACACTTGAAGATGCTTTCGTATTTTGGCCATAAAATCTTCATCCGGACTCCGTTTTAGGTGATTCAAGAGGCCACGGAAAGAGAAAAAGGAGATCTACCTATATATGAAGGAGATGCGGCGCATCTGGTCCTTAGATGCGCCGTATTGGGAGATGAGGCGCATCTGGTATTTAGATGCGCCGTATTGGGTCAGTTTCAGACTTGGAGGCTACGTTTACTTATAGATGCGGCGCATCTAACTCTATAGATGCGCCGTATTGACCCAGATTTCAGAATCTATAAATACCGAACTCATTAACGAATTAGGGCATCTTTGGGAACCCTTAGGGCCATTCCCAGACGATCAAAGCCTCTCAAAACAGCAGAAGATCACCCTTGAAGACCCAATTATACTTGAAGAACATATCTTATCATTGTTATATTACTTAATCATTCGGTTAGCGTATCGTATTCACTATGTTTCACACTCTATTCGTCTTGATTATGTTTTTGTATTTTGTTACAGAGATTATGGGCTAACACTCTTATGTGTTAGCCAAGTTTATGAGTATTTGATGGTTTAATTAGTTTCTAATTCGATTGGTTGCTTGGTCTTCGTTTTGATTACTTTATTAGTTTATACTTCATTAATATCGTTTGCGTGATTAATGTAAGCCCCTTAAGGGCTAAATAATATATAAACGTGGTAATCATTAAGCAGCTTTATGCGGGTTCTGATTAATTGTGACAGGATTAGTCAGTCAAAAAGACTTAAAATGGAATCTAGAATAGGATAGACATAAGTAATCATTAAGGGTTTACTCGCCGATAAGATTAGAGCCAACGCTTTGGTGACTTTTATTAGTGCATTGATAACCTCTGTGTCTAGCTGAGCATTGCTTGGGTCGCCATGCCCCTTCCTCGCCTATTTAGGATAGACCGCGCCTAGTCGTGAGCACCATCACTACATGTCTTAGAAACTTATCAAAACTTAATCATATATGACTGAACTTGGTTAACACGTTCTTCTTATTTTTGATACCTTCAAGCTTCTAGCGTTTGTTTAGCTTAGTTTAATTAGTTTAGTATAAAACCAAACTCGTGCCAGTCTCTCAGGCTGAACCCCCCTTTACGTTAGTTTAGAAGAGTCGAATACCTCTAGAATTAGTATATTAGAAATCTCACTCTTAGTGATCGACACCCTACTTACCAACTAAGCTACATTGATCGGGTACACTGCCCGTTAGTGTTGTTATAGGTTAAGTCGGCAAAATATAAATGTAAAACTTGATAAGGAATAATCACCTATACAACGACACATCAGCTAGTCCAAAGGGTACAGCTTTGGTAAAGACACATCAAATCTGTTGATAGCTGTAATAGCTTGCTCAAAGCTATAGGGTACTTCAACTCACCCATGGTTTATTCCTGAGAGTTGAAATGGTTCTCAATTCACCATGGATGTAACCCTTTCTGGGATCCAAAGAATTGGCTAGTCCACAAAAGTATGGTTTGTGGTAAAGACATTTGGTATCCATATTTGGTATTCAATTCACCAAGGTTCAGTTGAAACCAAGAATTGGCTAGTCCTGAGCAAACGGCTACAGGTAAAGACATCTCAAATCCGTTTATAGCTGATGATTTGCTAAAAATCATATGGTTATCAATGTACCATAGTTTTCGAACTTAAACATTTGGCTACTCCAGTAGTAATGGCTATTGGTAAAGAGACATCAAATCCATTATTTTCAATGATTCACCTCTCACAGGAGTTTACACACCTGGATGTGATGAGAATAGTATGAAACTAAAAATGTTTTGATGTACATTATGTCATTTGTTGCTGCAAAGACCTGAAGTTTAAAGTTTTGCCATTCATAGAGATATGGTTCATTTGATTCTTTGTTGTTGATGTTCGAAGTCAATCCTCTTATTATGAAGTGTTAAAGATCTATCAAGAATCTTGAACTTAACGTAGTCAAATTCAAGATTAGGGGAGGATTGTTGGGAAATTTGGAAGTTCCTACTGATGAAGTTCTTCTGACAGGATTCTGCTGAAGCTATAGATGGTTTCTGCTGACATAGTGTTCCTGCTGATGACTTGTTTCTACGGATATAGTGAAATCCGTATCTTTATTATTAGTTTGTTAGGATATGCATGAACTATTTTAGGTAGTGATATGCATTGATATTTTTATTTATTACTGTATTAGTGTTCCTTGTGTATAAAAGGAACATATAGGCTATGTATTTGACACGCTTCTTCAAGAAAAACACTCCAGGAAAAACACCTTTAGTGTGTGTGATATAGATCCATAGAGGATCATTGTTCTTGACAGAAAAACCTTGTTAAGAAACTTTGATTGTGTTCTTGTTCTTATTCCGCTGTGCAACAATCATTGTCTCTATCTACGAACTCCTACTAGTTTTGCCAAACACACAACAATCTTAATAGACTGTTGGTCCCTTGAGTCCACCCACCACATGATGATAAAAATAACTTTAAATAAACATGATTCTCCTAAGTTTTTAAGAATTTATTTTACACATTTGAGCCAAAACGTGTAAAATTAAGCAGTTAAATCACCCGATTTGACCAAATAAACTCCCGCTATAGCAGCAGGAGTGTTCGGTTACTGCTGCAACAGCAACCAAAATAAATAAAACAAATTCTAGTGAATTTTTGAATTTAAAGTACTTATTGTCCTTTTCTATAAAGTTCAATATAATGTGTATCATCTTAGTATGCTTCAAAATTTCTGAATGTTGCTGAATGCTGATGAGCATCAATATTAGTGTTGGATATAAGATGTTTGTAATAGCAATAAAAATGAATCTATTGCGTCTTGCGCGTTATGTTGAAAAGTATACTGATAACATCCTTTATAGTGTAGTAGCACACTCATTAGTTCAGCCAGCTAATGAGTGGCTCTTCCGGGCAAGAAGAAGGTCTATTACATCAGCAGGCAGTTCCACATGAGCACTTGTTCCATCATACAAATGGACTTAAGAAAACTGTCTTTACAAATAGATCAAGACATTTGTCTTGTACTATCATTCATGACTTGCAAGAACAAGTAATGGATGTTGTACTATGTTGTCATTATTACATATGTTTGATTGTAATCGATCGGGTTTTACACATAATATACGTTACATCACTACATGGTGACTTGTATCACTACATGGTGACTTGTATTGTAACTGTATTCGAAGTTGCTGTACATATGTAAGTATCCATTTTTACGTGTACAAATCACATCTCGTATAGTAGATGATGGAGTATAGAAAATGCGTTAAGCCTAAGATTATTGTATTATCTAATCAAGATCATGAGCTTTATCCAACTCTAGTTCTAGCTCAAGTTTCAGCTCGAGTTACAACTAGCTTTGCCAAACACAAGGTCTTATTTCTAACATGGGCTTTATTGTGTAATCAGTTATGGGCTCTACAAGACATACAATGAACAGTTGGTCCCTCGATTCCACCCACCCCATGATGACAAATTTAACGTTAAACATGATTGTCCTAACTTTTATAAATTTTCAGTAATAGTTTATAAATGTGTAACTAGCTGTTTATTTTCTACAATAAAAATATTACAAACTAACTCATATCAAAATTTCAATCTAGAGTACCAATTTTATAAAACTAACTTTTGATGTCCGTCAACCTCCTACCCCAAGACTTGGGCGAAAATCTCCTCGTCAGTCATCCTTGTATCTAAACTGTCTTGGCTCTCCCGCAATTCAATCATCCGTAGCTGTAAAGTCACAAAACAAGGAAATTAATTTCACAAACGTGTACTAATAAGTAACTCAATTGACCAATTTTAGCCCAAACGTGTACTAATAAGTAACTTTGTTGTATATATTACACCCGTTTTGACCCATTTCACCCATTTTAGCCCAAACGTGTACTAATAAGTAACTTTGTCATTTATTTGAGTCATTACACCCATTTTCCACCCGTTTTGACCCATTTTAGCAAAAACATGTACTAACAAGTTTCTTTGTCGTTTATTTGAGTCATTACACACATTTCACACGTTTTGATCCATTTCACCCATTTTAGCCCAAACATGTAATAATAAGTAACTTTGTCGTTTATGTTACACCCATTTCACCGGTTTTGACCCATTTTAGCCCAAACGTGTACTAATAAGTAACGTCTAAAAAAAATCAACCATTTCATACATTTGAGCCAAAACATGTAAAATAAAGCGATCAAATCACCCGTTTCTCCCGTTTTGACCAAATAAACTCCTGCTGCACAACAGGAGTGTTTGGTTACTGCTGCAACAACAACCAAAATAAATAAAACAAATTCTAGTGAATTTTTTGAATTTAAAGTACTTATTGTCCTTTTCTATAAAGTTCAGTATAATAAGTATCATCTTAGTATGCTTCAAAATTTTCGAATGTTGCTGAATGCTGACGAGCATCAAAAAGTTGGATATAAGATGTTTGTAATAGCAATAAAACTGAATCTTATCCGTCTTTCGCGTTATGTTGAAAACTATACTGATAACATCCTTTATAGTGTAGTAGCACACTCATTAGTTCAGCCGGCTAATGAGTGGTTCTTCTGGCCAAGAAGAAGGTCTGGGGCAGGAAAAGGCCCGAACTATCGTCACCCATGGCTTCTTCCCTTGTCTTAACAAGAGAAGGCAGTTCCACATGACAGTGTAGTCTATGTATTACATCTTAGTATTTGGGCGATCACCCTTGCTAAATACTTGGGAGTTAAAGTTATAAATTGAATTTTGATGTAGCCACTTTTGGGACAATTGCAGTTTGACCTTTCAACGTCATTGTTAGCGAACTGAATTATATACAGATAAGGGCTATTAGAAATCTCACTGCGATTTGGCCTGCCTTTCATTAGCTTCGTAAGGATGGGTTATAACTTATAATGTTACATCTGATCTAGTTCAAATTCTCTAATTGAGTTAGCTGACAAAGTGAATCATGTTTAGTTGGATGATGTTTTCAGTGTGAGTTCCTTTCTGTATGCTAAAATTATAGAAGGTACTCAAAAGGAAGGGGCACATAATAACCAGAAGAAGATTGACCCACCAAATGTGAAAGTGGCATGCTTGTAGCCTTGTAGGCACTGAACCTGCACAGTCCCAAGCCACTTTTTTTAATTTCATCCGTAGTGAATTCATTATCCAAAACGTTCGAATTATGTGCCCCTCCCTTTTGAGCCACAACTATTTGGATTGGAAAACCAGGCCTTTGTACATGAGGCTCAATGAACCTATCCAAAAAATGGTCATACATGATGATATATTTGAGCTGAGATGGATCTGTAATCCAAAAAACTATTTGAGACAATACCCATAATTCTATTCTCCCTTCTATTTTTGTTTTAAATAAGCATGAGGATAGCGAGTGTTTTCGTCCCCCTCAACTGCCCATCTTACACAACATTTTGACGAATCTTACTAGTGCTAATATGCTCCAATCTCATTTTGAGATAGCAGACCCCTATTACCCTTTTTATCCTACATACCAACACCAAGCACTGCACGAACATCGGCCACACCATCACCTTTCCAAGAATTCCATTATCTACTAACCAAAGTGCAGAATTCCTCATTTCTGAGCCATGAGCCAAACACCCTAAAAGGCTTAGGTCTGAAATCGACACAAGCACTGGAAAAAAGGATGGGACAATGGTCCGAGATAACATGCTCCGACAATTGTCCAAGATAACACAGTCCAATACTGTAACAGAAGTGTTGCTTCAGAGAAAGACAAAAGTTACTGTAACAAGGAACCGATTTAACTTGCTCAATTTTCATCTTTGATCCACTTCGATTAAAATAAGTATTACTTCGCGCACCCATGTTAAACTCGTGAAATCCCACATTTGCAATGAAATTACTGAAAGACATGGCTTCATTTGCATCGAATTGAGAGCCTTCTCTTTCAGATCTGGACTTAACTGCATTGAAATCACCTATAGCTATGCAAATACCATCCATAGAATCAACAAGATTTGCGATGTCTTCCAAAGATCCAACTTTAAACGCCCCAACTAATCCCCAGTCACTTTCCATATTCTATTAAAAGGTCAATATACTATAACTCTAATTAAGAAAACCTTACAACTAATTTCCTATGGTGTATTCATATGACATATCTCATATTTGCACAAGATAAACCATACTTTATTGTAATTCGATGGCTCAATAAAACGTTATAATAACATAGAGGACTTATACAGCAGAACACTTTACATATAGGAACTACATATCATGCTTACACACACAAATTGAAAAAACGGAAAAGAAACGTCATTGATACACAAGCTGAAAAGAATTGAAAAAAAAAACAAATTGTTTACGATCCTAACTCACTTTCGCAGGAATCGCGGTTGCATTTAGCATAGCAACAAGCCTTTGAACCCCTAGATGATCCCTAGTGGACGAGTGTTGTCTCGTGAGGGTTTACAGTGAATATACCCACAAAATTCACCTAACAGAAAACAACTTAAAACCATAAAGCAACACCATCTTCACATATCATACCAAACTTCGATTCTACTCCTCATCCCTGTAGCTTCCTGCAAACAATTGATAATAGAAGAATTGGTGAACAAATTATTTGTGTTATTCAGAGAAATACAGGTTAACAATTTTTATTATGGATTTTGCTTTATCTTTGTTATCATAAAGAACATTTGACATTTGAAAACAGTACATTTTCTTTAACTTTGACTATATTCATCATCACGAAAAGCAACAATTAAATACTTTTTTTCTATTAGATTTGCTTAAAGATAAACAACCATAATTAAAAGAAAGAAGAAAAGGAGAATATTACCGTGGAGGTTCAATCAATGTCGAGATGAGGAATGTGAGAAATTTTTGGCCAATCCTCCCCGATCTCCTTCTCACACTTTCTGCTTAGAATTTCACATCCCCGAATGGTAATTTGATTGAGATCCTTGAAACTTTGTATCTCATCTGGTAGAGAACATAATTTGTCGCACCATCCTATTGTCAATGACTGCAGTTTTGGGAAGTTACTTGGCAAAGAAACCAAAGACCCACAAAAGCGTAATGTTAACTCTTGTAAACTAGAAAAGAGAATCTCGTCCTTTGATCTAGCGATGTCGTCATCATGGAAACACTTTAAAGAATCCATAAATGACAAATCAATTCTCTTGAGGCTGGGTAATTTCCCAAGTGGTGGAAGTTGTTCACACTTTTCAAGACTCTTAAATTGAATACTAGTCAAATTGACTAATTTGACCATCCAACTTGGAGAAATAACCGTTCCCTTGTAATTAATTATAGTCAACTCTTGGAGACCCGAATTTGGTTCCAATCCTTCAAGAACCTCTTCATCAAATGTTCCTGATATATCCCAATCTAATGTCAAAGACTTTAGATTTGTTTTGTCTTTCAACTTGGCACTTTTGGCATCCCTTAAACCTCCAACATTCTGAAGTTTTGATAACGTCAACTTCCACCCAAGAAGATTTAGATTTCCCAGTTCACCTATTCGGGCCCCATCATCTTTTCCTACAACAAATATTGAAAGCCTTCGAAGGTTTGTTAGTTCTTTCATTCCAACAGGCATATGGCGGAGATTGGGGCAGTCACGGGTGTCTAGACGTTGAAGATTCTTCATGTACCTCAAACCTTTAGGCAACTCCCGCAACCATTTTATTGTATCTGCGGAGAATGATGTTAGCAAGTCTTTACACCGTTCTAGAATCAGAACTTGCAAGTTTTGGAGATAAATAATCGACTCTGGTAGAACTTCTATATTTGACTATGTTATTTTCAAGTATCTCAAATGTATTAGCTTGCAAATTGATTCGGGCAACGTCGAGCTTTTAATTCGGTTCAAGTACAACACCCTTAGATAAACATGGCTGGAGATTTGTCTAATGCTACTTTGATAATAATCATCAAAGACCAACATTGATCGTATTGGTCTTAGCTTTTTCAAATCTTGTGGTGAAAAACTAAAACCGGGACATGATAAACTAAGATGAAGCACCTCATCCGGGGTTATCGACTCCTCACGCGACTCTATAACCGCACAATCATGTTTCATTACATAGTGCGCAAGATCATGCATTAAATCATGCATTTTACATATCACACCCGTGTGTTTATCCTTCTCGACGACATCTTGGAAAAACGACCTCCCGACCAAAGAATCAAAAATTTCCTCACCAAGCACATACAAGCTCACATCTCCTTTTGATGGAATAAATTCATTTGCCATCCACAACTCTATCATCAAATCCTTACTCATTTCCTCCCCTTTTGAAAATAGACAACAATAAGCGAAACATTGTTTCCAATGTGGGAGCAAATTATCGTAGCTTAAGCTCAAAGCAGGTAAGATGTCATTGTCTTGCATCTCCCACATGAAGTTGTTATTTACAAGCTGCCACTGATCCACCCTTTCTTTTGTTGACATTAAGCTACCTAAAGTCTTCACTGCTAGAGGTAAACCTTTGCATTTCTCAACTATCTCCCTTCCTACAAGCTCCAGCTCCCTTACGTTTTCCCCCTCTCTTCCGCCTGGGAACGCAAGCATCTTGAATAGCGACCATGACTCCTCTTCTGATAGAACTGCCACATTATGCTGCAACTCAGGAATCTTAGCCATCAGTTGGGCAGTATCTTTCTTCCGCGTCGTTACCATAATGGTGCTGCCTTTTGCTCCGCAACTTAATCCTTTATATAACTCGTCCCACTTTTTCATGTCCTTGTTTTCGATCCACATGTCATCCATTACAATGAAATATTTCTTTCCTCTTAACTTGCTTTGAAGTTGTATTTGCAAATCATCCAATGACATCTCATCCAACTTCAAATCTTCTGGGCCACATATCGCTTTAATTATTTGTTTAATTATTCGTTTGATGTCAAACACAGAAGAGACATACACCCAACACTTCAACTCGAAATGTGTCTTCACCGCTGGATGGTTGTACACATATTGAGCTATTGTCGTTTTTCCGATGCCACCCATGCCCCATATAGCATAGACCCGAACATCATTATCGCCATGTCGGATGCCTATATCTTGGTTACAAATCTTATCAACGATCTTCTCTTCATCCCTTCTGTAGATCTTCACTAGTGGCATAGGTGAGCTAGTTTCCCTGTTTGAAATCTCACCACCGATTCCCCCGCCAACTTCAGTTATGGTATTGGGAGTCAAGTTAATCTTGAATCTATCAGCATGAATGACATCCAACTTTTTCCTTATGTTCTTAACTTTATGAGCAATCCTAGTTTTGACCACAAGCGGATTATGGTGGAAGGAAAAGAAGGTTCTTACCTTATGTTTGATACTGTGTAGGCTTTGTATCGTAGCTTCAGTTGAGGCTTCATCTAGAACATTTTCCACCTCTAAAGAGGCGGATTTGAGAGTCCTTAGCCATTCTTCCACACCCTTTTCATTTGTTTGTCTCATCTCCACATCATGAAGAACACCTTGGATTTGTCTGAAAGTGTTGTTGAGAGCTAAAAGATCATTTTCAACGCCCCAAAGCAACCCAACCTCTTGGAAAGCTGCAGAAGTTAATCTCCCTACCACATCACTCACAAGAGCCGAAGTAAAGGGATCAGCCATGAATAATGCTTTAATTTAGAACCAAATGTAGAACTCACACAGTGTTTACACAATTACACACAAATTCTGATTCAAAATGACCTACAAAAACCAAGACTCAAGTGTTTGTGAGAGAAAGACTTTAAAGTTGACTTGGTGATTGGATAAGTGTAGAGGGTGTGGTTGAGTTTTTTTGTTCATATGATGCTAAATTTTAACTCAGCCAACACGAATATCAACTTGGTCTAGCTATACATAAGACTGTTTGGATAATTATACATTATAATGCATCGGCAACTCGAGCCAAACCACCTTGCATGACAAGTGATTGCCAAAGGTCATGCTCATGCTTGATTTAGCCACGGATCGACTCGACAAGTCATTGATACTAAAGTTCAAATGTCTTTATTTTTTTCATGTTTAACTTATGCATAAAGATATATGGGAAAAGTGAATATGGGGCTGTCTCATATCTAAGCTTACATGCAAAACCATTAAAAATCACTTAAAAATACATATTATTGTAAAATGTACTAGTTTATGAACTTATGTAATACAGTACATGGTTTGAATGTTAGACTAATATTAGTACGATAATAAGCTAAGTAGTGAAAGAGTCTTTATAATGACAAGAAAAATACAATCAAACACTTTGTAATGTATGAATTTTCTTTTGCGACTCTTAGGCATGTTCGTAAATGTTTCTTTCATTTGACTTAAGTCAATTCTGACAATGGAATGTTTGTTCAAACGTTTAACTAATTTCATGTGGGAAGACATATAATTCAATATGTCATTGTACATTATCAAATGGTAAGTTTCAAAATAACGAGCAAAGTATATATTGAGCTGGATACTTATCATTAGTAAGTCTTTTTTTGGAAAAGTGAAAAGATTTGTGATCTTGAACATTGTAAGTACAACTTCAATACTCAAATCCCGTCCGAGGATGTATACAATCACACCCATGTGGTCTTTAGGGACTACATGTAGTCCCTAAAGACCACATGTAGTCTTTAGGGAAAGTGAAAAGATTTGTGATCTTGAACATTGTAAGTACAACTTCAATACTCAAATCCCGTCCGAGGATGTATACAATCACACCCATGTGGTCTTTAGGGACTACATGTAGTCGCTAGGCACCGTTTGGCGCCAAACCCTCCCGCCAACAAAAATATAAAAAATTTTAATAACCAAAATTTTTTTGTAGTCGCCTTACTTCTAGCGATTACATTGTAGTGATGGCCTAATTAAGGTAAAGGTCTAGGTAAGGCTTGAACTCAGACAATTCATTGACACTAAAGTTCAAGTGTCAAAAATACACTAATCCTTATTGTAAAGAGGCACTTGCATGCTTACAAACTTTTGTAATATATATATAGTTCTGAATGTAAAACTAGCGTTAGTACGATGTCGAGTTGAATATATAGTGAAATACATATTATAATGACAAGGGAAATACAATTAACTAATTTGTCTAACTTAGATATTTGGAAGACAAATGTTAAACAAAATGAAACATAATAGATACATCATAAATTACATGAACTAACCATCCAAAAGTGTTTGGTCATGAATCTATACCCTTATATTAATCATCATAGTTGTTGTTGTTTTTTTTTTTTTTTTTTTTTTTTTTTTTTTTTTTTTTTTAACTCCGATGTTACGAGATCTTCTGCAGGTCTCATTAACCGTGCGCTAGAGGTTGCGCGATCTTTTTTGAACTTCCAACATAAACAACTTCGTGGCGAGGCATTTTCGTATTCCTCATCCTCTGTGATGCATTTCTCGCCTCTTTCTTTTTCGGGTTCCTTGATCTTCTCGTTATGAAGCTTTTTTAGCAAGTAAGCTTCACTCAAATCGTAACCAGCCATAGCCGTTGATTATAAGTTAGAACAAAATGAATGAGCTTAGTGAAGTAATGGTATAGTATTAAGTATTAACATGTGAACTTTATGTTTCGGCAAAACATATGTTTCTGAATGCTAATGAACTTCAACTTGATTGGGATGGATGGGTTAAAGTGTTACATATGATCAAGTGCAAATTCTATAACTGAGTTAGCTGACAAAGTGAATCGTGTTTAGTTGGATGGTGTTTTGAATGTGAGTTCGTTTCTGTATGCATTGAAAATACACATGTAAAACTCATCCAAGAGTAGCTAAAATTACAGAAGGTACTCAAAAAGGGAGGAGCGAAGTGATATCCACGATTCCACGAACATCCATCCAAATAGTTATGGCTCAAACCTTTAAAGATAGCGCAGCTGCAAAAACGGACAACGGTGAACGAACAATGCTAAGGGGTTGTTTGACTTAGTTTATTTGATGGGTTTACGAGCTTATTCATAGTTTGATGAGCTCATTTGTAATGGCTTATAAGCTTATCAACATGACTTTACAACTTAATTAAGTTCATAAGCTCGAGTAGATAAGCTCATAAGCCAAGCTTACCTACTTGTCAAACTTTAAGCTTATAAGACCATCAAATAAGCTAAGATAAACTCCCCCTAAAGTTACTTGTATGAGCAAGCAGGATAACCGACTATGGATCAATGGCATGGCATGAATCTCAGGCTCAGCTGAAAAGGAGTCGGTTTTAAAATCTAGCCATGTGAGAAAAGTAAAACAACATGTTGAAAATCCTGTTCGGGTCATCTTCCAATTTACGAGTCAGACCCATGTATCTCATCGTCACTAATTCAAGCTAGTTAACTGAAAGAAAAACAAAAGTGACAACAACAACAAAAACCTGCAATGGTATCATTCGATCTGATTCAAACAATGGTATCCATCTAACGATTATTTTCATTTATCTCATCTCAATCACTTCCACATTAAGGTTTTGTCTCAATATCCACTTACGACTCTCATATGGTGCTCAATGATCAAATTTCGACGTGGTCAAATCTTTTGATGGCCAACATTGTTTTCGCAGAAAGACGCTAAAAGTTAACTGAAAATTACTATTTACAGCAACAGGTCATATCTTTCAAAATACGTTACAATAGCTGATAGTCAAAACTTTCTCAAATGAGTACTTGTTCCATCATAGAAATGGACATAAGAAAACTGTCTTTACAAATAGATCAAGAAATTTGTCTTGTACTATCATTAATGACTTTCAAGAACAAGTAATGGATGTTGTACTATGTTGTCATTATTACATATGTTTGATTGTAATCAAGTTAGGTATAGAGTAAGAGGCATGATTTATATCATAATCGATCGGGTTTAGACATAATATACGTTACATGGTGACTTGTATCATAACTGTATGCGAAGTTGCTGTACATATGTATGTATCACCCGTTTTGACCCATTTCACCCATTTTATCCCAAAAATGTACTAATAAGTAACTTTGTCATTTATTTGAGTCGTTACACACATTTCACACGTTTTGACCCATTTCACTCATTTTAGCCCAAACATGTAATAATAAGTAACTTTGTCGTTTATTTTACTCCCATTTCACCCATTTTGACCCATTTTAGCTATTTTGACCCATTTTAGCCCAAATATGTACTAATAACTAACGTGTAGAAAAAAATCAACTATTTTGCACATTTGAGCCAAAACGTGTAAAATTAAGCGACCAAATCACCCGTTTCACCCGATTTGACCAAATAAACTCCTGCTGCAGCAGCACCAGGAGTGTTTGGTTACTGCTGCAACAGCAACCAAAATAAATAAAACAAATTCTATTGAATTTTTGAATTTAAAGTACTTATTGTCCTTATCTATAAAGTTCAGTATAATGTGTATCATCTTAGTATGCTTCAGAATTTCTGAATGTTGCTGAATGCTGATAAGCATCAAAATTAGTGTTGGATAAAAGATGTTTGTAATAACAATAAAAATGAATCTTATGCGTCTTGCACGTTATGTTGATAAGTATACTGATAACATCATCTATAGTGTAGTAGCCCACTCATTAGTTAGTGGTTCTTCCGGGCAAGAAGAAGGTTGGGGCAGGAAAAGGCTAGAATACTTGGGAGTTAAAGTTATAAACTGAATTTTGATGTAGCCACTTTTGGGTAATTGCAGTTTGACCTTTCAACATCATTGGTAGCGAACTGGATTATATACAGATAAATATGACACTGCCATTTGGCCTTCATTAGTTTCGGATGGATGGGTTAAAATATTACATATGATCAAGTACTAAACTTCAACTTGATTGAATGTGAGTTTGTTTCTATATATATTCAAGTTGCTAAAATTACATAAGGTACTCAAAAGGGAGGGACAAATAATAACAAGAAGAAGATTGACCCACCAAATGTGAAAAGAGGCATGCTTGTAGGCACTGAACGGCTGAACCTGCACACTCCCACAAGACTTTAATTTCATCCATAGTGAATTCATTATCCAAAACATTTGAGTCTGCTAGGTCCAAATTACGAAATAGCTAGCATTGGAAAAAGCCTTTCTACATGAGGCTCAATGAACCTATCCAAAAAAGGGTCATACATGATGATACATTTGAGATGTGATGGATCTGTTATCCAAAAAACCATTTGAGACAATACCCATAATTTTATTCTTCCTTCTATTTTTGTTTTAAATAAGCATGAGGATAGCGAGTGTTTTCGTCCCCCCCCCCCAACTGCCCATTTTACACAACATTTTTGACGAATCTTACTAGTGCTAATATGTTCCAATCTCATTTTGAGATGGTAGACCCCTATTACCCTTTTTATCCTACATACCAACACCAAGCACTGCACGAACATCGGCCACACCATCACCTTTCCAAGAATTCCATTATCTACTAACCAAAGTGCAGAATTCCTCATTTCTGAGCCATGAGCCAAACACCCTACAAGGCTTAGGTCTGAAATCGACACAAGCACTGGACAAAAGGATGGGACAATGGTCCGAGATAACACGCTCCGACAATTGTCCAAGATAACACAGTCTAATACTGTAACAGAAGTGTTGCTTCAGTGAAAAACAAAAGTTACTGTAACAAGGAACCGGTTTATCTTGCTCAATTTTCATCTTTGATCCACTTCGATTAAAATAATTATTACTTCGCGCACCCATGTTAAACTCATGAAATCCCACATTTGCAATGAAATTACTGAAAGACGTGGCTTCATTTGCATCGAATTGAGAGCCTTCTCTTTCAGATCTGGACTTAACTGCAATGAAATCACCTATAGCTATGCAAATAACATCCATAGAATCAACAAGATTTGTGATGTCTTCCAAAGATCCAACTTTAAACGCCCCAACTAATCCCCAGTCACTTTCCATATTCTATTAAAAGGTCAATATACTATAACTCTAATTAAGAAAACCTTACAACTAATTTCCTATGGTATATTCATAGTACAAATATGGTGATATGACATATCTCATATTTGCACAAGATAAACCATACTTTATTGTAATTCGATGGCTCAATAAAACGTTATAATAACAGAGAGGACTTATACAGCATAACACTTTACATATAGGAACTAAATATCATGCTTACACACACAAATTGAAAAAACGGAAAAGAAACGTCATTGATACACAAGCTGAAAAGAATGGAAAAAAAAACGAATTGTTTACGATCCTAACTGACTTTCGCAGGAATCGCGGTTGTATTTAGCCTTTGGACAAGTGTTGTCTCGTGAGGGTTTACAGTGAATATACCCACAAAATTCACCTAACAGAAAACAACTTAAAACCATAAAGCAACACCATCTTCACATATCATACCAAACTTTGATTCCTCATTCTCGCCACCATCTTCACATATAAACACAAACCAAAATGTAATGAACATTAGCTTCCTCCAAACTCCATTTTAAATGTAAAAATTAAACCAAGTGAATCAAACAATTGATAATAGAAGAATTGGTGAACAATTTTTATTATGGATTTGGCTTTATCTTTGTTATCATAAAAGAACATTTGACATTTTCTTTAACTTTGACTATATTCATCATCACGAAAAGCAACAATTAAATACTTTTTTTCTATTAGATTTGCTTAAAGATAAACAGCCATAATTAAAAGAAAGAAGAAAAGGAGAATATTACCGTTGAGATTGAATCAATGTTGAGATGTGGAATGTGAGATGTAGAATTTTACAATATTCAATTGTAATTTGATTGAGATTCTTGAAATTTTGTATCTCATCTGGTAGAGAATATAATTTGTCACAACCAACTATTTTCAATGACTGCAGTTTTGGGAAGTTATTAGGCAAAGAAACCAAAGACCCACAAAAGCGTATATGTAACTCTTGTAAACTAGGAAAGAGAATCTCGTCCTTTGATGTAGCGTTGTCCTCATCATGGAAACACTTTAAAGAATTCATTTCGAACAATTCAATTCTCTTGAGGCTGGGTAATTTCCCAAGTGGTGGAAGTTGTTCACACTTTTCAAGACTATAAAATTTAATACTAGTCAAATTGACTAATTTGACCATCCAACTTAGAGAAATAACCGTTCCCTTGTAATTCCATATAGTCAACTCCGACCAATATAATATCAAAGACTTTAGATTTGTTTTGTCTTTCAAGTTGGCACTTTTGGCATCCCTTAAACCTCCAACATTCTCTAGTTCTGATAACGTCAACTCCCTCCCAAGAAGATTTAGATTTCCCAGTTCACCTATTCGGGCCCCATCATCTTTTCCTACAACAAAATCTGAAAGCCTTCGAAGGTTGGTTAGTTCTTTTATTCCAACAGGCATATGGCGGAGATGGGGGCAGACACGGGTGTCTAGACGTTGAAGATTCCTCATGTACCTCAAACCTTTAGGCAACTCACGTAACTCCCAACACCCTTCTAGAATTAATGTTTGCAAGTTTTGGAGATAAATAATCGACTCTGGTAGAACTTTTATTTCTGAGTATGATATTTTCAAGTATCTCAAATGTATTAGCTTGCAAATTGATTCGGGCAACGTCGAGCTTTTAATTTCGTTCAAGTACAACACCCTTAGATAAACATGGCTGGAGATTTGCCTAATGTTACTCGTATAATATCTATTGAACACAAGCATTGATCGTACTGATCTTAGCTTTTTCAAATCCTGTTTTGAAAACTCAAAATCTTCACATGATAAACTTAGATGAAGCACCTCATCCGAGGTTATCGATTCCTTACCCGGCCCTATAACTGCACAATCATCTCCCATTTACATCTAGCGCAAGATCATGCATTAAATCATGCATTTTACATATCACACCCGTGTATTTATCCTTCTCGACATCTTGGAAAAACGACCTCCCGACCAAAGTATCAAAAATTTCCCCACCAAGCAAATACAAGCTCACATCTCCTTTTGATGGAATAAATCCATTTGCAATCCACAACTCTATTAATGAATCCTTACTCATTTCCTCCCCTTTTGAAAATAGAAAACAATAAGCAAAACATATCTTCATATGTGGAGGCAAATCATCGTAGCTTAACCTTAAAGCAGGTAAGACATTGTCTTGTATCTTCGACTTGAAGTTTTGGTTTACATACTGCCACTGATTCACCTCTTTTTTTGTTGACATTAAGCCACCCAAAGACTTCACTGCTAGAGGTAAGCCATTGCATTTCTCCACTATCTGCTTTCCTTCATGCTCCAGCTCAGAGCTTACGTTTTCCGCCTCTCCTCTGCCTGTGAACGCAAGCATCTTGAATAGCGACCATGACTCCTCTTCTGATAAAACTGCCACATTATGCTGCAACTCAGGAATATTCTTAGCCATCCGATTGGCCAAATCTTCCTTCCTTGTCGTTACCATATATTAGACAGTATTAGACATGTTTTATATATTTGAGGGTATTAGTGTGTAATTATCTAGTCTTGTAATCTCTATTTATAGCATTGTAATCTCTGTTCATAATAATACAATACACAATATCTCTTCACTGATTATCTTGGTATCAAAGCCAGCACCGCCCAAACCCTAATTTTTTCCTGCCGTCATCTTCCTCAAATCGCTGCACAATCAGCACCGCCCAAACCTGCAACCTTCGCTGCACATTCAGCGCCTACAACCCTATCCGTTCTCTCAATGGCACTCCTTCAACCCTTCACCACAGCCGAAAAACAAAGCCATAACTCCCACAAATTTGGTTTTACCCTTTCCACATCCAACTATGGTCATTGGAAAACCATGCTACACTCGTTTCTTGTCACAAACAAACTCTATGATTATGTTGATGGTACCATTCCTTGCCCTGAATCTGTTCTCACTGTCCCAGCAGTCGATAAAGATCAACCCTCAACCACCCAACCCAACCCTAACCATGCCACGTGGGTCTCTAATGATGCCCACGTTCGCATGTTGCTTTTATCCACTATTTCTGAAGCCGCCTTCCAGCATGTTCAAGGCGACACATCCAGAGAGCTATGGCTTGCTCTTGAACGAGCCTTTGCCCCTCATACCATCTCTCGCGAATACACTTTAAAATCCCAACTGCTACGGATCCGTATGGAACCTGATGAAACCAGTTCAGCCTACCTTATTCGTGCTCGTCAATATGCTGATGCTCTCGCCAACATAGGTGAACCTCTCAAGGAGAAAGATCTTGTTATGCTTGTTGTTACGGGTCTTCGTGACGAGTATGATGGTTTTAAGTCACAAATCGTGGGACGACAATTTCCCACCGCCTTTACTGATTTGCATGCCCTTCTCGCGGACCATGAATACATGATCAAAAAGCCACAAGCCGCCGCCACCCAGGCCTTTGCAGCCACGGTTCCTTCCGCCAACACAACAGCCGCCACACCCTCTTTACCTCCTGACACAGTTACCGCTCTTCAGCAGCTCATGTCACAGCTTGGTCTTCAGGTTCCGCAGCCTTCCTCGCAGTTTACACAGCCGCATCCTCAAGCTAATTATGCCTCTCGTGGCCGTGGGCGTAGTTCTTACAGTCGTGGTCGTGGTGGCCGCAATAATCCTCGCAATAACAACTACAACAATTCAAATGGCGGTAATAGAAGTCAATTTTCTTGGGCATCTAATCAAAATACAGTTTTTGGTACTTGTAACAGGTGTGGAATTGGACATATTCCTTCTCATTGTCCCAACAGGGACCCCAACACCATGAGAACTCCAACAACATCTGCACACTTTGCTGATTATCGTTCACAGGCAACAACCAGTTGGCTTCCAGACACCGGTTGCAATGGACACTCTGCCATAGATCAACAAAGCCTTGATCACTCAGAGCCGTATTATGGTAAGGATTCTCTTTATGTTGGCAATGGTGAAAGTCTCCCTATATTACATATTGGCTCCACAAAAATTTATTCCCCGCACAAAACCTTTACCCTTTCAAACATACTTCATGTCCCACAACTAAAACGCAATCTACTTTCTGTTCAAAAATTTTGTTCTGAAAATAATGTGTTCTTTGAATTTCACTCAACTTTTTTTGCTGTGAAGGACACGTTTACGCGGAAAACCCTCCTCACAGGTCCAAGTGAGAATGGGCTCTACTCCCTCCGCCTTCCGCTTTCTCGTTCAATTCACAAAGTTGCTTTCTCTGCTGTTCGGGCCTCCGCTGACACATGGCATCGAAGACTTGGACATCCTCATCCAGATCTTTTGAAGTCTATGTTATTTACTTTTTCCCTTCCTGTTAGCAATAAAAGTTTGAGTCCCTCTTGTAACTCCTGTCACATGGGGAAATCCTCAAAACAACATTTATTACCTTCAACTTTTTCCAGTACACATGTTTTAGACTTAATCTTTTGTGATGTTTGGGGCCCTGCACCAGTTAAATCTTTTAATGGTGATTCGTATTTTTTGTTATGTGTTGATCATTTTACTAGATATATGTGGATTTTTCCGCTTAAACATAAATCTGATGTATGTGCTACCTTTAAAACCTTTCATGCAATGGTTGAACGCCAATTTAACACTAAACTTAAATCAATCCAAACAGACTGGGGAGGGGAATTTCGACCTCTCTCTCCCTTTCTCTCTTCTCTGGGCATTATTCATCGTCTCTCATGTCCACATACCAGTGAACAAAACGGGTTTGTTGAGAGACGCCACTGACATGTGGTGGAAACGGGACTTACTCTCCTTGCTCAGTCGGGTGTCCCAAAACATTTTTGGAACTTTGCTTTTGACACGGCTGTTTATCTAATTAATCGCATGCCATCTCGGGTGGCTTCCAAAATCTCACCTTTTGAACACCTATTTAAACATAAACCTGATTATTCCTTCTTAAAGGTTTTCGGTTGCCAGTGTTACCCTCACCTTCGTCCTTACAATCCTCACAAAATGGATTTTCGTTCCCAACCGTGCCTCTTTCTTGGCTATAGTCCTGCTCATCATGGCTATCGTTGTCTTGATCTCAAAACAAAAAGACTATATATTGCACGCCATGTTCGCTTCCATGAGCAACTTTTCCCGTTTCTTCACCAATCTACTGCTACCTCCACAAACACACAACCAGACCCCTATGTTTCCTCATTTCCTATTTCATGCATTTCTCAACCTTCGGACCATCATTCCCAAACTGAACCCATTACATCACCATACCACGACACCACCGAACACCCCTTAAGTACTCCAAATCAGCCCTTTAACACGCCCTACTTACAACCGGTTCCACCCAATACTACAGGCCAGCCTAATCAACCTTCGCCTGTCTTAAACCCACCAGCACACGACCCACATACCTCACCCGCCCATAACCCAAACCCGCCTGACACATCAGCCCAAACAATTCCTGTACCGCAATCCACCTCGGCCTAACCACCACCATCCACCTCGACCCAACTACCACATCCCATACCCACAGCTACACCCACCTCTATTCCAGCCGTAACCTCCACTAGACCAGCCCATCTTCGCCAAAATCCTCCTAAAACCAAACGTTATGATCCCTCAGCTTTTCACACCACCACCGGACCACATGAACCTACTACTTTCACTGTTGCTAACAAGGATCCTCAGTGGCAACAAGCCATGTCTGAGGAATACAGGGCTTTAATGAAAAATGGCACGTGGACTTTGGTTCCACCTGTCTCTAATGCTAATGTGGTTGATTGTAAATGGGTTTACAAACTTAAAAGGGATCAACATGGGGCCATCAAACGATACAAGGCTCGTCTAGTCGCCAAAGGATGTAATCAACAAGCTGGCGTTGACTATCATGAAACATTCAGTCCCGTTGTCAAACCCACTACTATTCGGGTTGTTCTCTCTCTTGCTGTTGCTCGCGGGTGGTCTCTTCGTCAGTTAGATGTACAAAATGCATTCTTACATGGTGATCTAAAGGAAACTGTTTATCTGAGACAACCACCAGGTTTTGTGGACCCCGCTCGACCAGATCATGTTTGTTTATTACACAAGTCCCTTTACGGCCTGAAACAGGCGCCAAGAGCATGGTTTCAACGTTTATCCAAAGCTCTTTGTCTTTTGGGGTTCAGAGGGTCAACAACAGATCCCTCTCTTTTTATTTACTCGTCTGCAGGTACATTTCTCTACATGCTCGTGTACGTTGATGATATTATTTTAACGGGTAACAATCCTACAGCAGTTGACCATGTGGTTAACAACCTGAGCTCCACCTTTGCTCTTCAAGACATGGGTCCTCTTTCCTATTTTTTGGGTATTGAAGTTAAATCCTCAGGTCAGGATCTTGTCCTTTCTCAGAAAAAGTACATTCTGGAGCTTTTACAAAAGGCTGGCCTTTCGCAGTCCAAACCCGTCTCCTCTCCATGCTCTACAAAGGCCCCTTTGACACTTGGTGACAGTCCAAGTTTTGACAACCCCGTACGGTACAGACAAGTTGTTGGGGCTCTCCAGTATCTCACTTTAACTCGTCCGGACATTGCCTTTGCTGTGAACAAGGTTTGTCAATTTATGCATTCTCCTACAGAAAACCACTGGACTGCTGTAAAGCGTATTCTACGCTATCTCCGAGGTACTTTGAATCATGGCCTTCTTTTCAAACGAGCCTCTGGCTCTACTTTGCATGCTTATACAGATGCGGATTGGGCTGGTTGCCCAGATGATCGTCGATCCACGGGGGGATTTGCTATCTATTTAGGTTCCAATCTTATATCTTGGTCAGCTCGGAAACAACGGACCGTCTCTCGATCATCTACTGAATCTGAATATAAAGCCTTAGCTGACACGGTTGCGGAGCTTACTTGGCTTGAGTCTCTATTGCGTGAACTTCGGGTACCCGTGAAATCTGCTCCGATACTGTGGTGCGACAATTTGGGAGCTACATATTTGTCTGCAAATACAATTTTCCATGCACGTATGAAACATGTTGAGGTTGATTTTCACTTTGTGCGAGAAAAGGTTGCTCAAGGACGCCTTTCAGTTCAGTTTATTTCTACACATGATCAGATTGCTGATGTTTTTACGAAGCCGTTATCTACTGACAGATTTGTGACATTACGGGACAAGCTACAGCTTGTTTCCCACGCTTAGCTTGAGGGGGATATTAGACAGTATTAGACATGTTTTATATATTAGAGGGTATTAGTGTGTAATTATCTAGTCTTGTAATCTCTATTTATAGCATTGTAATCTCTGTTCATAATAATACAATACACAATATCTCTTCACTGATTATCTCCATAACAGTGCTACCTTTTGCTCCACAACTTAATGCTTTACATAACTCCTCCCACTTATCCATGTCCCCCCTGAGATTCATGATCAAGCCATACGTCATCCATTATAATGAAATATTTCTTTTCATTTAACTTGCTTTGAAGTTGAATTTGCAAATCATCCAATGACATCTCATCCAACTTCAAATCCTTCAAATCTTCTAGGCCACATATCGCTTTAATTATTTGTTTAATTATTGGTTTGATGTCAAACACAGAAGAGACATACACCCAACACTTCAACTCGAAATGTGTCTTCACCGCTGGATGGTTGTACACATATTGAGCTATTGTCATTTTTCCGATGCCACCCATGCCCCATATAGCATAGACCCGAACATCATTATCGCCATGTCGGATGCCTATATCCTGGTTACAAATCTTATCAACGATTTTCTCTTCATCCCTTCCGATCTTCACTAGTGGCATAGGTGAGCTAGTTTCCCTGTTTGAAATCTCACCGCCGATTCCCCCGCCAACTTCAGTTATGGTATTGGGAGTCAAGTTAAACTTGGATCTATCAGCATGAATGACATCCAACTTTTTCCTTATGTTCTTAACTTTATGAGCAATCCTAGTTTTGACCACAAGCGGATTATGGTGGGAGGAAAAGAAGGTTCTTACCTTATGTTTGATACTGTGTAGGCTTTGTATCGTAGCTTCAGTTGAGGCTTCATCTAGAACATTTTCCACCTCTAAAGAGGCGGATCTGAGAGTCCTTAGCCATTCTTCCACACCCTTTTCGTTTGTTTGTCTCATCTCCGCATCATGAAGAACACCTTGAATTTGTCTGAAAGTGTTGTTGAGAGCTAAAAGATCATTTTCAACGCCCCAAAGCAACCCAACCTCTTGGAAAGCTGCAGAAGTTAATCTCCCTACCACATCACTCACAAGAGCCGAAGTAAAGGGATCAGCCATGAATAATGCTTTAATTTAGAACCAAATGTAGAACTCACACAGTGTTTACACAATTACACACAAATTCTGATTCAAAATGAACTACAAAGACCAAGACTCAAGTGTTTGTGAGAGAAAGACTTTAAAGTTGACTTGGTGATTGGATAAGTGTAGAGGGTGTGGTTGAGTTTTTTTGTTCATATGATGCTAAATTTTAACTCAGCCAACACGAATATCAACTTGGTCTAGCTATACATAAGACTGTTTGGATAATTATACATTATGATGCATCGGCAACTCGAGCCAAACAACCTTGCATGACAAGTGATTGCCAAAGGTCATGCTCATGCTTGATTTAGCCACGGATCGACTCGACAAGTCATTGATACTAAAGTTCAAGTGTCTTTATTTTTTTCATGTTTAACTTATGCATAAAGATATATGGGAAAAGTGAATATGGGGATGTCTCATATCTAAGCTTACATGCGAAACCATTAAAAATCACTTAAAAATACCTATTATTGTAAAATGTACTAGTTTACGAACTTATGTAATACAGTACATGGTTTGAATGTTAGACTAATATTAGTACGATAATAAGCTAAGTAGTGAAAGAGTCTTTATAATGACAAGAAAAATACAATCAAACACTTTGTAATGTATGAATTTTCTTTTGCGACTCTTAGGCATGTTCGTAAATGTTTCTTTCATTTGACTTAAGTCAATTCTGACAATGGAATGTTTGTTCAAACGTTTAACTAATTTCATGCGGGAAGACATATAATTCAATATGTCATTGTACATTAGCAAAGTATCAAATGTAAAAAATTTTAATAACCAAAATTTTTTTGTAGTCGCCTTACTTCTAGCGATTACATTGTAGTGATGGCCTAATTAAGGTAAAGGTCTAGCTAAGGCTTGAACTCGACAATTCATTGACGCTAAAGTTCAAATGTCAAAAGATTGATTCTTCATATTGAATATACTTAATGCAAAAATACACTAATCCTTATTGTAAAGAGGCACTTGCATGCTTAAAACTTTTGTAATATATACATAGTTCTGAATGTAAAACTAGCGTTAGTACGATGTCGAGTTGAATATATAGTGAAATACATATTATAATGACAACGGAAATACAATTAACCAATTTGTCCAACTTAGATACATATTTGGAAGACAAATGTTAAACAAAATGAAACATAATACATACATCATAAATTACATGAACTAACCATCCAAAAGTGTTTGGTCATGAACCAATACCATATATTAATCATCATAGTTTTTTTTTTTTTTTTTTTTTTTTTTTTTTTTTTTTTTTTTTTTTTTTAACTCCGATGTTACGAGATCTTCTGCAGGTCTCATTAACCGTGCGTTAGAGGTTGCGCGATCTTTTTTGAACTTCCAACATAAACAACTTCGTGGCGAGGCATTTTCGTATTCCTCATCCTCCGTGATGCATTTCTCGCCTCTTTCTTTTTCGGGTTCCTTGATCTTCTCGTTATGAAGCTTTTTTAGCACGTAAGCTTCACTCAAATCGTAACCAGCCATAGCCGTTGATTATAAGTTAGAACAAAATGAATGAGCTTAGTGAAGTAATCGTATAGTATTAAGTATTAACATGTGAACTTTATAATGCGTTAGGGTTGGTTGGGGCCTAGGGCAACAAGTAAATCTACTGTTGGAGTTGTGGGCTTGCTACTTTAAAATCCTTTATATAATAAAACAAAACCCCGAGTGGGGACTTTTTCATTTCAAAAAAATCAAATCATACCTTATTTAGTAATAATGTTATTATTATTATTATTAATTTTCTTAAACATGTTTAAATAGAAAAACATAAATACTTCCTTATTTTGACAATAATGTTTATAAAATTCATTTTAGGTGAAAAATTGTGTACAAAAATATATGTGTCAAAAGTGTAAAGAAATAAAACTTTTAAAAGGCGGGGTTAATTTACAAAATTAAGGGTCGAAAACTAAAATTTAAAACATCAAAAACACCCAAAACTCGACCCACGGTTTCAACCCAGTTTTTCTCTCAACCCACTGTAACCAAATCAAAAATTGATACAAAATGGTATAAAGGTATGATTTTTAATACCTAATTTCTTGATTTGTTTAAAATTGATATAGGGCTTTTATTCATATTCCAAAAAGGTTTGTAATTTTCCTTTTTATTTTGTTTCAGTTTTGGGGAAAAATTAGGGTTTGATTGAAGCTCTAATTTGATCAATAATGGTAGAATATTTGTAAAAAATCTCACTCTTATGAACCGGCTAATCTCAGTTCTTGACCAATAGTGATTTCACTATCTTCATCTATGTATAAGGTAATTTAATATTGATAGGTTAATCTTTACTTTCCTAAAACTTTGTTTGTGTTTTGGTGTGTTAACTGATTTATACAGAATGATGAATTAATCATAGAGGTATGATTCATATCATATGTTTTTGTACCATCCAGTTCATATGATTTGAATCTTCTCTTCAATCATACATGTATTGATATTTATTACCATCGGGTTTTGTAACGCTATATCTTCATATGTTTGTTTATTATAAACTATAATGCCCCAATAACATTATATATTTATTGCTATTGTGGTGATTATTGATAGACAAAACAGGGGTTTTTATTGGTGTATCAACATGGACTTTATCATTGAAACAATTGTGCCCGATTGTGACAGCGCAAGAGTTGGTATTGGCTGTTCTCTTTTATTGTTATCTGGTGGTGTTCTTGATTACCTATTTATCCTTATTCTTAGGATATAAACCAATAATTTTTTCTTGACCAAAATGCATTAACAAAACTGAAGTTTTTGCCTTCATTATAGAGTTAAGCTTATGTAACCGCTTTGTTTGGTGTTAACATGAAGGGGTGACCTTATATTCTTATTTTTTTTTAACAAATATAAGGGTGACCTTATATGATGACTTCAAGTTATGCAAAGTGGAGTCTTATTTTTGTCATTGTTCAATTTATTATTAATTGAAAAGTATTTTTCTGTAATGCAGTGAGAAGATTGAAAAAAAATGGGTGTAGTGTTTATTGACAGAATTTATAATGTGGATGAAATTTATCCATTGACTTAGTTTTGATATAATTGTAAACCACCAGTGAATACATAAACACAAATTTTACTAAGTGGATTTGTGTTTAATGAAGTTTTCAGCTAATAAGTATTCCATAAGCACAAGTTTATAAGGCCATGGTCACTATGTAATATTCTTTTTTTATTTAGACTGCAAGAGGTTATCGAGACTTAAGACTATGACTCTTTTAAAAAGAAACTTCGATAAGAGCATCATATCATATTCTAGACTTGATCTTCATCATTCTCAAGCCGCTACTGTAATGAATGACTCAAGTAAAGTTGTCCTAGCCCAAGCATGCATTCTTTGTCTTAAAAAAGAAGATTGGTTATAGTGTAAAGACAATAAACAAATAGGAAAACAAATCGAGTAAGTACTATCATCGTACTCACCTTTTATTTATCCCATTTAAATTCGGAGGTGTTCAAATATAATTTTTGTGTTACTTTTTTCCGGGAATACATGCATGTAGAGTTTTAAATTTTTACTTTTTTCTTATCTTTATAGGTTATAGTTAGTGCAGTGAGACGCTTATCAAGGATTGTTGATGAAGAGAATATAACGAGCTAACATACTCATAGTTCCATTATAAACTCAGTAAATAGTTTTCTTTTTTACTCTTGTGCTTATGTATTAGTTGATTTAGATGTGTTTAGCTATTTACATCAACGAAGTAAGACGGGACTGTTTTGTCCACTCAACTATTCATAGATCCAGACTCTTCAGAGGCCAACAATATGAGAGCTTGGTTTGATAGATGCCGCAAAGATTTAGCTTTTTCAGTCCATCTCACGAGATTTTCCAGTAGGATCAAAAAATGAAATTCATAAAAAAGTCTCACAGATCAAGGAAGAAGGGCTTAAAAGAGCACATAAACCAGACTGGGTCACTGTAAAGCAACTGCAAAGAGCTATACATTCTGAAAAGCTAAGTGCAGGATGATGAGCGTTTTGCAAATGTTGTCAAAAACTGCCCCTTGCAGAGGTACTTTTGAAGCTGAAAATCAAAGAAGAAACATAAGGTGATGAACAAAGGGTCAAAATTAATGTCGTTACGGAAGACAAGATGAATTACTCTTCCAACACCAAGTATCTGTTGGAATTGATCCCGAAATCCTATTAGCATTTTAGGTAAAGTAAATTGATCAGCAAAGTCTTTTAGATTCTCATATATAACTCATTACATTTAAATCTGCCAGTGCCACTTCAAGTGAAATTTATGTTGACTGGCAAAGTCTTTAGATTCTTAGATATAACTCTTAACATATAAATCTACTTCGAGTGAAATTTATGTTGATTGCGCAATAGAGATGTTCTCTTGCTTATCTCATTTCTTTTAATATGTTATTAGAGCATAGATGTATGCGGTAGGTCATTTGAATGGGATTCACAAGTATTAAATTAGAATTATAGTAATGGATTGTTACCAATTAGACAATTATCTGTACATTGAGATAGATTTTAGAAGTGAAAAAAGGAAATTATTGTTCAACGTTGCTTGATGGCGCACCACAATGGCAATTAGCACAACCCACCAGCCACAGCAAACAGGTCTTGAGTTAGATATTGGTTCAACAACAACTGGAAAACCAAGGAAGTGGTTAGAACCGATGTTGCTATTGTGACTGCCTTCTCTTTAAGGACCTCTGCACAATGAACCGTTCAACAGGCCTTGAGGAGTATAGGTCTCACTGGCAATGGGTTATAATGGATGCTGATGATATAGTTTAGTATCTTATTGTGCGAAGTATTATAAAATGTCACTGTTTGTTCAGTTTTCAGCATCACATTATGTTTAGTAGCTTGAACGTCGTAGAAAACGCAACCGTAGAGTGCACTATTGGTTTATCTCATTTATTTATTGCGTGAATTGCGGCTTGTAGGTCCTAGACAACTTAATAGACTTTAAGCGATTTGGGGGAGACTAAGATTCATAGAGTTAGGGACTTCGGCACCACCCCACGACCAATATTAAGGAATACAACGCTTCAACTAAAACAAGGACGTGACAATTCAACAAATCAGTAGGAGATAACTAGGGAGTAATTACTTCTAAGTGAACACGTTTGTTTGCCGTAAGAGTTACCACCAAATTTACTTTTTCTTGTCATTAGTTTAATTTTAGTTTTTATAATTAGTTTTTGGGTTAGTTGAATAGCAACTAATTCCGCCCACTCTTTCAAAACCGAGATCTTTAATTTGCTTTCTAAAAAATATAAAAAAATACAAAAAGAATCATCCCTCACCTCTAGACCTATCTCGACATACATTTTAACTTAACGACACTATTCCCCTATAGAACGATCAATCAACCAGATTTACCTATACTACACTACAACGGTCAGGTACACTGCCTGGAGGATTGCAATGAGATATAAAACCTTTTGCGAGGTCTTGCAAATCCCGCATCAATATCAACGAAATTACTTACGGCATAGTTCAATACTTGTATATATTGTTATGTCATTTTACATTATCAAATGACAAGTTACAAAATAGATTTCATGCTGGATTTAATAGTCATGAATATCGTCTCATCAGTTTTTCACATCACAAATGACCACCATGTCAACCAAACAAAAATACCTCACTGATCACACATACAAACAACAAAGAAAATGAAGTTGGTTGTTCAGACAACCAAATTGTGCTCAAAACTAGTCTTCACGCATCGTTGGTGGGGTGTCGACGTGCCATAACAAGGTACAACGCATCTTTGTGTTAGCATAGTATATTTATGGTATTATTGTTTATGGGTTGGGCTTAGCCCAATGGATTATAAGTTTCGGTACATTGCTTTGTATTTATATATTCCGATTGTGTTAATGAGAAGGTCAAAGGAGAACACAAATTCTAATATGGTATCAGAGCGGGTATGATCCTCAGACCTAGGTGGCTAAGTCGAGCCGCCTCCTTTATGGCACCCCGTCAAACCCTAGTCGCCGCTATTTATCCCTCAAAAAAAAAAAGTTTGCTTTTATCTTTTGTTTCGTTGCTTCTACTTTTGCTGTTGTTGGATTGTGAAGATTAATCTCCGCTTGTTGTCGGATATCTTCATCAACAAATATGATATTTGCTTTTGCTACTGCATTTATTTGCTTTTACTGCTGATTGAAGAATTGTTTCTGCTTGCTGCCGGAATTCTTCCTCAACAAATTATATTTTTATTGCTTTAATGTTTATTTAGTTTTCTCATCCAATCCGAGCTTTCGCGATTTCACCTCTCGGATTGCGGTGGAGTATTAGAAGATATATAGGCCCAAGCCCGTTTGTGGGTTTAGGGTTTCGAGGGTTTCATATGCATGCACTATTATAAATTGTGGATCAATAAGATATAACACGGGGTCTACATCATTCAACAGAAAAACCATATGCATCAAATTCAACTGACACATCATTATCATGCGTAAATTTACGAACAGAAATTAAATTTTTAATTATGTGGCGTGTGACAAGAATATGATTAAGGTGTAGTGGTTTTTTTAGAAGTGTACAATAAGCTATATCCCGTATGCGTGATAGGTATAGAGTTGCCGTTTCCAACATACACAGATGGATAAATGCTTGAATTACTAATAGAAAGTGAGAATACCTGTGTTGTCAGCCAAGTGAGAGTATGCACCAGTATCCATGTTCCAAGCGGGATCCTGAAAAGCCTGGGGAAGCATAGTAGCTTGAGACGGAAAAGAATTAGAAACAGTATAAGCAAAATTCCCGGGTATATAAGCGTTGCTTCCCTGTTGCATAAACTGAGTACCAATTGGGGCATGCGCAAAGGGTAGCTGGGCCTGTGATGCGTGTGTAAGTTGTTGGGCCGAAGGAGTTGTGTAGGCCATGTTGGCACGTGGTAGATGTTGGGCCATAGGAGCAGGTGGATTCAATTGGTGTTGGGCCTGTGGTACCAGTGGGATTCCATACGGGGCAATAATAAAATTAGTCTGGCTTAAAGTATAAGGGTTAAATTGCATACCAGCCATCCCGAAAATAATAATAATAAAACTGAAGCACCGAAACCTTTTAGTTTGGTACTAGTATTAATTTGTGCACGGTCGCCTAGGAGCCTAATAAACCTTTTTTTCTTTTGGTCGGCAGAACAAAGCAATAATGAAGCAAGATTGAAGCACCACTAACGAAGCAGCAAGAATGAAGCAAGACTTTTTTTTTTTTTTTGATTGTCAGGTGTAGGGCTAAGCAAAACTGACCGAAACCGAAAATCCGAAAAATGACCGAAATCGAGTGTCCAGAACCGAACTGACAGCCTTCGGGTCGGGTCTCGGTTCTAGGTTCAGAAAAGTTGGTACTCGGGTCGGTCGGGACGGGTCGGGACAAAACCGAAGAATAAGTGCAGTATTTGGGAAATACAACGAAACCGAAACCGACGAGACAAACCGACGACCCGAGTCCATTCGATTCGTTTCGGGATAGTATATCACCCTTTTCGGATCGACTGGGTTCGGGTCGGTTCGGGATCGGTTCGGATATGGTCGGCCCTTGTATGCTCCCGCCCTAGTAAGGTGTTTTATGTGCAATAATGAAGCAACAAGAATGAAGCAAAAAAAAAAAAAAAAAAAAAAAAAAAAAGACACTTTCGGCACTTTTGATTGTTAGGGTTTTAGGCGTGAGATTTTTGAGAGAGTTAGGGTAGGCTCTGATTACCATATTAAATGATGTAAACCCCATGTTATATCTTATTGATCCACAATTTATAATAGTGACTACATATGAAACCCTAGAAACCCTAAGTCCACAAATGGGCTTGGGCCTATATATCTTCTACCCGCACAACATCTAGTATGTTTTTATCTCAGTCCAAGTTTGCTGAAGAAATTCTTGAGAGAGCTCATATGCAAAAATGTAATCCATGCCACACTCCTATTGATACTGTGGGAAACTAGAAGGGGGGTTGAATAGTTTACCGATTTAAAAACTTCTTTTAAAGATCTTGTTTTAAAAGTTGGTTATTGGAAACTTTGATTCGAACTCTATGTGTAATCAATCAGCACCAATATGAACTACACACTAAGCTAAGTAATAATAACAAATAAAAGTAAAGAGTAGAGTTGGAAAGATCAAACCGAGACAGAGGATTTATAGTGGTTCGGCTACGAAGCTCTTCTTCGCCCTACTCCACTCCCCGAGTACCACACTCGAGAGTTTCAAGCACTATGTCAACAACCTCCCTTAAGGCGGAGAAAACCGTACACGTCGCTTATCCTATTACCGACACTAAGCTAGATGTCGAGTGCTAATCTTAGCTAGCACTAATCTACCAAGGTCCACGTGACCAAACACACAAGCCCAATGGCTTCAAGAGATCACCAAGATCTCAACACGATCACAATGATCAACACTCACTTCACTCTACTTGACTAACACTAACCTAATGACACTTGATCTTCTTGATCAATCACACAAGCCCAATGGCTTCAAGAGATGTTCACTATCTCTATAGATCACACTTGATCTTCACTCTCACTAACAAAAAGAAAATAAACTTGATGTATGCTAAGACACAACAAGGTTGTAACAAGTGTTACAAAAACCTATCAACTATAACTCTAGTATCTTCTTGATTACTTGAGTTCTTGTCTTGCCAATGAAGAGGGATGACAACACCTTGTATCAACTTGGATACTTGTGTTCTTCTCTTGCTAGTGAAGAGGTATGAAGAGGATCACTTGAAGGATGATTGGATCACTCTTGAAACAAAGAAAAACTAATCTAATTGACCCTTAGAAGTGAAAGGTGTGAGAGGATTTAGTTAAGGGATTTTTCTGTGTGTGAAGGGTGCCTAAAACTGTGAAAGAGGTGGGTATTTATAGGCAAAGAAAATCTGAACGTTACAATTCAAAATGGTACGGACGGCTCCACTAAATGACCCACGGCTCCGTTAAATTTAACGGTACCGTGGAGCCGTGGTAGACTAGGACGCTCCAAATTTTGTCTTTTCTGGTGAAAACTTATTTGGGGAAGGTTGGAGCTGATTTTGGGGGGAAAAATAGCTGTTGTGATTTTCAAACTTATTTTTCCATTAAAACATTTCTTAATATTTCAAAAATAATTTGTCATGTGTATTTTTGAAAAAAATGTTTTGTCCCATTTAAAATGTGAATTTTCAAAACATGAATTCACTTATTTGATCACTAGTCCAAGTTGTAACTTTGTTCAAGAGTGATTTGCGTAGAAACGAGATCTTTCGATTAAAAACTTGTTAGCGTTAATTTTAACGTAACGTGAGTTCACATTTTGTCATCCTCAAAACGTGAAGTAATCGAAAGATATAAATAACGTTTTTAGAACATTATTTGCATCAACAATCTCCCCTTTTTGATGATGACAAAACATAAACTCATTTTAGGTTAAAATTAGTTTTAACAAGTTTTTAATGAGTTTACTCCCATTTCTCCCCCTTTTTGTCAAATCAAAAAGGTGGTTAAGGCTCCCCCTTGATGTGTACTCCCCCTCATTTGGAGAACACAAAGGAATCGAGCAATGGATCGTGCTACAAAACAAAGTTAGACGACAAATATACAATATCTAACAAGTAGCACATTTGTGACAAATAACCAATCCCTTAAAAAGAAAAAACCTCCACATAGAAGCATTCATTCATAAAACAAATAAGTGTCATAGTAATGTATGGCTACATAGAAAGCACTAAGAAAGATAACAAGAAGCCTAAATTCCTAATGACTAGAGACAAGCTTCATTTCCAAGAGGGGTCCTAAGAGTTTATTGTGGAGGACTAAACAAGCAAGTGTTTAGTTGTTTTGGTTAGGAGGTGGTGGAGATTGGGGCCCCATTTGAGGTGGTGGAGGTGTCAAGAGATGTTCTATAAAGTAGAACATGAAATGAATCTCGTCTCTTAAGAAGTAGATGAGATTACGGTTGTGGAGACAACATAGGCAATTAGCATTATGTAACTCAAAGGGATGTGGTTGGTTGGGTTGTGCCATGATAGGAGATGGTGATTGTGGTAGGGTTGTTGGAGGTGAAATTGGCATGGCATTGTCCAATGGGGTGAAGGGAGATGGTGTGTATTTCATTGATGATGTAGTGTAATAGGATGATGAAGATGTTGTGTAAGTAGATGATGTTTTAGATGGTGCATAAGGTGGTGATGGTGAGTATGGAGTGGCTTAGGAAGGTGGTGTCATAGCTTCATCATCTCTTGTGAGATCCACAAAGAGTGGTTTTGAGGGTGGTTTTACGGTTATCCTAGGTTTCTTGGAGATTTGAGAGGTTGAACCATGTGTGGAGGACATGGTGTTTGGGTGATGGGAGGTTGAAGGTGAAGTGCAAGATAAGCTTGCAAGGGTGAGGCCTTATATAGGCAAGTTGGGTGAAATTTGAATTAAAGTTGATCCTATGGTGTAGGAGGGGAATCCTAGGGTGAATGTGAGGGTGCAAGGTTTGCAGGTTTGAGGTTAGGGTGTAGGGAAGTAGGAGCATTAGGAAAAATCCGTTATACAGGGTCACGGCTCCGTTAAATACCCCACGGTACCGTTAAATTTAACGGTGCCGTCCCTATTTAGTGGTGCCGTGACACTGTTGGCACGAAAATTTCCTTGCAGGCTAGTTTTGGGCAGCTAGGGGGAATTTTCTAGGGGAACTAATTCCTGGAAATGAGAGTGCCTCAACTCACTAGGTACTTATTTTCCTAATATATCCATACAATGCTACATCTAGCACATAAAGATGATCATGCATTATACTTAAAGAATCATAAGCATGCAAGCATAAAGAACAAGATAAGGTATCATCCAAATGTCAAATATACCATTTATGTAAGCATGCTAGATAATTTGAGCATTAATTCCTAATATAGTCTATTAGTAATAAACCCTAGTGAGAGATATAAATCTCTTCCTAACTACTTATGACTTGAGCATTCCCCCTTCTTGTCACACTCTTGTCTTGAGTATTAGTCTCATTCTCATGAATAGGATCATCAAAGGGTGCATAGTGGGTGGTGAATTCGGAAGTGAGGATGGTTGAGACATATGACTCGGTTATGGGTTTCATGACAGGTGTGAACAGGGAGTATTGAGGACCATGAAGGTAAGGGTGAAAGGTTGTGAAGTGATGATAGAGACGGGTTAGGAACATCCCATAAGGTATCAATTTATTCTTGTTACCATTGAGATGTACAATTCGCTTAGCGAAGAAGTAAGCAAGATTGTAAGGTTGTTGGGTTAAGAGACAGTAAATCATATGAGCACAACACGCCGGGAGTTGCTCACGATTTCCTGTGAGACTTAGAACATTTTCTCGCAGGATGACTGCCCAAGAAAGTAGTTCATGACGCACTTCTTCCAAACGAATTTTCGTTGGATGTGGGTGAGGGTGAGTGCGGATGATTTTGGTTAGTTCTGTTGGAGAGGGTATGTACGAACAGTACGGACTATTCTCCTCACGATAGTGAAAGAGAGACTCAAGACACCAATCTTCAGTATAGGCACATTGCCCATGATTGGGTATACTAAGGATTTGAGCAAATTGCTCAAGAGTTAGAACGTATTTGAAGTTTTTGACCCAAAACCAAAGTGACAAGGATTGATCCTTGTTACGTACGAGTTCAACTTGTCGGAAGAATTCCAACACAAAGCGAGGACAAATGTACTCGTTAATGTGGAGTAGACAATCGAATCCTATAGCTCTAAAGGAAGTGTTGATGTCCCGATGGTAAACTAGGGATGGATCAACGACACGGCCTTCATGAAACCGACGGGTTTCAAGATTGACATAGGCACGAATGTGGTTACCGGGTGTAGTGGGTTCACGTGAGATTTCGGGTGTATAGGTATCGGTTAGGAGATGATCAAAATCATATTCATGAGACATTTTTGTGTCCTATAAGAAAAAAAAATTTAGAATAAAAACCAGTTGCATACAACACGTGCCTAGTGTGTGCCTATATGCAGACTATGTGGAGGTGCGGTAATCTCGACTCAAAAGAAAAATAATGAGATTACCCAAACACTCCTGATTTCACTTTAGCTCAAACAAATATGTCGAAGAGTACATATTGATTATGTAATTCGAATAATATTTGTGAGATCATGAATGCATGAGAAAGTGTTTTTAGTTTGCATCAACAATGCATGAAAAAGAATAATTTCATGATCCTAATTTTGTGAGATTTTAAAATTGATGGAATTGGGGTGTTTTAGTGTTGATGACTTCTAATTTTGAAACATTCCTAGAAAAAGGTGAAAATCCCCAATTCAATTTTCATCAATGAACAAACCCTAGACTCAAAATTAGAAATAAATTAGAATGAGAAAACTTACAAATTATGTTGAAAAGGTTAAAATGATTGAGGATCTTGAAATCAATGTCTTGAATATGATCTTGAAGAGGTGTAATTGAGTTTTGGGTTGTGAGGTTAGGTTATGACAGCAATTGCTGAGGTTGTGAGGGTTTGGAATGAGTAATGTGGGAAAAGGGGACTGAAATACGAAATGTTCCAGATGCACGGTTCCACGGTACCGTTAAATTTAACGGTGCCGTGCCACATTAGTGGAGCCGTGATCTGCTGGGACTGTTTTCTGTCCCATTTTGATTTTTGACGAATAAGTCTCGCTGTTTTAGTGAGATCTTATGACACGAGGAAAGAATTTGTACCTAACAAATTCTTATGACTAGGAGTTCCTAAACTTGACTAGACGAGATACACGAGATGACTTCAAGAGTCATGAGATTTATGGAATATGTTCCATCATTCCTAGACCTAGACGGAGGTAGTTAAAGGATTCTCGTTTGAGAGGTTTGGTTAGTATGTCAGCGATGTTGTCTTGAGAAGGAACTTTCTCAATGGAAATGTTTCCTTTCTGAACATTATCGCGAAGGAAGTGGTGGCGAATTTCAATGTGTTTAGTACGGGAGTGTTGGACAGGGTTTTTGCTCAAGTCAATAGCACCTTTATTGTCGCACATAATGGGAACATCATCTAAGTATATGCTATAATCGTTAAGGGCTTGTTTCATCCATAGTGCTTGCTGACATGCCTTTTCGGCGCTTACGTACTCGGCTTCGGTAGTGGAGATAGCAAGAGCCGTTTGTTTCTTGGAGAACCAAGAAGTTAGACAACAACCCATGAAGGTACAAACGCCACTCGTGCTTTTTTGATCCACGTAATCTCCCGCATGATCAGAGTCGGCATAGACAACAGTTTCTATACCGGTCCCCTTGGGATAAAATAATCCCAAGTGTATAGTGTCTTTAATGTATCGGAAGATACGCTTAACCGCTTCAAGGTGAGAGGTTTTGGGATCCTCTTGGAAGCGAGCACAAAGGCAGACACTAAACATGATGTCGGGCCTACTTGCCGTGAGGTATAGTAAACTACCTATCATACCTCTATACTTAGTGTTATCCACGGACTCACCTTCTTCATCTTTCGTGAGTTTTATTTTCGTGGACATGGGAGTTTTCATGGGCTTAGACTCTTCTAAACTAAACTTCTTAAGCATTTCCTTACTATACTTAGATTGATTAAAGAAGATACCATCTTCCATTTGTTTAATTTGTAGACCAAGGAAGAAATTTAATTCGCCCATCATGCTCATCTCAAACTCGTCATGCATGATTTTAGAAAAATCATTGCACAGTTCTGGACAAGTTGAGCCAAATATAATGTCATCAACATATATTTGAACAATGATGAGATGTGAATCTCGTTTCTTTGTGAAAAGCGTGTTATCTACCACTCCCATGGTATATTCATGTTCAATCAAGAATGCTTTCAGTCTATCATACCAAGCTTTGGGAGCTTGCTTAAGACCATAGAGTGCTTTCTTGAGTTTATAAACATGATTCGGATATTCGAAATCAATGAATCCCGGAGGTTGAGCAACATATACCTCCTCGTTGATATAACCATTAAGGAATGCACTTTTCACGTCCATTTGGTACAATTTAAAGTCTAAGGCACACGCATAGGCAAGGAGTATTCTAATAGATTCTAATCTAGCTACAGGTGCATAGGTTTCATCATAATCTATTCCTTCTTGTTGGTTATAGCCTTGTGCTACCAACCTTGCCTTATTCCTAGTCACGACGCCATTTTCGTCGAGTTTATTCCTAAATACCCACTTAGTTCCTATGATGGTTTGATTCCTAGGAGGAGGTACCAACTCCCAAACTTGGTTGGCGGTGAATTGATTAAGTTCTTCTTGCATGGCAAGTGTCCAACTATCATCCTTAATCGCTTCACCAACATTCTTAGGTTCTACAGTAGATATAAAACAAAAGAAATTACTTTTGTTTTGAGCTTGTGACCTAAGGGTTCTTTGGTTTAGGTTTCCTATGACATTTTCAATAGGATGGTTCTTGGATTCCTTAACATTGACAATATCGTCAACTTCAACTATTTCATCCTCAATGTCATCATCTAAGGTTTTCTTGCCATTAACCTCAATGGCTTGTTCCTCATCTAAGTCATCATCAACCAAGGGTGATGTCTTAGTTGGAGGAGGGCTTTCATCGAATGTCACGTTGAGTGACTCTTCGACTTTCATTGTTTCCTTATTTAGGACAATGTAAGCTTTACTATTTTGGGAGTATCCTAGGAAGACACCTTCGTAAGACTTTGGGTCAAACTTGGTGAGGTAATCTTTAGTGTTTAGTATGAAGCACTTGCTTCCAAACACTCTAAAGTAATCAAGAGTAGGTTTTCTACCTTTCATGATTTCATATGGGGTTTTTCCTAAGATAGGCCTAATTAAAATCCTATTAAGTATGTAAGTTGAGGTGTCCACCGCATTACACCAAAACTTTTGCGGAATTGATTGTTCATTCAACATCGTTCTACTCATTTCTTGTAGAGTACGATTTTTCCGCTCTACTACCCCATTTGATTGTGGAGTGCGTGGAGCTGAGAAATTGTGAGTAATACCATTAGCATCACAATATACTCCAAATTGCACTTCATAATAAAAGTACTTTGCTTATATTGAATTATATTGTAACCGTAACATGCATTAGTAGTTTATGGAAAATTAGTTCGAGATTACTAAAGTTGTTAGTTAATTTGTGAGTTTTGATACATATTCAGAAACTATATGAACCAGCTTGTAACACCTTGATCCGGAAAACAGATATTTTCCAGATTAAAATACTATAAGTTTCGATTAACAATCTCAAACAACCCATTCAGTATTTTCGAATTTTACAATAACATGTGCTACAACCTTTTTGAAAGACTTAATTGCATATGAAATATGAACCCTTCTCATAGACATGCATGAAAATAAGTCAAATTTGACAACCCATTTTGATTTTTCCTTCTTTACCAGAAGAATGATTTTTCCTTCTTTACCAGAAGATGTATCATAAAAAGTGCTTTAAAAAAAATAAAAAAATTAATGTATTAGTTTTCTTTTGCGACTCCTACGTATCTTCGTAAACAAGTAGGGGGAGCCCGCTGCGTTGCAGCGGGTAATTTTTGTTAGGTCGTCTTTTAGCCGGAGATTTAATTATAATTTAGATTTGTTTAAGTGTGTGGTTTTTTTTTAGAAGTATGTTTGTACATTTTAAGTCAAAGTATATTAAATGAACTCTTTTTTTGTTCTAGAGTAAATGTCATAAATCGTCCATGTGGTTTATCGGGTATAACGAAAATGGTCCCTAAACTTTTTTTCCCTGGATCCAGTCTGATGTTTTATACTATTATGAATTAAGCTACCGCTAATTACCTACTAATTACCTATTAGATCTAGAGAGAGAAAGCTAGAGAGAGAAAGAGATGGAAGGGAGATGATTACACAATAATACCAAATGATTAGAATTCATCAACCAACCCCTCTCCCTTGGATGGGAGGGGTATTTATAGTTTTACATGAGGTTGGGCTACTAGCCCTATATGCTTAAACATAATACATAATTAACAATAATAAATGATAAAACGACACAGCCCATGGGCCTTCTACACGGGCTGGGCCTAATAACAAACCTAAAGGCCTAAGCAACCTAATACAAATGATCAATACTTGAAATATTACAAAACGTGTTCCCAACAATCTCCCCCTAAGTATTGGTCATCAAGGTTGCTTGACGTCGTCTTTGCTTCTTTGGCTTTGACGTCTTCATAATCTTTGTTCTTTGTTCTTGAAAGTGATGTGATATGATATGGTGGTGGTCTGCCGTATTCCAACGATCTTTGCTTCCGGTGTCTTCACGTCTTCTCCACCATGCTCATATTTCTTTTGACTCTGGTTCTTCAACTTGTTCTCACTTCTTCAATCTTTAACTTTGAGACAGGTTGTAGTACTTTGAATCTTTAGACTTTTCTTTAACAATTCTGAACTTTTGATATTTCTGAGTCTTTGTGAGAACTTCTCTTTATGATATGAGCATGATGGAGTCTTGATGGTGGCTAAACTCCAGGTCTCCAAGCTCCGCAGCAGTAACAGCACGAACCAACCGGTACTTACAGGCTCAGACTTGAGATCATCAACAGCATAGTGTGAAGACTTTCTCAAATCCTAACCCAGACCGTTCTGAACCGGATTCCCCCGAAAGGGATAACACGGACATACCGAAGTGCACCCACGATTCAGTGAGTCGCTGGAGATCACCCCACGACTGTAGACCGTTTGGAACAAACACTAAGCATAACCCACAAGGAGTTACCGAAGTGACCTGCTGTCACAGTTGTTTGATGTTGCTCTGGCAGGATTTCCATTCAATCATTGATAATCATATATGTGACTTTTCTCATGAATGTTCTCGGCAGATTGCTAAGATCTGTGATGCGCGTGATGTGTCGTTGCGGTTTAGCAGTTTTAATGCCTACTCAAGTTTTAAATTTATATTTAGCCGACTTATCAATAACACACACACTTAACGAGCAGTGTACCCGGTCAGTATGAATATAATGGTAAGTAGAGTGTCGATCACTAAGAGTGGAACGTATTATCTAGTTAATCTAATCAGTATTTTAATATCCTAACGCAAGGGGGTTTTCAGCCTGAGAGACTGGCACGGTTTGTTTGCAATTAAATAATAAATAAACCAATAGGCACGAATCAGCAAGTAGCACACACGTACACAGATAAATACTCGAGACAATAAGAGGGCTGTCCTTATGATTAAGTAGTTTGTCACTTGTTTTATTGATAGCTTTATATGAAGTGTATGTAGTTAATCCTTTCTCGTTGGTCCTATTCTTATCGGCGAGTAAACCCTTAATGATTACTTATGTCTAAAAGTTATTCCTAAGCGATCAATTTAGTAATAACCGTGGGAGCCACATTATGTCCCGCAGTCAAATGCCCGCAAGCCACTAATAAACACAGAGGTTATCAATGCACTAATAAGTAGTAACCAAAGACATCAACATATAAACTTTAATTAATGAGAAAGCAGTTTTAAGGGAGTGCAATCTTTCCGTTGTCACATTACACAAGCCACCAATCTTGATGAATTAAAGTTTGCTAACACAATAAAACAAAACTACTTAATGAATTAAACACATGCAGCACCTTCTTACAGCTCTTGTATCTTTGATTTGGGTGTGTCTTGTGCTGCCTCCTTGACTGAATTCGTCCTTTTGTTCTTCTGTTCGAACTTAGGTTATAATGTTCGGAACTTGTAATTCGTCTGGTCTACGGGGTATTTATAGTTTCTGTCTGAGGGAAGATGCGGCGCATCTACTAAGTAGATGCGGCGCATGTACTTAACTTCGCGTGGGGTCCAAGATTATAATATTCAGGAATATTCGTACACCGCCAGAAGATGCGGCGTATCTTGATCTTTGGATGCGGCGCATGTCCTCTTGTATCTTGGATCGTATCTGGTGATATCTTGATAGAGATGCGGCGCATGTCATGAGTGAGATGCGGCGCATCTGGAGCAGATTTGACTTGATCTTGTCCATTTCAGTAGACTCTTCACTTTATGCACGTTTTGCTCCATTATTAGTCCAAAATCGCCAAGTTTCACCAAATGCTTGTTTTCAACTGAGAATTACAAAAGTAAACGATTAAGTATCAATCCTCATACATAATATAGTAAAACAAGTCAAATTAATAGGATAAATGATAGTAATAAAATGTACTTATTTGAGTTCATCAAATATCCCCCCACTTGAACTTTACTTGTCCCCAAGTAAACCTTAGAATTTCTTTTATGAAAATGTATCCTAAAAGATGTTAGGATTTATTTTTATATTTAAGCATGTATTCGTTCATTTCATAATCACACAACTAAACACTTAACGAATTAGAAGTAAAATAAAATAAGTCGATAAAATCAAATCTAATCGTTTAACTGTCCAGTCGCGACGAATATTCTATCATAAGCTTGGCAAGTATACACATCTCCACCACTAAAGCTAAGGAATAACAAGTCTAAAGCGGTAAAAAGGGTTTTTAGGCTTAAGGGTTAATTATTCTTAATCACTATCGATCTCAAATTCCAGAAAAGGCGAAAAAATTACAAATACATGATCAAATCCACGAACACGATACTTGCAATTGCTCAAATCCTTAACTCGAATAGGCTAAAGATAGGTCCAAACTTCACCAATAATAATATATCAAAAAGGGCGACAAAATCATAAATACATAGCCGAATCCACGACTACGATACTTAAGATTGCTCAAATCCCTAATCTCAATAAATCAAAGGTTTGGTTGGATAAAGAATAATAAAGGGTATGGATAACATTTGGGATATAAAGTGGTGTAAAAATAAAAATAAACAAAACAAATAAATTAAAATCCTAAGTGTGGTTAATCACTATCCCAACCATCCCATGAATAAGACTCATATCATTGAATAACTCACGCTTTAACACTTGAAACACACGCTTTAGGTAGACACGAATTATACTCAACAAGATCTTAATCAAAGAATAAACCTTAATTGGCGTTCCCATAACTGCCAATTCCCATTCAATCCATAGATATAGTACAACAAATAGTGGCCATATGAACCACTTACATAACTTTACATCGTTGGTTTAGAAACAAACATCCAACTTTTCTTTTTCTTTTTCTTTTCTCATTTTTTCGATTTTTTTTTTTTTTTTTTTTTTTTTTTTTTTTTTTTTTTTTTTTTTAACTTGAAACATAAACATAGATGTGTAAAATTTCACCACATCACTATAATGATAATTCTGGATAATTTTTCTATACTTTTCATAACTTCAGAAATAACGGTAATAGTGAAAGTAGTAAACACACGAAAATCAAGACTCAAAATATACAATATTTACTTTCACTCCAATTGCATTGTGCAATTTCCCGACCTAACCATAGATAATGAATTACGCACGCGAACACAGGTAATGTAAGGAAACACACTTTGCCTATAGCAATTAACCAACCACGGATTCTAATCTACAGGGTAGGCTAAGGTGTAAGGGTGTAACGAAACATTTTAAACATAGGTGTAAGAAACGAAAGGAATGGCTCTGAGTGTTTTTCTATGGGTATCTTACTCTAAAAATGAGAGTAACAAAAGGGTTTATACTGGGGTTAACTAACCAGTGTAGTTAGCTAATAACACATAACATATAATAGGCTATTTGGGTGTAATCCTAGAATTTTACCAATTTAGACAAGTCATTCCAATTATATCAATAATACTCATTATGGTGGTCTCGAATAGTATACAAGCCAAGTTCTAAAGTTTACAAGTCACCGGCACACTCATAGATTTGTGAATTTTGAAAAATCACAATTTTTGAAAATAACGTCTTGTGTGCAGCTATGCAACTTAGATCTTAAACAAAAACATGCTAAAAAAAATTTCAAGTTTGATATATTAAGCACATTTTAAGCATAATTTTTGAAAAAGTTTAGGACAAGTAATTGTTAAGTGTTCTAATTCTCCAATCCCCCCACTTAAGTTAAACAACGTCCTCGTTGTTTGTATAAAAGGTTAAAAACTGGAAAATAAAAGAATTAGAACAGAAAAACTCCCCTGAGATTTGCTCGGTATGATCCTCCATTAGTGTAAGAGCAAAAATCATCTTTCTTGTGGATTAGAACGTTTAGGCTTCATAGTTGATGTATCCACAGGAAATTCAGGAAACTATAATACCACCAACACTTTAAAACACACCTAAGATAAGAAAGGTTCAAACTTGCATAACATTAGTAGTTAGGAAAAATATAACTTAAAAATTAAAACTGAAAATCATCAGGTCAGTCGATGCGCCGTATCTTATGGAAGAAGATACGCCGTATCGAGCCTGGAATTAATACGGATCAGAATAAAGATGCGCCGCATCCTTAACCAGGGATGCGCCGCATTGAAAATAAACTGATAAATAGTTTTAAAGTCGCAAATAAAAATGCAGAAAAATTAAATAGGATATGACCATTGCAGGAGATGCGTCGCATCTCAGAATTGAGATGCGCCGTATCCTCGTGCTGGCCTGACTGACTCGACACAGAAAACAGAATAATAAATCCTGGTTGTCTCCCGGTAAGCACTTGTCTTTATTCCAGAGTCTTCAAGTTAGACTCACGTTCAGCTCTTTAATATCGATCATTGAAAGAGTCGGAAACATCGCGCTCCTTCATCGCCAATTCAGTAATATTGAACACTCCTTGCTCGTCCTTAATTTCCACGCCGTTCTTCTTTAATATCTGCATAAACAAAGTCCTGTCCCTTTCGGGCAGAGATGACAAAATGATAGACGGGAAATTCTTATTATCATATAGGCACAAATAAGCAAGGTAGGGTGGTAGTTCAATAAAAACATCATTATTCAAATTTGTTTTCTCAACTATTCTCCTACGTTTATTAATTACCACACAATCATACCACTCATCATCAGAATCATTAACAATATTGCGTCTAAGCTCGGTAGGTACATTTAGGTCAATGAATTCCTCAAAGTTTTCATGATTAGGATTAGTTGAGTTGTTTTGAATCAATGTTTCTCCCATAAGTCTAGCTTCAAGATCGAGGTCCATACGCTCCCTTAATCCTAGCACGTAGACACCTCTAATTATGCTTTTAACCGGATCTTGGCACTTATAGACTAGTTTATTATTTCCTACCCTTAATGAGATTTTTCTCTTAAACACATCAATCTTAGCATGGGCAGTAGACAAGAAAGGTCTTCCGAGGATTAAAGGAATCTTAACATCCTCGGGCATGTCTAGTATAACAAAGTCTACGGGAAAAATAAACTGCTCAATCTTAACTAGCACATTATTAGCAATCCCTTCAGGTCGTTTTACCGTTTTATCTGCCAATTCAATAAGTAACTTAGTTGGTGCTAATTTGCCTAGTCCTAGGGTAGCGAATGTCTTAAGAGGCATAACACTAACACTAGCTCCTAAGTCAGCTAACACATTATTGAAAGATATATTATTAATAGAACAAGGTAGAGTAAAACTTCCTGGGTCTCTTTCTTTATGAGGCAAGGCATTTGAGTTGGTTGCAGGGCTCTCTTCTTTCATTGTTGCCTTGATCTCCTCTTCAATCTTTGTCTTCTCTTTTAGTAGTCTCCTTAAGTTGATTGAAGAATTAAAGAAAAATTCGGGTCTTGCACCATCATTACCATTCATCGATCTTCTAGGTATATTAGGAGTGACTTCTTCAGTGGTGCTTATGGCCTTGACATGATCTCTTGGGTTGGTTTCAGTCGAGCTCGGTAAACTTCCATATCCCCTTTCTTGAAGAACTTTGCTCATTTGACCAATTTGTTGTTCCAATGCTTTGATCGAAGCTCCTTGATTTCTTGTAGTAGTGTCCGTTGAAGCTCGAATTTCTTTGATCATAGCAGTATTCTCTTCATGTCTTTTAGCAGCATCGGTCATAATTTGCTTTAAAGTATCATCTAAAGTCTGCCTCCTTTCTTGATAAGCGGGATTGAAGTTGTTCTTTTGATAGAATCCCGGTGTAGCTTCCCTAAATCTCCCCGAAGGTCGGAATGGTTGTCCAAATTGAGTGTAATATGCTTCTTCAAACGTCTCACTTTCATTCTTATTCGGGCAATCTTTAGTGTAGTGAGGTCCTTCGCAATTTTCACATCCAACTTGGGCAGCATACACTTTTTCATCACGCTTCTTCATCTCTCTACTAATTTTATCCAATTGAGCCTGAATAGCAGCAATCCTGTCAAAATTAGTACTGCTCTTAGATCTAGTAGAGGTCCCATCGTGCCATTTCTGAGAATGATCAGCAGCTTCTTGGATCGCTTTCCTAGCATTAGTTGCACTCATTTGAGGTACAGCTCCCTTAGCATCCAAAATCTGTCTAGTAGGCACGTCCAGTCCTTGATAAAACAATATTATCTCCTGCATAGGGGTTAGATAGTGTTGAGGACATTTTACCAATAAATCTTTAAATCGTTCCCAAGCTTGATAAAGAGTTTCATCAGGCTCTTGCTTGAAACTATTGATAGCCTCCATCTTTTTAGCAGTCTTAGCAGGTGGACAATATCTCTTCAGGAATTTGCTCTTCAAATCTTCCCATGTAGTGATTGAACTAGCAGGTTCATTTCTTAGCCACTTGTTAGCAGCTCCTTTTAGCGAGATTGGAAAGATTCTTAGCATGATTTGATCGTCAGTGACTCCTTCTGAGGTAAACAAATCTGCAATCTCCAGGACCTTTTCAACATGCTCATTAGCATCCTCATGTTCCGTCCCACTGAAAGCATTCTCCCTGAGTTCTTTGAGAAACTGACCCTTCAATTCAAATTTTGACTTATCATCAAACTTAGGTCTAGCAACTCCTGAAGTGTAATCAGCACGGGTACTGTTCATGTATTCCTCCATAGTAGTGTTTTCGCCCATTGTTTCTGTTTCAACTTCCTCTTTTTCTTCAGAAAAGTAGTCAAGCTCGAGTGAACTTGAAAGATCAAAGCTTCTTGTGTTGAAAAGCCTTTTAAGCGAATGTAGGGCTCGTTCAGGATCTTCGAAAGGTTGAATCAAGTTCTTCGTAGAACTCCTGGTCATGCACTTCCTGAAATCAACACAAAACTATCAGTAGGGTATGCCCAAGAAAGTAGTATATCAGAAAATTAACAACGAAAACGGAATACAAAAATTAAAGTTACTGATATCTGCAGACGATGCGCCGTATCCAAAAAATTGGATACGCCGTATCTTAATACGATAAAATTTAATCAGACTTTATCCAGAAAATAGATACGCCGCTTAGAATTTATGAATGCGCCGTATCGAATTAATTAATCAAAAATCAACTTATCTAATTAAAATTAAATGCGTCGTATTAACAAAAGTTAATGCGCCGTATTTTCGTTACGTTTGAAAATAAAAGATTTTTGATTCAGTAAGATGCGCCGTATCGACAGAGATCGATACGTCGTATCTGTTTAATAATTCGCAAACTGTTTTTAATTAAAATAATAGATACGCCGTATCTGCGAAAGCAGATGCGTCGTATGGCGTTAACGTTTAGAAATTTTTTTTATTAAAAATAGATACGCCGTATCTTTTGGGAAAGATGCGTCGTATCACTTTATCGCTTAGAAAAAAATTTTCTTATTAAAAACAGATACGCCGTATCTTGGGGAAAAGATGCGTCGTATCGAATTAATTAAATGCGTTGTATTTTTTAAAAATTGAACGCAATACGCCGTATCTGAGAGATCAGATGCGCCGTATCGTTCGATTTAGCACAGTACAACGATAGCAGAACACACAAAATACGAAAAATTAAAAACAAAAAATTAAAACACACAAACGAAAATAAACACACAAAAATAAAAGAAAACAATTAACACACAATACAACAAATATGCAAAATAATACAATGATGCAATTAATTTAATAAAAAGAAAAACCTAATTAAAATACTAATCAAATTAACAGAAAATAACAATTCACCCCCCGGCAACGGCGCCAAAAACTTGATGCGCGTGATGTGTCGTTGCGGTTTAGCAGTTTTAATGCCTACTCAAGTTTTAAATTTATATTTAGCCGACTTATCAATAACACACACACTTAACGAGCAGTGTACCCGGTCAGTATGAATATAATGGTAAGTAGAGTGTCGATCACTAAGAGTGGAACGTATTATCTAGTTAATCTAATCAGTATTTTAATATCCTAACGCAAGGGGGTTTTCAGCCTGAGAGACTGGCACGGTTTGTTTGCAATTAAATAATAAATAAACCAATAGGCACGAATCAGCAAGTAGCACACACGTACACAGATAAATACTCGAGACAATAAGAGGGCTGTCCTTATGATTAAGTAGTTTGTCACTTGTTTTATTGATAGCTTTATATGAAGTGTATGTAGTTAATCCTTTCTCGTTGGTCCTATTCTTATCGGCGAGTAAACCCTTAATGATTACTTATGTCTAAAAGTTATTCCTAAGTGATCAATTTAGTAATAACCGTGGGAGCCACATTATGTCCCGCAGTCAAATGCCCGCAAGCCACTAATAAACACAGAGGTTATCAATGCACTAATAAGTAGTAACCAAAGACATCAACATATAAACTTTAATTAAGGGAGAAAGCAGTTTTAAGGGAGTGCAATCTTTCCGTTGTCACATTACACAAGCCACCAATCTTGATGAATTAAAGTTTGCTAACACAATAAAACAAAACTACTTAATGAATTAAACACATGCAGCACCTTCTTACAGCTCTTGTATCTTTGATTTGGGTGTGTCTTGTGCTGCCTCCTTGACTGAATTCGTCCTTTTGTTCCTCTGGTCGAACTTAGGTTATAATCTTCTGAACCTGTAATTCGTCTGGTCTACGGGGTATTTATAGTTTCTGTCTGAGGGAAGATGCGGCGCATCTACTAAGTAGATGCGGCGCATGTACTTAACTTCGCGTGGGGTCCAAGATTATAATATTCAGGAATATTCGTACACCGCCAGAAGATGCGGCGTATCTTGATCTTTGGATGCGGCGCATGTCCTCTTGTATCTTGGATCGTATCTGGTGATATCTTGATATAGATGCGGCGCATGTCATGAGTGAGATGCGGCGCATCTGGAGCAGATTTGACTTGATCTTGTCCATTTCAGTAGACTCTTCACTTTATGCACGTTTTGCTCCATTATTAGTCCAAAATCGCCAAGTTTCACCAAATGCTTGTTTTCAACTGAGAATTACAAAAGTAAACGATTAAGTATCAATCCTCATACATAATATAGTAAAACAAGTCAAATTAATAGGATAAATGATAGTAATAAAATGTACTTATTTGAGTTCATCAATCTGCGAAGGACACTTTCTTAATTTTACATCTGCTGCCCATGATGTAGAACAGCAGAGTAATACTAAGTGTACCTAAGAGATCTTTTATGAATCTCATGGCTCTAGATTCGATTAGTGCATATTTGGTCATCGGAGGCGTGGAGCAGAGTGCCTCCTTTTCAATACCAACCATCTCGTAGTGAGAGGTCGATAGATGATGAAGGGTTCTCTGTGAGAATGAAACAAGTGTCTTTTGAGAGACACCTGAGTGGCTTAGAAGGTTTAGTGCAGTGCGTCACTGGGTCCATGACGTCTTTGTTCTTCAATACCGGTGATGCTCATCAACCAGTAGATTATGAATTGAACCCGGTGTCTGACCTAAGGTTGAATAAATGGAGGGCTATTTCTTTTCACCCTTTTATTTGCTTTTCTTTTTTAATTCTTCAACCCCTTCTTTCTCCGTACATTCATTTTCTTCTTTTTATATCATACCTAGGACTTTCTAGTTCTAAACTATTGGTATTGTCCTTGGGTAGATCCCTCCGGCTCTGGCGGATCATAGGACGGTTTTCCCTAATCTTAGTCACCTTATTACTCCATGACTATCCTATTGATGCCATAAAACCAAACCTTTTGAAAATCTCTCAAAGTGTTTATGATTGTAAAACACATTTGGTTAACACTTTGAGAGTTTTGTTATTTTCAGAAGAACTCCCCCTTAACATGTGCTCATATGTAAATCACTTTGAAATTTGCACATGTCGGGAAGAGTTGGCACTTTTTTTGAATTGAATGACTTCCAATGAACATGACCTTCGCGAGACACGCTTACATCACCAGTTGGACTGGCTTGAAATTATTACCCGTCCCGGTCATATTCAAAGATCGTCGCTCGAAATTGGTACATTCTACTCAGATATATCCTTCGCAAGACACGCTTACATCACCAGATGAACTGGCTTGAAATTATTACCCGTCCCGGATATACCTTTTCGACTACTGACTGTTATTATCGTCAATTCGAGGGTCAATTCTTGAGTCTTACACTCATGAGATTCCAGCAATGAGATACCATATTTTAATCATTTTTTAATTCTCCCCCTCAAAAATAGCATAATAATGTTGTTTTGGAAAAACTGTTGATTAAAATATGCTCTTTTTGAGGTGTTTGTGGAAGAACATCAAGAACGTTGGTAGTTTTGAACAAAGATTTTTCAAATACTCCCCCTTAACAAGGGAGTACTTGTCCTTATGAGCAGAATGTTTGAAAAACTTTTTAGAAAACATTCTGGTTTTAATTCTGCTCATAAGTAAGAAGCGTTCGCTCCTTTTTCAGGATTGAGGCACTGAAGCGTACCTCAGGGTCCTTTCTTTACAAGAGTGGGTTGTACACTGTTATGTGTGCACAAGCCGTAGTGATATTTGAAAGTGAATGATGAAAAATGAATTGAAATGATGATGATCAAATGAAACAAATTGTACCAATCAACTTAGGCAGGACGTCGAAAGGTGAGAATGTTTGGAAGTCTTGCTCGTCCTCCCACATAACTCTCCAATCTTCGCATTTGAGTCCGAAACTGAAGCTTGTCGTTGATTCTTTTGATGAACTTGACTGCTTGCTTGGCATCATTTCTGCTCCATTTGACCTCTTGCATGACTCCCGTTTTTGAACCCTTGTAGTAATTATCCAAGATTGACTCAAGTTCTGTCTTGACCATTTCCAATGTCTTATCCCCAAATTTTCTCAGTTCTTCAAATCCCATGAAGTGTGGGCTGCAGTTGTTCCGTTTGTAAACCACTCCAAACGGTCTATCCATGAACGTATAAGGAGGCTGACCATGAACACCCGGCCGGTCAAGATCTGGCTTGATGAGATTAACTCGTTTTTGGTAGCTTTCTACCCCAAGTTGGATGTCCTCAACTCGATGCCTTATGACAATGCTACGGATGAATATGAGAATGGAGTTGATGATGTCATACTGAAGACGGCCAGGAAGATGTTCAAGTTTCCCTTGAATCTTCAGTAGGTACATGTCTTCTATATCATTGCGGGACAAGTATGGGTAGTCAGCTTCACAGAACGAATACTCTTTGTCATCTGATCTTCTCACGGTGATCTTGGTTAGAAAGTTGTACCCGTACAGTGGTTCGGTTTCAGCACTGGTTATGGATAGAATTCTGTTAGGATTCTTCCTATCTATGTTTCTTGAAACTCTCGTGGTGACCAAGTATTTGTAGGACAATCTCCTCATATGTCGCCAATGATGAATCCCAAAAACAGCATCGTCATTGTAGACATAAACGTCATGGTTCCATAAATCGTCGACCTTTTCTTCCAAATCTTCTATGGAGTATGAAGCTGCTGGATACTTGGATAGTGATGTTGCATATCGTATAGGATCCGTGCTTCCACTCATGAGATAGCCTAGGTCTCAATTGAAGAAGTATTCTTTTGGTAACTTAGGATTCTTTGGGTGACCAATGAGGGGTAATGGTTTGGTGTAGTCCTTGTAGTCAATGGTTCTTTTGATTTATGGGTTTGTTCATCAGCAATATTATCTCCAAGAGCTCATGCAACTTGTTCAAGATTGTACTCAAACTCTATCTCAGTAGTAGTTACCGTCTTAAATTCAGTGAAGCCTGAGCTGCGAACTCGAATGATATCTGACAACCCCAACTTCTGAACCTTGATTGCCTTTTTCAGTCTTTTGGTAAAATCTACAATTGATCCTTCCACGGGTGTGCTGTCAACTTCATCAGGGTAAGAATCAACCATATCATCAAACCAGTCGTACTTTGAGGCTCCTGGATTGACCCATTCCGGTAGCGGTTATATCATTAACTTGACCCGAAGGAACCACAGCTTCTTGAACACTTGTAGGTACATAGGGTATTTCATCATCTGCACTGATGTTCTCGTGAAATTCTACGTCCTCAAATTGACCACTTCCAATGGGACTGAAGACTGGTCCACTTGATTGTTTTCCTTTTCTAGATGATTGTGCTATGGGACCACGGCTTGAAGATGAAGGTCTCCGTCTTTTCTTTCCTTGATCCTCTGGGTCATCCTGTCGTCGCTTCAGTGTCTTGGTTGGTTTGCATGGTTCATCTTGTTTTTCAGCTCGTTTGATTGAGTTAAGTAATGCTTGCCTGAGTTCATCTTCTGCAGGGTTTTCTTGAATTTCTTCAAGAAGTTGTTCTCTGAGATTTGATCCAGATGATTGTGGAGGTAACGTTCTGATAGTGATTGGAATTGTCTGCATCAACTTTGCCACAACCTCTTCCAGATTCTTCTTGGCATAATTGTTGAGCATGTCAGGAAATGCATCTTGAAGAGTCTTGAAGACCTCAGTTGGAACCAGTTCAGCGACTTCCTTTTTTAAATCAACGTTATCGCACTTCAGTATATGTTTGTCCATCTGCTCCTGAAGACTAGACAGTTTCTGTTTAGTTTCTTGATAATCCTTTTCACGGGCTTCTTGATTACTCAACACTTGATTCAGTTTACTTTCAAGCTGACTTATGACAGTTGATGATTGAGCCACTGAAGATGTAGGTGGTGATTGAAGAATGGTTGTGTGGGGTTGAACATCTGGGTTATCTTGGTCATCTTCAGATTCATCTTTATCATCACTTTCATCGTTGTTGACACTACTATCTTTCTTATCCTTGTCACTTTCTTCATCATTGTCTTCATCATCCTCACTTTGTCTGTCATCTTCAGATTCTTCAGCTTCAAAACCTGATGGGGTATGCGTGTGTTGATCTGATTCGTCACCTTCTTCTTCTGAGCTTTCATTCGGTTGAATTGGTGAAAAACTAACATCTGTTGCTTTGATAGACTTGCCCTTGCCTTGCTTTAGTTTCTCATCAGTTGGACCCATAATAGATTTCAGCTTTTCAAGCCCCTTCTGTGCTTTGACTTTCTTGATCCCAACATTATCGTCATTTCCTTCATCACTTGATTCATCACGAAGTTGCCATGCTGATGAAGCTTTGGTGACTGTTTTTCCTTTCTTAGCTGTTTCAGCTTTCTTTGATCGGCAAGTAGTGGCTCGATCTGGGAGTGAATGACTCTTCCCTTTAGTCTTTGATCCTTTGGGTAATGCATCCTTTTTTGGAACAAACCCCACTTTCTGAGCTTTAAATGCTTTATCATATGTAAGATAAGTTGCTGTGTTCCTAATGTCATCACTCAGGAAATAATCAGGGATTGGAGCACCTTGTTTGTCTGTATCGGTCATCTGGATGTTGAGGCGAGTGAGGACATGATCATGTTGTTCGGTATGCATCTGCTCAGAATTTGGACGTTGTAGCACTGGGTGTTTTTTCATAACACGAGCAATGAGGAGTTTGGTGAAACGAGGAAAAGGGATATATGAATCTTTAGTGCTCTCTTGTAATTTTTTGCATTGAAAGATCATGTCATTCCAGATATACTGTGCAAAGTTAAGATGTTTCATGTTGACAATACCACAGAAAAACTGCAGGTTTTCAAGTCTTGGGTGATCTAAGCCGGTGGTTTTTCCAGTGATGCATTGATTGATGATGGCGAACATTGTTAACCAAGGTTGTGGAAAAAACTTTCTTTCAACTTTATAGATTGAAGACATTACTTCAGTTGATTCATCATACCCCAGCATTTCTAGAGTTCTAGCCATCTCTGGAAATGTTGGGTTATTTTGAAACTTCTCGAAATTCCCTGATTTTTCCTTGGGTAGCTCAAGAATGTTCCTCAGAGCGTCAACTGTGAATGAGATTTCAAGAGTATCCAGAGTGACAGTGATTGTTGTTTGATCTTCGCTGACAGACATTGATCCCCAGAACTGATTAAGATAATCCATTGGAACACTTGCTGTCTTGGTTAAAGCAGGGCGAATGAAGTGTCTAGCAAGGATTTCTGCGATGATTTGACATGATGGATGACACTTGAGTATATCGAAATCAACTCTTGAATTGCAACGGACGATCTTGGGTTTTTCCGTAGCTTGAGTGACCTTCTTGGATGTGTGTGATGCTTGAGATAATGCACGTGACATGTTTTGACTGCATAACACAAACATACAACAATACGCAAGAGCATATATTATGAGTGTTAGTGAGTATGTTAGATATGCCCTTTGTATGTTAGACTGCTTATCATCATATAGACACAAATTCAGACAATTAAGCAATAGAACTGTAAAACCCAAAAATCTGAAAGCATGGTAAAAGACAAAAATGCCCCTATGAATTTAAAATTTTAATAAAAGGTTTATAAAGTACCGAATCAATCCCGAACTTCAGAAAATGGACATGATATGATACCAAATAATTTTGACAACTCCATTTTTCATTTCTACAAGCTACAAAATTACCAAAATACCCTTGTGTTGGCCGAATGGAATTAAACAAGATATAATTATCAATAAGATATGTATAAATGAGATAAATATGGAAAATATGAATCAAATCAATTTACCAACTATGAAACCGAAAATTCTGGTCAAAGCCCACCCCTAGGACTCGGCATTATCATATTTAAGTCACACATACATTTTCTTTTCCTTGAAACCCTAGCCGCATAATCAAACACACACAAAATAATTCTCCTCCTCATTCATCCGAATTTTTGGAGTCCCAGCATAATTTTTTGGTGTTATTCATGTTCTTAAGAAGCCAAGAAAAATTGGTATAGGTCGTGAGAGGCTTTCTTTTGGTCGCTAGCCTTATTCTTGTCGCAAAAATCAAATCCGAAGGTAATTAACAAAACAATTCATTCGATCTCCATAAAATTCATTCCTTATTTTTCCTGAGATCCTTACATTGTGTATGATCTATGAAAAATGTGTGCAAGGTGTTTTGGTCGCGTTTGAAGGCTTGGTGATTTACTTGTGTCGAATTGTTCTAGCCGTGTAACACAAATCACAATCAATCCATCCGATCGTTCTAAAATTATCCTGGTATTTTTCTCAGCTTCTAATGATCAAATATAACGTGGGAAAAATGATAAAAACAGCCCATGCATCATATATAATTCGTACGGAAATTATTGTGTTATAAACCCTAAAATCGAATTAAATCTATAAAACATGCATGCGATTTTTCTGGATAAGATACATAATTTTCGTGGCATCTATGATCATCATATAACACCAGAAAAATGCTCATTTGAATTGTGGAGACCTAAAACTATTTTTGGTGAAATTAGTTTGTAATCGGCTAAATGGGAAATAAAAGGAAAAAGTGTGAAAACCCTAATACCAAATCGACCTAGGGTTTATGTGAGTGAATCTGGAAAATTGATGTGTATAAATGATGTGGTTATGATGATTTAATGATTGGTGAAGTTAGGGTTTTGATTTTGATATTTAAATGTGTACCGATTTGAAGAAATAAATGGAAGGGTGTGTTTTGTAACTTTTAAAACTCAAGGGACAATTTTATAAATTATGTTAGACTTGCTAGAAATGGTATAAAATATAAAAGGAGGGTCTCATGTGTTAATTTTGCATTTTAAGGGTTTATTTTGATTTAATAATTAAAGTAAGGATCGATTTGGAAAATAAATAAAAATAGGGACTAAATATGTAATTTCTGGAAAGTTAAGGTCGATTTGAGTAATGAATTATATTCAGGGCTGATGTGTAAATTTGGATATTTATTGGACTAATGTGTAATTATTATTAATTAAAGATTGAAATGTAGACTTTAAGGTTAAATATGTAAATTAATTAAATGGAGGGACCTATTGTGTAAATTATGGAAACTTAAAGGGACATTCGTATAATTTACTAAATGAAGTACTAATTGTGAAATTTTGATAAACAAAGGGTTTAATGTGTAATTATGAATATTTAAAGGTTTAAAGTGTAACTTTTGTAATAAAGGGGTGTAAAGTGTAAATTGTGAAACCCTAAGGACCAAATGTGTAAATCTGATCAAAGATACCTTATTTCCATTTAATGATGATCTAACTAAGTCATGATACTCCATACTTCTAAAATTGGAAACTTACTAAATAAGGAAACTTGCTAATTATGGAAACCTGCTAAAAAGGGAAAGTTACTTAAAATGGAAAGACAGTTAAGTAAGAATGATTGTAATCCCCTTCTACTCCTTTAGGTGTGAAGAAGGAGAGACTTTGAGCTATTCCCTTATTCCTGTGCTTTGTTTCTGTTTGTGCTTTCGCCATAAGGTACAGATACTCTGCCTTTTTCAGTAAGGGTTCTTATATTCTATACATTGATTTTGAGTTATGATTCAGTTAAGCTTTCCAAAAGCCATTGCTATGTTCCCTTTGAGTGAACCTTTGATATTCCTCTTGATTATGATCTGAGCTTAGTTTATCTGACCTATGCCTTTGCCAAGTTGCTCTAAAGTTCTGAACTATCCTCGTGAGAAACTAAGATTTTGAAATGGTTTACTAAACTAAGGTTTTGAACTACTTGTTTTGAACTATCTTTTACGAAGACTATTTTAATGATTATCTTTATGAAACCAATTTAAAGACCATTTTAATTAAATACCTTGATTAAACATTCTAAAATGAATCTGTTGAATAAAGACTTTGAAGATGGACCCTTTGATACAGACTTTGAACTTTAATTATGATTTCCTTTGTTTTTAAAACTATGATATGAACTTTGAAAGACCTTGGTGAACCACTCTATTATGAACTATTAGATATGAACCCTTTTATATGGACCTTGTGATATGACTTTGAGATGCACCTTTTGATATATGATCTTTTGTGATGACTTTGAGACCTGACTCTTAGTTTGATACCCGAGCCATTTTATGTTACCTAGCCAGGAAGGTAACCTGGCCATGTCCGTGATGCACCACTGGCATGACTCCCGTGTGGGGGAGTGATTTCTCACACCGTCCCTTTTATGATTATCTGCCATGGCTACTATGATTTTGGGATGACTTTGAGTTGGGGGCGTATGGGTTGCAATCCTAGATTTGTATGTTTAGTGGATTTAACTATGACTTTGAGTTATGACTTTGAGGTGACTGGTACTGTGTGCAATACATGCCTTTCACACCCCTGGGAGCTGATCACTCCACTATTATGATACATGAGGACACCCCTCATATTATCTGGTTGCCTGAGAGGTATCCCCTCTGATTGTGAGATTATGACTTTGAGATTATGATGTTGAGATTATGACTTTGAGTTTCTGGGCTCGTGGTAGATGACTATCCTATATTTCCTTTATTACTCTTTTGCTTTGATTATACCTTATGACATTCCCTGTACTTCACTAAATTCTGTTTCGTTATCTTTGCTTGTATTATGTATCTGTTCACTGAGCTTTGTAAGCTCAGCCGCACGTTTTCTTTTCGTGTGCGGCAGGTTTTAGTTGGAAGATGGGTATGAGTGAAGAGACTTTTGGACATAGAAGACTTGATAATTATTTTGGCCTAGAGACGATTGGAAGTTACTACATTGTTAGAATTTGTATTCGCTTTTGTAACCTTGTAATTTCAGTATTTCTTCTGTAACCTTTGAGAATCTTTGTATTACTTTTGAATGTATGCTTTGTTATATCTGATATGAAACCATTTGCGTGACATCTTTACCCGTGTCGGGTTGGGGTGTGACAATTATGGTATCAGAGACAGGCTGCGATTTCGTAATACATTTACCCTTGGCCTGTGTAAGTTAGGACCACTATGTTTTCCCTGTAGGCGCTCGTAAGTCAACCTTTGAAAATTTTGCTTTAGGATTTCCCTTAGGAACCTAAGTTGTGACCAGTGAGGAATGGGTGGACTATAAGGCATTTGTTTAAGCATCATTGCTTCCGTATCACTCTGATTCGTGCCTTACTTTTGGTTAGATCCTGTTGATACCACTTCTGGAAAGTGAAAGCTTATGCTTTGCACCACCTAAGTTTTGAACCTGATTAAATCTTGAAGGCATTGAGAATTTCATAATAATGACCCGACACTATTTGATCCTTATCTTCAAATCCCTTTTTAATCATTTTGATAATGACCCGCATTTCACTCTGATTCTTTTCTTAATCACTTTGACGCCTCTTCAGGCATTCCGAGAACCTCTATGGCGATGACGTACTTGATATGTTTTGTTATTTGTCTCTTGTTCTGATAAGTATCTATGAAGTTTCCGACACTATTGATTTCGTTTTACCCATCTCTGTCCTTATGAGAAGTCTTGTGGTGTGTAACCATGAGTATAAGAATGTTCTCTTTCTCACTTCTAGTGATATAGCTTTGATTTGCGAACCATCTTTCTTTGAATAGTTAACTTCGATTTTATTCTGACAAGGAAATTGTGGAATGATCAGTCAAATATTGACAACTACCCTTGTTGAACCTAAGACCTTGATAGATCTACGAGCACTCTTGGATCGATAGTAATGTTTATGTAATCACAAACACACTAATAGAAAGTCTCTAATACTTGTATAAAGCGGAATATAAATACAAGCAAGAACACGAATAACTAATAACGATTGATCCTCTATGGATCTTTTATTGATACTAAGAACTTGTTTTTCTAAACTCGTACGTAATACATATTGATGCGTTCCTTTTATAGACAAGGAACCCTAAACAACCCTAAACCGTTTCACAAGAAACGTATAATCTAAAAACTATCTAAGATATGCAATATCACTTTCTAAATAAACTCATGCATATCCTAACTAATAACATAATACGCGGAAACTCTCAATCAACAGAAACACATTCCGCACAATCTATACTTCCGCAGTAACATTCTTCAGCAGAATCATAACGCTTCAGCAGTAACCATCAGCAGTAACCATCAGCAGAATTCTTCTTTAGCAGAATTCCCAACAATCCTCCCCTAATCTTGAATTTGACATGGTTAAGTTCAAGATTCGTGATAGATCTGTAACAATGCATGAGAAGAGGATTGACTTCGAACATCAGCAGCAAAGAAACAAATAAACCACATCTCTATGAATGGTAGAACTTGAAACTTCAGGTCTTTGCAGCAACAAATGACAATTTGTACATCAAAACATATTAGTTACATACTATTCTCATCACATCCAGGTGTGTTAACTCCTGTGAGAGGTGAATCATGGAAAATAATGGAGTTGATGTCTCTTTACCAATAGCCATTACTACTGGAGTAGCCAAATGTTTTAGTTCGAAAACTATGGTACACTGATAACCATCTGATTTATTAGCAAACCAGCAACTATAAACGGATTTGAGATGTCTTTACCTGTAGCCGTTTGCTCAGGACTAGCCAATTCTTTGGTTTCAACTGAACCTTGGTGAATTGAGAACCAAATATGGATACCAAATGTCTTTACCACAAACCATACTTTTGTGGACTAGCCAATTCTTTGGATCCCATAAAGGGTTACATCCATGGTGAATTAATGACCATTTCAACTCTCAGCAATGAAGCATGGGTGAGTTGAATACCCTATAGCTTTGAGCAAGCTATTATAGCTATCAACAGATTTGATGTGTCTTTACCAAAGCTGTACCCTTTGGACTAGCCAACTCTTTGATGGACACAAGTCACATCTGGTGAGTTGATAACCAACAACAGAGTGATATACAACAAACCTGCAGAAAAGTTAGTACAAAAATATATATATATATATATATATATATATATATATATATATATATATATATATATATATATATATATATATATATATATATATATATTTTTTTTTTTTTTTTTTTTTTTTTTTTTTAACTAAGAAAATAAGAAAGAAATGAAATAAAGAAAAACAATATATACAAATAATACATAATACCAGGATCAAGCAGAAGCCTGTTGAGCCAGAAGCATTGACTTGATGAATCCAACCAGTTGTTCAGCATGTGTCCTATCATTGGCAACTGGATTTGGAGGAATTTCCAACCTCCTTTGAAGCATTCGATTCAGCAGTGTCATGGACCATGGATATCGTTGATCAGAAAACATACATACTCTAATCCCAGACTCAGTCTCTACCACATGGACATTGGGAATGGGATAAAATCTCCAAGTATCAACTTTCCACCTATGGGAAGTCTTCCAAATCGAATAGCCTTTCCCTTGTGGAGTTTGAGAGTCAAAAAGAACTTGAAGATCCCCCAATAGATATAGACCTGCTCCTTGTGGAGTATTCATATCATAGTACTCAGTGACCAACTTGTAAAGAGTCTGCAGATCTTGCCTATCCACCAAATGAAGAATTTCTTGCAAGAAAGTGAAATTCTTATATGATTGATCTTGCCTGTAGATAGTATTAATTTGTCCATCTGTGATAGTCCATCTGATCAACACATTGTATGATCCTTCAGGAAACGTTTCAGAAGTTCCTTCCTGAATAAATGAATCATCAGAAGCTTCTAGGTCTACTTGCTTTGAAGAACTACTCAGTTGAGCTCTGAGAACCTGCTTAGCCACTCTAATTGATCTTCTACTTGCAATATGCTTCCTTATATGTGACATTCTCTTTTTCCTTCGACCAGGAATGTAAATTCCCATAGAGACATCTTCAGAAGCAATAGAAGTAGTATCTTCAGAAGGAATAGAAGAAGTAGGAATAGAAGAACTTGGAACAACACCCTCTGCTACAGGTAACCTCTCAGCCTTGTCCCCATCTTGGCTACCCTTAGCCTCAGCCGGTGCAGCTTGTTTACCCTTATCTGCATTAGAATGAGACAATGATGGATCTTCATGATCAGCAGATGTTACAGCAAAAGGTTCAGCAGAATTGGGTGGAGCTTCAGAAGAAACATGAATCCCAGATGATTGTTTCTCAGAAGCTTCATCAGCAGAAATGGTAGAAGTAACAATAGGCTCAGCAGATTGAAAGTCCGCAGGAGTATCTCCAGTAGATGAAGTACCTAGCTCCACTTGCTTCAGTCTTTTGATACCTGGAGCCTCCAAACTCTCAGCAATCCTCTTAGGTGGAGTATCAGAAGAGTGAATAGTCTTCATAATCTGATCATAAATTCTATTCAACTCTGAATCAGACAAAGCCCAAACTTGCTTCTTTGTCAAACCATGGCTATACACAGAAGTATACTGATTATAGACCACATTCCTCCTATATTGTCTCTTTTCTGCTTCAGTCTTGGGTCTATCTCTCCTAGCTTGTGCTTTCTGAGCAGCAATAGCCTTCCTCCTTTCAGCTGCAGCTTTCTTCCTCTGTTGCCCAAGAGCTACCATTTGTGCAGCAAAATTATTACTATCAAAGTTAACTCCTAAGATGCTTTGAGCCAAATTAGGATTGGATACTGCTTGTTGAGTGTAAGTATCCCATTGTGCATCAGTGAAATGAGCTGATTGCTCATCTAGCTCTCTTTGCCTTTCAGGAGGTAAATCTGAATTAAAATGATCAGCCATCTGTTTTGCCAATGCTTGACTCTTCACAAGATCCTCATATTCTTTAACCAACCTCTCTTGCTCCTTTCTTTCCTCTGCACTGATAAGATCTGTACCAAGATCATCTCCAACCACCCTTCCTTGCTCATTTTCAGAAGTATCCATACTAGTAACTCTGCCAATATCTTCAGTAGAAACTCCAATGGAAGCATCAGCAGAAACATGTTGAGTTGAAGATTCAACATGTGGAGCATTAACTTCATCAGTAGTACCTAAGACAAAGGATCTTCCAGCAATAAACACTTCACCAGACACCTTGGAAGATGTAACATCAGCAGAAGCCATATGAGCATCATCAGCATGTTCTTGAGCAACAGACAAATTTTGTAGTGGATTTTCCTTGCTCAAGTACTGTCTTCTCCTTTTTCTGAAGAACTTAATCTGATCCCTTTGTTGAGAGGATTCAGCAGCTTTAGGTGAAGAAGTAGAAGTCTTCTGAGCAGCTTCAGCCAATAACTCAAGATGATCCCAATAACTAGCCTCCTGCTCATCATCAGATGCAAACACAAACTTCCTCTTCTTTTTCTGCCCAAGTTTATCCTCTAATTCTTGAACCCTTCTTTTCAGCACCACAATCTCCTCACCAAGTGATGATTTAGTATCTGCAAGTTCCTTCTTCAACTTCTCAATTTCTTGAACATTCCTGTTGAATAAAGTATACAGAGAAGTGAGAGTAATAGGGTCCTCAGCTCCACCAGCAGATGTTTCAGTGGTAAAGGGAGCTTCATTGGGCCTTTCAGAAGAAACATTAATATTCTCAAAATTAGAAGTGTTCTCTTCTATTTGGTCTCTAAAGGGGCTAGGTGTGGACAGTCTTGGAATCTCATCTTCAAGAGGTGTAGGAATATAAGTATCAAGAGACTGAATTGTCTCCTCTACCTCAGGAACAAGCTCTTCAGGAGCTTCATGAGATGGTGATGGAACAGGGGAAGGTGGAGGATGGTCAGTAGGAACAATGGGTACTTCAGTGGTTAAGGATGGGCCTTCACCCCTTTCTACTGATGGAGTACCATCAGCAGTATTGGGATCTGATTGATCATCAGCAGCATGACCCTCATCAGCATCATCATTGCCATGTGGCAACATAGCTGGTAGAAGAGGGTGATGCTCCCCAACATAATGAGTTCTCATAGAAGCAAACAACTTGGCACTAAGGGCTCCTATGGGATAATGTCCTCTATCCTGGGTTTGTATGTCTAAAATTATCTGTAGAAACCTAGGGTACATCAAAAACTTATGCTTCTTCTTGAGAATATTTTCTACCAAATTATCAAAAATAAACTTAGAAAAATTATAAGTCAAACCCTGTGAAAGACACACGATACCACAACCCAGTTGACTAGAGAATTGATCCCATCCTCCAGATTTGTTGCTGATGCATTGAAGTAGTGTATGCACCAAAAATCTCCACTTGGGACAAAACTTGTTCTTCAGCCACATAGTCGTATCCTCACTTTGATAACCCGCTGCTCTTAGACCAGTAAGTATCTCTGCTGTGTTGGTGTGATAAACCCCATTTTCATCATCCAACTGCAATCTTTCCCTAATCAAAGCTTCAGTCACAACATACTCAGTTCCATCAATCTTTGCTACTATCTCTGACTCAGACCGCTTCTCAGCAGATGCCCAAAATTGTTTTACCAAAGATTCATGTACTATATCTGGATAATGAGTCAAAGCAAAATGAATCTTTGATCGCTTTATGAAATCAACCATTGGGTCATATATTTCCTGTTTCTAATAAAAACAATAAGAAATCAACCATTGGGTCTATCTCTGACTCAGGTTACATCCATGGTGAATTGATGACCATTTCAACTCTCAGCAATGAAGCATGGGTGAGTTGAGTACCCTATGATTTTGAGCAAACCATTACAGCTATCAACGGATTTGATTATCACACCAGAGCCGTACCCTCATGGTGAGTCAACTCTTTCTTGTCTGCAAGACATGGTGAGTTGATTACCATTTATTGTGTAGGTGTAAACACCAACACTGTACCTGCAAGGTGTTGTTCTCAAAACACACAAGTTAGCACAAACAATATACAAAAAGATTTTTTTTTTTTTTTTTTTTTTTTTTTTTTTTTTTTTTAATAATAATAAGAAACTAACTACGAAAAGAAAGAAATTTTTTTTTTTTTTTTTTTTTTTTTTTTTTTTTTTTTTTTTTAGAACAAGCAGCAGAATCCGATACACTGTCAGAAATGAGCAATCAGCAAGAACCGGTACACTGTCAGCAGAAACCGATCAGCAGGAACTGATCAGTAGCAACCGACCAGTAGGAACCGAACGCCATCAGCAGAAATGGAATAACGCAGCAGCAGAAACCAAAAAAATCACAGCAACCAGATTTAAACATTATGTTGCAGCAGAACAAATAAATTCCAGACCAGAATTAATACACCCATCAATTCAGTCCCACACTAACTCCACGTCTGACACAAACAGAGTCCATCGTTGACCATAACAAATCAATAAACCCATGTGCAATACGAGACTTCAACACCAATAAAAGCCTTGACCCCACATCAATTCCATAAACGACAAACAAAGCTAATTGTCCAACCACAAGTGACAAACGAATTCAACCAATTTAATAATCCGAGCAATAGGATCAGACTATAAATCAGTCCCATTAAATGAGCCAACGTCCCCACATGATTGACCAAATTATTTCTCATCCAATCAATTAAATATAAGAAGCCACAAACTCAACAGCTGCATTATTATAGTTAGAGAACACAAAAACAAACTAAGAAAAATATTAGTTAGCACAAAAATATACAACAATAATAAGCCTCCCCTTAGGCTTATGCCTCCCCTCAATCAGTGCACCTGACAAGGACTATTGTTCTTGGGTACCCAGAATGAACCTTTCCTTTTATTTGTCCAAGAACAACCTGTTGAGAGCTTAACACCAGTATCCCTTCTTGTTCCCCCCATATACCTTGGGTCATAATAACCAGGCCAAAAACCATTCTGAAAGTAAGTACTAGTAGGTATGTAGAATGGTCTAGCAACATGTCTTTTCCAATGAGGCTTATCAGCCTTTTTATGTGTTGCTTGTGGAACATATGGGGGAATATCATTAACATTTTTCCACATTGGTCTAGATCTCTTTTGATTAGCACACACACCCATTCTCTTCTCATGAAAATCACAATCTTTAATGAGATGAGACTTACTACCACACACAAAACAAGTTTTCTTCTTAACATTACCAGCCTTTTTATTAAAACAACCATTCTTATTACAAGAAGTCCTAGAATTGTATGTATTCTTATCAGATTTATTACAAGTGACACTAGGTAAATCTTGAACAACAATGGGATCTTGTTTGGGTGCCCTAACTTTGGATTCAATCTCAACTTTACTCTTGGATGTGGAAACACTAGAAGTAGAAGTAAAGGAGATAGACTCAGTTGAGATGGACTCTGAGCTTTTAACATTAAAAACACTGGGGGCAGAGACATTGACCTTGGAAGACTTGTCACTTGAATCACATGAGGCATAGTCAGTAGACTTACAATCAGGGTCTGGCAAGTCACTTGACTTTTTGCCATAAAGATGGTGTGATCCATCAAAGTCTGAGGTGGTGTTGGTAGTGGGCATGAATTCTCCTCTAATAGGTCCAGGCACAGCATGTAACTTTCCTTCTTTAACAAAGTTTGCTAAGCCTGCTGGTGTAGGTTTACCCATATCAAACCTAGCCTCTAAACCAACATATTTTTTAAAACCTAAACCTATACTAGAGTTTACAGGTTGACTATTATAGAGACAGTTATTTAACTTATCACCTGACATTAACCAAGTTTTATGACAAGCTATTTCCTGCTCTAGTTTCTCTTTTAGTTCCTGATTCTCTAACTCTAGTTTAGCTTTTTCCTTTTCACAACATTTTAGTTCATTTGTAGTACATAGTAAATCTCTCTCTAACACCCCTATCTTTTCTTCATAGGCAGTCTGATTCTTCTGAAACCAAATTTGTTGTCTTTCTTTAGTTTTTAAAGCCTGTTTGTAAGCCTCAACTTCAACATAACATTCATTATATTTAGGTTTCAATTCATCATATGCCTCCTTAAGTTCATTATATTTTTCATTACAACCAAAGACACAATTATGTACCTGAGAAGGGAGTCCCATCAGTGCAAATTCTTCAGTCTTGGATATAGTGCAAGCTTCCTTTCTCATCTTCTTGGATTCAGGCTTTCCACCATACCTTGCTTTGAGTGCATTCCATATCTTACTTGCATCCTTCATATAACTGAAATCTGCTACATGATCAGCAGGAATAGATTTAAGCAAGGTAGCTCTTGCCTTTGACTCTCTGTGGACAGCTAGTGTTTCATCAGCAGTTGTTGGAGGAAGTATGATGTAGTTTCCATCTCTATCTGTTCCAATCCTTTTCAAGCTGTTGCCATTTTGAATCAGCTTCCAGGTATTCATATCATTATTCGTGAGCCAGTGTTCCATCTTCTCAGCCCAGACCTCGTAATCATCATCCACCAAATAAGGAAACATTGCATCATCCCTTTCATTATCAAATTCTCCCATTTTAAATGGTGTGAAGAGAAGTAGAACCCAATCAGCAGGAATAAAATCAATCAGGAGAAACAGAGCAACCAGATCGAATAGAAACAACAAGGATACTTTTTTTTTTTTTTTTTTTTTTTTTTTTTTTTTTTTAAGTATCCAGACGACACTTGAAAAGTGTCACAAAACTGTTGCAAAATCTGTCACAGAACAGATTAGCGACACTTTTTCTGTTGCTGATCTGTTGCTAAACTGTCACTAAGCTTTGGTGGAAACCAAAAGTCTTATCAGCAGAATCACAAAAACTTCAGGAGAAACGAAACATATCAGTAACAAACTGAGAGCAGCAGACCAGCAAACTAGAGAGCTACACAAACCAATTAAATAGTAGCAGCTACACGACAGTCTGAGTACAAACCACCAATCGCAGCAACTAACCACTTTATTTCCACCAATCAATTGTTCAAGGCCCTCGTACCAACACAAAAAAATAGCCCCACTTTATCTACTCAGTGACAATCAAATATAATATACAAACTGATGCACTTGTCAACAAAGATATCACCCAATTCAATATAATAATCAACCTCTTGCTCAATAAAAGAACTTATGAAATATCACTTTCACACCGACCCACTCGTTAATTTCAATCAGCCCCACAATTGTAATTGCTAGATTCGACCAATCAATATTAAGCACACATTGACTTTAAATGCAATACGAGGTTTTGAATATCATTAATTCAAATTCAGTACACGACAATTCTTAATGAATTACCCAATCAAATTGACAACCCCACTATTAAATTCGACCAATCAATTGATTCGAGATCAGTACGAGAATAACTTTATTGCACCATAATTAATTTTGGTACGATGTTAAATTGAATAAGATCGATAACCTTAAAAACCACCGTACCTTTTAAACCAGATCTGTTCTTTCTTCAACAGTAAACCTTGTCGATCACTAGATATCGAGAGCCACCCTCTCTGATACCACTTGTTGAACCTAAGACCTTGATAGATCTACGAGCACTCTTGGATCGATAGTAATGTTTATGTAATCACAAACACACTAATAGAAAGTCTCTAATACTTGTATAAAGCGGAATATAAATACAAGCAAGAACACGAATAACTAATAACGATTGATCCTCTATGGATCTTTTATTGATACTAAGAACTTGTTTTTTTAAACTCGTACCTAATACATATTGATGCGTTCCTTTTATAGACAAGGAACCCTAAACAACCCTAAACCGTTTCACAAGAAACGTATAATCTAAAAACTATCTAAGATATGCAATATCACTTTCTAAATAAACTCATGCATATCCTAACTAATAACATAATACGCGGAAACTCTCAATCAGCAGAAACACATTCCACACAATCTATACTTCCGCAGTAACATTCTTCAGCAGAATCATAACGCTTCAGCAGTAACCATCAGCAGTAACCATCAGCAGAATTCTTCTTTAGCAGAATTCCCAACAACCCTCCTATGTCTCACCTTTAACGTTTGCAACAATTTTGAACTTCCGACTACGATTACCAATTGTCAAACCCTTGCTATCTCTATTACTCTGAAGACGCGTGTGTTACTTTCATGGTTATGAAGTTTTCCTAGAAACCATTTCGTACACCAATAAATGAACCTCATCGTAGAAGCCTTTTGGCACCTTGAGTTTTCTGAACATGAACCTTGTATTGAACGTTATTTGCCACATGAACTTTGATTATAATCCCTGTTGGACCACCAAGTTTTCCACCGGAGTATGAAGTAAGATTTGACATGATGCCGAGAGATTCTAGTCACTAAACGAAGATGTCTTTCGGATCATACTAATTGACTGGAGCAACCGGGGAGAGCAGCAACCGAAGACCAGGAAGTGAGTTTACTTAAGTGTATCTTCTGGGCATGTTTTAGTTTTGTTCGCGATAAAGAGGAATGATGACTGGAGATATGTATGGAAGCTGAACCGTATTGCTGTAAGAGCCAGTATTCCTCCACCCTGGAACGATTATGTATTTTGTTTAAATTCAGAGCGCGAAGTTTCCTTTCTGATGAATTGATACTATTCTTGAAATCGCCTTCCGTATTCGTAAACGACCGCCATGACGGTTAATGACGCTAATAGTATTAGCTAAAGCTCTGACGAGATTGGTGAAATTGATAGATAATATTTTCCATGAGTACTGGGCATATGGTCATTGTATGACTTAATGGTACATGCGGAGACGAGGAAGAACATGAAAATCATTTTGCACCTTGTTAGAGATTTGAGGATCAATTGTGTATTCTGAGAGATTGATGTTGTTGAGACAACGGTGTTCCTTGCCTGACCTGGAGTTGACGACAATGGAGACCTACCCCGAAGAGTGGAGACATTCCTTACAATACAGAAGTGTTGGCGATGTAGAAGAAGAAATTCTAGTCAAGATGGCGAACCTGGAGCTGATGAAGACATACAGTCCCACTTCCCTATTCATCTTAGTTGTACTGAGATGAATTGAGAGCGGAAGCAGACTGGAGGATGGAGAGATTTAAAGACCGTGCCAGAAATCCACGTTGCTCCATCACATTCCAAGGAGAGCTGCAGGAGGCTCGACGAACCAGACATAAGTTCCTGATTTTGGTTTCACTTCCCAACGAATGGACAGCCGAAGACAGATCAACCGGACTTGAAGAGATTAGATGTGTTAAATGAGCAGATTTTGAAACAGACCCTCTATACTTGGAATAATTGATTCTATGAAGGCAGAAGTTTGGCGACTAACTTTCATTTCCGTTGACCCTCTTAAGTTTCGTTATCTAATATCAAGTTCCTCTTATGATTTAAGTTTCCCTAGAAGCACTTCTATTCGTGTTTACCTTTCGTATGATTCGGTGATAACCTTGTTTTGAGAGATTTTGGCAACTCGTGGAAGATATGATGCTTGTGACGGCATACCCCACTTCTGCTAGATAATCTGGGATTTGATACTCTTGCGAATAGTTTTGTTTTCTCTCTTGACTATGGCATTCGTTTTTGTTGACCTCGGAGACTGTAGAAGTACTAGGTGGATTAAGATAGGTGGTTTTGAATACGATTTGAGATAAAGTATGACCATCATGAGGGCATACTTTTATGATGCCAGTATTATGACGTCTGGCCAACGTGATAATACTTACATCATATAACGTGCACTTGTTGTGGGCATAGGATATCTTGGGGAGTACCAAAGAAGTTAGAATTTGAGCTCAGTTGGATTATCCATGATTAATGAGACTTTAGGTTCATTCTACCTATGCGTGTAATCTGCTTTCATCGTTATACGACTGGATACATTTGGATACTCGACACGCGTTTGTTGACCTTTGTGCTTCCGATAAGAATCTTAGGTTCTGTGTAGAACTTTCTACCGTCTGTTTTCTGTCAGTATGAATCCGATCTGTTACTATTAAATAGTACACCTACATTTTGCTATATGTACGTTTCACATCCGCTGATTATATTTCATTATGACCTGCTATGAGTTGTTTGAGGCTTTTGATTTTGAAGAGCAAGACCTGTTTGTTTATGATAACACCTATGAAAGGTTATACTGAAGCCGAGACTATTTGAGAATCTGAAGAGTTTTGAATTCATATACTACTCCCATGTCCGCTGCAATTCGATACGTTTTCATCTGATTTGACTATTCCTATTCCACGGACGAAAATCCGTCAGTCCTACATCTTCCCTGAACCCCTTCTGATGAGATACGTTTATCATCCATTACGTTTAGTATATCATTCTTTTGATGTGAATCCTGAGCGTTATGTCTTTTGAGAAAACCGAAATTATTTGATCGGCAAGATTGAGTCATGAGAAAATACTTGGTTTGGAAGAACCTGCTCGGGCGTGAGAATGTTTTGTTGATCGTTTACAACTTTCTACGATTTCGCTTAACTTTGCGACTTCAAATTTCGAGGACGAAATTTTCTGTTAGAGGGGAAGAGTTGTAAAACCCAAAAATTTGAAAGCATGGTAAAAGACAAAAATGCCCCTATGAATTTAAAAATTTAATAAAAGGTTTATAAAGTACCGAATCAATCCCGAACTTCAGAAAATGGACATGATATGATACCAAATAATTTTGACAACTCCATTTTTCATTTCTACAAGCTACAAAATTACCAAAATACCCTTGTGTTGGCCGAATGGAATTAAACAAGATATAATTATCAATAAGATATGTATAAATGAGATAAATATGGAAAATATGAATCAAATCAATTTACCAACTATGAAACCGAAAATTCTGGTCAAAGCCCACCCCTAGGACTCGGCATTATCATATTTAAGTCACACATACATTTTCTTTTCCTTGAAACCCTAGCCGCATAATCAAACACACACAAAATAATTCTCTCCTCATTCATCCAAATTTTCTGGAGTCCCAGCATAATTTTTTGGTGTTATTCATGTTCTTAAGAAGCCAAGAAAAATTGGTATAGGTCGTGAGAGGCTTTCTTTTGGTCGCTAGCCTTATTCTTGTCGCAAAAATCAAATCCGAAGGTAATTAACAAAACAATTCATTCGATCTCCATAAAATTCATTCCTTATTTTTCCTGAGATCCTTACATTGTGTATGATCTACGAAAAATGTGTGCAAGGTGTTTTGGTCGCGTTTGAAGGCTTGGTGATTTACTTGTGTCGAATTGTTCTAGCCGTGTAACACAAATCACAATCAATCCATCCGATCGTTCTAAAATTATTCTGGTATTTTTCTCAGCTTCTAATGATCAAATATAACGTGGGAAAAATGATAAAAACAGCCCATGCATCATATATAATTCGTATGGAAATTATTGTGTTATAAACCCTAAAATCGAATTAAATCTATAAAACATGCATGCGATTTTTCTGGATAAGATACATAATTTTCGTGGCATCTATGATCATCATATAACACCAGAAAAATGCTCATTTGAATTGTGGAGACCTAAAACTATTTTTGGTGAAATTAGTTTGTAATCGGCTAAATGGGAAATAAAAGGAAAAAGTGTGAAAACCCTAATACCAAATCGACCTAGGGTTTATGTGAGTGAATCTGGAAAATTGATGTGTATAAATGATGTAGTTATGATGATTTAATGATTGGTAAAGTTAGGGTTTTGATTTTGATATTTAAATGTGTACCGATTTGAAGAAATAAATGGAAGGGTGTGTTTTGTAACTTTTAAAACTCAAGGGACAATTTTATAAATTATGTTAGACTTGCTAGAAATGGTATAAAATATAAAAGGAGGGTCTCATGTGTTAATTTTGCATTTTAAGGGTTTATTTTGATTTAATAATTAAAGTAAGGATCGATTTGGAAAATAAATAAAAATAGGGACTAAATATGTAATTTCTGGAAAGTTAAGGTCGATTTGAGTAATAAATTATATTCAGGGGCTGATGTGTAAATTTGGATATTTATTGGACTAATGTGTAATTATTATTAATTAAAGATTGAAATGTAGACTTTAAGGTTAAATATGTAAATTAATTAAATGGAGGGACCTATTGTGTAAATTATGGAAACTTAAAGGGACATTCGTATAATTTACTAAATGAAGTACTAATTGTGAAATTTTGATAAACAAAGGGTTTAATGTGTAATTATGAATATTTAAAGGTTTAAAGTGTAACTTTTGTAATAAAGGGGTGTAAAGTGTAAATTGTGAAACCCTAAGGACCAAATGTGTAAATCTGATCAAAGATACCTTATTTCCATTTAATGATGATCTAACTAAGTCATGATACTCCATACTTCTAAAATTGGAAACTTACTAAATAAGGAAACTTGCTAATTATGGAAACCTGCTAAAAAGGGAAAGTTACTTAAAATGGAAAGACAGTTAAGTAAGAATGATTGTAATCCCCTTCTACTCCTTTAGGTGTGAAGAAGGAGAGACTTTGAGCTATTCCCTTATTCCTGTGCTTTGTTTCTGTTTGTGCTTTCGCCATAAGGTACAGATACTCTGCCTTTTTCAGTAAGGGTTCTTATATTCTATACATTGATTTTGAGTTATGATTCAGTTAAGCTTTCCAAAAGCCATTGCTATGTTCCCTTTGAGTGAACCTTTGATATTCCTCTTGATTATGATCTGAGCTTAGTTTATCTGACCTATGCCTTTGCCAAGTTGCTCTAAAGTTCTGAACTATCCTTGTGAGAAACTAAGATTTTGAAATGGTTTACTAAACTAAGGTTTTGAACTACTTGTTTTGAACTATCTTTTACGAAGACTATTTTAATGATTATCTTTATGAAACCAATTTAAAGACCATTTTAATTAAATACCTTGATTAAGCTTTCTAAAATGAATCTGTTGAATAAAGACTTTGAAGATGGACCCTTTGATACAGACTTTGAACTTTAATTATGATTCCCTTTGTTTTTAAAACTATGATATGAACTTTGGAAGACCTTGGTGAACCACTCTATTATGAACTATTCGATATGAACCTTTTTCTATGGACCTTGTGATATGACTTTGAGATGCACCTTTTGATATATGATCTTTTGTGATGACTTTGAGACCTGACTCTTAGTTTGAGACCCGAGCCATTTTATGTTACCTAGCCAGGAAGGTAACCTGGCCATGTCTGTGATGCACCACTGGCATGACTCCCGTGTGGGGGAGTGATTTCTCACACCGTCCCTTTTATGATTATCTGCCATGGCTACTATGATTTTGGGATGACTTTGAGTTTTGGGGCGTATGGGTTGCAATCCTAGATTTGTATGTTTAGTGGATTTAACTATGACTTTGAGTTATGACTTTGAGGTGACTGGTACTGTGTGCAATACATGCCTTTCACACCCCTGGGAGCTGATCACTCCACTATTATGATACATGAGGACACCCCTCATATTATCTGGTTGCCTGAGAGGTATCCCCTCTGATTGTGAGATTATGACTTTGAGATTATGATGTTGAGATTATGACTTTGAGTTTCTGGGCTCGTGGTAGATGACTATCCTATATTTCCTTTATTACTCTTTTGCTTTGATTATACCTTATGACATTCCCTGTACTTCACTAAATTCTGTTTCGTTATCTTTGCTTGTATTATGTATCTGTTCACTGAGCTTTGTAAGCTCAGCCGCACGTTTTCTTTTCGTGTGCGGCAGGTTTTAGTTGGAAGATGGGTATGAGTGAAGAGACTTTTGGACATAGAAGACTTGATAATTATTTTGGCCTAGAGACGATTGGAAGTTACTACATTGTTAGAATTTGTATTCGCTTTTGTAACCTTGTAATTTCAGTATTTCTTCTGTAACCTTTGAGAATCTTTGTATTACTTTTGAATGTATGCTTTGTTATATCTGATATGAAACCATTTGCGTGACATCTTTACCCGTGTCGGGTTGGGGTGTTACAATTATGGTATCAGAGACAGGCTGCGATTTCGTAATACATTTACCCTTGGCCTGTGTAAGTTAGGACCACTAAGTTTTCCCTGTAGGCGCTCGTAAGTCAACCTTTGAAAATTTTGCTTTAGGATTTCCCTTAGGAACCTAAGTTTTGACCAGTGAGGAATGGGTAGACTATAAGGCATTTGTTTAAGCATCATTGCTTCCGTATCACTCTGATTCGTGCCTTACTTTTGGTTAGATCCTGTTGATACCACTTCTGGAAAGTGAAAGCTTATGCTTTGCACCACCTAAGTTTTGAACCTGATTAAATCTTGAAGGCATTGAGAATTTCATAATAATGACCCGACACTATTTGATCCTTATCTTCAAATCCCTTTTTAATCATTTTGATAATGACCCGCATTTCACTCTGATTCTTTTCTTAATCACTTTGACGCCTCTTCAGGCATTCCGAGAACCTCTATGGCGATGACGTACTTGATATGTTTTGTTATTTGTCTCTTGTTCTGATAAGTATCTATGAAGTTTCCGACACTATTGATTTCATTTTACCCATCTCTGTCCTTATGAGAAGTCTTGTGGTGTGTAACCATGAGTATAAGAATGTTCTCTTTCTCACTTCTAGTGATATAGCTTTGATTTGCGAACCATCTTTCTTTGAATAGTTAACTTCGATTTTATTCTGACAAGGAAATTGTGGAATGATCAGTCAAATATTGACAACTACCCTTCTATGTCTCACCTTTAACGTTTGCAACAATTTTGAACTTCCGACTACGATTACCAATTGTCAAACCCTTGCTATCTCTATTACTCTGAAGACGCGTGTGTTACTTTCATGGTTATGAAGTTTTCCTAGAAACCATTTCGTACACCAATAAATGAACCTCATCGTAGAAGCCTTTTGGCACCTTGAGTTTTCTGAACATGAACCTTGTATTGAACGTTATTTGCCACCTGAACTTTGATTATAATCCCTGTTGGACCACCAAGTTTTCCACCGGAGTATGAAGTAAGATTTGACATGATGCCGAGAGATTCTAGTCACTAAACGAAGATGTCTTTCGGATCATACTAATTGACTGGAGCAACCGGGAAGAGCAGCAACCGAAGACCAGGAAGTGAGTTTACTTAAGTGTATCTTCTGGGCATGTTTTAGTTTTGTTCGCGATAAAGAGGAATGATGACTGGAGATATGTATGGAAGCTGAACCGTATTGCTGTAAGAGCCAGTATTCCTCCACCCTGGAACGATTATGTATTTTGTTTAAATTCAGAGCGCGAAGTTTCCTTTCTGATGAATTGATACTATTCTTGAAATCGCCTTCCGTATTCGTAAACGACCGCCATGACGGTTAATGACGCTAATAGTATTAGCTAAAGCTCTGACGAGATTGGTGAAATTGATAGATAATATTTTCCATGAGTACTGGGCATATGGTCATTGTATGACTTAATGGTACATGCGGAGACGAGGAAGAACATGAAAATCATTTTGCACCTTGTTAGAGATTTGAGGATCAATTGTGTATTCTGAGAGATTGATGTTGTTGAGACAACGGTGTTCCTTGCCTGACCGGGAGTTGACGACAATGGAGACCTACCCCGAAGAGTGGAGACATTCCTTACAATACAGAAGTGTTGGCGATGTAGAAGAAGAAATTCTAGTCAAGATGGCGAACCTGGAGCTGATGAAGACATACAGTCCCACTTCCCTATTCATCTTAGTTGTACTGAGATGAATTGAGAGCGGAAGCAGACTGGAGGATGGAGAGATTTAAAGACCGTGCCAGAAATCCACGTTGCTCCATCACATTCCAAGGAGAGCTGCAGGAGGCTCGACGAACCAGACATAAGTTCCTGATTTTGGTTTCACTTCCCAACGAATGGACAGCCGAAGACAGATCAACCGGACTTGAAGAGATTAGATGTGTTAAATGAGCAGATTTTGAAACAGACCCTCTATACTTGGAATAATTGATTCTATGAAGGCAGAAGTTTGGCGACTAACTTTCATTTCCGTTGACCCTCTTAAGTTTCGTTATCTAATATCAAGTTCCTCTTATGATTTAAGTTTCCCTAGAAGCACTTCTATTCGTGTTTACCTTTCGTATGATTCGGTGATAACCTTGTTTTGAGAGATTTTGGCAACTCGTGGAAGATATGATGCTTGTGACGGCATACCCCACTTCTGCTAGATAATCTGGGATTTGATACTCTTGCGAATAGTTTTGTTTTCTCTCTTGACTATGGCATTCGTTTTTGTTGACCTCGGAGACTGTAGAAGTACTAGGTGGATTAAGATAGGTGGTTTTGAATACGATTTGAGATAAAGTATGACCATCATGAGGGCATATTTATATGATGCCAGTATTATGACGTCTGGCCAACGTGATAATACTTACATCATATAACGTGCACTTGTTGTGGGCATAGGATATCTTGGGGAGTACCAAAGAAGTTAGAATTTGAGCTCAGTTGGATTATCCATGATTAATGAGACTTTAGGTTCATTCTACCTATGCGTGTAATCTGCTTTCATCGTTATACGACTGGATACATTTGGATACTCGACACGCGTTTGTTGACCTTTGTGCTTCCGATAAGAATCTTAGGTTCTGTGTAGAACTTTCTACCGTCTGTTTTCTGTCAGTATGAATCCGATCTGTTACTATTAAATAGTACACCTACATTTTGCTATATGTACGTTTCACATCCGCTGATTATATTTCATTATGACCTGCTATGAGTTGTTTGAGGCTTTTGATTTTGAAGAGCAAGACCTGTTTGTTTATGATAACACCTATGAAAGGTTATACTGAAGCCGAGACTATTTGAGAATCTGAAGAGTTTTGAATTCATATACTACTCCCATGTCTGCTGCAATTCGATACGTTTTCATCTGATTTGACTATTCCTATTCCACGGACGAAAATCCGTCAGTCCTACATCTTCCCTGAACCCCTTCTGATGAGATACGTTTATCATCCATTACGTTTAGTATATCATTCTTTTGATGTGAATCCTGAGCGTTATGTCTTTTGAGAAAACCGAAATTATTTGATCGGCAAGATTGAGTCATGAGAAAATACTTGGTTTGGAAGAACCTGCTCGGGCGTGAGAATGTTTTGTTGATCGTTTACAACTTTCTACGATTTCGCTTAACTTTGCGACTTCAAATTTCGAGGATGAAATTTTCTGTTAGAGGGGAAGAGTTGTAAAACCCAAAAATTTGAAAGCATGGTAAAAGACAAAAATGCCCCTATGAATTTAAAAATTTAATAAAAGGTTTATAAAGTACCGAATCAATCCCGAACTTCAGAAAATGGACATGATATGATACCAAATAATTTTGACAACTCCATTTTACATTTCTACAAGCTACAAAATTACCAAAATACCCTTGTGTTGGCCGAATGGAATTAAACAAGATATAATTATCAATAAGATATGTATAAATGAGATAAATATGGAAAATATGAATCAAATCAATTTACCAACTATGAAACCGAAAATTCTGGTCAAAGCCCACCCCTAGGACTCGGCATTATCATATTTAAGTCACACATACATTTTCTTTTCCTTGAAACCCTAGCCGCATAATCAAACACACACAAAATAATTCTCTCCTCATTCATCCAAATTTTCTGGAGTCCCAGCATAATTTTCTGGTGTTATTCATGTTCTTAAGAAGCCAAGAAAAATTGGTATAGGTCGTGAGAGGCTTTCTTTTGGTCGCTAGCCTTATTCTTGTCGCAAAAATCAAATCCGAAGGTAATTAACAAAACAATTCATTCGATCTCCATAAAATTCATTCCTTATTTTTCCTGAGATCCTTACATTGTGTATGACCTACGAAAAATGTGTGCAAGGTGTTTTGGTCGCGTTTGAAGGCTTGGTGATTTACTTGTGTCGAATTGTTCTAGCCGTGTAACACAAATCATAATCAATCCATCCGATCGTTCTAAAATTATTCTGGTATTTTTCTCAGCTTCTAATGATCATATCTAACGTGGGAAAAATGATAAAAACAGCCCATGCATCATATATAATTCGTATGGAAATTATTGTGTTATAAACCCTAAAATCGAATTAAATCTATAAAACATGCATGCGATTTTTCTGGATAAGATACATAATTTTCGTGGCATCTATGATCATCATATAACACCAGAAAAATGCTCATTTGAATTGTGGAGACCTAAAACTATTTTTGGTGAAATTAGTTTGTAATCGGCTAAATGGGAAATAAAAGGAAAAAGTGTGAAAAACCTAATACCAAATCGACCTAGGGTTTATGTGAGTGAATCTGGAAAATTGATGTGTATAAATGATGTGGTTATGATGATTTAATGATTGGTGAAGTTAGGGTTTTGATTTTGATATTTAAATGTGTACCGATTTGAAGAAATAAATGGAAGGGTGTGTTTTGTAACTTTTAAAACTCAAGGGACAATTTTATAAATTATGTTAGACTTGCTAGAAATGGTATAAAATATAAAAGGAGGGTCTCATGTGTTAATTTTGCATTTTAAGGGTTTATTTTGATTTAATAATTAAAGTAAGGATCGATTTGGAAAATAAATAAAAATAGGGACTAAATATGTAATTTCTGGAAAGTTAAGGTCGATTTGAGTAATGAATTATATTCAGGGGCTGATGTGTAAATTTGGATATTTATTGGACTAATGTGTAATTATTATTAATTAAAGATTGAAATGTAGACTTTAAGGTTAAATATGTAAATTAATTAAATGGAGGGACCTATTGTGTAAATTATGGAAACTTAAAGGGACATTCGTATAATTTACTAAATGAAGTACTAATTGTGAAATTTTGATAAACAAAGGGTTTAATGTGTAATTATGAATATTTAAAGGTTTAAAGTGTAACTTTTGTAATAAAGGGGTGTAAAGTGTAAATTGTGAAACCCTAAGGACCAAATGTGTAAATCTGATCAAAGATACCTTATTTCCATTTAATGATGATCTAACTAAGTCATGATACTCCATACTTCTAAAATTGGAAACTTACTAAATAAGGAAACTTGCTAATTATGGAAACCTGCTAAAAAGGGAAAGTTACTTAAAATGGAAAGACAGTTAAGTAAGAATGATTGTAATCCCCTTCTACTCCTTTAGGTGTGAAGAAGGAGAGACTTTGAGCTATTCCCTTATTCCTGTGCTTTGTTTCTGTTTGTGCTTTCGCCATAAGGTACAGATACTCTGCCTTTTTCAGTAAGGGTTCTTATATTCTATACATTGATTTTGAGTTATGATTCAGTTAAGCTTTCCAAAAGCCATTGCTATGTTCCCTTTGAGTGAACCTTTGATATTCCTCTTGATTATGATCTGAGCTTAGTTTATCTGACCTATGCCTTTGCCAAGTTGCTCTAAAGTTCTGAACTATCCTCGTGAGAAACTAAGATTTTGAAATGGTTTACTAAACTAAGGTTTTGAACTACTTGTTTTGAACTATCTTTTACGAAGACTATTTTAATGATTATCTTTATGAAACCAATTTAAAGACCATTTTAATTAAATACCTTGATTAAACTTTCTAAAATGAATCTGTTGAATAAAGACTTTGAAGATGGACCCTTTGATACAGACTTTGAACTTTAATTATGATTTCCTTTGTTTTTAAAACTATGATATGAACTTTGAAAGACCTTGGTGAACCACTCTATTATGAACTATTAGATATGAACCCTTTTCTATGGACCTTGTGATATGACTTTGAGATGCACCTTTTGATATATGATCTTTTGTGATGACTTTGAGACCTGACTCTTAGTTTGATACCCGAGCCATTTTATGTTACCTAGCCAGGAAGGTAACCTGGCCATGTCCGTGATGCACCACTGGCATGACTCCCGTGTGGGGGAGTGATTTCTCACACCGTCCCTTTTATGATTATCTGCCATGGCTACTATGATTTTGGGATGACTTTGAGTTGGGGGCGTATGGGTTGCAATCCTAGATTTGTATGTTTAGTGGATTTAACTATGACTTTGAGTTATGACTTTGAGGTGACTGGTACTGTGTGCAATACATGCCTTTCACACCCCTGGGAGCTGATCACTCCACTATTATGATACATGAGGACACCCCTCATATTATCTGGTTGCCTGAGAGGTATCCCCTCTGATTGTGAGATTATGACTTTGAGATTATGATGTTGAGATTATGACTTTGAGTTTCTGGGCTCGTGGTAGATGACTATCCTATATTTCCTTTATTACTCTTTTGCTTTGATTATACCTTATGACATTCCCTGTACTTCACTAAATTCTGTTTCGTTATCTTTGCTTGTATTATGTATCTGTTCACTGAGCTTTGTAAGCTCAGCCGCACGTTTTCTTTTCGTGTGCGGCAGGTTTTAGTTGGAAGATGGGTATGAGTGAAGAGACTTTTGGACATAGAAGACTTGATAATTATTTTGGCCTAGAGACGATTGGAAGTTACTACATTGTTAGAATTTGTATTCGTTTTTGTAACCTTGTAATTTCAGTATTTCTTCTGTAACCTTTGAGAATCTTTGTATTACTTTTGAATGTATGCTTTGTTATATCTGATATGAAACCATTTGCGTGACATCTTTACCCGTGTCGGGTTGGGGTGTGACAAGAACACTTTTCATCACTAATCACATAATCTAGCATCACCACCTAAGCAAAGAACATCTTGATGCACATATAAATTCTGACCAGCAAAGCATAAGGAACATGATGAACAGTACAGATGGAAACCAACTCATTCAGTAAACACAGCTCAACATATGAATAGTTTTCATCACAACAACCAAAGATACTTAGTCAATCATCCATTATGCATATTCAGTTCTGAATTTTGAAGAAAAACAAATTGTTCGATCAATCAAAAGTTCGATCAGTTATGTTCAAGCAAACAGAGATCAGTTAACAAACAAAGTTTAGTCAAAACAAAAAATTTGATCAAATGAAATTCGATCACACAAGGTTTGGTCCAACAAAATTCAATCAAACGAAATTTGATCAAACAAAATTCGATTAAACTTAAGTTCGATTAAACTAAATTCGATCAAACTATATTCGATCAAACTAAATTCGATCAAGCAAAATTCGATCAATCATAATTCGATCAAGCATAAGTTCGATCAAACTTAAGTTCGATTAAACTAAATTCGATCAAACTAAATTCGATCAAACTAAATTCGATCAAACTAAATTCGATCAAACTAAGTTCGATCAAACTAAATTCGATCAAACTAAATTCGATTAAACTTAAGTTCGATTAAACTAAATTCGATCAAACTAAATTCGATCAAACTAAGTTCGATCAAACGAAGTTCGATCAAAGTTCGATCAAACCAGACATAATACTCCTAACTCGGAGATTAGTCCTATACTTCGATTACCCCAAAAGTTCGATTATTGTTCGATCATTTACACATATTGAAAGTTCGATTATCTCAAAATTCGATTATTTATCCTTTTATGCATAACACAGATCAATCACAAAAAATAAGCATAACCACCTTTAATCATAAGCCCTAAATCAGACTAAAATGCCTAATATAAATCTAACAACGAATTATCTCTGAAGCAACGTTCTCAGTTAAATGAGTACCACAGAAATCAAATGAAAGACTTACAATTATAGCAAAGTAGTCGAATTTTTAGAAGTATGAAAGATGAGATGAAGCGCGCATTTTTATTGTGAGATTGCACTGTGTGTTTGAGAGTTTGATAAAAGTTTTGACCTAAGTCAATGAGTTGTGTATTTATAGAATTGATTTAACCGAATTGACTGTTATTGTCCTCATTCTTTTCCATTTTACATATTTAGCCTTTTAACTTTGTTTTTCTATTTATATTAAGTCCAAAGTTAAGATATGTATAGTATAATGGTTAACGCAAACTGATGAAAAACAATATATGATGATTTAGAAAGATGACGAAGAATTTTTTTATGATTAAATGTGCAAAAGTTTCTCCCCCTCAAAATATGTGATTTTGTGGAAAAAATTTTAAACTTTGAAACAATGGGCAAAAACATATTTTGATTGAGATCAATCGTTTGCACATTTTTTTATTTTATTTTTATTTTATTTTTTTTAAATATATATACAAGATAGTGAGAGAGCATGACTCGATTAGTTGTTCTTGAGAAAGTTCGCTAATTCTTGAGGAGTCAGGCATCTCATTCCAATTTGGTGAACCAGTTTCACAAAACGATCATGAGGTAAAGCCTTCGTGAAAAGATCCGCCAATTGGTGTTCCGTTCCCACAAAATACAACTCAACGGTACCCTGCTCCACATGCTCCTTGATGAAGTGATATCTGAGAGCGATGTGTTTAGACTTGGAATGTTGCACGGTGTTGCACGAGATAGCGATAGCATTTTTGGAGTCACAGTACATCGGGATTTTGTTGAATATGTAACCATAATCCATCAGTTGTGATCGCATCCAAATGATTTGAGCACAACAGGCAGACATGGCTACATATTCTGATTCCGTGGATGAGAGAGACGTACAATCTTGCTTCTTTGACTGCCAGGACACAAGCTTATCACCTAGGAATTGAACACCACCGGATGTGCTCTTCCTTGTATCAATACATCCCGCATGATCCGCATCTGAAAAAGCAGTTAGTGCAAAACCAGAATCCTTTGGATACCAGATCCCCAAATTAATGGTTCCCTTGATGTATCTAAGGATTCTTTTAACAGCAGATAAATGTCTTTCTGTTGGGTTAGACTGATAGCGTGAACATAGGTATGTGGCAAATACAACATCCGGTCTGCTAGCGGTGAGATACATGAGAGACCCAATTATGCTACGATAATTTGTAGGATCAGTGGGTTTCCCATGAATGTCAGCATCTAGCTTCGGGGATGAGGAGGACATAGGGGTGTTATAGGTGTCACTAGATGTCATGCCATGCTTTTTTAATATCTCTTGTGCATATTTAGACTGACTCAAGAATATACCACAAGGTGATTGGTGAACTTGTAATCCTAGAAAAAAGTTTAGTTCACCGATCATGGACATCTCAAAGTTTTGTTTCATAAGTTTTGCAAAAGCATTTGAGTACTTTTTGTGGGTAGACCCAAAAATGATGTCATCCACATAAATTTGTACAATGAGAATGTCCTCCCCATGTTTTTGTATAAACAGAGTCGGGTCTACAGAGCCTTTAGTGAAATGATTAGCAATAAGGAATGCAGAAAGTTTGTCGTACCATGCCCTCGGGGCTTGTTTAAGGCCGTAGAGAGCTTTCTTAAGCCTGTATACGTGTTGTGGATGTTCTGGATCGACGAAGCCCTCTGGTTGTGAAACATACACCTCTTCACGAAGTTGTCCGTTCAGGAATGCTGTCTTCACGTCCATTTGATAAACTGTGATGTTCTTATGAGCCGCGTACGCCAGGAACATTCTCACTGCCTCAAGCCTAGCCACTGGTGCAAATGATTCCTCGAAGTCAATTCCTTCTTCTTGGCTATACCCTTTAGCGACCAATCGTGACTTGTTACAAATAACTGTGCCTTCTGCATCCAACTTATTTTTCCAAATCCATTTTAAGCCCACAACATAAACTCCATCAGGTTTTTCAACGAGTTCCCAGACTTCCAATCTTTTGAACTGATCCAACTCCTCTTGCATTGATTCAATCCAATTATCATAAGTCATGGCCTCTTTGATATTTTTCGGTTCAGCTTGACAAACGGTGAGAGCGTAAATGCAAGTTTCACCATCTGTGTGGAGTTTCTGTCGTGTCATAACTGGTTTATCTGGATTGCCAATCACATTAACTAATGGATGATCCCTTGTCCATTTATGAGTAGAAGGGTAGTGTTGAATGTTGTTATTCAGATTTGACAGTTCCATGTTGCTCGAGGAAGATTTTCCTGGTTCGGGAATGGTTGGGGGTGGAGCAAATGGATTGAAAAATGCATTTCCGTCAAAGTCTGATGGTGTTGGAACTTGGTTAGAAATGGGAGAAGAATCTTCAACTGCTGGTTGAGGTGTTTTATCTATGGATGATGATGATTCAGGTTGTGGTGCATCTTCAGCAACTACTGTAGAGGTAGATGCTGATGGATCAGGTGCTTGATTTGTGAGTTGTTGAGCAGCGGAAATTGTGGAAGCCTCTGACGCACTTTTAACCAAACTGTCATCAAACATAGGAGCAAACAGATCTTCCAGATCTTTCCTTCTGAAAGGTAATTGTTCAGCTGAAGATTCTGGGAAGTTCAAGCGGTTGTTTGCGGGTTCCAAGCGGTCTTGCTCAGAAGCCATATCTGTGAGTTCATCGAAATTAACGTGTATCATTTCTTGAATGTCTCCGGTCCGACGATTCCAAATTCTGTATCCCTTGGAGTTCTCACAATAACCAACAAATATCCCTATATCTGTCTTTGCCTTCAATTTACCAAGATCATCTTTATCATTCTTTGGGTAACATAATGCTCCAAAGACATGAAAGTAGTTGATATTGGGTTTTCTGCCTTGTATTAGCTCATATGGAGTTTTGTTATGTCTTTTGGTGATCATGCCGCGGTTCTGAGTGTAGCAAGCAGTGTTAACAGCTTCAGCCCAAAGATAATCAGGCAATTGGGCATTGATCAACATAGTTCTAGCTGGTTCCACGAGTGTACGGTTTCGTCGTTCAACTATGCCATTCTGTTCAGGAGTGCGAGCTATAGAATATTGGTGAACAATCCCATGTTTCTCTGTAAATTCCTAAAGAATTTGGTTTTTGAATTCAGTGCCGTTGTCGGTACGAATGATTCTGACGGTGTTGCGGACTTGCACTTGAATCTTTGTGAGAAACGTGGTAACTATAGATGGAACTTGATCTTTTGTGCAGAGAAAGTAAACCCATGTCCATCTTGAGTAGTCATCCACTATTACCAGAATATATCTTTTCCCATTTACAGACTGAACCCGCATTGGACCACACAAATCCATATGAAGCAGTTGTAGGACGTGGTCTGTGCTATGTTCTGTTTTTGGTGGAAAGTGAGCTCGGTGACTTTTTCCCTGTTCGCATGCAGAACACAAATGATCCTTGGCATATCGGAATTTTGGTAAACCATCTACCAATTTTTTCTTTGCCAGGTCGGTCATGGTTTTGAAATTGAGATGAGACAAGCGTTTATGCCATAACCATGCTTTCGTGGGATGAGCCTTGGAGAGTAAACATATAGGAGTCGAAGCTGTCATTCCTTCAAAGGAGATGGTGTAGAGACTAGTTCCCCGTTTTCCTTTCATCAGATCATTTCCTTGAAGATCACGAATAAAGCAGGTTTTCTCCCTAAATGCTACTTCTAAGTCTCCATCACAGAACTGACCTACCGAGAATAAATTGTGACCCAGACCTTCAACATAGTACACACGACTTATTTCGATGTTCCCATTTACATAGTCGCCATAACCCATGATTGCGGCGAAATGGTCATTCCCGAACCTGACCGTTCCTATAAACTTTGCAACAAAGTTTTTGAGAAGCTTGAGATTGCCGGTCATGTGTCGGGAACAGCCGCTATCAACAATCCATAGAACGATTTGAACCACCTGCATCACAATTAGTAGAAACAGATGGAGTAACGGTTGGACCCGTTGGGTTAGAAGCACATGAGTTAAGTATCTTAGGTACCCATTTAAAATATGCTGTGTTCTCTAGCCAACGTTGCCATTTCCTACTTGTTTCTGCTTTCTTCCTAAGGAATGTGCTAGGTGATTTGTTCTTTTTGGTATTAGCTATAGGTGCAACTATGGTCTGCTTTGAAGCTTCTAGTGGTGACTTCCCTAAAATTGATTTGACAACAGTGTTAGACTTAGGGAGGCCACTAGGTCGTTTCGCTTTTCTCTTCAGCAAAGTTTTAGCAACACAGTTTTGATGATTACCAGATAAGATACGAGTATGACAAAACACACAAGAAGCATTAACATCATTCATAACTGTTAAAGATTCAGCATTCATTACATCTTTTGTAGAATTACACTTAACCAAGCTAGATTCTATTTTAGACATAACATGCATTTTATTCTCACTAGATGCATTAACTTCAACTTCTCCATTCTTAGATGTTCCACTCTTAGGTAGCCAGATACTAGTCTTCTTTGGTCTCTTGGTGGTCTTGGATCTTCTACCCTTAGATGTGTCAACTAATCCTGTGGAAGGTGAAGTAAGAGCATTAGTGGTTGTCTTTGATGATGCATTCTTAGGTGCGCTGTCTACTTTTTGCATCCTTGGTACAATCTTATGAACTTTGGTTTTGCCTGTTTCTAAAACTTTGATTTTCTTCTTCAGATCAACAATGATGTGTTGGAATTCTTGATTTTGTGAATCTATTTTTCTGTTAAGGCGAACTGTGTCATTCCTGTTTTGAAGAATTTCATCGAGTTCCTTTTCATTTTGAAACAGTTTAAGTCTTAAGAAAGCCTTTGTTTCCTTATACTTTTCAGGAACATGACTGTTTTGAAATGATAAAGACCCTATGAGATGTTGAAATTTTAGTTCAAATTCAGCACTTTGAGTTTGACACCAATCAAGCCTTTTTTGAAGATTAAAAACTTTGGTTTCCACATCATTGTTGATTTGTCGAAGATCATCATTCTCTTTCACTAGATTCTTAATTTCGATTTGCAACATCTTTGTATCAACAACATGATTTTTCATAAGACACTCATTACCAGATTCATAAAGTGCATTCATCAACATAGAAACAACATCACAACTAAGAATATTTTGCAAGAGTCGATCATTTTCTTTTTCCAAATTCTTCTTTTGAATTTTTTGTTTTTGAATTTTGGAGTCTTTAGCTTTGAAAATGTTCTTCATTGATAGAACCTCGTCAACTAGATCTTCTTCCCATTGTGATGCACATTTCTTCAAGTGTTTGACATGAGGTAAAATTTTCTTTTGAAGAATTTCTATCTTTTCTTTTTCCACAGGAGAGAAAAAAGAAGAGACAGTGATTTTAGAATTAAACTCAATTTCATTTTCTAAAAATTTGATGTCTTCCAGAAATGTCTCAAAATGTTTGACAATTTTAAATGCTGGAGGCATTGGTGGATCAACATCATTCTCTGTCAAGTAATTGTCGAGATGTGCATCATTTTGGGAGAGATGATATACTTGTTCTGAGGTACGTATCAGCGTTTGTTCGGGTTTATCTTTTGGTGGCACAAATGATTTGCTTATGTGAGGTCGTTCATTATAATCATAATGTACACTTGAAAACTTGTTTTGTGAATTTGATCGACCCCCAATCTTGTTTGCAAGAAAATCAGTTTCTTCATCAACAGAATACATAACAACACGTTGAAAGGAATCATCTAACAAAAATGTTGCATTGTATAACTTAGGATTTTCTTTGAGTGCTTTGTGTGAATTACGGGGTGTGTCACTTCCAAGTGCAAAACTTACTCTTTTCGGACTTGGTTTTACAGTTAGTTTTTGAATTTGTGTTACAGAATTACCCGTTTTATACACAACATTTTGAAATTCTTTGAGTTTGGTTTCCAAATCCAGAATTTCTTCAAGATATGAGTCAACACGTTTCCTAGTGGCTTGCTTTTCGTCAAGAAGATCCTGCTGAGATGTTGAAAGCTCTGATTGAGTTTTTAACAACTCAGAAGTTAAAGCATCAATTTGTTTTTTGAATTCAAATTGATCCTTTTCTTTTTGAGAGAGAAGCTCAGCCTTAGAATCGGTTAATTCACGTACTTGGTTTTGCAAATCTTGAACTTTAACATATTCTTTTTGGAAAGCGATTTCAAAAGATTGTTCTCGTTTTTCTTGGTTTTGGTATCCAGAAAGTTGTTGTTTATAGCACTCATTGTCCTTTGTTAACAATGCAAGCTTTTCTTTCAGATTTGTATTGATGACATTGCATTTTTCAATTTGTGATTGGGTGGACATGATTAAGGCCTGAAGCTCTGAATCTTGATTATTCAAATTCTCATTTTGTTCAATCTGATCATGATTGTCATCTTCTATTAGATCATCAAATGAGACAACTGTTCTATCATCATCAAATGATATATCAGTGTTGATTTGATTATCTAAAGAAGATGAGAATGGTGAATCATTTTGAACAGAATGTTCACTTGAGAATGGAGATGCAGAAGGTGAAGCAATCTCATGTAGTAAACATGGTGGATCAAGTACCTGAGAAAGACCGTCAGTATCGTAGACCGGGCCTGTCTCGGATGTATTCATTTCCTGCATATTAGCCATGAGCATGACAGCTGCGTTTGCCTCAAGATCCTCCATATCATCTTCTGAGTCTGCATTTGCCATGAAGCTGTTTTCTTTCACATTCATCAAGCTTGCTTTCTCATCCTTAAGTGCCATCAAGAGAGCTTCTTTGTGATATGCACTGCCCATAGTACGAGGCTTTGGACATGCAGTAGCCATATGACCATTCCCTCCACAGTTGTAGCATGTGACTGAGGTATTTGCAATGCCTTTTGATTCTTTTCCAGTCAATTGATTCTTGTTCTGATCTGTCCCCATATAATTCCTATTACCCCCAGACTGAAACCTTTGTTCTCCAGCTTGAAACCTTTTGGACCCATATCCTCCTCTGTTCCCTGAACCAAACCTTCTCGATGATCTGTTCTGAATTTCTACCCGACCATCATTAACCACTGCCTGATTCCTTGTGTTTGAAGATGAGCGAAGGCGGTTGTTTGATTTGTTTGTGAATTTTCCAAACGCTGTAGCAATCAACCCAAATGCTTCATTGAGGCAACTGAAAGCTTCTTCTTCTTCATCATATTCACTGTTGGTGTAAAAGTTGGAATCAGTGTTGTTATAGGTTACAAATTGGTTGCCTGATTGTAGAGATGGTGGTTCATATGGGACAAGTTGGTTTTGAGGTTGAAAGCTTGGTTGATAAGATGAGTTTCCAAATTCCTAAGAAGGTAGAGAGAAGTTTGGTTGAGCCATTAGTGCAAGCGGATTAGGTTGTGGTCCTGGTATGAAACCTTCTCTTGCTGCTACTTCTTTATCAACCTCTGATTGATGTTGTTTGAGAAAATCATAAATCAATCCATATTTGATCTCACCAATCTTCTTTGATTGCCTAACAAACGTTGCATATTTCTGCCATTCAGGACCTAGGCATCCCAGAAATTTGGAGTTGATTGCAATCCTTGGAAACTTCATGTCATGACGATCAAGGTCATTAACAACATTTGTGAAGCGGTGGTAGTATGATTCGATTGTTTCCCCTGGTTCCATAATAAAATTGTTGAATTCCATGTACAATTTAGATTCAAGGTCTTCCTGATTGAGCTCTGTTCCTTCCATCAGAAGATGCACATGTTCCCACATATCCTTTGCAGTCTTCTGAGCATCAACACTTCGATAGATGGGATTTGGAATTCCCTGAAGGATGAATGCCATTGCCATTCCATTTGCTTCTTGTTGTAAGGCTTGTTCAGCTGTATAGCTAGAAACAGCAATAGGGGTGGATGTTTCTTCTCTTTCAGGAGTTGCTGGAACAACAATTACTGGTTCTGGAAAGGGCCCCACAGTGATGACATGCTTCAAATACGGTCCATGGGGTTTGCGGAGTTCAATGAATCGGAGAAACCTACTTGCCCACTGCACATAGTTTCCAGGTGTTAACATGGGTGGAGTATCTTGATTTCCAGCCTCATGACGAGATTGCTGACTGCTTATAGCTTCACACATCTTATGAAACCAGTGAGGTTCTCTGAACACTGAAGGATTGTTCTGAAGGTAATTTTGTTGCATTATTTGTTGTGGAGATAGTTGTGGTGAAGGAATGAATTGATGTTGTTGCACATATGCCTGATGTTGTGGATATTGTTGAGGAAATTGTTGTTGTTGTTGAGAGTATTGTTGTTGTTGAGGATATTGCTGTAACTGGTAGTAGTAATTAAAGTGTGGTGGTTGAGACATCGTGTAGTAGCTTGTGACGGTTAAGGATTTTAAAGGATAACAATGGTTGTTGTGTGAAGATTAGATATGGTTAACTTACTTGTTCGGTTAAGCACTTGTTCGATCAAAGTTGTTCGGTTACTGAAATTCGACTACTGAAATTCGACTACTGAAGTTCGACTACTGAAGTTCGACTACTGAAGTTCGATTACTGAAATTCGACTACTGAAGTTCGACTACTGAAGTTCGACTACTGAAGTTCGACTACGGAAGTTCGACTACGGAAGTTCGACTACTGAAGTTCGCTTACTTGAAGTTCGACGACTGAAGTTCGACTACGAAAGTTCGACTACGAAAGTTCGATCAAGAAGTTCGATTACGAAAGTTCGGTTACGAAAGTTCGATCAAGAAGTTCGATTAACCCAGAAGTTCGATTATATCACCTAACTCGGTGAATAATCAATAGTTCGATTAACTTACAAGTTCGATTAAACCCTGAAACTTCGATGAACAAAAAATTCGATGAATATATCTGAAGAACAGTAACAACTCGGATGAACAATAACTAGTCTAACAATTCGGATTTCTTATTTTTTTTCTTAGATCTAACCTTCTAACAACCTAAATTACCCCTAGGCGAATGATACCACTTGATGTTTTATACTATTATGAATTAAGCTACCACTAATTACCTACTAATTACCTATTAGATCTAGAGAGAGAAAGCTAGAGAGAGAAAGAGATGGAAGGGAGATGATTACACAATAATACCAAATGATTAGAATTCATCAACCAACCCCTCTCCCTTGGATGGGAGGGGTATTTATAGTTTTACATGAGGTTGGGCTACTAGCCCTATATGCTTAAACATAATACATAATTAACAATAATAAATGATAAAACGACATAGCCCATGGGCCTTCTACACGGGCTGGGCCTAATAACAAACCTAAAGGCCTAAGCAACCTAATACAAATGATCAATACTTGAAATATTACAAAACGTGTTCCCAACACAGTCGCTGTGGATTTGACCCGTAAACGGGTTTGGTCCCTTGACCAAGATTTCCGTCTGTTGACTGTTATATATTGCAGAAATGACATAAATACCCACAAGCTTGTGGTCCCTGTGGTTTATCTAGTATAACAGATTTAGTCACTACTCTTTTTTTTTTCTTTTTTTTTCTTTTTTTTTAATTTGTCCGAATTTTTTTAAAATTTTTTGACAAAAGGTTTTTTTTAAACTTTTTTGCCTCAGATTTTTTTGATTTATAAAATTTTTTGAATCCTTTTTGACGAAGTTTTTTTTACAAAATTTTTTGACAAAAATTTTTTTCACTAGATTTTAGTTAGATTTCTTGGCATGAATTTTTTACAAGATTTTTATTTAATTACATATAAAATTTTGACAGAATTCCTTTTTATCCTGCGAATAATACTCAAAAAATTTTTAAATTTTCTATATAAATGTCAACTTTTTTTGTCAAAATTAAAAAAAAAAAAAACATGTCAAAAAATATATATATACATATATATAAAAAAAATCAAAAAAAGAGTTTAAAAATTATGTTAAAACTTTTTTGGTCACAAAAAAAAACAAGAAAAAAAGGACCATTATAAAGTATTCAAAAAAGTTCAAAAATTAAAAAATTAAATAAAAATAAAAATTGACAAAAATAATTTAAAAATATTATGACAATTTTTTAACAATTTTTTTTTTAATTAAAATTTTTTTTAACCCACTACCGGTCAAAAAATAAAATTGATCAATTGAAAACAAGAATACGAATATTTTGAGTTAAAGAAATAGTTAAAAAAAATAGTATTTTGAGTTCAAAAAATAGGTCAATTTTATTTTTTATATTTTGAGTTAAAAAATAATTAAAATTCTTGTTTTCAATCGATCAATTTTACTTTTTTGTCCGGTAATGGGTAAAAAAAATTAATTAAAAAAGAAAATCTGTTAAAAAATTGACATAATATTTTTAAATTTTTTTTGACAATTTTTATTTTTATCTATTTTTTTTAACTGAATACTTTTTAATGGACATTTTTTTTTTTTTTTTTTTTTGTGCCCAAAAAACCTTTGACATATATATTTAACATTTTTTTTTTTATATTTTTTTGACAAAAAAAGTTGACATTTATATAAAAAAAATTTGAAATTTTTTGAATATTATTCGCAGGATAAAAAAGAATTCTGTCAAAATTTTATATGAAATTAAAAAAAAAAAAAATCTTGTAAAAAAATCTTAGCAAGAAATATAGTGAAAAAAAAATTTTGTCAAAAAATTTTATAAAAAAAACTCCGTCAAAAAGTATTCAAAAAATTTTATAAATCAAGAAAAAATATGAGGTAAAAAAGTTTTAAAAAAACTTTTGTCAAAAAATTTTAAAAAAATTCGGACAAATTAAAAAAAATAAATAAATGAATAAAATAAAAACGTAGGGACTTAATTTGTTATGCTAGACAAATCACAGGGACTACAAGCTTAAGGGTATTTATGTCATTTCTGCAATATATAACGGTCAACAGACGGAAATCTGTTACAAGGGACCAAACCTGTTACGGGTCAAAACCATAGGGACTAGATATGGGGAAAAAAAGTTTGGGGACCATTTGATAAACCACAGGGACGATTTATGACATTTACTTTATAGTTAAACGTGACTAAACGTGATTGTTAAGAGGCGTGTTTACAAAAATTAATATCAAGTCTTATGCTATCGATCATTTACAAACGTCTGACTCAGGCTAAACTCTTGTAAAACGGCACTGTGTAACAAAGAATTGAACAATAACTAAAGGAAGTAAAAATACATCAAATTTGATTATTTAGCAACAAAATGTTGTCACAAGTACACTACTATTATTAGATATTCCAAACAAAATCAAAATATTATACTACATAAATAAACAAAACATCACAAGCAACTAGTATTCCAGCATTGTTTACATTACAAGTTTATAACCCGAAATAACAATGGATTTAACCAAGACTTATGGTTCAAGTCTATCAGTTTGTGCTATTGCGTTGAGCGAGTAGATGAAACAGAAACCGGGGCAGTCGAGGAAGCTGTAGGACGAGTTTTCTTGAACAAAGTCGGGAAGCAGCAGATGGATGAAGTGGCACGTTTATCGTCGTTGTCGCGTATGCTTTTCTTAGGTTCACCATGTTCATTAGAAGTTGTGCTATCCATTTTCTTTTGAAGGTTTCTACTCATGAAGTAAGCTTCAGCAAGGGTAGAGCCACTCATTGTCACGTTTGCGCAAAAGAAATACGGTAATGAAATTTCAATGTGGGTGATGTTTAAAGGGTATAAGTACTTATAGGACAATTTTGACTTGGAGATCAAGTTTATCCATGTCGTTTAACTAACAAAATTTGATGTTAACGGATGATGATTTACGAATGTATGTAGTTTGTACATATTAATATATTATATATGAACTGGTCCCTTAATAAGGGCCACCAACATTTGTTAAATAAACAAGATAATATATTGCAGGAGACAGGATGTATTGACCAACTTTTGCTTGGGAGACAAGGAGATTCATTTGTCACGTAATGATACTTTGTTACACATTTTTTTTACTTTAAAATGAGGCCTTACGAATCCGTGCGATGCACCGGCTGGGTCATTGGTTGAATTTCTACATGTTTTGTACGTAATGTTTGTGCAGATGTTTATATACTTTTTATCAAGTTTGCGTCAATGTTTGTAATATATGTTTTATATATCGGAACATTTATCATTCAGTACTAAATAACTCACGTAAACAATAGATACTTTCGTAGATCTTGATGTTAACACATTTTTTGTGGAAAGTAATTAAATATATCAATATAATTCAGACCCGTGCGATGCACACGGGCTCGATCTAAATGTTCATAGCGTATTGAGCAAATGACCTTTGTTCACCATGATAAATCCATACTTGTTTTCGGGTAAAAAGTGTTCGGGTTATGTTGACACGTTGATTTCTTTTGTATATAAATCTTCACTCATCATGTGTACTATCAAATCGTCGATGAACGATTTCCAATCTTCGAACTCCAAAAGAGCTTGTACGAAATAATGTATAATTTATATGTTATAATAATAGTTAGAAATTAATCACATCTAAATCACATGTAATTAGTCTATTTGATTTCCCTAACCAATAAATCACATGGTTAAGCACTATATAATCCACTAAAATATGAGATGTCAAGTTCATTTTATCCTAGGTGCAAACAATCTCACATAGCCACGCCACCCTTTGCTAAAAAGAGAAACATTGTACTTGATTTGTGTTTGTGTAACATGGGTCAAAAGTCAAAACTCTTGAATTAGTTGGCCAAAAATAAAATGGCTAGTCACAGTGATGTATAAAAGATAAACACCATAACCACTAAACCACAATCACAGTTTTAGGACCATTATGCTATTTTTCATTGTAATAACACTTAAGAGTGAGCATGCAACACATCAAACAAAAGAATGAGACAAACATACATATTTATACCGTTTGTTTCCACAAATCAATAATGTGACCTAATAACACATACCGGAAATTTGAACCGATAAATGTAGAATTCCAAACACAAAAAGAAATACAGGCCAAAATTCTCAAATACTCTTCCAAACCATCAACCAAAAACTGCAGACCACACCTTTTGCAGACTCCAAGGCTACTGTTGTTTGCATTCGGGAGGTCGCTCTTCTCCGCCAGCGCCAGCGCTTGGGACGCTACCCTTCTGCAGTTTAGATATAGTGACTAACTTTTACAACAATCTTATACTCAATTCAAAGATTGCAGGAAAAAAACATAGGTTGCATAATGGACGGGTCAATAAGCCAGTCAAATGGGTTTTGAATAGATATTGTTTGCCAAATATGGTTACAGAAACTTAAATATACACTACACATTAATCTAAGATGTGATTTATATTATGGTTTTTAAAGCATTTGAATAGTCATCAAGATACTTTGTTAATCTAAAATACCCTTCGAGTGACTTTTAGATGTTTGAAACATTTGGCTTACTTGACACTTGATATAACCCAAATCGGCCTATTTTAGTAAATTGAGTCAAAATTAACGCCTATGGAAATGTTCGTATTCTTACCTTTCGTGCAGAAGGCTGGAAGAATACATGAAACAAATTATAAAACAATGTATTAGTATATATCCTGGAATGTAAACCTTGCACCAAAGCATTGACAAATAAAACGCTTAGAAAAAGAAATGAAATTCTACCTTTGTTTTCCTCTTGCTCTTGCCTTCATCTTCATCTTCATCATTGTATGGTTGAACTACTTTAATGGTAAAATAAACATGTCAGGTTAAGAGACTTCAGATGTAAGCACAATCAAAAATCATATTACATCACTCACCAATGTCATAATCTTGCTCCATTATATTCTGATGTTCTTCAGCCTGCCATCACTTAAAAAAATGAAAACTAAAGTGGACTCGACATATGAGAGTTAATGCTAACCTACTACACCTAATATCTCTCTTTTACCATACACTTCTTTCCATTTTGTCAACAACCCACTCCCTTGCTTATGACAAATTGCAAGTTCAAGTTCTAGCTGTAATTGTTGACTCTTTTCAACACAACAACCCAAGCTAAAAAATCAAACTCAATAATCAAATTTATTTTGAAACTCTTTTACCTCAATACATCATCAACATCTTTGTATTTTATAGTTTTCAACTACTTTTTATAAATTATTATAAGCATATCAAAAGATTTCCATATTTTTCAGTTTCAATCCCTTTTTGTAAGTTAATATAAGCATATCAAAGTGAATGTTAACATGTTTCTGAAAATTAACCGCACATTTTTAATTTGCTCTTTCGTAACATACATATTTCTAAGAACTTCAATATCAATTTTATTGAAGTTATATTTTCATGTTATTAGTGTACCAAGACAAACCTGTGTACATCCTTTTTGGTGGCAATGCTCCACCAATACCAACCTCCTTCGGCCTTGTTCAAAACACCAAACAAACACTTGCACTACAAATAATCTCAATACCAATATCACCTTGTTCAAAACAACTATACATAACTAATACAACAACTAACATGAAACTTTTATTCATACAAACATAGTTTGTCATACACAGCAAATTCTTGGAATAAAAACTCAAAAGGAATTTTTACAAACTCATATCTACCTATAAACACATTCAAAAATTGTTAAATATTAATAGATCTAGTAAAAAAACTCGAAAAATATCTTAAAACATCGGCGGCGTGGCGACAACTTTTCCGGCGAGACAATAACGGCGGTGGAGTATCATGGCGGCGCGTGGCTGATACAACAAAAAAACACAATATAAATTCATAGACACCCATATCAACATATAAACATCAAGAAAAACTTTTAAAATTTTAGATCTATTAAAAAGAAACTTTAGATCTATGAATAAAAACCTTAGATTAATTAAGAAAAACCTTCAATGGTGATGGTTTAGTTCGGTGGAGATGACGTTCGGCAGAGGTGGGCTGGTGGAGGTGAGTGAGGACGGCGGAGGTGAGTTAGGTGGTGGAGTGGTGGTGATGTAAAACCCAAAAAATTTGAAAGCATGTGAAAAGACTAAAATGCCCTCATAATTTAAAAATTAATTAAAACTCATATAACTTATAAATAAATCACAAAACGTATGAAAACGAAACAAATACGACATGAAATGATTACGAGGCACCATAATATAATTGTACGAGCTACCAATAATGTTTATAGCACTTTACCTATGTTACTTAAGCCGAAAATCATAAATACTTACGAAATTGTATTTTAAGAGTTATAATAAAAGGTTTTATGCAACAAAAAGCTAGTAAATGGTCCAACAAGATCATGGATTGTTTGTTAGGGCCTTGGGCCGATCCAAGCCTCTTTCCCCCTCCCCAATCCACGTCCAAACCCTCCCATAAACAGCCCACATCCTTTTGTTTCCTTCCCATACAAACCGATCATCAAGAAATAACACAAGAAACCCTAGAAACCAAAATTCTGCCGCCCCTTTGTTCTTGCTGCTGTGATCGACCCGGAAAACCACCAAGGAGTCCCCATCTTGTTCTTGTTCTAAGGTAAATACATAATACTATATCAATATACGATGGTACGAATCAAAAACTTATCAAAAGTATGTGTTTTGGCTCTTGTTTTGTTAATGCCGTGCGAACCAAAAGGAAGAGGGAAGGGAGAAAGTTTTTCGTGTGGTGTTGATCTCTTGTTACCGTGTTCTTCGTGTGTCCTACGAGGGTATTGTATTCCTTTTTCTCGATCCTTGTTCACTTGTTAATGTTCTATTCGAATTATAGAAGGAAAACTTGTCACATAAAATAATAGAAACTAAGAAAACCCTAAATACCTAAATTATGGATCGACCAACTGTTTTGGGATGATTAATTCGATTGGAATGGGTAATAAACTGATATGAATTGACCTTAATGTGTTTTGGACTCACCCAAAGTCGTTTGTATAAAGAACTAATGAATGGAATTAAGAAAACCATAGAAATTACATGCTATTAAAAAAACTGCTACTGATGTAAAACTTTATTCGACTTTAACCGGCCATAACTAAATGGTGTGAATGTATATTTTGATGTTTCTGGAGTCTAGATTGTAGTTTAATGAAATAGCTACCTGGAGAAATTTAGTTTGTAATTTTTGGAGGCCTGTAAGGCTACTTTTTGATTTTTGGGAGATTAGGTGTCTGGTCGTATTTATAAGTCTGGAAAATAAGTCCGGGTTTTTGAATTTTAATTTCCTAACCATATTGAATTAGAAAGAGCCCTTTGAACTGGATAATATTTGGGATGTATTCTAGTAGCTTGAATTTTTATAGAATTTTTTGAATTTTTCTGAAGGGATAACCAAGTGGAAACTTGTCAGGTGTTCCATCAGATATGATTTCAGAACATGTTGTAAAAGTGGAATTTTCTTTCGTACTAAAACTAACTGATAAAATCTGTAAATATTAGTTAAAATACTAGAGACATTGAGGTAGCTCTGTGAATTTTTGTAGATTTTATTTCTAAGTTCTACTATGATTTTTGAATTATTTGAAACAGGTCCAGAACATACTTAAAACCTGATAAGTGCTGTAGGACATGAAATAAGTGTAAATTTCTTATGTTCAAACATTAGAGGGTCTATATTATTATTTTGATAATACTAAAGGACTTAACTTGTAGAAACATGTAACTTAACAATAATTTCACTTTATGTCCTAACCTTATGATAATTACACAATTGGTCCTTCAACTTATCCTAAATACTTAATAAACCCTTAAATGTACCACACTACCATAATAACCTTAATCATGTGTGAATCACCGTATGAACCCTGAAGTACTTAAAATGGAGAAGTAAATTAAATAGTAATATGAGTTAGAATCCCTTGTAATTCCGTCTGCTACTCCTTTAGGTGTGAAGAAGGAGAGACCTTGAACCGTTTTCCATATTCTGTGCTCGTTTCTGTTTTGCTTTCGTCATAAGGTACAGATACTCTGCCTTTTTCAGTAAGGGTTCTTATATTCTATACATTGATTTTGAGTTATGATTCAGTTAAGATTTCCCAAGCCATTGCTATGTTCCCTTCGAGTGAACCTTTGATATTCCTCTTGATTATGATCTGAGCTTCGTTTATCTGACCTATGCCTTTGCCAAGTTGCTCTAAAGTTCTGAACTATCCTTGTGAGAAACTAAGATTTT